>CAMRHE010000044.1:8500000-9206334 GCA_947044405.1 Leptodactylus fallax
GAGTATAATAATCGGCGGCCCAGGGGAGGTGAGCGAACATAAAAAACTATGTGCTTACCTGTCCTACGCTTCTCCAGGCTTCGGGCCTGTTTGGTGACGTCGCAGACGTCAGCGGACGTCATTTTACGTCGCGACGCCGGCCGGATCATGTGACGCGGCCTGGTCTAACAGTGAAGAAGGCCGGAGTAGCGCACGGGCATGCACCGGAGCGAGGAACGGGTAAGCAACGTTGTTTTTTTATGTTTCTATCCTCCCCTGGGTCTCCGATCATTATACTCTGGGGTCTGAAAAGACCCCACAGTATAATAATTGTTCATGGGTGGTCCACTATGGGGCATAATACTGTGTGCAGGGGCCACTATGGGGAATGATACTGTGTGCAGGGGCCACTATGGGAAATGATACTGTGTGCAGGGGCCACTATGGCGAATGATACTGTGTGCAGGGGCCACTATGGGGCATGATACTGTGTGCAGGGGCCACTATGGGATATGATACTGTGTGCAGGGGCCACTATGGGGCATGATACTGTGTGCAGGGAAATTAATGGTTTGGATTGTTATGATGATGTCCTAGAAGATGATGACATAACTGTCATTGAATAAATTTTACTTTCTATTCGTACCGTAAATATTGGTAAATGTACCATACTGTTAATTGTTGTACATGGAAATAATGGTACGGTAGTAAGAAATTCTTGATAGGATTCACAGTTTGTCTGGTTATGCTGGTTTGTGATGACAACTACATTACCGTACAGTACCGTATATAATAAATGTTCATTTTTTTGTTCAGCAATAAATGTGAATTCTTCTTCATTGAAAAAAAAATAAGACATCCCCTGAAAATAAGACACAGCACATCTTTGGGAGCAAAAATTAATATAAGACGCTGTCTTATTTTCGGGGGAAACAGGGTATGTGTTAAGTGTCTAGTTCCGACCCATTTAGGGGTTAATAAATATATAAAATTTAGAAGGCCCGTCTTGCGTATTATCCTCTGTTGGACCTACATTCACGGAAAGTGGGTGTGAGGTAATCGAAGCGATCTCAGGTAGGCCAGGAGCGGTTTCTGGTAAGACTTAGATCTTTCACAGGGGGATCCCATTGTATTGGTACTTTAGGGGCTCTCCTAATGCGACATGGCACATGAAAGCTATTCCAGCAAAATCTGCCCTCCAAAAGCCAAATAGCGCTCTTTCCATTCCGAGCCCCACTATGTACCCATGCAGCAGATTACAACCACATATGGGGTATTGCCGTGTTCAGGAGAAATTGTGTAACAAACTTTGGGGTGCTTTTTCTCCTTTATCCTCTTGTGAAAATAAAACAATTGGGACTATATTGACTATTTATTGGAAAAAAGTAATTTTTCATTTTCACATCCCAATGTTAATAAAATCTGTGAAACAGCTGTGAGGTTAAACTGCTCACTATATCCCTTGATATGTTCTGTGGTTCTGTGAGGGGTGTAGTTTCCAAAATGGGGTCACGTGTCTGCGAATTTCCATAGTATTGGTACTCTAGGGGCTCCGCAAATGCGACTTGACACCTGAAATCTAATGCAGCAAAATCTGCCCTCCAAAAGCCAAATAGCGCTCTTTCCATTCCAAGCCCCACTATGTACCCATGCAGCAGATTACAACCACATATGGGATATTGCCGTGTTTAGGAGAAAGTGTGTAACAAACTTTGGGGATCTTTTTCTCCTTTATTTTCTTGTGAAAATAAAAAATTGACGGTTTATTGGAAAAAAAAGTGATTTTTCATTTTCACGTCCCAATGTTAATAAAATCTGTGAAACAGCTGTAGGGTCAAACTGTTCACTATATCCCTTGACATGTTCTGTGAGGGGTGTAGTTTGGGTCACTTTTGGGGGTTTCCATTGTATTGGTACTCTAAGGGCTCTGCAAATGTGACATGGCACCCGAAAACTATTACAGCAAAATCTGCCCTCCAAAAGCCAAATAATAATAATAATAATAATACATTTTATTTATATAGCGCCAACATATTCTGCAGTGCTGTACAATTTGTAGGGTTCAAGTACTGACAAGCCCCACCATGTACCCATACAGCAGATTATGACCACATATGGGGTATTGCCATGTTCAGGAGAAATTGTGTAACAAACTGTGGGGTGCTTTTTCTCCTTTAACCCCTTGTGAAAATTAAAACTTTGGGGATAAAGTGACATTTTAGTAATTTTTCATTTACACATCGCAATGTTAATAAAACCTGTGAAAAGGCTGTTGGGTCAAAATGCTCACTATACCCCTTGATAAATTCTGAGAGGGTGTGGTTTCCAAAATGGGGTTTCCTTTGTATTGATACTCTAGGGGCTCTTCAAATGAGACATGGCACTTGAAAACTATTCCAGCAAAATCTGTTTTTGAAACGTCCAGTGTTGCTCCTTCCATTCCGCGCGCTGCCGTGTGCCCAAACATCAGTTTACACCCACATGTGGGGTATTTCTGTGCTTGGGAGAAATTGCACAACAAACTGTGAGATGCATTTTCTCCTATAACCTTTTGTGAATGTGTTAATTTTAGGGTTAAATGAATGTATTATTGAAAAAAAATGAAATGTTTAAATTTCACCTTCATATTATTTTAATTTCCGTGAAATGCTTAAAGGGTTAACAAACTTCCCAAATACTGTTTTGAATTATTTGAGGGGTGCAGTTTTCAAAATGGGGTGATTCATGAAGGTTTCTAATATATAGGCCTTTATAATCCCCTTCAGAACTGAAGTGGTCCCTAAAAAATTAGTTTGGGAAATTTTCTTGTCAATCTGGAAAATCGCTGTTACACTTGTAAGCTTTATAATGTCCAAAATACATTAAAGGACGATTAAAATATGATGCCAATATAAAGCAGAGATATGGTATTTAATATTTATTACTGTATTTGTGTGATATGACTATCTGTTTGAAAAACAGGCCATTTCACATTTTGAAAATTGCAAGTTTTTCCAAATTTCCATCAAATTTCGTATATTTTTTTTATAAATAAATACAAAAATATTGATCAATGTTTACCACTAACATGAAGTACAATGTGTCAGGAAAAAACTGTATCAAAATCACTTACGTAAGTTAAAGCATTAACAGGGGTTAGACCGGTTGAACGGCACGGCCCTTGCACTGGCCATGCTTCCGCAGCAGCCCCATTCATACAATTTATAGGAGCCACGGAAGCACGGCCGCAAAATTGGACAGGAATAGGACCTGTCCTGAGTTTTGCGGCCCGGACTGTCAGAGCACATTACAGTGACATACATAGCAATGGTGTGTTGTTTATCAGTTTTATAGATTTGGAGAAAAACAACCTTGAAGTCTTATGCAAATGAGACAGTACAAGAAGTATAGTAATAGGACATAACCTGTTGTCCATTGCCATGAAAGCAGTGAAGTGGAGCCATTAGTAAATAAGCAGGGGGCAGAGATGGAGTAAAGGAAAGAGTACCTTTCACGTCCTCTGGCACTGGCAGTTTTATATACCACTTTGACAGTACACGCCCAGGTGCTGGAGATATCAGTGCCGTTAGTTTCAGCCCAAATATCCCTTCACCGTCAGAAGGGCGCCAGAGAACGTGAAAGGTCCTCTTTAAGAGAAAAGCAGATAAGTGGGGAAGGAGCAGAAAAAGCAGTGTGCAGTTAAAATAGAGGAAAGGAGAGAACCTGGGGTCAGGGGTCATGAGGTGGGGGTCAGTAGGGGACATAAGACATCACTGACCTATATTAGGTGAGGGAGGAGTGCAGGCTCTGTCATGCAAGAGCATACACATAACAAAGCCCAGCACATAGGCGGCTGTAGAGGAAGCAGGCTGGTGGGCAGGACAGTTACCTGGGAAGCCTTAGCTGCTCCCTGGAAAGGGGGGGGGGGCATCAAATTGAAGTATGCTAGAAATAATGAGTGAGCCGTGTCCAGGCTTCATGCAGCGGCTCTGTGGAGCTCAGTGCTATGCCCTGCCTGTAAGCCTCTTCTACTCTACAAGGGTCTTATGTGCAGCATCAGCCATGTGGGACCCCCTGTGATGCCGGGCCCAGTCATGGTCGCATCCTCTGCAACCACCATTGTTTCGACCCACTGCCCAGAGGTCCCAGTAAAGTGGAATCCCCCAAGAAGTGACCCCATTTTGTAAACTTAATCTCTCAAGGAATTTATCAAGGTTGTACCAAGCATTTTTACCAACATTTACAACATTTTTACCAAAGTGTTGCATTATTCTAATTTCTAGAAATGAATGCTCATCTGATTCTACTGTGCAAAGTGAAAAATGATACATCATTTCACCACCCAATATGTTGTGCCCAGGTTGTGTCCTTAGAGACACACACTCCAAAAATTGTTAAATGGGTATAAAAGCTTTTGGAGTGTTTATCTCTGACAGAAGCTGGGCACAACACATTGTGCACTGAAAGTACATATTTCTGGAAAAATTGCAAATTTCACTTTGCGCAGTTGAATTCATTTCTGGAAAAAAAATTAATGCAGCACTTGAGGGGTAAAAATGTTCACTACACCCCTGGATAAATTCCTTGAGGAGTGTAGTTTCAAAAATGGAGTCACATGTCAGTGGATTTCACTGTACTGGCATTTCAAGGACTCTGCAAAAGTGACATGATGTCCAAAAACCAGCTTCCCTTCTGCTCCCTACTGTGTTCCTAAACAGCAGTTAATTTCCACCTGTGACATTGTTAAGTGGGGTATTCCAGGTACAACAATATCATATACAGTGGGTACGGAAAGTATTCAGACCCCTTTAAATTTTTCACTCTTTGCTTCATTGCAGTCATTTGCTAAAAGCAAACAAGTTCATTTTATTTCACTTTAATGAACACTCAGCACCCCCATCTTGACAGAAAAAAACAGAAATGTACATATTTTTGCCAATTTATTAAAAAAGAAAAACTGAAATATCACATGGTCATAAGTATTCAGACCCTTTTCTGTGACACTCATATTTAACTCACAAGCTGTCCAATTCCTTCTGATCCTCCTTGAGATGGTTCTACTCCTTCACTGGAGTCCAGCTGTGTTTAATTAAACTGATTGGACTTGATTAGGAAAGGCACACACCTGTCTATATAAGACCTCACAGCTCACAGTGCATGTCAGAGCAAATGAGAATCATGAGGTCAAAGGAACTGCCCGAGGAGCTCAGAGACAGAATTGTGGCAAGGCACAAATCTGGCCAAGGTTACAAAAGAATTTCTGCAGCACTCAAGGTTCATAAGAGCACAGTGGCCTCCATAATCCTTAAATGGAAGAAGTTTGGGACGACCAGAACTCTTCCTAGACCTGGCCTTCCAGCCAAACTGAGCAATTGTGGGAGAAGAGCCTTGGTGAGAGAGGTAAAGAAGAACCCAAAGATCACTGTGGCTGAGCTCCAGAGATGCAGTTGGGAGATGGGAGAAAGTTCCACAAAGTCAACTATCACTGTAGCCCTCCATCAGTTGGGGCTTTATGGCAGAGTGGCCCGAAGGAAGCCTCTCCTCAGTGCAAGACATATGAAAGCCCGCACAGAGTTTGCCAAAAAACACATGAAGTACTCCCAGACTATGAGAAATATGATCCTCTGGTCTGATGAGACAAAGATTGAACTTTTTGGTGTTAATTCTAAGCGGTATGTGTGGAGAAAACTAGGCATTGCTCATCAACTGCCCAATACAATCCCAACAGTGAAATATGGAGGTGGCAGCATCGTGCTATGGGGGTGTTTTTCAGCTGCAGGGACAGGACGACTGGTTGCAATTGAAGGAAAGATGAATGTGGCCAAGTACAGAGATATCCTGGAAGAAAACCTCTTCCAGAGTGCTCTGGAACTCAGACTGGGCCGAAGGTTCACCTTCCAACAAGACAATGACCCTAAGCACACAGCTAAAATAACAAAGGAGTGGCTTCGGAACAACTCTGTGACCATTCTTGACTGGCCAAGCCAGAGCCCTGACCTCAACCCAATTGTGCATCTCTGGAGAAACCTGAAAATGGCTGTCCACAAACGTTCACCAACCAACCTGTCGGAACTGGAGAGGATCTGCAAGGAAGAATGGCAGAAGATCCCCAAATCCAGATGTGAAAAACTTGCTGCATCATTCCCAAGAAGACTCATGGCTGTACTAGCTCAAAAGGGTGCTTCTACTCCATACTGAGCAAAGGGTCTGAATACTTATGACCATGTGATATTTCAGTTTTTCTTTTTTAATAAATTTGCAAAAATATCTACATTTCTGTTTTTTTCTGTCAAGATGGGGTGCTGAGTGTACATTAATGAAAAATAAAATGAACTTGTTTGCTTTTAGCAAATGGCTGCAATGAAACAAAGAGTGAAAAATTTAAAGGGGTATTAATACTTTCCGTATCCACTGTATGTGGGCATAAACTGCTGTTTGGGCACCCAGTAGGAACAGAAGAAAAGAAGTGCTGTCTGGCTTTTAGAGTGCAGATTTAGATGGTCTGGTTTTTGGACACCATGTCATGTTTGCAGAACCCATGAGGAGCCAGTATAGTATAATGTCCCAGACAGTGACATTTTGAAAACTACACTCCTTAAGGCAGTGGTTCCCATACTTTCTGAAGGAAGGACCCACTTTTGGATGAGAATTTTGCTGGGAACCCATTTCTACCGTAGTTAGTTGCATTTGAAAATGTCCCTAACCTGTTTTCCGCTTCTTATTCAGCTGTTATCTTCCTTTTATTCTGCCTTTTAGCATTGTATTCTCCCTTTTATTTTATTCTGCCTTCAGAAATTTTTGGGTACCATACCGGCAAAATTTGTGTACCCACCACCTCCCCGATGTATCTTACAGTATCCTGTCCTGTGCACCCCACACAGTGTAAAATGCTCCATAGTGTCTCCACATAGTATAATGCTCCACAATGGCTTCACACAGTATAATACTCCAAAGCAGCCCCCACAGTATGATGCTCCACAGTGGCTCCACATAGTGTCTCTACACAGTGTAAATCTCCAGAGTAGCTCCCCACAGTATAATGTTCCACAAAGGTCCCCACATAGTATAATGCTCCACAGTAGCCCCCCACAATATATGACTCCTTTATTAGGCCCCCCACAGTATATGATTCCTTTATTTGGCCCTCCACAGTATATGACCCCTTTTCTGGCCCCCACAGTATATGACACCTTTTTTGCCCCACCCCCCACAGTATATGACCGACTTTTATGGGTCCTCTAAGTATGTGACCCCCTTTTTTGCCCCTACCCCCTCCAAACACACACAGTATACAACGCGAGAATTAGTTTCCCATAAATTAATAGGTAAACTGTGTGGAGTACATAAGGTTAATCCAAAACCAACAATATTTTCCCACTAGCTGCTATGACTGGGGGGGGGGGATTCTGGGGGTCGGTCTGTTGTATTTTCTCTAAATTTCTTATTTACTCTAAGCATAGGGTATACCCTGACGTACACTTGCACAGCTTACAGCAAGCTTTCCCTTTCTGCTGTAGCTAGTTTTGTTTATTGCAGGATGAAAATAATTTTTTAATGACACCATTTTGGGGTGCCTATAACTTATTGACTACATTTTATTAACTCTTTTTGGGTGACATATAAAATAAAAGAAAAACAAATCTGGAATTGCTTTTTAACACTTAATTTTTTTCTGTTCAACATACAGCATAATTAACATGTTACTTTATTCTATTGGTCGGTACGATTACAGCGATACCTCATTTATATTTTTTTTTACGTATTACTAATTTTAAAGAATAAAATTCCATGTAGGGAAAAAACAATTATTGTTTTTGCATCACCATCTTCTAATACTTTAAACATTTTTTTTCTGCTGACAGAGTTGGTTGAGGGATTAACACTTTTTTTTTTTTTACTTTTCTACTTTTTTTTGTCCCATTAGAGGCTTAGTTCAGAAGTATACACTGCAATACACATATATTGCAGAGTATACAGACTGTCAGCCTGTGCGCGTCTCTCATAGGTAGGATTAACCAAGTATGAGCACGGGGGCAAACTCTAGGTGACAGATCAGGCATCGGGCTGCTGTTAAAGAATATTGGCACCCCTGAACACACCAAGGATGGGGGGGAGTGGTGGAGGGGCAATAAGACACAATTTTTTTTTTTTTCCAAGATGGTACCGCTGGAGTTGCAGCCTGTTACAGCAGCTCCTGCTCACCTTAAGCTTTCTCTTCTTTTCCTTTCTCTTTTTTTTTTTTGTCTTATTACTCTACTTAAGGAGCATTGCACTATGAAATAACCATATGAGGACTTGGACTTGGACATTTGCCGTACTTTTTATTGTGTTTTTTCACTGGGAACTATGGTGTCTGGAGATCCTGTATTTAGCCAGGATTCTATTGTCTACTCCAGGGATGAGCTGCTGCAGCTTAGGGACACAGCAGGGCTGCATGCTACTGGACCAGACATCCCCAAGGAAATAAGGATGAAAAAGAAAAGAGGTTGTAGAGCTGGAGCCCTTCGGAGGGCTAGGAGGAGATGTTATAGACCTGTTCTCCCCTCCATCATTATGGGCAATGTGAGATCTCTTGCGAATAAGATGGATGAACTGGCGGCGCTGACCAGGCATCATCAGGAGATTCGGGAGTGCAGCATGATGCTGTTTACAGAGACTTGGCTTACTGAAGTTACTCTGGACACTCTTGTCTCCTTGGATGGCTTTAAACTCCTTTGGGCAGACAGGACAAGGGAGAGCGGTAAGAGAAAAGGAGGAGGGCTGGTGATATTGGTGAATAATAGATGGTGTAACTCTAGGCACATCGGGTTAAAGGAGCAAACTTGCTGTAAGGACATTGAACTATTAGCTGTGAACATGAGACCTTTCTATTTACTGAGGGAACTATCGCATGTCATTGTGATAGCTGCATATGTCCCCCCCCCGCGAAAGCAGAAGCTGCCTGTGAGGTCCTACAAGCCACAGTGAGCCAGTTGCAGGCGCTACACCCCCAGGCCCTGCTACTTGTGTCTGGAGATTTCAACCATGTCTCGCCATCATCCACACTGCTCAGTTTCACACAGTATGTAACCTGCCACACAAGAGACAACAAAACATTGGACTTGTTCTTTGCCAATGCGAGGGAGGCATATAACTCATCAGCCCTACCACCCCTGGGAAGATCGGATCACAACCTGGTGCATCTTCAACCTGTGTACAAGCTACTTGTACGTAGAGAACCAGCTGTCACCTGCACGATGAGGATATGGTCCAAGGAGAGTGATGAGGCTCTGAGGAATTGTTTTGACACAACTGCATGGGAAGATCTGCAGGATTCCTATGGGGAGGACATGGAAGGTCTCACACACTGTATAACGGACTACATTAATTTTTGTGTGGACAACACGGTACCCACAAAAGTGGTGAGGTGCTTTTCTTACAACAAACCATGGATTAACCCTGATATAAAAGCTCTTCTCAAGGAGAAAAAGATGGTATTTACAGGTTCATCTCAATAAATTAGAATATCTTTGAAACATTTATTTCAGTAATTAAATTAAAAAAATGACCTCCTATATTTTCTAGATTCTTTACACATAGAGTGCTCTATTTCAAGTGTTTTACTTCTGTAAATGTTTATTATTGATTACAGCTAATGCAAACGCAAATCTAAGAAAATTAGAATATTGTGAAAATTTTCAGTATTGTAAATTCAGTGTGTCATCTGCCAAGGTTTCCTAAGCCTTGAAATGGTCCCTCAATCTGGTTCAGTAGGACACACAATCAAGGAAGACTTCAGATTGTGAATTGAATTACTGAAATTAATTAACGTTTCAAAAATATTCTAATTTATTGAGATGCACCTGTAGGTCAGGAGACAAGGAAAGACTGGGGGATGTGCAAAAGGAGCTGAGGCGTCAAATCCGGGAGGGAAAAGCCAATTATAAGAGAAAGATGGAAGAGCAAATGGGACACAAAAACATTAGTGTAGTCTGGAAAGGTCTTAAGTCAATATCTGGGCACAGACAGCCTGTCTCCCAGGTAGAAGGTGATACTAAGTGGCTTAACAAACTAAATATATTCTTCAATAGATTTGATCACACACCAGCATATCCCACCCTATCATGTCATTCAATCCTCTCTCCCACACTGACCTCACCTCCTGCTGTTAGTTCTCACCTCCAGATCAGTAAATCTAGCAATCAGTCATCTGGCTACAGTCTGATCTTCACACATGCCCAGATGAGAAGGATCAAGGTGGGGAAGGCCGCAGGGCCAGATGGCATCAGTGCCAGGCTACTAAAGACTTGCAGGGACCAGCTGTGTGGTATTATTACATATATTTTCAGTATGAGCCTGAAGCTGGGAATGGTACCACTACTGTGGTAATCATCTTGTGTGGTACCAGTTCCAAAGACACCTCATCCGATGGACCTTAACGACTACAGACCTGCAGCATTGACATCCCACTTGATGAAGGTCTTAGAGAGATTAGTTCTCACACATCTCCGCCCTTTAGTGAGATCGGCTATGGACCCTCTCTAGTTTGCTTATCGACCAGGCATTGGGGTGGATGATGCCATCATCCACCTTCTACACAGAGCTCTTGCTTACCTGGAGAAACCAGGGAACACTGTTCTTTGATTTCTCCCGTGCTTTTAACACCATACAGCCAAGGCTACTGAAAGACAAGCTGGCCCTTGTTGGAGTGAACCACCACCTCTCCAGCTGAATCCTAGACTACCTCACAAACCGACCTCAGTATGTGAGAGCCCGGGACTGTGTGTCAGACACTGTGATCTGTAATACGGGGTCACCTCAAGGTACAGTTCTTGCTCCTTTCCTCTTCACAGTGTACACTGCAGATTTCAGGTGCAACTCATCTAGCTGCTACTTACAGAAGTATTCTGATGACTCTGCAATAGTAGGCCTCATCACGATATGACAGGGATTACAGAGAATTGAACCGGGATTTTGTGGATTAGTGCAAGCGGAACCACTTTAGGATTAATGCTGGGAAGACCAAGAAGATGGTAGTGGACTTTCGCAAGTGCAGATATCCTCCAAATTCAGTGGACATCCAGGGGAGGGGCATTGATATAAGTACTTGGGTATGCTCCTCAATAATAAGCTGGACTGGGCAGATCACAGAAAGGGCCACAGCAGGTTCTACCTGCTTAGGAGGCTGAGAGCCTTTGGAGTCCAGGGGGCACTTTTTTGGGCCTTTTTCAACTCTGTAGTGGCATCAGCCATCTTCTTCGGAGTGGCCTGCTGGGGGAGTAGCATATCAACCAGGGAAAGGAATAGATTTGACAAGCTGATTAGAAGGGCCAGCTCTGTCCTGGGGAGCCCCCTGGACCCAGTGCAGGTGGTGGGTGACAGAAGGATACTGTCCATGGTGAGCTCCATGCTGGAGAATAACTTCCATCCCATGCATGAAACCGTGATAGCACTGGGCAGTACTTTCAGTGACCAACTTCTTCACCTTAAGTGTAAGAAGGAGCGCTATCGGAAGTCTTTCCTCCACGCTGCGGTTAGGCTGTACAACCAACACTGACCTAAGCGGAGATCATTCCATACAGAGAACTGAAAGATCTTAAGTTGTGATATCCCTTCTAATACTTTTTAACCTTTACCTTTTTTATTTGTACCTACTGTCACTGTAAGGGTGGGTTCACACTTGCGCCGGCAGTCTGTCCGCCGCGAATCCGACCTAAATGTCGTAACACTGGATAGGGAAAGGTTTGCGATGCTTTGCTTAAAAACCAATTCACTTAAATGGGTTTTTAAAGCAATGCACGGGTGTGCACTTACACCAATGCACCACGAAGCCGTTTTTTTTTCGTCGGATACAAAGTCCTGCATTCTAAGAATTTTATGGCGTCCAGCAAACATTTGACTCAGGTCTTGTATAAAACGTAACTTTTAATGAATAAGCATCACAAAAAATTGGTAAAAAACACCCCCTTAAGCTATGACTAAGGGGATTGCTCCCCGAAACGCAAGCTAAACATCCCTCTTTTTGCTTAAATATGGGAGAATTTCTCCGTGTTTTTTACCAATTTTTGTGATGCTTATTAATTAAAAGTTACGTTTTATACAAGACCTGAGTCAACTGTTTGCTGGACGCCATAAAATTCTTAGGATACCTGTCTACCTTTTATTGGTAAGGTTTTGTCTGTGCATCAGAAGCCTCAGGAAGACAGTGTCTACCCATATCATGAAAATGTGAGTTGGGCTGTGCGATTTGGATTTTGTTTTTGTTACAAAGTCCTGCATGTTCGACTTTGTTTCCGACCAAAAAAAACGGCTTCACAACGCAGAGGGTGTAAGCGCACATTGGCGCATTGCTTTAAAAACCCATAGAAGTGAATGGTTTTTTAAGCAAAGCGTCGCAAACTTTTCCCTATCCAGTCCCTATCCAGTTTTCCGACATTTAGTTCGGATTTGCGGCGGACGGAGTGCGGCCACAAGTGTGAACCCACCCTACCTTGGAGCTTTTCTATTTATATTTGTATTATTTATGCTGCTGTAACAGACTAAATTTCCCCATGGTGGGACTATTAAAGGATTATTTTATCTTATATTATATTAAAAAAACACCTAGATGCTGCGGTCATGCTAAGACCCGATCGCTGGTGTTAGAGAGTGGTGTCAGCTGTATGTAACCCGCTCTGCATGGTGCACACTCAACAGAATCCGGGAAACCCTTGCCCTCTGTGCCTATTATAGCGCATGTCAGGAAGTGGTTAATTGTCTCAAATAAGCTCTTTGCTTTTATTGGATCAACAGTATGCTGGACTTTCCTCCTGGCACTGCTGTGCAGCTGGCATTTCTTGCACCTAGCTGATCCTGTTTGCTCATTATAGATTCTACATGTGGTGAGCTGAACAAGAGCAGAGAAACTCTATGTACTGTAGAATGAAAAAATGTGATCATATTTCTAGATCATGACCTAGGACAACATCTGCAAGGAGTTTGTATGTTGCTCCCACACTCCAAAGACATAACTATAGGGAATTTAGATTGTGTGCCCTACCTAGGACAGTGTTGACAATATCTCTGTAAAGTGCTGCAGAATATGGGCGGCACAGCGGCTCAGTGTTTTGCAGCGCTAGAGACATATTCATAGGAAATGTAGATTGTGAGCCCTATATGGGACAGTGACTGACAAAATCTGTTAAGTGCTGTGGAATATGATGGCGCTATAAGCAAGCATAATAATAATAATAATAATAAAATAATTTGATGGTGCTATTTAAGTAAACTAAATAAATAATATATATAAATATCATAAAATCTGATATAGTATATTCAGAAACATTGTATATTTATCATTATTATAGTATATTCAGAAATATATATGCAGCCAGTTTTCAAGCCTACCTATGGTTGAGCCCCTTCGCTTGTACACAGCTGCTCAATGAATGCTCTTTATTATGCCAGATTCAAGGCAGCTGTTCTGTTCTCTGTACACAAATCAAGGCATTCCACTCATAAAATGTGCACCAGCCTAGCAGCAGTACATATCCAATGTACAGAATACAAAACAGTACCATTGTTGCAGCAGGAAGTCAGCAGTAAAAAAAAAAAAAAAAAAAAAAGTAAGTGTCCATAGCACTGGCCTCTTTTGTAGAACTTTTATGTCATGTATGAAGTATGACATAATAAAGGACTAAATGTAATGAAGGTTGATTAGAAACCCTCTGGACAGTGCATTCAAGATCTGAGACATGTATTTTAATATAATATAGGAAAGTTTAGAAAATAATTCATGGAGTAAGCCTAAATTCAGACAATCATGGCACAAAACACCCATAAAAAAATATATACAGTACAGACCAAAAGTTTGGACACACCTTCTCATTCCAAGAGTTTTCTGTATTTTCATGACTATAAAAATTGTAGATTCACACTGAAGGCATCAAAACTATGAATTAACACATGTGGAATTATATACTTAACAAAAAAGTGTGAAACAACTGAAAATATATCTTATATTCTAGGTTCTTCAAAGTAGCCACCTTTTGCTTTGATTACTGCTTTGCACACTCTTGGCATTCTCTTGATGAGCTTCAAGAGGTAGTCACCTGAAATGGTTTTCACTTCACAGGTGTGCCCTGTCAGATTTAATAAGTGGGATTTCTTGCCTTATAAATGGGGTTGGGACCATCAGTTGTGTTGTTCAGAAGTCAGGTGGATACACAGCTGATAGTCCTACTGAATGGAGTGTTAGAATTTGTATTATGGCAAGAAAAAAGCAGCTAAGTAAAGAAAAACGAGTGGCCATCATTACTTTAAGAAATGAAGGTCAGTCAGTCCGAAAAATTGGGAAAACTTTGAACTGTTAAGAGGAGACTGTGTGCAGCAGGCCTTCATGGTAAAATAGCTGCTAGGAAACCACTTCTAAGGACAGGCAACAAGCAGAAGAGACTTGTTTGGGCTAAAGAACACAAGGAATGGACATTAGACCTGTGGAAATCTGTGTTTTGGTCTGATGAGTCCAAATTTGAGATCTTTGGTTCCAACCACCGTGTCTTTGTGCGACGCAGAAAAGGTGAACGAATGGACTCTACATGCCTGGTTCCCACCGTGAAGCATGGAGGAGGAGGTGATGGTGTGGAGGTGCTTTGCTGGTGACACTGTTGGGGATTTATTCAAAATTGAAGGAATACTGAACCAGCATGGTTACCACAGCATCTTGCAGCGGCATGCTATTCCATCCGGTTTGCGTTTAGTTGGACCATCATTTATTTTTCAACAGGACAATGACCCCAAACACACCTTCAGACTGTGTAAGGGCTATTTGACCAAGAAGGAGAGTGATGGGGTGCTACGCCAGATGACCTGCCTCCACAGTCACCAGACCTGAACCCAATCGAGATGATTTGGGGTGAGCTGGACTGCAGAGTGAAGGCAAAAGGGCCAACAAGTGCTAAGCATCTCTGGGAACTCCTTCAAGACTGTTGGAAGACCATTTCAGGTGACTACCTCTTGAAGCTCATCAAGAGAATGCCAAGAGTGTGCAAAGCAGTAATCAAAGCAAAAGGTGGCTACTTTGAAGAACCTAGAATATAAGACATATTTTCAGTTGTTTCACACTTTTTTGTTAAGTATATAATTCCACATTTGTTAATTCATAGTTTTGATGCCTTCAGTGTGAATCTACAATTTTTATAGTCATGAAAATACAGAAAACTCTTGGAATGAGAAGGTGTGTCCAAACTTTTGGTCTGTACTGTACATTTCTCAAGGCAATTTTGCACCTGAGGGTCAACTGTCTTCATGGATCACTCATGCATTTCAGTATATTGAGGGATCTGTGAAAATAGACAAGAATAGGACATCTTCTATTTTTTAAAGGTCTGTTAAAACAGACTGTCAAAAAAAAAAAATCAGTTGTGTGATTTGCACCTATTCACATAAAGTGAATTCAATGCAGGCATTTGTCACATGATCGATTTTCACTGTCATGTGAATGTAGGCTAAGAGAAAAAAGTGGGCTGTAGAACAGGGGTAGACTTAATTATGGAAAACACGAGGTCAATATAACAGAGAAGACATGCAAAAGTGAATTGAAATGCTGTAATATAACTTAGAGTAAAATGCCTCTTTCTACACTTACTATGCTCTTTGCCTTAACCATTCTAAACTGACATGTACTGTGAAATCTCTGCTAAATTTTGTCTTGGTCTCCCAAGATGGACTGTCAGTTTACTGAAGAATCAAATTACATCTGTGTATAGAAGTCTATAAAGAGGAGAAGAAAAGAAGAGTGAAAGAGATTAAAGTGGTTGTCCAGGTTAAATGGAAATTTCTACACTCATCTAAACACCCACCCGCCTCCTACTTTCTAAATAACATAATTTATCAAAAATGTATATTTACCCATATCCCTTGGGCGGTCATGTGACTGCCCCAGGAATATTTGCTGGTTATCCAGAGAAGAGCCGTTTCCCCGTTTCCAGAAATGGAACATCACTACTACTCTCCCCCCTCCCCCCGTCCACTCTATCATACTTACCTATCTTCTTCCTTCCAGGCTTCTTCCTGCGAGACAGCTCCTCCCTGTTTTCTGATTGCCAGTGCGTGCTATAGACCCAGCGCTGCTCTGTGCAGCCGATAATCCACCTCTACTGCGTAGACGTGGGAGCAGCATCAGAGACCTGCGCAGTAGAGGTGGATGGTTGGCTACAGAGCAGCGCTGGGTCTATAGCATGCACGGCAGTCAGAAAAGAAGGATTGGCCATCCTGCAGGAGGAAGACTGGAAGGAAGAGAGGTAAGTATATAATGGGGTCAGGGGTTGAGCTGAGTAGGTAGGGAAGGGCTAGTAGTTGTGAGCGGGATAGCTAGAGACAGGGAGGGAAGGAAAGAGGAAGGGGGGAAGTGAGGTGAGAGGTAGCTAGCGTGGAAGTTATGTAGCAGGAAGCTGAACCATGTAAACAAATGCAGAAGATACCAGGAGCTCCCAGAGACACCCAGAAATCACTCAAAACACTACTAAAGGTATAAGGGTGCTTTTATTAACACTAACATACCTTTTTTTAAAAAAACAAAACAAAACATTTTTTTCCCGGAAAACCCCTTTAAGAGAGCAAACATAGGCTGCTAGAGCAGATAGAAAGTCTTGTATCTAACTCCAAATTCTTTATTTATATCTTGTCTGTATAAATCTGGTTAGCACATCTCTATAAAGTCCTATATGGCGGTGGTGTGCTGCTTCTGCGTTAAGCAGAGAGACTCCAGGAATATTGATATGGACCTATGACAAACTGTCCATGCAGCATCTGCAACAAACTGACAATTTATTTGTCCATATATCTACAGAGGAAATGTACCTGGAGACTGCAATTGTCTCCAAATCTGTCTTTTTACATAGAAATAATGTATGTGGCAATTTTTTGATATTGTCTGAATTGCAATATCCTCTATTACTGTGTGCTGTCTGTTGTGCACACAGCACATAGGGAGGCATGATAGCAGCTAGTCTTCAGCAAGTACCTCAGCAAGAACTGAAAATTAGAGATAGAGTTGCATGTTACTCTTCATGTAGTCACATATCACAGCTTACCCAAAACGAAAGAAATTAAAAAGGTTTGATACAGTTTAAACCAAATGTAAGTGCACAATGCTTTTTGCTGTGATTCTATAGCAATAGCCGCTAAAACTATGCCGTTTGTCATGGTGTGGTAGAAGTGTGGCTCTCTGCTATACCGTGAAGGAAATAAGTATTTGATCCCTTGCTGATTTTGTAAGTTTGCCCACTGACAAAGACATGAACAGTCTATAATTTTAAGGGTAGGTTAATTTTAATAGTGAGAGATAGAATATCAAAAAGAAAATCCAGAAAATCACATTGTATAAATTTTATAAATTTATTTGCATTTTGCAGAAATTGATTTGATCCCCTACCAACCATTAAGAGTTCTGGCTCCTACCAATTAGATGCTCCTAATCTAATTGTTACCTGCATTAAAGACAGCTCTCTTACATTGTCACCTGTATAAAAGACTCCTGTCCACAGACTCAGTCAGTCAGACCCTAACCTTTACAACATGGGCAAGACCAAAGAGCTTTCTAAGGATGTCAGGGACAAGATCATAGACCTGCACAAGGCTGGAATGGGCTACAAAACCATAAGTAAGACACTGGGTGAGAAGGAGACAACTGTTGGGGCAATAGTAAGAAAATGGAAACAATACAAAATGACTGTGAATCGACATCGATCTGTGGGCCATGCAAAATCTCACCTCGTGGGGTATCCTTGATCATGAGGAAGGTGAGAGATCAGCCTAAAACTACACAAGGGCAACTTGTTAATGATCTCTAGGCAGCTGGGACCACAGTCACCAAGAAAAACATTGGTAACACATTACGCCGTAATTAATTAAAATCCTGCAGTGCCCGCAACGTCCCCCTGCTCAAGAAGGCCCATGTGCAGGCCCGTCTGAAGTTAGCCAATGAACACCTGGATGATTCTGCAAGTGAATGGGAGAAGGTGCTGTAGTCAGATGAGACAAAAATTGATCTCTTTGGCATTAGCTCAACTCGCCGTGTTTGGAGGAAGAGAAATGCTGCCTATGACCCAAAGAACACCGTCCCCACTGTCAAGCATGGAGGTGGAAACATTATGTTTTGGGGGTGTTTCTCTGCTAAGGGCACAGGACTATTTCACCTCATCAATAGGAGAATGGATGGAGCCATGTACCGTAAAATCCTGAGTGACAACCTCCTTCCCTCCGTCAGGACATTAAAAATGGGTCGTGGCTGGGTCTTCCAGCAGGACAATGACCAAAAACATACAGCCAAGGCAACAAAGGAGTGGCTTGAAAAGAAGCACATTAAGGTCATGGAGTGGCCTAGCCAGTCTCCAGACCTTAATCCCATAGAAAACATATGAATGGAGCTAAAGCTCCGAGTTGCCAAGCAACAACTTCAAAATCTTAATGATTTAGAGATGATCTACAAAGAGGCGTGGGCCAAAATTCCTCCTGACATGTGTGCAAACCTCATCATCTACTACAAAAAACATCTGCTGTGCTTGCCAACAAGGGTTTGCCAGCAAGTATTAAGTCTTGTTTGCCAGAGGGATCAAATACTTATTTCTCTCTGCAAAATGCAAATAAATTTATAAAATTTATACAATGTGATTTTCTGGATTTTCTTTTTGATATTCTATCTCTCACTGTTAAAATTAACCTACCCTTAAAATTATAGACTGTTCATGTCTTTGTCAGTGGGCAAACTTTCAAAATCAGCAAGGGATCAAATACTTATTTCCTTCACTGTACCATTGAGGCTAGGTTCACGCTAGTGTTGGTCTCTCTTTCATTCAGGTTTGCATGGGGACCTGAATGACAGAGAACCTGTCGGCAAAAAAGCGGCTACCCACGGACCTCATAATGGGGTCCGCTGGGTGTTTGTCAGGTTTCTGCCGGTTTTATACTCCTAAGGAGATTCCAACGCAGATGTGAACCTAGCCTAAACCATTCTTTGTGAAGACAGCCTTAGCAAACCTGGTATAGTTGCTTCGTATTCTTTGGGACTACAACATCACTTCATGGTCTAATATTAAATTTCTTCGTGTTTGCAACTAAGGGGCCCAAGTAAAATGCCAGGGCATATTTTTGTGAGGCTGCTGGAATGTGAGAAGACAGTAACAAGAATTGCCAGGAATTAAAGGGGTGTTCCCATGCACATAATCATATCTATATGTGTAGATAGTTAAAAGGTAAACATTTTTGCAAATATAAATAGTTAAAAATTCTGCAGAGTTTTAAAGATTTTCTCTAACTATCTTAGTGGTGACAGTCTTGATCGGTTGCCAATGGATACGACCATGAATGTAAGAACTTTCTATGGTCTGGGACTTGTCAAGAACCCATCCATGATTTTCTTATTGTAGCTGGGTTATCAGGCATGGACACTACATGTATCAGAAGATATCCCGGCCACAATAAGCAAATCATAGCTGATTTTCTGAACTTAGAAAGGTCCTGCATGCATGGTCGTATCCATTGGCAACCGATCAAGACAACAACTTGTGACCACAATTTAGAGAAAATCTTTAAAACTCTGCAAAATTTTTAATTACTTATATTTGCAAAAATGTTTAACTTTTAATTATCTACAAATTTTAAAATGGTTATGTTCGTGGGAATACCCCTTTAAACATAGATGAAAAATTGCAGTACAGAGAAAGTTTACATATAATGTCATAATATGATAAATAATGTATAGTCTCCTCAAAGAGCACACTAAAAATACTGATAGGAAAGGAATGAGAAAATTAAAAAAAAAAAAACAGATCCATGCTCTGGCTAAAAGGTGTGGGAGTATTCTTGATTTCAGTACATTAGAGATATCCTGTAAATAAAGTTCGTTGCACGATATCCATCATATCATATTGTTTCCCTGCTTCCATCCCTCTGCTAAAACCATTTTCACTGTGAAAATTCCTGTTTCATTAGTCTTAAGACACACTGCAGGAGGAATGGAGGGATAGAGGGATGTCTATGTCCACAGTCTATGGAGGGATGAGGAGGACGGATTAGGAAAAGCAGGAGAGATCAGAAGAAACCCAGAGTTAGACTAAAGCTAGAGATGAATAGAAAGAATTTTCCTCACATCAGTACAGTTCAGTACTTCTCTATATACTGTATGTTCTGCATAGTCCAAGGGCTGTTTCTGTGAGATAGACAGTTATAGACCAGAGTCTTCCCTACCTAGTGTGTTTAGTGTATCTAGTCTCCACCTCCCATTTCAGAGGGGATTGGAAATTCCATATGAAGCATTCAAAGAGGTAAACTACTAAAATCAACAGGATATAAGTTATAAAATGTCCAGAAATAGTGTTATTCCATGTGTACAAACACAGCAGATTATCCTTAAAAGTCAAAATAAACCACAGGAACGCTTTAAACAGTAGTAGTAGCTCGATCAGAAGACTTACACAAGTGTTTTAAACCTAAGGTATATTCACATGTTGTGGTTATATCGCAATATTTTTAGCAAAAATTCATCAGATTAAAAAAATGGGGATTTAAAGTTCAAGTGAACTTTTATTTAATCTTTCATGAAAGAATGGAACAAACGTTGCAATATACTTTACTAAAGAAAAGTGCCTGTGTTATAACAATACTATTGTCTTTTAGTCATATTTCAATTATTTAAGTCTGTGCTACGTACATAAGCATGTCAGTTTACAATGAAGTCTATGGAGAGAGGAGGAGGAGAAAAAGAGAAACAGATATGAGGCTGTCTACAGCGTTAAATGAGCCATTTCTGTAAGGAGAAGGATGGATAGTAATTCCTGATAACCCAGATGTGTTGTGAAAGAGAACTGTCTCTCTATAGTGCAGATTTCTTCTGCTCTGATGAGTTCTCCACTTCCTCCCCCTCCTCTCTTCACAGCCTTCTACAGACTTAATCAGTGTCAGAAGGAGGAAAATAAGGTATTTTCTTTACTAAAGTATATTGCAAACATTGTTCTCTTCAATTGTACTATAGATTTATGAAAAAAAGTTTTGTTATGCTTTAACTTTATTTATGTAACACGTTACAGAAAAACCATTGCTTATAGTTTGTATTGACTGATATAGACTCCATCATTGCATTAATTGAAATTATTTTATAATTGTTTGATAAACACCCACCCCTATGCAGACAGTATATTTCAAGTTACCTCACTGCAGCAGCGAGCTGTGCTTTACTATAGTCCTTCCCTTCTTCAAGGTAACCATATTTCACAAGGAATGCCTAGATAAAAAAAACTGCGTTATGATCCATATGGTATCAGTACTGTAGAAATAAAATGTGTTATGTTTATATATAATATAATTTGTTCAGATAAAACATATATACTATTATAACCAGAACAATATTTAATTTGGTAACACCTTATATATGGAATAATGCAACACCTACTTATAATACACTCTTTAGCATTGAAATTGCAACACCAAGAAGGACAAGGTATAGGATCATGCAAATCGAGGAAGTAGTAGTTGTCCCCAAGACCTTCAAATGATGAAATTGCCAAGCACCTAGATCCAATCTGTGGCATGGGAATAAAAGCCAGATTGAAAGCAAAGTCTGTAAGCCACATGAAACCTCGAAAGACATGTCACAATAGTTGTGGGATAATTGTGTGATGCTTCCTTTTTGTCGATGTGTCAGTTATCGCCACTTGTTGAAAAATGAGAGGGACAGAATCCTTGAACTGAGAGTTCTTGTTTTAGCACTCTGGCAGATTACTATGTGCCTAGTTCAAGATGTCAGCACTGTTCAACCTGTGGGGGCCCATTGGTTCTGAGATAAATGACAGATTGTCTGATTAGAAGAATGGCGTGTAGTGACCCACTTTATACTGCATCTGAAATTGGATGTCATATTCCATACCTAGGGCAGCAAACAGTATCAACAAAAAACAATCAGAAGAAATTTGCAAGACACTGGGCTATGAGCCAGATGTTCATCTACAGGTGTTCCATTGACCTCATGCCACTACTCTCAAAGACTATCATGGTGCACAGCAAGATGGCAATGCAGGCTAGAATGGAGGTCTTGGACACAATGATAGCTAGAGATTGGTCTAGAGACAACATGGGCAACGTCATGAAGAGGCCTAGACAAGGAAATGTCACACCAATCCTTCTCCCGAGATGATGGTGTGGATTGGCATAATGTATGGTAACCAGACCCAGGGCCGGATGCAGGTTTTGGTGGCCCTCCTGCAGGACTTTTCTCTCTGCCTTTTTCGGGCAGAAACCCGGCGGATCTCACAAAATGGAGGGTACTCTGCATCTGTCAGAACAATTAACTGAAGAATATGAACCTAGCCTTACTCATGCAGTACTGTAAGCACTGGCAAGATGTATACATCATTAGAATTATCATACATATAACACTTTAATCATACCTCCCAACTTTCAAAGGACAGAAAGAGGGACATAATATGCCGCGCGCTATGTGCACCGTGGCAAATTTAGCTCCACCCACTTCTATGTTGACTCCGCCCATTCTCATCTATTTTTCCATGTGCCCCCACACAGTATAATGCTCCTACAGTCACCCTAACATTATATGCCCCCACATTATAATTTTCCCTTCCAATTTCCCCACAGTACTAAGTCCCTCTCCTCGTGCCCCAGTTTAAACTGGCGGAAACTAGAGGGAGACATTAAACTAGGGCAGCTGGAGGGGGACATTAAACTATGGGGCAGCTGGAGGGGGGACATTAAACAGTGGGTGTAGTAGGGGGACATTAAACTGGGGGCAACTAGAGGCAGACATGTCCCCCTCCAGCTATCTCCCACGGTTTAATGTTCTCCTCCAGTTGTCCCCAGTTTAATGTCACCCTCCATCTGCCCCCTCAGTTTAATGTCCCCCCTCCATCTGTCACCAGCTTAATGCCCCTCTTCATCTGCCCCCAGTTTAATGCCCCCTTCATCTTCCACCAGCTTCACGTCCACCTTCATCTTCCACCAGCTTAATGCCCCCTTCATCTGCCCTCAGTTTAATGATCCCCTTTATTTGCCACCATCTTAATGTCCCCCTTTATCTGCCACCAATTTAATGTTCCCCCTTCATGTCTCCAGGTTAATGTCCCCCTTCATCTGTCCCCAGTTTAATTACCCCCTCCATCTACCACCAATTTAATGTCCCCCTTTATCTGCCACCAGCTTAATGTCCCCTTTATTTGCCACCAGTTTAATTGCCCCCTTCATCTGCCTTCAGTTTAACTGCCCCCTACATCTGCGTTCAGTTTAACTGCCCCCAGTTCCCCCCTCTTGCTCACACATGCTCTCTTCTCTCCTACTTATCTTCGAGCACTCTCTGTTCCCAGCTTTCTGTGTAACATCACAGTGTGTCCCGCAGTATCCAGAATAGCTCCGCCCACACAAGAGTCTGATCACATGTTCATGACATCATCAAAGGTCCTTTAGCCATTACGATTTAGCATCTACCATTTAGCCTTTACCCTACCCTAATAAAGTTTGTTAACAGCAAAACACTTCAGGGAAATAGCGGGACAAACTGTAAGCTATGTGGGACCGTGGGACAGCAGTGTAAAATCGGGACTGTCCCACCAGATGCGGGACGGTTGGGAGCTATGCAGAGGCGTAGCTAGTGGGGGGGGGGGGGGGGGCGGCTGCCCCGGGCCCACTGACATTGTAGGGCCCACCGTGGGGCCACCATTAATACATCTTTTACTTTTAACTGGATCGGTGTCTAGTTAAAACGCTTCCTGCAACTTGCTGTCTTGTAAACCGCAAGCCACTTCAGGCCTGCGGTTTACATGACAACGAGAACACAGTCATCGGCACAGACGGCGCGATGATGTCAAAACATCGCGCCTCCTATGCTGAGACGCTGACTTCCTGTGCGTGGACCCTGCACACAGAGCGCGGGTCAAGAAGCGAAAGCGGCGGCGCCATTCATCACGATCGCAGGTAGGTGAGTATAACTTATATTTGTTTTGTTTTAGCTTAGTTGTGGGTATTTTAATAGTATAGGGGGTTGTTAAGAGGGGGAATTATAACTATAAGTGAGGGGGCATTATCAACATAAGGGGGGTCATATATATAAGGGTTATTACGGGGTACAAGGGGGGAGGTTATTTATATTAGGAGGAATTATGAACATAAGGGGGTGGTCATTGATTTAAGGGGTCATTAGAGGTGCAGTATTTATGTCAGGGGTAATCAGGGGCATAATATGAGGGAGCAATTAATTTAATTAAAGTGACACTTGGGCTTTATTAAGACTAAAGCTCCACGTAGCGAGCTGCAGCAAAAAAGCGCTGCAGGAAAAACTGCGACAGTAACACACTGTGGTTTTTCCCACAGTGCTTTTCACAGAAGGGCCACAGATTTTTCCTCTGTGGACTTTCTGCTTCCATTATAACTATAGGGAAACCGCCAGCGTTTCCGTAGGTATAATTGACATGCTGCGATTTCCAAAACCGCAACGGTTTTGGAAATCGCAGAGTGTCCGCTGCACACATTTTTCCACAATGTGTGGATGGGATTTGCTAGAATCCCATCCACTTTGCAGGAACTGTAAAATGCCGCATTTTTTTTTTTCCCGTGGCGTTTTTGCCACGTGGGGCCCCATCCCATCCCCACTTTGTGGTAAAATATGCGCAGTGGACACGCTGTGACTTCCAAAACAGTTGTGGTTTTAGAAATCGCAGCATTCCTATGAAAACGCTCCCGGTTTCCCTGTAGATATAATTGAAGCAGAAAGTCCACAGAGGAAAACTCTGCGAACTTTCTGTGCAAAGCGCAGCAGGAAGAACAACGCTTTTTTGCTGCGGGACGCCACGAGGGGCCTTAGGCTTAAGGAGGTTTCCAGCTCATTTTTAATTGATGATCTATCTTCAGAATAGATCATCAATAAGAGATAAGTGACTCCCCACTGATCAGCTGTAAGAAGGGGCCATGGTGCCTATTTATATCACACGCTGTTTGTTTACAGTGACCGTGTGATGTCATTCCAGCCTTGTCACATAGACGTGTATAGGACAAGGCTGTAGTTACATGACATGGCCGCTATGAGATGAATGACACTGTGTAAACAGAGAAGCGGTCACGGCGCTTACACAGATACCACGGTTCATTCAAACGGCGGATCCTGGGGGTCCCGATTATTGGAACCCCATTAATTATTTTGACCTTTTGTTTACTTTTTAATTAGGAAACACCTGGGGCATTATTAATAAGGGGCACGATTTAAAGGAGGTACACAGGGAAGTTATTAATTTAAAGATGCACTTGTGGGTATTATTCATTATGGAGGGTTATAGTATATATTTTATAATTGGGGGTAACAGCAAGATGGGTGTGCAGGTGAGGACAATGTGGGTCAGGTGCCTGGAAAAGTGAGGAGCCAAAAATGTCTGTGCTGCAAACTTTACAGAGACTGGAAGAAGTGGTCATGGCGGTTCAGATGAAAGAGATGGGAAATGTGAAGGATTGGTCAGAGACGTCACCGGTAAGTCACTAAATGTTACTGCACTGTATTTGCCTAAATCGTCTGCAGAGCCCTGTGTAGAGCCGATATATACCACTATACGGTTCACTATATAGTGATAATATCGGTATACCTAAGTTGGGGGTCCACTTGGACATGTTCGCCCCCCCCTGTGCTGAACCCCTAGCTACGCCTCTGGAGCTATGCTTTAATTGTAATGTCAATGCACTTTTTAACAAACCTTTAATGCAAGGAAAACCCCACAATTTAAGTTTATGTTCACACCTGCATCGTGGATTATGTTATAAATGCAAACCACAGCATAAAGTTGGCTTTGTCTAATGACAAACAGCACCTTTTCCCAGCAGACCCTGTTGGGACTTGTAATAGGGTCTGTTGAGTCTTATAATTTCATGCTTTTTACATTAAACAATTGTTGCAATGATTCCTCATTATAACTACAGATATACATACTCACTGATAGCTGTGTAACAGGGCTGACATACTGTACTACAAGTCCCAGGGCAGAAAGAATGCATAGTGGACTGACTTATAAACTTTAGCAAATTAACATGTTTAAAACTTTCCCTGCTTCTCTATCACTTATCAGTGGTCATTCACATACCAGCTGTTACAGAAGACAGCAGTTACAGAGGTGTTAGAGGTCAGAGAGGGAAAATTTTAGGATACAAGGGGTTGAGGACAGATGACAGCAAGTTTAACAAGGGAAGAGACTGACTATCAAGCTATTTTGTTAATAAAGCTGATATTTTCAGTTCTCAGCTGAGCAGAGGGCCCCTCTCTATTCTTCATTTCTGGTACAATAACAGTTTGGCGTTACATGCATTTGGTCATGGAACCAGTGCTATGGCCATTTCTACAAAGTGTCCCAGGAGCCATCTTTCAACAGGACAACACCAATCTGCATGTTGCTTGCGATACTGTGAGCAGCCTGTGTGGCCTAAACCTGCTACCACACCAGTCTTCAGACTTGTATCCCATTGAGCTTTGCATTGGAAGCTGCCTGCAGCTTCATTCTCAAATACATTCAGCATTGTAAAACATTCCTCAGACAACCATGAATAACCTCACTGATAGCATTGTAAGGTGTGTAAGTGTGTGTATTCCCGCATGTGATGTTCATACTCACTGAATAACTCAAGATGTTTTTAATATTTTGTTTTCATTTTCATCATTTGCATATCATTACCATTACTATCGAGTCTGTGATTTCCACAATTGCAAGATTTTTCCTTCTTGGTGTTGCAATTTCAATATTGAGGAATGTATATGTTCACTCTGATCTCAAAAGAGAATGTCAGTGGATTACCAAGTGCCTGTTTGTGGCCAATTGTGTCTCTTGTAGTAATGTTACCCACAATAACCTCTTTCCTTCAACAGATTAAAACTATAAACAAAAAAATTTCACACTTCTCTGGATGGTTTCATTATGTCTAATGTCAATTACAACAGAAATGGCTAAATGTCACTAGCCACTTTGCAGGATATTAGTAGAGACAGAGGGAAATGAGGATTTTCCTGTTCAATGAATAGGGAGCCAAGAAATAGTTCAATGTGGCTTTTGTTTTGTTTGTGTCTATGCAAGTAATAAAACAAAGAATATGATTTCCTCAGCAGGATGCCCAAAAAGCCTTATATGTTTGTGGTATGTTTAGAATCTTGGTTTACAATTTCTTTGTGTTGGTCTACTCTTACCTTAACTCTTGCATACGCTATAGCATTTTGACTTTGAGATATGTGATATGTACACAGATCTGCTATAATGATATTCTATATCTTCACTTGCTATGCGTGAAAACAAGTGACAGATTTAATAAATTCTACAAAGGTTGGTGGCAGCTTTAGGATGTGGCATGGCATACCAATATTTTATTTAACAAGGGTTTTCCAACCCCAAATCGAATATTCATACTGGTGACTAGAGATGAACGAATTTATCAAAAATTTGATTCAACCCATTCTCAAAAGTTTTCAAAAAGATTCGCTTCGATCCAAATTAATTCACGGCGAATATTGTTAAAAAACACCTATTTCGTGGCTTCGATAGCCTGTATAATGGTGTAGAACTGTGTGCCTTGCACTAACACGCATAGGGAGTCTGCTGTGGTAGTGAAACAATACTGTGAGTCAGTATGACACGCACATGACAGGCGTCACTCTTAGAACCACTGCACACTTCACTTATTTGGCCAGTTATGGGGCCAAAACTGACCAACTAACTCAAGTGTGAACTCAGCCTTACAGGTCCATGTTAGTGCCAGGTAGAAAGAACCGTGCAAGATCCTACTGTACCGTGAAAGAGCACACTCCTTTTACACCGTCAACTGCTGATTCCACATAGATGTCTACAGAATGGCAAGGTGACACAATGTGGAGTTGGCAGCAGCATGAGGAGGCCACAGAGTGGCAAGGCAACATAATGTGGAGTTGGCAGCAGCATGAGGAAGCCACAGAGTGGCAAGGCAACATAATGTGGAGTTGGCAGCAGCATGAGGAAGCCACAGAGTGGCAAGGTGACATAAAATGGAGTTTGCAGCAGCATGAGTAGGACACAGAGTGGCAAGGCGACATAATGTGGAGCTGGCAGCATCATGAGGAGGCCATACAATGACCTAGTGGCAGCAGCATGAGGAGGCCATACAGTGACCTAGTGGCAGCAGCATGAGGAGGCCACAGAGTGGCAAGGCGACATGATGTGGAGCAGCAGCATGAGCAGGCCATACAGTGACCTGGTGGCAGCAGCAGCATGAGGAGGCCATACAGTGACCCAGTGGCAGCAGCATGAGAAAGACATACAGTGACCCGGTGACTGTGTGGCATCAGGCGGGTGGCAGCATCAGTATTGTAGGTGAGGCAGGTAGCCAGAAGAAACCGGTCTCTTGTCAAGGTTTGGGTGAGGCAGCATGGATGATTTAATCTGATGCATCAGGCATTGGTGGTTGGAAATCCTGGCTGATCCATGCTTGATTAACCTTGACAAAGGTCAGTCTCTACACATTTTAGGTGGACAGGCGAGTTCTCCTTGGGGTAACTATGGTGCCCGCTGCACTAAACACCCGCTCTGATGCCACACTACTAGCCGGGCAGGACAGCTTTTCCAGGGCAAACTCGACCAGTTGCGGCCACAAATCCAGTTTGGCTGCCCAGTAGTCCAGCAGATCTTTGATGACGGGTGGTAGGGTGCACTCTAAGTATGCCACCATCTGCTGGTTCAGGTTCTGCTCTGTGTTTAGCTGCTGATGAGCAGTTTCTTCACTTTGCGGGTGAAGAAAGCTGCTCATCAGCGACTTTAGGCTCAGGCTGCTGCTGATGGAGCTGATACTTCTCCTGCCACCCCCACCCACAGCTGACATGGCAGTGCAAGGGGAGCACTCAGGGCCCCCTCGGTTGGACCTGCGAGAGGATGGACAATGGCGCAGATAGGCAGCGGCCAACTTCCTACAAAGGATGTCTCTATAGTAGTTCAGTTTGTCCTCCCTCTCAGCAGGTGTAAAAAAGGCCCCCATTTTTGATCGGTAGCGAGGGTCTAACATGGTGGAGAGCCAGTAGTCATCCCTTTGCCGAATGGTGACAATTCGGCTGTCACTATGCAAGCAAGTGAGCATGCATCGGGGCATTTGCGCAAGTGACTTGGAGGGACTCGCTGCATCCATCTCCACAGCATACTCGCACATTGTGTCTGGGCCGTCTGCCTCGTCTTCCTCATCTCCCTCTTGCTCTTCTGGCTGCTCCTGCTCCTCCTCCCCTTTCATCTGTGTGGAAAAACCTTCCATTTCTCTACACATTGCTTGTGCTCCAATGTCTGCCTCCTCCTCCTCCAGTTCAAGTGGCCGTGAGATGTAGGCGCCATGTCTCCAGTCCCCTGACCAGCCAGATTTACAAGCATCTTTTCCAGGATATGAATCAGTGGAATGACGTTGTTCATCACGTAGTCCTGGTGACTGACTAATAAAGTGGCCTCCTCAAAGGGAACGAGCAAACAGCAGGAGTCACGCATGAGCTGCCACTGGCTAACATTGAAGTTACACAGGGGAGTACCTCTGTCCGCTTGGATCATCAAGAAATCGTTTATGGCCTTTCTCTGTTCGTACAGTCAGTCCAACATATAGAGGGTTGAATTCCAACGGGTGGAAACATAGTTTATCAGCCTATGTTGTTGGAGGTCGCTCTGCCGCTGCAGCTCAAGGAGGGTGTGCTTGGTGGTGTACGAGTGGCTGAAGTGCATGCAAAGTTTCCTTGCCATTTTTAGGATGTCTTGCAGATGGGTGGAACACTTAAGGAAATGTTTGACAACCAGATTGAACACGTGCGCCATACAGGGCTCATGGCTCAACCCTCCTTGACGCAGCGCCAACACCATGTTCTTCCCATTGTCGGTCACCATGGTTCCGATATTAAGTTGTCTTGGAGAAAGCCAGGATTCGATTTCTTGATTGAAATGACCTGCAGAAAGCTGGGACTAACGTAACAAAGGCTACTGTCAGTAACACACTACGCCGCCTGGGGCTCAGATCCTGCAGTGCCAGACGTGTCCCCCTGCTTAAGCCAGTACATATCCAGGCCCGTCTGAAGTTTGCTAGAGAGCATTTGGATGTTCCAGAAGAGTATTGGGAGAATGTCATTTGGTCATATGAAACCAAAGTAGAACTGTTTGGTAAAAACACAACTTGTCGTGTTTGGAAGAGAGTGAATGCTGAGTTGCATCCAAAGAACACCATACTTACTGTGAAGCATGGGGGTGGCAACATCATGCTTTGGGACTGTTTCTCTGCAAAGGGACCAGGACGACTGATCCGTGTACATGAAAGAATGAATGGGGCCATGTATCGTGAGATTTTGAGTGCAAACCTCCTTCCATCAGCAAGGGCACTGAAGATAAAACGTGGCTGGGTCTTTCAGCATGACAATGATCCCAAGCACACTGCCAGGGCAACGAAGGAGTGGCTTCGTAAGAAGCATTTCAAGGTCCTGGAGTGGCCTAGCCAGTCTCCAGATCTCAACCTCATAGTTAACGTTTGGAGGGAGTTGAAAGTCCGTGTTGCCCAGCGACAGCCCCAAAACATCACTGTTCTAGAGGAGATCTGCATGGAGGAATGGGCCAACATACCAGCAATAGTGTGTGCCAACCTTGTGAAGACTTACAGAAAACGTTTGACCTCTGTCATTGCCAACAAAGGATACATAACAAAGTATTGAGATGAACTTTTGTTATTGACCAAATATTTATTTTCCACCATAATTTGCAAATAAATTCTTTAAAAATCAGACAATGTGATTTTCTGGATTTGTTTTCTCATTTTGTCTCTCATAGTAGAGATCTACCTATGATGTCAAATACAGGCCTCTCTCATCTTTTTAAGTGGGAGAACTTGCACAATTGGTGGCTGACTAAATACTTTTTTTCCCCACTGTATCGTCCTTGACCATAGTTACAGCTCCACATGTTGGCGCTGCTGTGCACTTTGGCAGATACCGACAGGCTCAAGGACTGGCCCACCTTCTGTTCTACATATTTGTGCAGGGCTGGTACTACCTTTTTGGCAAAGAAAGGACGGCTTGGGACTCTCCACCTCGGCTCAGCAACAAGCCATCCGTTCTCTGAAAGGTGCAGAGTCCACCAATTGGAAAGGGAGGGACTGCAACACCAGCAACTTGGACAGGAGCACATTCAGCTTCTGCACCGTTGTATGAGTGCACGCATACTGTTGTCTCTTCGAAATCGCTTCGGTGATGGAATGCTGACGCAATGACTGACTAGGAGGAGGAGGAGGAGCAGGAGCATCATGACCAGCAGATGATGGGAAGGAAACACAGATTCCTTTGGCTGAGGTGATGGAGCCTTGACTGCCTGAAATGGGGTGCGTGCCACTGAGTGATGCAGTGGTTGCTGTGGCAGGCTGGACCACCACAGTGGAGCCACAGTTCTCCCAGGCCACTTTATGGTGATGCTGCATATGTTGACGCAGGGCTGTGGTGCCAACATTGGCACCCTGGCCACGCTTCACCTTCTGCCCACAGATTACATATATGGCCATGTTCACCACCCCTGGGAGCTTAACAAAAAAACTGCCACACCGCCGAGTAGGTGATTTTACCCCCAACACTCTGCACTAACTGACTGCTACCGCCACTGCCTCCATGAACCCCTGCACCACTGCTTTCCGGGCAGGTAGGCTACTGAGAAGCAGGTAGTCTACCCCAGGCACGTTTGGCTCCCGACCTCCCACTGCTGCCACCCCGCTGACTACGCCGCTGCCTCATGCACAAGCTGCCACTTTCTCTTCTCCAGAAGATGATGAAGTCCCTTCATCACACGGCTCCCAATTACGATCGGCTACATCGTTATCCACTACTGTCTGCAAGTCACTGATGTCCTCCTCAATGGTCTCTGAGCCAGGACCGCTCACAACACCAGCTTCCACGCCACTCTCCTCATCTCTACTTGCCCGCCTACTGGAGGAAGCGGCGGATGTCTCCTCCACATCTTGGCTGGGCACTAGCTGCTAACTGTCCTGTAGTATCTCCTCCTTACTGTACAGTGGATCTGAGCCCACAGCATAGAGTACTTCTCTGGCTGAGGGAACAGAAAAGGACAGAGGCAGGTTGAGGACAGGTGAGGGCACAGGGCCTGCTCCTGGGCCATGCCAACTAAGGGTTGTGTCTGACAAACCCACCAACTCTTGGCTGGGGGTGTCTGATGTGACTTGGGATGAAGTGGATAACCGAGTCAACCATTCTACAATCATTGGGTTGCTGGTAAAGACACGACCACTAGCTGACACTGGGAGCTGTGCCTGTGCCAGAAACATTTAAGCCTGTGCCCCTCCCCTGTGCATGGCCTGACGCTTCTCTGTCTGACATAGTGTTAGATCAAAAAAGTAATTGAAAAGGAAATTAATACAGGGCAAAATGGCCTGTAATTTTCTACTTCCAAGAGAACGGCGAATAAGCCCCTTATTTTTTTCCTCGCTAGTAAACACCTTTAAAAAGGAGTTATAACAGATTACTGTATAAGAATTATGTTTTTTTTGACACTACTGTACTGCAAAATGGCCTGTAATTTTCTACTTTGAAGAGAACGGCGAATAAGTCCCTTATTTGTTTCCTCACTAATAAACACCTTTAACCCCTTCAGGACTGAGCCCAAAAGTGCGTTAAGGACCAGGCCTCGTTTTTCAAAACTGACATGTGTCACTTTATATGGCAAGAACTTACACTTTAACTTACACAAGTGATTTTGAGAATGTTTTTTCGTGACACATTGTACTTCATGTTAGTGGTAAACACTAATCAATATTTTTGTATTTATTTATAAAAAAAATAGGAAATTTGAAAAAATTGCAATTTTCAAAATGTGAAATGCTCTGCTTTTCAGACAGATAATCATACCACCCAAATACATTAATAAATATTATCTACCATATCTCTGCTTTATATTAGCATCATCTTTTAATCGGCCTTTAATTTATTTTGGAAGTGTAACAGCGCTTTTCCAGATTTACAAGAAAATTTCCCAAACTAATTTTTTAGGGGCCACTTCAGTTCTGAAAGGGATTATAAAGGCCTATATATTAGAAACCCCCATAAATTACCCCATTTCCAAAACTGCACCCCTGAAATAATTCACAACAGCATTTGGGAAGTTTGTTAACCCTTTAAGCATTTTTCATTTTTTTCCACTAATCCCTTCATTTAGCCCTAAAATTAACAAAGGGATAAAGGAGAAAATACATCTCACCATTTGTTATGCAATTTCTCCCGAGCACAGAAATACCTCACATGTGGGTGTAAACTGATGTTTGGGCACACGGCAGCGCACGGAAGGGAAGGAGCGACACTGGACGTTTGAAAAGCAGATTTTGCTGGAATAGTTTTCAGGTGCCATGTCTCATTTGCAAAGCCCCTAGAGTAGCAAAACAATGGAAATCCCCTAAAAGTAATCCCATTTTGGAAACTACACCCTCACAGAATTCATCAAGGGGTATAGTGAGCATTTTTACCCCACAGCCGTTTCACACATTTTACTAACATTGGGATGTATAAATGAAAAATTACTAAAACGTCACTTTATCTCCAAAGTTTTCATTTTCACAAGGGGATAAAGGAGAAAAAGCACCTCACAGTTTGTTAAACAATTGCTCCTGAACACGGCAATACCCCATATGTGGTCGTAATCTGCTGTATGGGTACATGGTGGGGCTCGGAATGGAAAGAGCGCTATTTTTCTGGAATAGTTTTCAGGTGCCATGTTGGATTTGCAGAGCCCCCAAAGTACCAATACAGTGGAAACCCCCTAAAAGTGACCCCATTTTGGAAACTACACCCGTCACAGAACATGTCAAGGGGTATAGTGAGCATTTTGACCCTACAGCTGTTTCACAGATTTTATTAACATTGGGACATGAAAATGAAAAATTTCTTTTTTTCCAATGAAAAAATCAATTTAGCCCCAAATTTTTCATTTTCACAAGAGGACAAAGGAGAAAGCACCGCAAAATTTGTTACATAATTTCTGCTGAATACAGAAATGCCCCATATGTGGTTGTAATCTGCTGTATGGGAACATGGTGGGGCTCAGAATGGAAAGAGTGCTTTTTTGCTTTTGGAGGGCAGATTTTGCTGGAATAGTTTTCGGGTGCCATGTCGCATTTGCAGAGCCCCTAAAGTTCCAGTACAATAGAAACCCACAAAACGTGACCCCATTTTGGAAATTACACCCCTCAAGGAATGTATCAAGGGGTATTATCATTTTGAGCCTCAAAAGTTTTTGAAGAAATATCCAATTTCAGTACCTAGTACGTTGCATCCACATTGTGGCATCAGAGACGTGCACTTCTAAAACTAATAAGTGGGCTATCTCGAGGACAAAAAAATTATATATGTGGGTGTAAACTGCTGCTTGGGCACACAGCAGGGCTCAGAAGGGAAGAAGCACTGCGTTTTTTTAGCTTTTGGAATATAGATTTAGAGGGTCTTTCTGGACGCATGTTGTTTTTGCAGAGCCCTGGAGGTGCCAGTAAATTGGAATTCCTCAAGAAGTGACCCCATTTTGTAGGGGCAATTTTAGGGTCTCTGCAAATGTGACATGGCGTCCAAAAACCAACAATCTAAATCTGTGCTCCAAAAGAAAAAGCGCTCCTTCACATCTGCGCCCTGCTGTGTGCCCAAATGGCAGTTTATGCCCACATGTATGACACTGGTGTACCCAGGATAACATACTTAACAATGCCATATGTGGATATAAACTGCTGTTTGGGCACAGCTGGGCACAGAAGGGAAGGAGTGCTATTTTGGTTTTTAGAGCACAGTTTGGTTTTTGGACACCATGCCACTTTTGCAGAGCCCATGAATTGCCAGTAAAGTGGAAACTACACCCTTCAAGGAATTTATCAAGTGGTGTAGCGAGCATTATTAATCCTTAAGTGTTGCATTCTTTTAATTTCCAGAAATGAATGTGCAGCTGATAATGAAAAGTTAAAAATGAAATTTTTCCATAGATACACCATTTCAGTGCCCAATATGTTGTGCCCAGCTTATGTCTGCAGAGACACACACTCCAAAAACTGTTACGCGTTGGCGCATTAATCTCTGATACAAGCTGGGCACAATATATTACACACTGAAATGATGTATTCCTGGAAATTTTTCATTTTCACCTTTCACAATCAGCTGTTTAATTATTTATGGATAATAAATTATAGCAACACTTGGAGGTTAAAAATGCTCACTGTACCCTGGATAAAATCCTTTGGTGGTGTAGTTTCCAAAATGGGGTGACATGTCAGGGGATTCCACTTTATTGGCATTTCAGTTATTTAAAAGTGCAATGGTGTCCAAAAACCAAACTGTCCAAGTCTGTGCTCCAAAAACCAAATAGCGCTTCCCTTCCCTTCTGTGCCTGGCTGTGGCCAAACAGCAGTTCATACCTACATATGACATTAAGTACGTTACCCTGGGTACAACAGTGTCATACATGTGGGCATAAACTGCAGTTTGGGCACACAGCAGGGCACAGAAGGGAAGGAGCGCTATGTGGCTTTTGGAGTGCAGATTCAGATGTTTGGTATCTGGACGTCATGTCATGTTTGCAGAGCCTGTAAGGTACCATAAAAGTGGAGACCCCATTTTCAAAAGTGCACCCCTCAAAGAATTTATCAAGGGGTGTAGTGAGCATTAGTATCCCAGGTGAGAATACACAGCGGATGGGGAAGGGTGAATATGTAAGCTGTGCAGAGTACATTGGGAACACCAAATTCCCTACTATTTCCCCAGTAGTTCCTATTATTGGGGGGGTCACTTCTGGTTTATTTTCCCTCGTAAGCTCTAAGTCCGGGGTGTCCCCCTGATATATGCTCACACAGTTTCTACATTCCCTTCCTGCCGCAGCCAGTTATGTTCTAATGATTTGAAGATTTTTGGGGTTTTTGTCTTCATATTGTACAAGCTATATTTTCTTTATTTTTCTGGTGATATAGCCATATGAGGGCTTGTTGTTTGTGGTATGAGATGTATTTTGTAATGACATCATTTTTGGGTGCCTATAATTTATTGAATAAATTTTATTAACTCTTTCTTGGTGGATTAAAAAACCCCCCATCAAATCTGGCATTGCGTTTTACCTTTTAACTTTTTCACCATGCAGCATAAAGCATAACTAACATGTTACCGTTATTCTGCGGGTCAGTACGATTACGGCGATACCTCATTTATATTGTTTTTTTTATGCAATACTAATTTTGCAGAACAGAAACCCATTTGGAGACATAAATGAATTGTTTTTGCATCGCCATCTTCTGAGATGCGTAACAATTTTATTTTGCAGTTTACAGAGTTGGTTGAGGGCTTATTTTTTGTGGGACAACCTGTGCTTTTTATTGTTACTGTTTTACTTTTTCATCACTTTGTATGGCATATTTTGTAAGGTGAGATGGCAAAAAATCATTACTTCCGGTGTTTTTTTTTCCGTGTTTTTTCTCGACGTTCACCGTGTACGTTAAATTCTGTTTCCGTTTTATTGTACAGGTTGTTACGGACGCAGTGATATCAAATATGCATTGTTTTTATTCATTTTTAGGTTTTTTTTTTATATAATTTTGGGGGCTTTATTTTTTTTTTCACTTTTTTTTTACTTTTTCATATGTCCCATTAGAACACCTGAATCAGCGATGCTTTGATCGCTGGTTCAGTACTATAGCCTGCAAGACACTAGCATACACGTGTCTTGCAGTCTATAGAGGAAATCAGTCTATGCAGATGCATAGGCTGATTTCCGGAGGTCCTGGCAGGATCAACCAGGGCTGCAGATGATAGATATTGGCACCCCCCGATCTCGCCACGGGGGGTGCGGCAACATGGCGGAACCCCTTGGTTGTTTGTCCGCGGCATCCAAGGGGTTAAAACCACCAATCGGAGCCCAGCTCCGACCGGAGTTTATGGAACAGGGTGTTAGCTGTCAATTACACCTAACACCTGGTTCCGATGCCGCCTGCTCAGATAGATAGCGCTCAGGACGTAATAGTACGTCCAATGTCGTTAAGGGGTTAAAAAGGCATTATAACAGATTACTGTATAAGAATTATGTTTTTTGGCCAGTACTGTACTGCAAAATGGCCTGTACTTTTATACTTTCAAGAGAACGGTGAATAAGCCCCTTATTTGTTTCACCACTAACAAACGCCTTTAAAAAGGCATTATAACAGATTACTGCAGAGATTACTGTATAAGAATTCAGTTTTTTTGCACAACTGCACTGCAAAAGGCTTGTTATGTTCTACCTTGAACACACAGATATGATCTATTGCAAATCTGCAATGAGCAGCAGTATAATGGCAGTGAGTGCTGCAATGTGTAGTACGATTGTTGCTATTACCGATGCTGCAACCACCCCAAATGCACCCTGTTCTGCTTCAATACTCTTCTGTAAATTCCTAACTATCCTTTTCCTACACTTCTAAGGGTCTTTCCCTGACCTTCTAGCAGTTTTGAATTGTTTTCTACCACTTTCCCTAGTGCCTGCTGACGTCTCTCCCTGCACTAAGTACGATGTGAAATGACTGAACCTAAAATGGCAGAGGGTATTTATAGGGCTGTGACATCACAGGGCCGGCTGGCTACTGATTAGCTGCATGCATGGCATTGTGGGTGATCCCACGTTCCCAGAGTCCCTTGCCCCTTGTCCTAACATGTGCAGCAGCCATTTTATGAAAAAATGCGATTCGATACATTGAAGCATGAGGAAATCCGGAATTGAAGCAAATCAAAGATTTCCTGAAATTCAGTTCGAATTCCACTTATGCAGCTTCGATTCACTCATCTCTACTGTTGACCTACCAGTCAGTATGCGATTTGTCAGGGTCTGACACTAGGATCCCTCAAAGATAATGTGTTCTAGCAGCCTCTGTTTGCTGGAAGCTGTTAGTGGATGGGTGACACGTGTGGTAATAGGTGTGGCGCTGCAGTTCACGATATGCACTGGTTATTATTTGAATAGGCGCGAAGCTGCATGCACCACCTGTTAACTATCAGCTTCTGGTACCCTGAGGCTGCTAGAACAAATGATCTGTGTGGGGTCCTGTAGATAGGATCTTCAGTGTGAAAATTTGATTTGGGGCTAGAAAATTTATTTCATTTGCTCTTAATCCATGGGTACTTTCATGTATTTTTTTCAATGCAATTGTATGCTTGAAAAAATATAGACACTCAAAGTTGTGGCATAAGAAGAAGCTCCTGGGCCCCGATGCAAAATCTGTATCAGGTCCCCCCAGCAATAATGTATCACTAATAGTCCTGGTCTTTTCATATTAGAAAGAGGCACTCTATGGGCCCCTTGATGCTCCAAGTTATGCCCCTGACCCCAAGTAATTTTAACATATGTGGACATATCCATTTCTGACCCACTCACTTGAATTAGGCTAAACTGTAATAATAGGCACAGTCCATGAACACGTGTTGTGCAACTTTCTACAAAAAGCTACTATTTTTAACCTAAAACTAGAAACTAGATCAGATAAAAATTATTAGATTATCCTTAAGATGAGGCCACATGTAGCAACCCAAAACAGCAACAGCATGAAGTTTTACTACAAACCTGTTCTTGCAGGTGTTAAGCACATTTTATTAGTGATAATTGCCAGGCCAAAATACCCATTACACAACTGTTTCTGGCATTTGGAGAGTAGCATGCATGGCTGCTGAAGACAAATAGTCTATTTGTGCCACTAGGTAGCCATGCCTCATCTTATTAACAAATGTTGGCAAAAGTGTCTGTGTCCTTTCATGAATACAGTGCCTCGAGCAGACACCAGAAAATGAGACTAATGGCATTAATAAATCTCACTCAGAAGTTACTTACGTCTAAAAATATACTGTAGTTCAATGAGAATTACCCTCCATTTTCTAACATGCCATATGTAAATGAGAGCTGGAGCATACTTGCTTGATATATGGCAGAGATGCCCTCTCAATTTACACTGGTTCCCATAATAAATTCTATGGGACTGACATCTTTAAGGCGTTGGCTCAACGAAGACAAATCCAATTAAAATACTACTTCACAGGCAATCAGCTGATCTCCGTGCGTCCCTCTTCCATGAAAACAACATGTTTTGCTTGGGAAAGCCGTAGCAAGTATAGCATTTCACCTACAGCAAACATTTACATGTAATACATGGATAGTTTGAGTGTGCCAGAATGGGAGCTGCTCGTACTGAGTAGATTGTTGTTTGGGCTTATAGAGGGGTCAAGAGAAACATGCCACAAGGATGTATCTGGTTAGCTATATATCATGTGAGCTATAGATCATGGTGACCAGTCCATTTTTAATATATAAACCAGTGTATAGACAGCCTTCCTGCGTCTCCTTTATATGGTCTGATCTTTTCTTTGGTAAAGTGTGTGTCTGGAAAATATCACTTGTCCCTTGTTTTGATCTTCTTGGAAAGTAATTCTACATTCATCAAAAGTGAAATTGTGTTAGCTTAGCTGGCCAGAAACCAACATCTGATAACATAATGAAATTCTTGCGAGTTAACGAAAAGAAATTTATCCTTGCCAAAGAAATAGGATTGTTAAATTTTCTTCCACATTTTATACTCACTGATATTAGTAAGAGGACGCCTCTTTCTGGATGGATCCTTTAAGGCTGAGGCCCCACGTTGCGAAAATGCAGCTTTTTTTTTTTTGCAGACTTTGCTGCAGTTTTTCAAACCAAAGCCAGGAGTGGATTGAGCAGAAGGTAGAAGTATAAGAGCTTCCTATATATTTCCCATTCCTTTTGTAGCCATTCTTGGGTTCAGCTAAAAAAAAAAAACGCAACAAAAAAAGTTGCATTTTTGCAACGTGAGGCCTTAGCCTAAAAGAATATTTGTTATCCTAAAAGGTTTTCAAATGACACCAAATATAAAACTGTCCATACATGAGGTTGATGCCAACAAAATGCCCAAATTTATCCAACAGCAATTTCTTTGGAATAAACAAAATTTTAATAAATTGAGGACTAGTATAGCACATGATCTCATTACATTATTATTATTATTATTATTATTACCACATTACATTAGTATTACCAAGCTATGGCTACTGCAACCGAAATTGAAAGGAAACATTTCACTTTAAAAGAACAACTTCAGAAACAGTGCTAGGGTATTGTGGATGCACTGCTCATTTCTGGTCCCGCCACAGTATTCCTATTGGGTTCCAGTCATGCCTTAGTCATAGAGTAGGATTTATTTGTAGTTCCTGCATGAAATGTTGCTTTTACTATGTAGAAAGCTTTTCTAAATAAAAAATGACAACTGAAGTCCCAGATGGTGCAGAATCCTGAATGTAAGCCCAGTTATTGAAGACATGAAAGGCTTCCTGCTGAATAAGCACTACACAATGAGACGACACATTAAAACTGAGGAGCATTAAGGCTCAGCATGTTGTCAGTCTGTTCAGAAGAAGCATCCAAAGAAATTTTCTCAGAATATCTTTAAGCAGCCAATTCCATGGTGAAGACCTTCTTTGCAGCGCTTTATCAAATGATCAGTAATAGTTGAAGGGAATCTGACAGCAGATCCCAACCCCCAAAACTAACACCACTAAAATAGTCTTAAGCAAAGTAGTTCCAACATCCCCATATATTCTACGATATATGATATGATGTTTTACCCAGTCATGCCCTATATGCTCATGAAGTGTGAAATGTATCATGGGTGTTTATTCTTCAGTTATGTGCTCCACCTTATGAAAAGGAACTCCATCCCTATACTGTGATTGATGTCTCCTGCATCAACTGATATCCTTTCCAGGAGATGTCAATCAAGAGCAGAGCAGATTATGGCTGAGGCCCCACGTTGCAGAAATGAAGCTTTTTTTTGTTTCAGATTTTGCTGTGTTTTTTTGAGCCAAAGCCAGGAGTGGATTGAGCAGAATGTAGAAGTATAAGTACTTGCTATATATTTCCCATTCCATTGGTAGCCATTCTTGGCTTTGGCTCAAAAAAAACAGCAAAATCTGCAACAAAAAAAGCTGCGTTTCCGCAACATGGGTCCTTAGTCGATAAAGGATTTAACACTTTATGAGATGGGATCCGCTGAGATGTAAAAAGTTGACTGTGTGTACTTTAGTTCATAGGCATTATACAGGGTGGGCCATAAGTATGGATACACCCAGATACCATTGACTCCAAAATGGCGGCTTTGCAGATGGCCGCCATGGGTGTCACCAGGCCTCAAATGTTTCCCCCTCCCATGTACTAATATGCCACAAACGGTAAGGTGATATCAGCAACCACTTCCATTTTATCTGGGTGTGTCCATACTTATGGCCCACCCTGTACAGCAGTATGTCTTACCTATACTATATACTGGTTAGCTGTACTGCAGTATGCTTCTAAGTGCTGTACAAACAATAGTAGTTATATTTGGGACACTTGGGAGGCCTGGGTGTGTTTACCATACAGTTACTGGTTTCAGCCTTATTCAAAATAACTTTCATTAACGACATTCAATAAATTATGCATAGAACATTATAGTCTCTTTTTACAAAATAAAGCTAGCCAAATGTTGCAGCTTGATGCAAGTAGTATTTTGACTGCACTGATAAGGTGAAAAATATAATGGTCTTTCAAGTCACAACAGTAATTGGTTTGGAGATGTCGATTGTAAGAAGAAACCATTGTAACTTAAAACCATAACTCTATGGAAAACTAGTAATATGTTCCTGACATATCACCAAATGTATGACAAAATGAAAAAAAAAAAAAAAAAAATCAACAGATAACTAACATAGATATAGCAAATTCTTACATGTAAAAGGCAAAAGAAGTTGCTGTAAGCTGCAAACCATTTCTATAATGGTAACAGGAGCATGGTATGTTGAGTCTGGTTTAAAGCTACAGTGGGCCAGAAAAGACAACTATGTGTTGAAAATATTGTATCCTGAGGCCATTGTAACTTGAGGGACCACTGTAATCTTATGTTCAGTCCAACAGACAAAATCACATCAGTGTCACTATAATGACAAGAAAATTGAGCTCATGAGGATCCTATTTGCTTCTTGCTTAGAAGAGTCAGTGGACCACAGAGTTTGTTCTCACCATAAATTAACCAAAAATGTATAATAAGGCTGGGTTCACACTTGCGTTGTGTGACCGTTCGGGGATTCTGTCCCCCATTCTACTTGAAAAATGCAGACAGAAAGGGTTTCCATCTTTCAGGTCCCCAGGCGGGCCCAAAGGACAGACACCTGAACGCTAGTGTGAACCTAGCGTAAGCCGCATAATAAATCAAATACAGCAAAAAAAAAGCACACACTAAAAAGGCTGCGTTTCCACAACATGAGGCCTCAACCTAAGCCTTTTATATGATGTACTGTAAAGAAATGCTCACAAAACGATATAACTGGTTAACCAAGCCACAGGCAAACAAATGATGTCATCTTCTATAATGGAAACGGAATAAATCATGGTTTTCACACGACACTGAACTAAACTATTAGTTTTGGCTGCCTTTCTCGAAAACTAGGTTGTACCCCTTAGTTTACACATACTACTCTGTGCTCTGATATCTGTAATAAGTACAACAGAAAGTTGGCGACTCTGACTAAAATGTGAGTAGTATATGGAGCTGTAAACCAGATCTAGTCTTTTTCTTATCTAATTTTTATTGAGATTATAATTCCATCTGAATTACAATTGAAAGCTGAAGGCTTTTACTGCGCATCTCTGAATGCAGGCTTCTGCACTTAGTTGCAAAGTGCCATTATAGTCAAGTTACTCTTTGGTGCTGTAACTAATACAGTAACAGAATAAAGCTACTGCCCTATGAATAATTTACTAATGTTAACATATAACCCAAACTTCTCTATAACCTCAATTTGCAAAATACAGGTTACACATATAGAAGCCTGCACTATTTGAATGCACTGTTTTGATACCTGAGGGATCACTGAAACATCACTCCCCTTACAGAATTTTGACTTGCATCACATAAGTGGAGCACTACACAATAGTACAAAGAAGCTACACCAGGGAGTTGTCTTCTGTATCTGCATCAGTGCTTACCTCAGATTCCATAATCACTTCACAAAGGCTCCATTCTGATGGGGTGCATTCTAGAAAACTGCAACCTGTTCTGGTTGCTGCTTTTGTAGAATATTTCTATGATAATGTGTGTGACCCCGCTAAAGGGAACCTGTCACTATATTTATACACACAAAATCACCATGTCATGATACTGCTGGCATCCTTCACATGCACAATGCACATGCAGCAGATGCCGCCGGTAATTTACATACTGTGTATAATGCATTATAACTACTTTTTATACCTAATGCTACAATAGAGATTTTTGACAGGGTCATACTGTATTTAGAACACTATTTATCAGCAGTGACATGCAACAACATGCTGATGGCTTATTATGCAAATTATAGTGACATGTTCCCCTGTCAGCATGTGAACACTTACATTTTAGCTGTATAACACCCATGACTAACCTTGAACCCTTCCAGACATCCGCCGTAATAGTACGGCAAATATTGGGTATTTAAATATGTATTAAATAAGTATTATACAGCAAAAACCCGGCACTGATGCCCATGATCAGGACCCACACTGATCGCGGGCATTAAGGCCCCCGACGCCTCGGCCAAAGTTGACCAAGGCACTATTTTCCGGGCAGCGTATGGGCGCCACAATTTTGGGGAGGATCACTGTCGCCCGGAAAGAGATCCATTGCCATGACAGCTGGGAGCCTATTGAAGGCTCCCAGGCTTATCTGACATTGATTTTGCAATACTGCATTACTGATCAGACCCCCTGGGGTTCAACACCGCTAGGGGGTCTAATAAATACAATATTAAAAGATATATATATATATACACACACATACAATTAAAAATTCTAATCACCTTGAAATTAATAATTGTTTGTGTTTTGTTTACTACATAGTGCTGAATAACAAGCAGTGCAGGAAGTACGGTAGATGACAGAAGTGCCTGACGCCTTTGTTTCACATCTGTCTGTATGCATAACTGCTGCTGGCATATACTGTATGTTGCTCCACAGCACATCTGTAGCCGTGACTGTTTCTTGGCATATAGCTAATGTCCTCCTACATTAGAAGCAAAGTATCTTTCTTGAAATGAATACAGTATATACTGTATGTAATTCTTCAAAATTGAAAGATCTACTGACAAAGTATGATTCTATTACACAGACCAAAATACAATACTGCCTTCTTTTAATTCCTTACTACATCTGATTTTTGATTGATGTAGCCTCTGCTACCTAGACCATCTTGAAACTCTTCTGAATCTTCACCACTGTATGTAAAAAAAATGCAGGTTGGGTCTGGTGTTGATTTTTTTTCATTGCTACATAGGGTCATTTCAAGAAAAGATGATACATGAGGTCTGACCCACTTTTATGTGTGTTGGAAAAGGTATTGGCTTCATATGTTTTTTTTTTTTGCTCTAGACTCCATGGGGAAAATTCATTAGTACTTTGTACCAGTTTTATAGTGTACAAAATTCACAAATTTTGACACATATCGTTTTTACACATAAATGTGTGACTTTTCTGCCTATTGCACTTTTTAAAATTTTCAAAGTGGGAAAAGAATTGGCGTATTTAATATAATTATAACTTAAATGTATGCCTAGCTCACAGCTGCTATAGATTTAATTTAGTGGAGTAAAGGCAGCCAAAAATGCTTTAAATGTATTAAGATGTACCTCTTAATAAATGTGGTGTATCTCACTGCAGTAGACTTCATAAAATAAATACTACCCCCCCCCCCAATATTTTTAAATGCATTTATGCCAGTAGACCCCATCCATTTACAAATCTGTTCCAAGTGATAATAATCTTATCATATAGATACTGAAATAGTTTACATAATAGTACTTTTAATAGAACAGAGACATGATGGTGGGTAATTTCCCACATTTAAAGGGAAAATGGTTACAAGTATGTAATTTCTGATAATGCTCCAATACACTGCACTATTGGTTTGGCTGAGCATGTATGTTCTGAATGGAGTGTAATAGGTTTACTTCTCTGACTGTGACTCTCTCTCACCAAAGAAAAGTATCAGATGCTTAAATTCTACATGCCCAAACCTTTTCCCTGTTATCATCTGGGGAGTGTCAGCTTGTCCTGGCAGTCAGTGGGTTTAGGCTGGCTCTGTTCTTACATGTCACAAAACAATTACTATAGAAAAATAAAAATTAGCCTTGAAGAGGCCTTGCCAATGTTTTCTGTGAATCTTACCTTTGCATTTTGCACAGTATCCTCAGCATATACATCAGCGCAGGAGCACAGACTAATGGCAAGAAGAAGAGAACAAATTCCAGCTATCATTCTTAAATGGGTCATCCACAACTCAGGGTTGAGCCAGTACCTTCAATCTATTAAAACAACCATCAGAGCTACAGCAGACACTTAACCAGTCTCCAAAGAGAATTTGAGGTTTCCAAGCTAACTAGACTTTTATCAGCCTATCTACAGAAATGACTGATGGCCATTCCTTTAATTCCTATGAACATGTCTTTATAGAAACATAGATCTATGTCTTTGTATCAGCACCGGATCATCCTAGAAGTCCTCCTCTATGACAATGTCCAGCATGATCTTGCAGTCACAGTAGTCCTGCCAGCTGTGATGCACATGCAGTTGTGCTTGGGAGTCCTATTCTCTCTGCAGGGATCTACTGCTTCCATGGATCCAGGCACCTCCCCGGGCAGGAGGAGTCCGTGTGAAACTGCATTGCTAATCAACAGCAGGCTGGGAACAGTCACAGGAAACTCGCTTGTTTCTGCACTACTCATACAGTGAATCATTTTAAAGATTTTTAACCCTTTTCTTACCTCTCAGTATTTTCACTGAATTTACTAAGCTGTATTATGACCAAGAAATAAATATGCATTTCTGTTGTCTTGTGACATCCAATGATTTTCAATACTTCTTCCTGGGTCATATTTGTGTGGCATCCCAGAGTCAACTAAAAATACACAAAAAGTTAGATGTATGTTAACTGGAGTCAGACTGAGCAATATTGCAAAAGAGTGATGCCTCACTTAGGCAGGATTCACACTACTATTGGATTCCGTTATGAAGGTGTCTGTTAACTAAAAAAAATGGACACCTATCATAACAGACATTAACGGACACTAACTGATGTTAATGTGTCCGTTTTTTAGCTGATCCAATTAATGGATCAGTTAAAAAAAACAGACATATTAGCATCAGTTAGTGTCCGTTTTTTTGTTTCTGCTTTCTGAGCATGCGCAGAAAAACGGACATAAAATAACGGACAGTAACTGATGGCTATCAGTTAATGTCCGTTGCCCATAGACTTAATGGATTTCTGATGGTTAAGCTAGTGTCCGATGCTAAAATCAACCTTTTCTAGACAAAATGTATTAATTGTGTCTAAGTTTTAGACAAATTTAGACTAGACAGTCCTAAACTGTGCCAGATTTATCAAAGTATCTGATGCTGTTTGATAAACTTGGTGTATTGTTAGACTGTCTAGTCTAAATTTACAACACTTATTAGTTGGCTTTAAAAGGTTTGGTGTTTTGGCACACAGAATCGCAACTTAGGCCACACACCTTTTTCAAACAAGTCATGAAAGTTTCTTAAACACTTAATAAAAGTGGTGCTTTACAGCCAGGCTATACGATACAATCATATTTGCTCTGACAAAGCAGACCTGGACAAGCACCTCTTGGATCTGAGGACGAAATTTCTCTGATTGGGATACAAACCAAAAGTGACAGCCAATTAAACAAAGTGGCAGCCATTAACAGAGACAGTCTGCGCACATATAAAGAGACCCAGAAAGAAGCCCGAGTACCCCTAGTTGTCACCTACAACCCACAGCTGGAGATCCGACGAAGGATTGCCAAGGAGCTCCAACCTGTGCTACATAGGGACAACAGACTCAAGGACATATTTCCAGTCCCCCCTCTCCTTTCTTTTCGACAACCACCAAACCTGAGGCGTATTATTGTCTGGAGTGCCCTGAAGGCCCCAACTGAAAATTGCACCTCACCTTGCCTGCAAAACAGGTGCAAGAACTGCAGGCACATCCACTCCGCTGACAGTGTACCTACCCCACAGTCACAACAGGTGCACAGAATTAGGGGACATTTTTCTGCAGGTCTTCCAATGTGCTGTATCTCATAATGTGTGTGCAATGTCCCACCACAGGCCTCTATGTGGGGGAAACAGGGCAGGGACTTAATAACAGCAGAACAGATCTCCCAGTGGCCGCACATTGCTCCGGAGAAGACCACTCTATTGAAGATTTGCGGGTTGTGGTTTTAATGGGACATTTTAAGACGCAGAGGGAGAGGAAAGAATGGGAATACAAGTTAATGCAAAAATTTCAAACTCTGCAATTTGAACTTAATATATATGCCAGTTTCATGTCACACTATGTATGAACTGTGAGGGTCACAAATCGCCACCTGATTGCAAACAGATAACAGCAAGAATTACTGATCCCCCCATCACACCCCACAAGTTTTCCAGATTGTTTATTTCTTGACCTGTTGTAAATAAATTCTCTACTTATATTGCATTTTGTTATTCTAAGATCCTTTGAAGATCCATATCTTGTGTGTGTATAAAGAGTGTGTGAATTTTTAGTTTCTTGTATAACACAATGTCTGAAGAAGAGAGCTAGTACTCTCGAAAGCTCACTATCAAATATACTCAGCCTCTAAAAAGTATTGCCTGATTTCTTCACTCTTCCACTACTTTCTATGGCTAACATGGTACAACATTATACTACTATGAATAAGCACTTATAATAGCTATCCTTTCACTATCAACATTTGGTTTTGGTTTCAAAAACTGCTTCAGAGAACATGAGCAAAATCTGATAAAAACAGCAAAGGCTAAAATCTGCAAGAAAAATAATTGACATGTGTATACAAGTTTGTGACAACTAACTAGGTGAAGTAAGTCGCTGCATGGCCCGCTCTAATAATGGTGCTGCCACATGGGACTATCATGTAGTCTACATTGCACTTTTATTTATTATAACACATTGGGGAAGATTTAAGAAGACTGGTATATGTACCACTAATGTTCATTGTTTAAAAAAAAAAAAAAAAAAAAATGCCACTTGGGAATAATAAATTTCCCCCACTGAGCAGTTAAAGTTAAAGGATTAAACAGATATTTTAATATTATGTCCACCATGAAAATGTGTATATCACTTACAGTACATTGTGAATTTTGCTTCTGTGAGCTGTTCGGCTCCTTCATCACGTGACCCCACCGTGCACAATCTTTTCCAGCCCTGGGACGTCACTTACTTCCCAGTGAGCATTACGCACCTTCTCTTTCTGGCACGCAACATCACAAGCAAAGTGGCATGTCCAGAGTTACTCCGCCCACACCTTCCACTATATAGTTTCTTGTATAGCAGACACGACTTTTGACACGCCTGCTATAGTCACAGAGAGATCTACCTGTGCATTCTGTGCTGCCGGTGTAATGTGCTGCATATCCCCCACCCCCCTTGTATTACACATCATCTCTGCCCAAAGCCCTAGCAGCAGCACTTTGCTCACACGACAATCACCCATCACTGTGGAGCAGATATCACTGTGCTGGGTCTACTGTGGAGCACATTATAGGGGGGGAGTGAGAGGGAGGGATGGGGGAGTGAGTCAGCTCTGAGTGCAGCCCAAGGAATAATGGGAGCTGTAGGAAAGGCACACAACAGGAAGATGCAGATGTAAACAAATGCAGAGGATGCCAGGACCTCCCAGAGAACCGAGAAATCCCCCAAAACATTGCTAAAGGTATTTGGGTGCACTTAGTAACCTATTACTAGCACTAACCTTATTAACCTATTAATAGCACTAATATAACACTAACTAAAATGAAAATTCATTTTTTTTTTTTTGCCTGGAACGGTAGAATTATGCCTTACCAATAATTTGGTTTCACGAGCTACCATGACAGCACCAACACTGGAGAGATTGACCCTTGACCATAATAGGAACAGGAACAGAAAGAGATTAAAAGAACCTTCCCTAGTGGTTTTATAAATAATAGGATCACCCATATAAGGTACCATAATAATATCCAAGGGAGAGAAATTCAGAGGTGCTATCATGGTGGCTCGTAAAACAGAATTATCGGTAAGTCCTAATTCTACCTTTAACCTCGCCACCATGACAGCACCAACACCGGAGAAATACCAGCTAACACTTACATTAGGGAGGGACTACTGCCTGCAAGACCTTGCGCCCAAAGGAGAGATCTTGGGACGATGACAGTTCCAGCCTGTAGTGCCTGCAGAATGTATGGGGAGTAGACCATACTGCAGCTTTTCATATCTGTTTAAGAGATGCTGATGATTTCTGAGCACAGGATACTGCAACAGCTCTTGTGGAATGGGCTTTAAGAGACAGTGGAGGATCCTTGTTAAGAGCCTTATAGCCTTCACAAATTGCCGACTTTAGCCAATGAGCAATAGAACCCTTAGAGGCTTCCTTGCCTTTGTTAGGACCTAGGAATTGGATGAACCAATTTTTGTCTAACCTTCAGGAGTCAGTTATTTGAAGGTAGGCCAGAACCGCCTGAAGTACATCCAGGGTGTGAAACTTCTCTTCTAACCTGTTTTTTGGATTGTTACAAAAGGAGGGTAACACAACATCTTGTGACCTGTGGAAGTCAGTGACCACCTTGGGAAGAAACGCTGGGTCTATTTTCAGAATGATTCTATTCTAAAGGACAGCATGCAAAGATTCGTTAACAGAGAGAGCTTGGATCTCACTTATATGCCAAGCCGTGGTAATAGCGACTAAAAATACGGTTTTAAGCGTTAGTATTCTCAAAGAGGAATTCTATAAGGGTTCGAAGGGATACAGCTTTAATCCAGGCAAAATCCAAATCAGATCCCATGACAGGGTTAGATTGGATATTTTAAGTTTTAATCTGGCAACTGCTTTACAGAACCTTTTCATTCAACGATGTTCTGCTAAAGGAGTGTCAAAGATCTCCCCTAAAGCTGAAATTTGAACCTTGAGGGTAATAAGAGAGAGACCCTTCTCTAGATCTGCTTAGAGGAAGTCCAAAATTTGAGAAATATTAGGTTTGGATAGATCAGGAGGAGAGGACCAACACCATGAAAAAAACTTATTCCAGATTTAATGATAAATTGCAGAAGTAACCTTTTTCCTAAAAGACATTAAGGTATCAATTACTGTGGCAGATAGACCCTTACTAGCTAGGATCGACCTCTCAACTTCCAATTTGTTAAATGAAGGTTTGGCAGATTCGGATGACACACTGGCCACTGAGCAATTGATTTCTTGCTGGTAGAGGGAAGGGTTCTTCCACCGCTAAATCCTGCAGAAGACTGAACCATCCCATCTTTGGCGAAAAGGGGGCCACAAAAATCACTTGGAGATTCTCTCTCTGAATTTTCTGAAGAACCCTTGAGATCAACGTGAGTGGTGGAAAGACATAACCTAGTTTAAAGTTCCAGGTTTGAGCTAGAGCATCCACTGCTGTAGGGCTCTCTGTTCTGCTTAGGGAGAAGAATTTTTTTCATCTGTTTTTTCTTAATGCAAATAAATCTATGTCCCCATCTTTTGGTGTGGAGAGCAGGGGCGCACCGCTAATGAGGCGAAGTGAGGCGGCCACCTCAGGTGGCACTGTCCGTCACTGTCTGGGGGGGCGGCATGTTTACTATTTAATGTAAACCAGCCCAGGACAGGCCGCTTTAAAAAAAAAAAAAAAAAAAACAGCTGAGCGGGGCCTGTCCTGGGTTGGTTTACGAGACCTCTGCATGTTAGCTCAGGCGGCGATACAATGACGTCATGATGCCGCCTACGCTGAGACACAGACATCGCGGACAATAAGAGGAGGCGGTGGCTGCATCAAGGCATCGCAGGTGAGGATAACTTTTTTTTTTTTATATATAAATAGGCCATGATCTGCTGGAGTATCCCCAGCAGGTCATGGCCTATTTATTTACCTACCCCGAGTCTGCTCGTGGCCGCCTCCGCTTCCCCTTCTGCTATGGGACGCAGAAAGGGAAGTGGATGCCGCTGTGAGCGGCCGCAGGCATCGGTAAGTGAGGCCGCGGGCCTCAAATACTACTATTATTATACTCCGGGGTCTTTTCAGACCCCGGAGTATAATAATCGGAGGCCTAGGGTAGGTGAGGGAACATAAAAACCAATATTACTCACCTCCTGCAATCCAATGTAACTCCAAGCAGGCTTGAGGCCTCTGGTGACGTCATCAGGTCGCATCGCCGGCCTGATCACGTGACGTCTGTGCGCAATTAAACAGAGCCGAAAGCTACAAGGAGTGCACCGGTGTCCAGGATAGGTAAGTAACACTGATTTTTATGTTTGTATTCTCCCCTGGGTCTCCAATCATTATACTCTGGGGTCTGAAAAGACCCCAGAGTATAATAATAGTTCATGGGTGGCCCACTACGGGGCATAATACCGTGTGCAGGGGCCACTGTAGAGCATAATACCCTGTGCAGGGGCCTCTATGGAGCATAATACCGAGTGCAGGGGCCACTATGGAGCATAATACCGAGTACAGGGGCCACTATGGAGCATAATACAAGTGCAGGGGCCACTATGGAGCATAATACCAGTGCATGGGCCACTATGGAGCATAATACCCTGTGCAGGGGCCACTATGGAGCATAATACCGAGTGCAGGGGCCTCTATGGAGCATAATACCGAGTGCAGGGGCCACTATAGAGCATAATACCAAGTGCAGGGGCCACTATAGAGCATAATACCGAGTGCAGGGGCCACTATGGAGCAGAATACCCTGTGCAGGGGCCACTATGGAGCAGAATACCCTGTGCAGGGGCCACTATGGAGCATAATACCGAGTGCAGGGGCCACTATAGAGCATAATACCGAGTGCAGGGGCCACTATAGAGCATAATACCGAGTGCAGGGGCCACTATGGAGCATAATACCAGTGCAGGGGCCACTATGGAGCATGATACCAGTGCAGGGGCCACTAGGAGCATAATACCGTGTGCAGGGGCCAATATGGGGCATAAAACTGTTTGCAGGAGTTGCTGTGGAGCATAATACCGTGTGCAGTGGCCACTGCGGGGCATAATACCGTGTGCAGGGGCCGCTGCGGGCCATAATACTGTGTAATACTGTATGGGGCATAAAACTGTTTGCAGGAGTTGCTGTGGAGCATAATACCGTGTGCAGTGGCCACTGCGGGGCATAATACCGTGTGCAGGGACCACTATGGAGCATAATACCGTGTGCAGGGGCCGCTGCGGGACATAATACTGTGTAATACTGTGTGCAGGGGCTGCTGTGGAACATTATAGTGTGTGTAAATGGGGCGCTATAAACAGGGGCTATGGCACCTGTTTATATTATACACTGTCTGTTTATAGTGGCCGTGTGATGTAATTCTAGCCTTGTCACATACTGTAGACATGTACAGGACGAGGCTGTAGTTACATGACATGGCCGCTATGAGATGAATGACACTATGTAAACAGAGAAGTGGTCATGGCGCTTACACAGGTACCATTCAAACAGCTGATCAGTGGGGGTCCTGGGTTTTTGAGCCCCACTAATTAGTTTATTAATGACCTGGAAAACCTTTTAATTAGTTAACACCTGGGGCATTATTAATAAGGGGCACTATTTATACAGGGTACACACGGATGTTATTAATATAAAGATGCACTTGGGGGTATTTTTCATTATGGGGGGGTCATATCATATATTTTATAATTGGGGGTAGCAGCAGAATGGGGGCTTTGTGTAGGTGAGGACAACGTGGGTTGGATGCCTGGTAAAGTGAGGAGTTAAAGATGTCTGTGTTGCAAACTTTACAGAGACAAGTCACAGCTGGAAGAAGTGGTCATGGCGGTCCAAAGGGAAGAGAAGGGAAATGTGACCGATTAGTCAGAGACGTCACCTGTAAGTCACAAAATGTTACTGCACTGTATTCACCTAAATGATAGAGGATAAATACCTAAGTGATAGGGGTCTGTCTGCTGAGACCCCCACTGAACCTGAGAATTGGGTTTTTTCCCCCCACTGGGTGGGAATTCAGCCTGACCGCAGTCATATATATAGGTGTGTCACTTGGTGGATGGACGAACGCGCGTGGGTCTCATTCACTTCGATGGGAGTGACAAAGATACCCGAAGTACTCGGCTATCTGCGGCGCTCCTATTATAGAGAATGGGGACATGTGGGCTCGTCCATTCATCAAGCAGAAGATGTGTGAAGTTACTTTCATTATTAATACCGTGTTGTTGATCTGATACTGAAGTAATACAGGAAGAATTCTTAAAAACTGTTTTATAACTTTGTGTATTGTGTATATTGTGCGACGATAACAGTGTGTTAAACTAGTAGCATGTAAACTCAATTTTTTTTTTTTTTTTGGGGGGGGGTAGGGGCATCTTTCTATAGTCCGCCTCAGGCAGCAAAGAGGCTAGGTTCACCACTGGTGGAGAGCAAACACTTCCTGATTTAGGGACCATTCTCCCAGATCTAAGTAATTCCTGCTCAGAAAGTCGGCTACTATATTTTTCTTGCCTTTCAGAAGTACCGTTGTAATAGACTGAACATTGGCTTCTGCCCAGCAAAATTTTTTGAGATAGGGACTGTACTGTGTTTTGTCCCTCCCTGATGGTGGACTGTCGAGTTGCCTGAGTAAATTCTCACATGTTGATGGGCAAGAAGGTTCTGAGACTTTTGGCGTGTCTCTCATACTGCTCTCAATTCTTGGTAATTGGAGGATAGCAGTATTATGTGGGGGGAGGACCAATGACCCTGCACTAGTGTGGATTGGATTTTTGCTCCCCAACCCCACTGACTTGCATCAGTGGTAACCAAAACTATTGGTTCTGGAAACCAGGGGACTCCCTTGCTCAGGTTTTGATCTTGAACCCACCAATTGAAAGATATTTTTAGTAGGTAGGGAAGAACATCCTTTTGTCCAGAGAAAGCTAAGATCTGTCCCATGACTTTAGGACATGACCTTGTAAGGTGTGAGAATGAAATGGACTCCAGGCAACAGCTGGAATGCAAGCAGTCATGAGCCCCAAAATTGACATTGCTTTGTCTTACTGAGAAATAGGATTTCTTCTGAAAAGCTATGATTTTTTTTCCCTGATTGGATTTTTTTTTCTTCTCTAACAGAAGGAAGGTCATCTGCAGGTCCGATGTCAGGACTAACCGTAGGAATTTTTTTTTTAAGTGCTCAGACTGAGGTCGGATTTCTCCATATTGAGAATCCAGCCCAGATCCTGAGGCAAATTTATTGTCAGAGTGATTTGATTTTCTAAAAGTAGAGCTGAAATTAGGATATCATCTAAGTAAGGGAACATACGAACATTTTTTTTTTAACCTGAGAAAAGCTGCCACTTCCACCATTATTTTTGTAAATAATCTCGGGGCTGTGAAAATTCCAAATGGGAGCGCCACAAACTGGAAATATCTTATTTCTCCCTGGAATGACAAAACAAACCTAAGAAATTTGTGGCGAGCAGAGGATATCGGGTGGTCTCCATCTTTAACCACTTCAGTACTGGGCCAATTTCTGGTTCAGGACCAGACACATTTTTGGGTTTTTTGTATGTGCGGTTTTGAGGGCTATAACATTTTTATCATTTGGGTTACTCAACTAATTTCTGCATCTTTTGTTGGTGACACATAGGGCTTTATTTTTATGTTTTTATTTTTGCATGTATTTTAATTTTTTTTATATCCAGGAAAATATAAACAAGAGGAGGGAAAACATGTCTGTTTTTCACTTTTTTTTTTTTTTTACTTAATAACACAAAGTATTACTAAAAAAAAAAAAACTTTATAAAATAGTTTTTCTTCTCCGTTATGGTAATTTTTTTTTTTGTATGGTGTCGTCAGGGGTGGGGCTATAACCTTTAATAAGGGCGTTTAACATAAATTTTATTTTTTAAATTATTGAGCGCTATGTATACAGCGATCGGGAAGGCAGGGAAGGTAATAAATTTTCCCTGCCTTCTCTCTGGGAGCTCTAGCTGAAGTTACAGCCAGCTTCTCATTTCCGAACTGCACGATTTCGTGCAGCTGCTGAAATCTGCTTGGAAGTACCGGTACGTCCTTGCAGAACAAGGCAACCACCTTCAGGACGCATATACCCAATGGGCGGTATGGAAGTGGTTAAAGGGAATCTGTCAGGGCAATTTGGGACACTAAACCACCCACATGTCCATATGGACCTGGGGTTTAGTGTCCCAAATTGCCGTTATAACGCAATCCATAGCCGCATTAAAAAAAAAAAAAAAAAGGTTTATACTCACCCTGCCGCTGTACTCCCCGCGCCTGCGCAGTACTTCAATGAAGCTAGAGGATTACTCCTCGGCTTCAGTGCGCATAACCCGCAATTACGCAGTGAAGCCGGGGTGTCCATCTTTGGCTTCACTGAAGAACAGCGCAGGCACCGGGGGGCATGCCTCATGAATAAGCCGGACTGTTCTTGCAAAACAGCGTCAATAGGACCCTTCTCTAGGTAAGTATAAAGGTTTTTTTTTATTTTTAATGCGCCTGCGGATTGCATTACAACAGGGCAATTTGTGACACTAAACCTCAGATTGATCTGACAGATTCACTATAAAGACAGGGCATCTGCCGTACTATTATGGCAGATGTCAGAAAAAGGTTAAAGGAGGAGACCGATATATAAAGTCAATGGGCACCCAAAGGTGGTTAAATAATGGTATTGTGAACCCACCATTAGATTGTAATCGCCAGGCAATATCATCATTATATGTTTACTTACAAATTAACCAGATTGTTGCAGCATTATCTTCTTGACCAATGGATGAGGGTAATATTCAGAGATAAATCAGCAAGTCATCTCCCCCACTATGATTTCTTCACTTTAGCTCAGTCACCTTGTTATCTACCATTTAAGAGAAGGAAACTGGAACAGATTGTGAGGCAGGTCCTCAGACATCTTCAGATGTTGTAATCAGCTCCAAATTGTGCCTTGCATTCATTTTAATGGTGATGATTTTTTTTTTTTTTTTTTTTAGCTAGCAGAAAAAAAAAAAGGGTCCTACTCATTCTTCAGGTGGATTCTGCCTGAAACTCATTCCTCTGTGTGAACCCTTAGTTATGTCACAAACTGACTCAGTTCTGCTTGTTTATGTTTGTTGCACATTTTTTATTTTCAAGCCCTATTGCTGTTATCCATTGAAACACTTTGATGCTTTTCTTAGGGAAAGTTTACACTGCAGAATTTGTGTGACAGAATCCAAAATTTTGCTTCATTCAGTTCCGTGGGAGACCAGCACTTTTTCTGCTTGCTTAAAAAAATAAATATATATATATATATATATATATATATATATATATATATAATTTTTTTTTCATAATAATCATCATCATCATTATTATTATGTGTCAAAAAAAATAAAGATGTTGCCCAATTCTCCCATAGAAGTGAATGGGAGTAGGAAGACTTCCTTGGCAGATTTTAAATGGCAGATCTTGCTGCAAAATCTGCTGTGGAATTTACCCTTAGTTTTCCTGTATGGGAAATTTATAAAATGAAGACATTTGTTTATACATCTGCCAAATATTACACACAGCTGAGCAAGAAATTTTTTTTGCCACAGTTAGGCATCATGCACACGAGAGTGTGCAGGCCAAGTTGGTGCCTATTTATTTTCTCTAAAGACACACACTTGGATCACAAATTTATATTCGAATACCTTCCGTGATACATTAATTTCTATGGAAGAGTTACGTTCCTATATGATTTCACAGAGCAGGATAGGACCCTGCTCTATAATCATCAGAAAGGATTGGAGCATCGGAGCCCCCCACAGTCCTGTGCATTAGCATCTTGAAGAATTACGATACTTTACACCATATCATTTAACTTTCTGGTAAGGAGAGTGGTTTCTTTCCAGTAACTGAATCCATCATCACTGTAAACACTCCGAGGTGAAAGCTGCACAGACTATTTACAGTTTTAAACTATAGCTATACCACATTTACCAACAGCTCGAGAGAGTAAAGTTTAGACAGGCTGTCTTAACTGTTCATGTTGACAATTTTGCCCCACTTGTAAACAATGAGGACCAAATCCACAGGATCCCTTGGTGATAGGATGTGGAAAAAAAAGGAACCACGCTTACCCAGATGTCTTCAAGGAAGGTCTTTATTGATACCAGAACACATGACGTGTTTCGGAGCTACAAGATGCCCCTTTACACTTGAGAAAGGGGCATCTTGTAGCTCCGAAACGCATCATGTGTTCTGGTATCAATAAAGACCTTCCTTGAAGACATCTGGGCAAGCGCGGTTCCTTTTTTCCCCATATCCTATCACCAAGGGATCCTGTGGATTTGGTCCTCATTGTTTACATTGGATGCATATGTCCTTGTGACGTCACCCTGCAGCTGTCCCACATGTCTACACTGACTATTCTGCACTTCAGGGAGTTGTGACTATCACAACCCCACAAGGTAAGCAATATTCTCTATAGTACCTAGATCTACTAATTTGACGGTCTTACACTATGGATTGCGCGGTTCTGTCTTTTTTTCTCTGTTTATACTAATTTTGCCCCACGGACTGACTCTCAAAGTTTACACAAACTTCCAGTGGCCTACTTTGCAAAGAACGTTTATGCATTTTTTTTTTTTTTTTTTTTTGGGCACACATCATCACATTGCAAACCATGGCCAAAACTGTGGTGCATATAACTTGATGGACTCCCATTGATTGCAGCTGTCACTAATTAAAGCGATAACCTATTAACTGTCCAAGAGCAGAGGGACTGGGGTCTGGTTGCCACTGCTAAATGGAGCAGCAGGAAGTGTAACTAACCAGAGGCTGCATACAGCACTACTTCTAAGAAAACATTTATAATATTAAATGGGAACCTGTAAGGAGAATTTGGGACACAATCACACAAGAACCTGTGCTCCAGGTGTTTAGTGTCCCAAATACCTCACATTGTAAAACCAGTCATGTCCATATTAACATTAAAAATACAAAGCCTTTATACTTATCCAACAGCTGTACTCCCAACACATGTGCAATTCTTCATGGAAGCCGCTGGAGTACTTTTTTTTTTTTTTTACCATTAGCATGAATGGTGCTGCAACAGGGCTATTTCAGACACTAAACCCTGATCCATAAGGACCTGTGGGTGGTTTAATGTCCCAAATCAACTTGACAGGTTTCCCTTTAAAACAAGAAGTGGGCTTCTCCAATCTTTAAAAAAAACAAAAAAACACCTTGGTGGCATTTTACATACCGCTCACCTGTCATCTTCTCAGCCTGCATTTATAAAGACAGCCTTAGGGACAGGTTTTTGGGATATTATTAAAAAAAAAAAAAAAAGTCAACAAGAGTAGAAGCAAAAAGACACAACTAAAAAGAAGTCCTTTTATTGCATTACAAAAACACTTATTTGGCAATATTTTATATTCTCATGTGTCAAATTGAAGAAATAGGGGCAAAATTCTGTATTTAAAGAATTTTTAGGAAAAAAATACCTCACATTTCTGGGAAAGAATAAAACAAAAATCAAATAAGAGAAACTTGTAACTTAATTCTAAGCACTCTGATGCCATGTAAAGTAGAAGAAAGGAACTTGAAGCTAGTAAGGCCTGTTTCGCTGGTCACTTCTAAAGTCATTTCTAAAACGAGAAGAACAAAATGTGTACAAATGTCAAATACAAAACAAACAAATCATACTAAAAATAACACCTTAAAATATAAGTGCTATATACCATGTTTCTTCAAGAATAAGACCTACCCCGAAAATAAGCCCTAGCTAGATTTTCCAAGTTTCTTGGAGTAGGCTTGAAATATAAGCCCTACTCCAAAAATAAACCCTAGCTAGTTAACCCCCTTCACGACATCTGCCATGCGATTACAGCAGATGCTGGGTCCTTAAAGATAGCGGCCATTGTTGAGTGCGACGCCCCCAAGATAGTACAACTGTCCCCAGGGCCGGTCCCACCCCCCATAGCTACTGTACGGGGTGGGGGGGTTGGGGGGGGTGGTCTCCACTGTAATGTATAGCGGAGACCCAGAGCTAATGTCTGCAATCAGAGTCCACTCTGATCGCGGGCATTGTTGAACGTGACATAAAAGTTTTGTAACTGCCCGGGGCTAGTCCATGATCCCCCCCCCAAAGTAGAAAAACTGTATCCCCAGTGTCCAAAAATGCCTGGCCTACAAACTTATTAAAAATATTTTTCCTCTATGATGAACACTGTAGCGAGAAAAAAAAACACAAAAAAAAACAAAAGTGCCAAACTGCTGTTTTTGGCTGTTAAAAATTGAAATAAAAAGTGATCAAATGCGTGACTGTTCATGGAAAAAATTAAGACCTACCCCCAAAATAAGCCCTAGACCTGTTTCGGAGAAAAAAAAATAATTTAAGACCCTGTCTTATTTTCAGAGAAACACGATAAGTGCTACATATACACTGCTTAAAATATAGGAGTAAATATTTTATTTCAATATATAACCTGTAATTTTTTTTTTCTTTCATATAGCAGTTTTCCACTCTGCAGGCTTTTTTTTTTTATGTTCTTCCTAAGAGAGAAATTAGCTGGTATGCTTTCTCCCATATACTACAGATAAAATGTACAGGAGAATCTGCTCACTGATCAATCTTCTCAGTGAAAGGATTAACAGGACAACTGCACATTATAAAAAAGTTCTGACCAGTACTTATGTGAATAAAGAACTTCAGAATTATATAGAAACTCCATATTTATCTCCAAAAGTCTCATTAAGTCAGTGTTTCTGTTCTCTCTTTCACTCAGCTACAGTTTACTCCTTCCCCTCCCGCGCTACATAAACTTATATTGTAAACTACAATCTGACAACTCAGGGAGATTCATTCCCGCAAAACAGATTAAGGATAAGGCCTCATGTAGTGAACTGCAGCCAAAAAGTGCTGCGGCAAAAACCGTGGTGAAAAAGCATTGCGGTTTTTCCCGAAACGCTTTCACAGAAAACTCTGCAGATTCTCTGCTTCAATTTGGCATGCTGCGATTTACAAAAACACAACAGTTTTTTGAAATTGCAGCATGTCTGCTGCAGATATTTTTCTGCAATGTGTGAATGGGATTAGACAAAATCCCATCCACATGGCAGAGACTGTAAAACGCTGTGGCATTTCTTCTGCGGCAAAATCACAGTGTTTATGCCACGGGGGGCCCCGGCCTAAATATAATTTCAGCGTGAATGTCAGTTTATGAGGGGGGGAAATAAGTGAAGAAAGAAGCATATCTTGGAGAAAAAATATTAAAGTTTCTTAAATTTCCTTGCACTACTGAGTTATGCAAAGGTTTGATGAAAAGTTAGTGACCATTTACAGGTAGAAATGGTATCAATTGCCAATATTTTCTTTTTGCTATTCTATTTTCTAATTGTAGTTTTTATTATGTTTTCTGTAAATGGTTATGGAGGCTGCCATCTTGCCTGCCAACTGGTTATAAATCTATTCAGTACTAGTTTCCAAATATACCTCGATTATTCAGCTTTGGAGTAAATTGTTGTTGTATTCATATGCAAATGAGGGGAATGTTTTTGGGGGAGTGCCTAAACTTGACTGGGCTTTGATCTCAGCTCTAGATTCCCAGGCAAAAGATTTACTCCTTATCTACATTTCAGTCATATATAGGAATAAAACTGCACCTTTACAAGGTAATTTGATTAGGTTTATAGGCCAATTACTGCTGACAGACTGTTCTATGTCCCAAAACATACTTGGGACATAGAACACACAAGCGATAAAAAGGTCAGACAAGAGATATCCAAGGAAAGAAATGCAAAACATTGAAATTATAGTAAAAATTATGCACAACTAAGCTATTTAACCCGCAGATGTCATGGATTTAAATATGGCAGCTTGCAAGCATTAACCTCCAAAACACCTCGGGCAAACCTGACTGAGGCACCATTTTTGGCGCAGAGCAGGGGTGCGGCCATTTTCTTGTTGTTCACTGGCCCCTAGAATAAAATCCGGGTTGGTAATGTGTTGACATCACAGCCTGGAGCCTATTGAAGGCTCCTTGGCTTGTCTGGCATTATCTTCTGTTACAGGCTGGTGGTATAGACTAATATAACTAATGCATTGTATTAGTGATCAGACCCCCCTAGGGGGTTTAATAATTACAGTCAAGTCACCCCCCTCCCTTTCCCTAGAACACATAAAAGTTAAAAACAACCTATGTGAAACACAAACACTTAAGCTACACCTGTGTCTGAAAATGACCGTTATAGGAGGCGGGCAGTGCGGAAGCCAATGCGAAATATTTCCATATCACTGGCATATTAACCAGTAAGTATGGCTATTTTGTTTTGGTATAGGCATTTAGGAGTTCGTGGTGTGCATTGGAGATGCAGTATTGATAAAGGTAGATGAAGTCACTGGGAAAATCTGGAATGAATTGTGCATAATTAGCCACTTAACACTCATATGATATGTAAAAAGCTTAGGCATAGCCATCTAAAGAATTGCTATCTGTAAAAGCGTAATATGTGAATATAAAGGGAGGAATTTTTTTTTTTGTTTGTTTTTTTACCATGCTGAGGGTATTTATCGTGTAAATAATTTTTATTGATGAATAGAAATACAAATTTATATATATTTTTTTTTTATTAGTAGTAAGAGCTCCATTTCTGCATTTTTTTCTAGATGGAAATAACCATCAATATGCTGATTTAAAATCCTGCAGCGAATGTCACTTTGTGTACCATGCGGATGATATTTGAATAATTCACTATGCTGCTATGGTAGATCAGAGTGTTAGCCACCAGCAAATTTGCTGCTGCAGGCTGGGGACACATGGAAGGAGCGTTACACTGCAGTTTTTCTACACTAACAGACACATGACTAAGGGTGACTTTACACGTACACATTTCTGTGCAAATGCTATTTAACCAGTGTCAATGTTAACTGTAAATGTCTGTAAATAGCCAATTGATATGATGGGAATTTACCTCATGTAACAAACAACTGATCCAATCTGCTCACAGTGCCCATAGTTTAAAAGGTTTAGGCCCCTTACACACTACAGTGTATGGGCTGCTGGCCGTGATTGAACAGCATGGCCGATGCAGGGGCGGCACACATTCAATAAATGAGGCCGTGGAAGCATGGTCGCAAAACTGGACAGCAATAGGAACTGTCCTGAGTTTTGCGGCCTGGAAATTAATTGAAAAACCCGAATAGCACACGGTCATGTGCAAGGGGCCTTACTCCAAATTGCTAAGTTTGCACTGTGGTTTTTGACTATGCAGGTGGTACATGCGAAGAACATATTTAAAGCACCTGCTGCACAGCTGAAAACTGTGGCAATCTGAAGTAAAACTGGGTGGCAATTGCTGTTCGGTCATCGGCTACACAACAGCTATAATGGCACACAATCTTTCTGGAAAGTCAGTATTAGAATGATTGTAGAGTGATTACAAAGCAATTAAATTTGATTGTATTGGTTTGAATTAACAAGGTGTACATTTAAAACAGGTGAGAGAAATTATTATTGGCTGCTTGCCATATAATCGAGCAAATTTGACTCAATAGGGGTATATTACTGGTAATCGGACAAACAGTAAAATATTGTTTATTTTACAAAATAATCACCTGCCACCCATCTTTCCTCCATAGCCACCTCTATCACCACCTCTACCACGTCCTCGATAGCCCCTGTCTCCACCATAGCCACCTCTTCCACGATCTATGGAGGGAGAAAGTAACAAAATGAATACAAGTCACACAGTCTGTTTTTGAAGGGATTTCATGCTAAACTGCGAGAGGACTGCAATGTGTGAACACATAACCTTAAGAACAATGCACCTTATTAAAAGTCAATGTTCACTCATACTTATAAACTTATTTCTCTTAAAAGGAATAAAAACTAACCTCCACTTTGCCTAGAATCTTCTGGTCTGGGTTCACTGCACTGGTTACAAGAATCTCTTCTGGCAAAGTTTACATTCCCACAAGAACTGTAATACGCCAAGAAAAATTGTGTTAACTTGAAAATAAAAGTAAAAGGTAATTGATATATTCTTTAAAAGGGAAAAAAAGCTTACGGATTTGGGCACACCCAGTCTCCACCTTGTGGTCCACCACTGCCTCCTCTGAAAGAACCACGGCCACCACCAAAGCCACCACCACCCCTATGACCTAAGAAAAACAAATTTTTTTTTTTCTAGTTATAGTATGTTTGTTCAAATTTAAATGCAACAGAACAAAATATTGATAACAGATGCTTAAACAGGTTACCAAAAAATAAATAATTCCATTACCATAATACACATCTAATATTTCAAACAGAATATTAAAGGGAACCTGCCAGGTGGTTTTTCCACCATCATTGTAATCTTCATGCTGCAGTAAAGTGAAGTTAGAAATATTTGAAAGCAAAAATGGTTGGGAGGGGGAAAAAAACAAAAACACACAGTAATAACAGTGAGCTTGGAAAAATTCTGAGGTTTAATCAACCCATTAGATAAACTATTGAAGAGTTCATAAAATTGCTTACCCCCTCCTCGCCTACCACCACCTCCTCCACCACCACTTCCACTTCCTCCTCTCAAAAATTCAGGCCTCCGAGTAGCAAAGGAGACTTTGATAACATTGCCCATAAATTCTTTTCCTGTGTGAAAAGTACAGCAGGAGCGTGTGTAAAATACAATTGTTGAAACAATAGCAGCAGGACTATTACAAAAAAAATAAATAATAAATATACCTACATACACACAAAAATAATCTTACCATCAAACCAATCAATAGCTGCTTTGGCTGAAGGAGGATCATCAAATGAAACTGTTGCTTCTCCTTTAGATTTGCCAGTTTCCTTGTCAGTATAAAGATTTATCATTGGCTTTCCAGTCTTCTTATTAGTCTGAAAAATTATTAAGCATAACTGTGTTCTCCAAACTGTGATAATGTCAACTATTCTCTGAAATCCTTAGTTTTTATTAAAATGTTTCTATAACATTTAAAATACAGTGATAAAGCTTTATTCAATGAAAAAGTTTGTTGAAAGTACAGCCACATCTATAAGTGGATTTCCCACAAAAAACAAAACAAAACACCCTTACCTTTATAATGCCAATCTGTTTGAAGAAATCTGCCACTTGATCTGAATTTACATCTTCTCCAAGTCCTTGCACAAATATAGTGTTGTTGTCAGAATTGTCCTGATCATCTATGAAATCAAAATACACCATAAATGTGATGTACTTGTTAATGTATGCCAAATCTCTAAGTGGTTAAAATCTTCTTACCTGCCTCAGGTTTATTACCAAAATCTCTAGATCCTGAAAAGTACAAAACAAGGTATTGGGAAAATTTTAAAGAATTATAGGTAATACATTTACTTCCAGAGTAACTAAATAACTTTTTAGGGGAGGCTTTAGTTATTTTAAGTGACTTCTGATTATAACATTTATATAGCTATTACACTGTACCAAGCTGTCTGGTTAAAAGAATATTAAAAGTGGCTTCCTGTACGCAAAAAGATTTTTCATACTGATCTGTAGGGGTCCCACCCCACACAGATCAGCTGTTCCAGGACCTGGAAGTTACAGCAATGCACAGGAAGCCCATACAGGCTGCCCCCTATTCAAGTAATAGGAGCAGTGCAGTAGACTGTGCACTGCATAGTACCACTCCTATTACTTGAAAGGGCATGTACTCCATTCTACATTGCAGCTGCTTCCAATGCCTGGAGGCTGCAGATACAGTTGATCTTTGCGGAATACGGTTGTTGGAACTCCATAGATCACATAATGATGCCCTATCCTGTGGACAGGTCACCAGTATGAAAAATCCTTCTGAAGCTGGACAACCGCTTTAAATATATATATATACCTTTTAGATACATCAGTTAAGTTTATCCCACCACATAGACCAACATTACTCACAGAAAAGGACATAAGCTCCTGATGTCTGGGGAAGTTGGGGCGTTTCCCCCAGCAATCAAGAAAACGGAGGCCCACAACTTCATGCAAGGCCTTATTCACACGACTGTTCTGTTTTTCATAGACCTAACGTCCATGAAAAAAAAAAAAAAGGTGTTGGGCCATTTTTAGCCTTACATTCCCATACATACACTATTTATTTTATTTTTTTTTTAAACCAAGTGTATTGAAGTCTGTTTTGTTGTCCGTCAAAACAGACAAAAAGTATGTCAGATTTTTTGATTGATGTGCAAAAGATCAAAATAACTGACTTGTGAATATGCCCATTCACTTTCATGGTTTAAAAAAAATGGCAATCATGGCTGTTTCTCACAGTCACATGAATAAGGTCTAAGTGTTCTAGGTGAACTTGCTGGCTCCTATTCTGTCGATCGCTGGGGGACTCCCTCTAAGCCGCCCTTGCCGCAGCAGTGAGACACCCCAGCTACAGGGGGACAAATCACCTTTAGGCTGAGGCCACACAAAGCAGAAACACAGCAGTTTTGGCTGTTGTGGAAAAACATGCAGTGTTTTGCAGTCCCAGCAAACTGAATGAAATTTCATTGAAATATCCACACATTGCAGAAAAAACACACTGCAGACAATGCAGTATGTCAATGCTATTTGCAAAAACACCGTTTCCACCACAAGGGGGCAGAAAATATGAAAACCACAGAGAAAAATCTGTGAAAACACAAGGTTTTTATTTTCCCTGCAGCGCTTATTTAGCTGTGTTTTGCTAAGTGTGGCCTAAGCCTTAGGGTGGGTTCACACTTGCGCTTGAGTCCGTAAACTGCCAATCCGACTGAAGATCTCGGGAAACTAGATAGGCACCGGATAGCAACAGGTTAGCGACGCATTGCTATCTGGTGCCTATCCAGTTTCCCGAGATTTTCAGCCAGATTGGCAGCGGACGGACTCAAGCGCAAGTGTGAACCCACCCTTAAGGGTTTTTCAGGAATATGATACTGATATCCTATCTTCAGGAGAGGCCATCAATCTTAGAGCAAGGTCCCCTCCCTCTTCACAAGTCAGTGACATGTCCACTAATCAAATGACCATTCTGTTGCTCAGTCTCCTTTAAATGAATGGGGCTGAGCTGCAATACCAAGCACAGCCACTATAGAATGTATAACAGTGTGCTTGGTAAGCAGTGAAGAGGCCACAGCAATCATTATCATAGTCCAAGAAAGCCGCTTTAACATATATTTTACCCCTCCTGCACAATGAGCACATTATAGGCACAAAGTTTTATTGCTTTGGTAGTTTGGAATATGCATCTTAATTTGCATAACCATTTCTTTTTAACACTACTCCAGCCATTACAGGAATAACTTGAAAAATAAACCATTTTTTTTTTTCACATCACTCTAGGTCATGTGAAGACCTTTCTAAATGTACCCCCCTTCTCTCTAGTAGTACATCGTAACTTACAAAAAGAAGTTTTATAATGTCCTGCACCCTACATAACTGAAGCCTAAAATGGTTTTCTAAGCACTGGAAAAACAGCTCTACTGGCCAGCTCTCTGCACCTCAGAGCAGTAACAAGACCACATTCCTTCAGAAACAAATCCTTACTAAAGACGTCAAGCATATAGATCACATGGGCTAGTGGTTGATAGTCCTATCCCAATAAATGGGATTATGCAAATGGTCATGTGACACGCAGTAGGGGTAACAAAGGAGGCACGCTTTGGAAAATGTAATGCAGGAGACTGAGGATGAATGAGAAATCTAAAACCCTCTGCCTGGAAGTGTCTTTTTTTTTTTTTCCTTTATAAATCTGTGACTCAAACTTCCCTCTCCTTTAACAATGTCATTGATACCTCCCATGTCATCTGGAGACTTCTGTAAATCTAGTACTTGTAGCTTATTGCCCCAAACCAGCGCTTGCACACCGGAACCTTCCTGTTGTGAGGAGGCTTCAATTCTCTTCTGTATATGCTCCAGTCACCATCTACATTCCAAGCACAGGTGGTCTCATTCACATACGACACAGGACAATTTCAAACTTCTCCTATAAGTTATGGGGTACTATTTATGGTAAACAGGGGTACAGATCAGGATCTTTACAGGGGCAGGACTACTTTATTGCAGTGATGACAGGTTCTACTTAGTGGCTAGATATGTATATAAAATGTTTTAGGAACATTCCTTCTTCAATTAAGGGAGATTGAAAAGCCACTAACCACCAGAAAGATTTTGATAATGAATAAAAGTATCACTGTAGTTGATTCCACAGCTAAGCAGTTTTGTCTCTAGGTAGCATATAAAAAAATTAAATATTACTATTCCGCTCACAGAATTGTTACCTCAACTGTGAGTTATAGCAAGTTGTGATTGATTTTAGTTTCTTACAATGCACATAGAATCCATATTGGATATTTTATAGCTGATGAATATTTATGCTATTATCTAAAATTAATATTGCCTTTTCACTAAAAGTTTAAAAATTTCAAATCTGACATTACATTTCCAAAACCAACAACTAAGAAAAGATAGGACAAAGTCTCATGGATTTCCACACAGTATGATAGTCAGTCTGATTTCTTAGGCTTAAATTAGGAAGCATCTATTATTTTAATGGGTTAAACACAGAAGCAACCACCAAGGTATCCTTCCTGTATAGAATATTGTAGGATTTTATTATTGAAAACCAAGAAGGGCAACTTGCATTAACTATACAGTGAACAAATGATTCAACAGGGGACTTTCAGCAGCAGTAGAATAAGAAAACTGTAGTCCTGGATGCATCTTCATAGTCCTTACCCTAGAAGCAGTCAGCACACTTGCCTTTTGAACATCTCTTAGCACAGATATAAGATAGCATTTATTACTGGCCTGAAACAAGCTGAGTCCTGTTCAATGCAACAGGAATTCCACCGAAAGGATCTATTTTCTGGGCACTTACCACCAAAATTTTTGAAGCCACCTCGGTCGCCACCGCTGCGGAGGAAAAAGTGGAGACATGATTTTTTTGCCCCCCTTTACCACAAAGGGCTGCTGAACTTAGAAACCCCAAGCAGCTGTCAAGACCAGTGTAGCTTCCCTTTTAAATCCCCATGTACACTTGTATTTAAAAAAAAAAACAAAAAAAACAAAGACTTTGGACTTCATTTTCAATGTGAAACTTTAAGTCGTAAAGTCCATTCTTCAGGCAGCATGACACAGAGCAGGGTGAACTGAGCTGAGAGATAATATATATCTATATCACATATACATCACACACACACACACACACACCTATATATATATACACACACATACATATACACACACATATACACGCACACATGCGAGAAAGAGCGGCATGTGTGAAAAGATGCAGTGTAGTCATTCGTTGCTCTTTCTGGATGCAGGAGTCATGTGGGTGGTCCTAATTGGTGACTGGCAGACTTCCTTGTATGAGTATGAACAGAGACAGCTGTCAATCAGTGAGTAGGACCACCCATACAACTACTGTTACACTGAATTTTTCCCACAAATCTGCTCTACTCCTCCTGCTTTATACCATGCTACCTGGAAAAGGGACTGCATTTTCAATGTCATGGGTGTGCTTTAAAGAGGTTCTCTGGGATTAATAAATTTTGCTCAGTCATCAAAGCTGCAAAAATGCAGTAAAGCAGCAGAGATCTCAGAAACTGATTTATAAGGATGAGCTGGTGATTTTTTCTGGTCAAAATACAGTTTAATTTATGTATCCTGAATATCTTTAAAGGACATATTCATTGAAAAGTTAATAAAATGCTTACCACATTCCAAATACCTAAAGAGGATGAGCAGTGTTTAGCAAATAAAATATAAATTGATGTATAAGAAAAATCTATGCAACCTATTAATCTACCTTTTGGTTTTCCTCACTACTTCCACGTTTGCTACTTACTGTCAGTGAATCCATCTATGTTTGCCTATATGAAAAGGCTGAAAATATGTTTACTATTCATTACAGATACTAGTCTAACCAACAATCTGCCAGCTACGATAATTGGCACAAATCTTTCCTATCTGGGACTCTGAAAAGCAAATTTACCTACACTGTTAATTGAAACAGATAGCAGCTTTGAGGAAATTAAGTGAGGATGGGTTGCTATTCACACACAGTAAGCAGAGCTATGAAAGATGGTAAGAAACTGAAAAGCAAACTAGATAAATAGGTTGTATACATTTTCATAATACAATCAGAAGGGGCTTATGCTGCTACAATACTGCTGTAGTATCTGTTATATCTCCATTTTGGTCCAGCACTATTAGGCTTCCTACTGTAGTTGTGTTGCTTAAAGAGGACCTTTCATGTCCTCAGGCACATGTGTTTTTATATACCACTAGAAAGCCGACAGTGACGATGGGCAGAAAACTAACGGCACCGATATATCCAGCCCCGGCGCACATAACGGGAAAGCCGACAGTGTGCGGAATTCAGCGTACTGTCTGCTTTCTAGCGGTAAATGAAACTGCATGTGCATGAGGACATGAAAGGTCCTCTTTAAGGCTCTACGTTTTTTTACAATTTTATGTAAAAAAATTTAACCTCAATTTAAAGGATAGCAGCGGTGGTTATGGGATAAAGGAAGTAACAAATTGACAGACCTGGACATCAGAAGTTAACAGATTGGTTCTACAAATGTATAATTATGACGCAGGAGTTTTTCATCCAGCAATGTCAGGGAGGAAACAACAGATGCCAACAGACCACATTATAGTCAATGGAGTCTTTGAATCCACTGCTGTCCAGTCAAACTTTACAGTTTACTTAAACACATTTACTCCCCCTTATATTCACAGACTATTTTTATCTGCATAGAATCTGACCCTCCCTATACTCAGACTCTCACACACAAGTCTATGGAGGGCGAGGAGGAGGCAGCTGCTGCTAGTTTTATCTCTCTCTATCTATAGATTTATCGCTTCATTCTGTGTAGTGGTAGTGTGTTATCTTGAAGACAGAGCAGTGTAAAAAGATATGTGCCTTTTCCAGCAGCTCTCTCCACAGACTAATATTTAAAAAGTAACTAAGCCTGTTAAGTGGAGAAAAACATTTTTTTAAAAGATATATGAGACAGTTACAAGGTAAATTTCTACAACTCCTAAAAGATGATAAAGAAACAAATAAAATAAGTCAAATATATTAGACTTGGTCATTTATTTACAGAAACTGATCCAATTTTGAATATTTTGCAAGTGGCAAAAGTTTGTGAACCCTCAGGATTAGCAGAGTGATTGTTTTCAATCACTGTGATAATCAGGTGTGAGCGGGTGACCTGTTTTACTTAAAAAGAGGACCTTTCATGTCCTCATGCGGTTTTATATACCGCATTCAGCACAGTGTCGGCTTTCCCGTTGTGTGCCCCGGGGCTGGAGTGCCGAAACTAATGGCACCGATCTGTCAGAAGGGCGTTCCTGACAGTCTAGCTGGGCTGTGAGGAACACCCCCCCCCCACCCCCCGACCATACTCATCCATAGACTCACAGCTCAGAGTCATTGCTGCATTGCTGAAGGTGGACATGACTATCAAGTCATTGAGACAAAGGTAAACCTCACGTCTACTTTCAAGAAATATAAAGGGTTTAGGTATGCACTTGATTTTTTTACAATGTGTAATCCCTACATTTTTTTTTTTTTTTTTTTACATTTCCAGCTTAAAATCAGATTTTGGTTCCTTCCAGTTCTGTTGCTTTTATGAAGATATCTGTACATGTTGAACTCTTATTTTTAGGAGCATATAACTTTATTTACACTTTTAGCAGCTAATATAAATTAGAATTTTTATTTTTTTTAATAAGAACATACCCTTTACACAAACAGGCACCTTCATGCAATTTTGATTTTACAATGCCAAGTGGCATGTTGCAGGTGTCTTTCAGAAAACGTAAAAGTATTTGATGGGGGGGGGGGGGGGAGGATGATTTTTTAATGTTGCAATTTAGGTTTTATTTGTACATCTCAAAATTGTGAAAATTGAGGGCGGGCCTAGCTGTGGACTGCAATGGCCGCTTAGTCTCAGAGCTCTTGGTCTGAGTCTAACACAGCGACATTATAGGCGACGAGCCCGTGGCCTTTGGGCACAGAAATTAACAGCAAAAAGGGCCTTACCTTCGGGGATGCCGAGAAGGAAGAAGTCGGCGGTGAGACCGCATAAAATCTCAGATTTCTATTTCCCCCCATGGGGGGGGGGGGGGGGGGAGGAGGAGGACCAGCATGGAGACGGCCCGCGCCTGGAAACAGAGTCTAGGGCCTCGACTCCACCGCGCGACCCTCCGGAGGAAACAAGCGCGCTCTCCGCTCACAAGAGAGCGCTCTCAGCCCCATCCTTAACGCAGCTGCTGGACGGCGCGGCCGCGGAGCTACCTGGGCCTTCTCCCCGGCAGGCCGGGGCCTACAATGGAAGCGGGCCTCCGCGGGTCGGCGCTTCGGGATATGCGGGCCTACCCGGCCTGGGGACACACCAGTCGCCTACCGCCAGCCCAGCTAAGCAGAGACCAAGACTCCAGGCTAGCGACTCCCAGGATGGCGAGGTGAGCAACAATGCCCAGCCTACCCCTCCACCCACTGATTTTTTTGCAGAAATCCCAGAGACAGAGAACCCACTCACTGAGGCCTCTATGAAATATATGCTCATGGCTTTCTGCAAATCATTAAAAACGGACATGTCTCTCATGGTAAAGCCGTTAGATAGAGATATTCAGGAACTGAAAAACCGTACAGTTCATGTTGAATCCAAAATGGCGGAATTTGCGACATCACACAATGCATTAATAGATGCTCACTATGAGATGGAGTCGGATGTGTCGTTTTTGAAAGCTAAAGTAGCAGACTTAGAGGATCGCTCACGGAGAAACAATTTGAAATTTAGAGGGATTCCGGAGTCGGTCTCCGCGAATAATTTGACGACGTACCTCCAAGATCTGATCCGCTCGCTCCTACCGAATCTTACAGAGATGGATCTAATTATTGATAGAGCTCATAGAGTCCCCAAGCCATCTCATCTAGATGAAGCAATACCCAGGGATGTTCTTGCTAAAATCCATTTTTATCGCACCAAAGATCTGGTTTTGATGATTTCCCGAAAGCTGGGGCACCTACCTGAACCATATCACAGAGTATCTATCTACTCGGATTTATCAGCCACGACACTGCAATGGCGGCGGGAATTCATCCCTATTACAGCAGCTTTACGCCAGCACCACATTTTATACAAGTGGGGATTTCCGGTCCGTGTGATCATTACCCGAGACAACACGGTGCATGTCGTTAAAACTTTGGAAGAAGGAAATAGTCTGCTTCACAAATGGAACATTCCGATTGTCGAGATACCACCCAAACAACCACCTGGTCCTGTGTCGGATGGTTGGCACCAAGTGAGGGCCCAAAGACGTCCACGCAAAGGGCTACAAAGCTAAAGACTCACCTTTTCTTGGATTTCGTATGTCCACTGTCGTTGAACTTATCTCCCCAGGATTACGACAGCCGCTGGTCCGCTGTACCATACTCTTTTTTTTTTTTCCTCTTTGTTTGGTTTTGCCACGAAGATTTACCCATGGGTTTTGTAATTTGCAGGGTTTGTTTCTTTTTTTATTACTGGTTCTGGCACATTGGGCGTAGTGAATATGAAGGGTGGAAACCGTTTCTCTTCAAGCCAACAGTGACACCTACTGGTATAAGTGGTTGTGGTAAGAATCTCAAAGCATTTCTAACTGTGTATCATGGTACTTAAGATTATGTCCATGAATGTCAGAGGTTTGAACTCCCCTCAGAAAAGAGCCAATTTATGGCGTGAGGCCCGAGGGCAGAACTGTGACATTCTTGCACTACAAGAGACACATCTTTTAAAGGGCAGACGCTTTTCGCATTAATCACCCAGCATACCCACATGTGTTTCATGCTCATTACTCCTCAAAACGTAGGGGAACATTGATTGGAATTAAGGATTCAGTAGCGTTTCAATTGTTATCTCAATACGCTGACCTGGGAGGGCGATTTGTTATAGTAGTATGCATTATTAACAATGTCACCTATACACTGGTATCAGTTTATGCCCCAAATAGGAAACAGGTGGCATTTCTAGGGAGACTAGTGAGGGCGGTAGGAAAGAGGAAAAAGGGATGTTTAATATTAATGGGAGACTTCAATATGGCCCCGGACCCGCAAGTAGATACCACGTCTGGTATACTAACACGTCACCCCTCCCTATCACAGGCTATATGGCACTATGAACTATTTGACATCTGGCGTATCTTGCATAATTCTGAAAGGGATTATACGTATCATTCCACGGTTCATAATAGCTATTCACGAATAGACTTGTTCCTGGTTGAGCAATCTAGCATTCCCCTTGCTAAGCAGTCCGAGATAGCTCAAATAATTTGGTCAGACCATGCAGCGATAACCCTGTCCATAGCTGAAAAATACGAATCTGCTAGAGCATATATGTGGAGGTGTAGTGACTTTTTAATGTCACAGCCAAAGTCAAAAGCAACGTTAGAGAATGACTTGAAGGAATTCTTTCAGATTAATGCCCCCTCTGCTCCTGGACCTGAAATATTGTGGAATTCTCACAAAGCCTTTATTAGGGGAATGTGTATTCACCTAGGGCATATTGAAAAGAAAAATAGGATGGCAGAAATAGATCGTCTGCTCCGTCAGATAAGAATTATAGACACCAGCAATAAGCAATCTCCGTCTCACTCACGTGCAGCGGAATTAATAGCTTTACGCCAGCAGTTAACTGCTTGCCTATTGCATAAATATGAGAAAAACCTGAAAAAGATTAGAGCCACATATTACTCTCAATCTAACAAAGCGGGCAAACTTCTAGCATCCAAGCTGAAACAAAAGCAGGCAAAATCCAGGATTCCATTTATGTATAGCAAGGATGGTACATACAAAATCTATGACCCTATTGGCATTGCTAACGCCTTTAAACATTTTTATGAAGGCCTTTACAACCTAGCAGACGACTCCTCGACAGTCCCCCCGACAACCCAGGATATTGAACGATTCCTCAAGGCGGCTCAACTACCCGCACTCACGGAGTCACAGCTGGACTCCTTGAACGCGCCTATTACCCCAGCAGAATTATTATCCATCATTAAATCATTGCCATCACATAAGTCTCTGGGCCCTGACGGCCTTACTAATGAATATTATAAATGCTTTTTCCCAGCCCTGATGAGCCCGCTGCTGTCATTTCTGACGGCTGTGGTTGATTCTGGGGTCATCCCAAAGGAAAATCAAGAAGCCCTGATAGTTACGTTGCCAAAGCCTGGCAAACCCGCCACCACCCCCCAGAACTTCAGACCAATATCGCTATTGAACACAGATTTAAAAATCTGCGCTAAATTAATAGCGAGCAGACTGGCAGTCTGTCTCCCAAGTTTGATAAATTATGATCAAGTGGGATTTGTTAAAGGGAGACAATCGTATGACAATACTAGACATATATTGAATATAATACACCATGTCGACTCTAGAAAGGAAAAGGCAGTGATCCTTGCATTGGACGCAGAGAAGGCGTTCGACCGCATTTGCTGGTCGTATGCCTTTTCGGTGCTTAGAAGTATGGGGTTTTCTGGAGGTATCTTGAGAGCGATTGAAGCGTTATACTCAGCACCTTCTGCGAAGGTGTTCACTAACGGGGTAGTCTCGGACCCATTCCTCATTACAAATGGGACCAGACAGGGGTGCCCCCTATCACCCCTGATATTTGTTCTTTCTATAGAGCCTTTAGCCCAAATACTCAGATTGGACCCGAGAGTGGGAGGCATTGACATAGGAGGTAAATCTCATCTTCTATCATTATATGCTGATGATATTATTCTCACTCTGTCTAATCCGCAACTATCTATTCCTCATCTTATGGACACTATTAGTACTTTTGGGAAATTATCATTTTATAAATTAAACATGGCCAAATCACAGGCATTACCTTTCAATGTCCCTCCACCCTTGCTCCAGCATCTACAATCGACTTATGATTTTGATTGGAGGAAGGACAGTGTTCAGTATTTGGGGATACAGGTGACAACATCATTAGGAACCCTCTACAAAAGTAACTATATCCCAATGTTAAAAATATTGCAAGAAGAGACCGAACGAATGTCTAAAATGGATGTTTCTTGGATAGGACGGGTAGCGGCTTTTAAGATGCTGCTATTGCCTAGACTATTGTACTTGTTCCGTACGCTCCCAATATCCATTCCGGTTTCCTTTTTTGAGACAGCACAAAGGGTGATTTCAAAATATGTGTGGAATGGTAGGAGACCTAGAATCAATAAAAGCTTTTTATTTAAGCAACGAGAGGCAGGAGGGCTGGGAGTACCAGTGGTGAGGAATTACTATATAGCATCACTGGTCACTCAATGTGCAAGATGGAAGTCAATGGATACCTCGGTCCCATGGCTACATATAGAGCAGGCGTTTATATCTCCCCTAAAGTTGGAGGATGCGCTGTGGTTGCCCTTCTGGAACATTCCGGCTCCGGGATCCTTCTCCCCCAGTCATGTGCGCTTTGCTAATGGCATGGAAGCTAATCCATGGGAAAGCAAACCCAGTGAAACATTTTCATATTGCAGAAATGCCTCTGTCATTGATGGCCTGGTTGATTGATGGCATGGGGGTCTCGGGTTGGGAATTGAGGGGGATTACGCAGATTTCTCAACTATACTGACTCTAATTCAGCCTATACCGTTTGTGGATCTTAGACAAAAATACGGAATCCACGTAGGCGATTTCCTTAAATATTTTCAGATATGGCACTTCATATCTAAACACCCTGTGACAACCCTGCCCCATAACGGTTCACTTTTTGCTTGGTTGTCGACTAATGTGAGGGGATTACGATTTCTTTATGATAAAATGGATGGAGTTTCGACTTTTACTAGATCCACTCCGTTCCGTTGTTGGGAGAGAGATTTGGGAATGGTCATTACTCCAGACGACTGGCAACGAACGATTAAATTGATCCATCTGTCTTTAAAATGTAGCACCCACATAGAGACAGCAATGAAGGTCACTTTACGGTGGTATAGAACTCCATCTACTTTGCAGTTAGCGTATCCCTCCATGTCTGGGTATTGTTGGAGGGGCTGTGGAGACAGAGGAACCCTTCTTCACATTCTGGGAACTTGCCCTATAATTCGTGGTTACTGGGATAGTGTCTTCGAAATGCTCTCTGAATTGTTTGATGTACGTCTCCCCCCTACTGCACATATGGCGATTTTGCTACTTGGCATTCCCGGAGAACTGAATAGGCACAAGCAACTTATTTGTAAAATTCTAACGATGGCTAAACTAATGCTGGTACAGAGGTGGAGGGCAACAGCCTCCCCGCCTATGTCGGCCTTGTTACTAGCCATTAACAACACATATTCCTACGAAAGGGTGATCGTAATGGGTAATTACTCGTTTCATAGATTCGAAATAATTTGGGATGCGTGGATACATTCTAGATTTGTCACGTAAAAAGAATTGAATGGTATTTGAAACCCAATAGAGGAAGTTGGGACCGAAATAGAGAGGGATATGAAGCTCGCCAACCCCGCTGAAAGGGGAACTGGGGAGGAATAGTCAATGCTGCGGGTACGAGTCAAACATCCTCTGTACAATTAAACATCTCATGTAGAAGAGAAAACTGTTTACGGAGAATACACCCTAGAGGTAGATATCCACAGCCTAATATATGTGCCTATATGTTATTACTTTTAAATTAATCTTTATATTTGGTTTTAAAGATATGCGGTTCTAAGAATATATCTTGAAACTGTATTACAATGTATATTAACTGTACATCGCAATATCTACTCATTTTGTTCTTTGTTCTTGTATTTTGAAAAATTGAATAAAAAATATTGAAACTAAAATTGTGAAAATTGCCCTGGAGGTGAAAAATATCCAAAAAACCTAAAGTCAGCTCAACTAAGGCGGGATTTACCAGCACTCTGTCTAGGAGCGTGAAAAATACGGAGGAAAAAAAAAAAAAGCCCCGCAAGCAGGACTTCTCTCTGCATTTTTCCCAGCAGAAACCGGGTGGACCCCATTATAGTCTATAGGGTCTGCGGGCAACCACTTTTTAAGTGGATAGGGTTTCTTTTTGCGGATCCCCAAGTGGACCCGAAGAATGGAAAACAGGTTTAGGTGTGAACTTAGAGTTATGCTAACTTGATTATTTCAATTATCTTGAATCCATGCCATCCTAACTCACTCACACTGCCATTGGATAAAGGTTAAATCACTAACTGTACGCTATCCAATCGGGATGACTAATGTGTGAATAACACAAAATTCAATGGCATGTCGTGGAATATAAATATGGGGAGTAGAATGTAAATAGGGGCATGTCCTAAAATCAATCATTAATCGAGGTAAAATGTTCAATTGTGATTTTGATTTAGGTCAAACTTCCAGCCCTAGATTATAGAATCATGGTTTTGGCCTGTTTAGCTGCATCTGGGCCAGGATGGTTTGCCACCATTAACAGAACAATGAATTTGGTTATAAAAACAAAGTGTTGAAAGTACTAAAATAAGAAGGTAGTGACGCAGCATTAAACAATTATAAAGAGAAAAGTAAATTGTGTAAAAGGACAAATAAAAGGAGGAAGAGAAAATAAATTGCCAAGAAAAGTAAAAATAATCCAAAAATATTCTTTAACTACATAATCCAATGACCACAGATGTGATTATGGGTACGTAAATTCTCCACTAAATGTCACCTGTTTAACCCAGAAGTGAAGTGTGACGCTGCTTTCAAAATATTAAAAAAAAAAAAAAAAAATGTTGGGTCCAGATGGGATACACCTTTCAGGTCCTCATGAACGTGCAGTTTCATATAACGCTAGAAAGCTGTCAGTCAGTGCACAGAATTCAGAGCACTATTGGTATATAAAACCACACATTCATAAGGACATGAATGGTCCTCTTTAAGGATCCAGTAAGGTCTGGGTTTGTTCCACAGGATTGGCGCATAGCAAATGTGGTGCCAATATTATGCCAATATTAAAAAATGGGGTCTATAAGTGATCCTGATAACTATAGGCCAGTAAGTCTAACCTCAGTGGTGAATATTTGAAGGTTTTCTGAAAGATGCTATCCTGGAGTATCTCAATGTAAGGCTGGGTTCACATCTGCATTTGGCTCTCTGTGCAAAATCAGTTTTTGAAAGTCTCAAAAACCTCAAAAACTGATTTCAAGCAGTTCGTTTAAAAACTCATTGATTTCAATGATGAAAGGGAAAAAAATGGATCAAACACGGATCACAAGCTGTCATTTTTTTTGAACGGTCACCCATCGACTAATCAGTCTAAAGACAGATTCGGGTATCTGCAATATAACCGTTTGGAATCCTTTTTGTACCAAACCAATTTATTTATTTTTTTTAAACGGTTTGCAAGCCACAGATACCAGGCGCAAGTGTGAACCTAGCGTAAATAGAGGAATCAGTCCTGTCAGACTAATCTGATCAGCTTATATGAAAAGGTCCCCTCTAGACTGGACATGAATAATGTGGTGGACGTGGTCTATCCGGACTTTTTAAAGGCTTTTGATACTGTACCACATAAAAGGTTGACATACAAATGTTGGGACTGAGGGGAAAACATGAAAAACATGCATTTGTAGATTGCAGTAGACACATTAACAAACTTGGGGTTTTTCAGTTTAGAAAAAAAAGATATATCTACAGGGAGATCTAATAATGTATAAATACATGAAGGGACAGCACAAGGAACTTTAATGACATTTAACCGCGACATCTAAAGTGTTAACAGCTGCGATCGGTGTCTGCACTAATCGCAGCTGTTAGCTGCAGCCGGCATCCACTGTGTATGGAGAGAGCTTAGCACCTGAGCCATCTCCATACAGCCATCACTCCGAATCACGTATATTCATGAGATTTTGCGTGAAAGGGTTAATCTATGATCTACAACTACACTCAGGTCCTTCTCTGCCAGTGACTCTCCAGGCTTTACTCCCCCTAGGACATATGTTGCACGCAGATTATTTTAACTCAGAAGCATAACTTTATATTTATCCACAATGAACCTCATTTGCCATGTGGATGCCAAACACTCAGTTTGTCCAAATCTGCTGGTAACCTAAGTATGGAGCATCATAGGTTTCTTTTTTGCATTCCTCTGGATCAACACTGCAGTGCTATAGGTAGGACTTTATGGACCAGTGTCTTCATCCAACTTCCTCTACTATGTATGTAATTCTGAATTATACCAGCAAATTATAAAGGAATGTCAGGACTTCTGTCCATGGGCTGAATCTCAAGAGACCTTTGGTCATGCAGTAAGACAACGTCCCTAAGGCCACAGGTTTTTTTGTTTTTTTTTAACCAAAAACAATTGTTCAAGAATAAAGTTGAAGTCTATGAATAACTAAGTCAAAGCCCTGGTCTTAATTTAATAGAAATGCCTAATATTTTGACTTAGATGTTTGGTTTGGTTCTCCATCTACTTTTAGGATTTGAAAATCTGATAAGGTAGTTTTAGGTCAAATTTATGCAGAAATACAGAAAACTCTGAAGAGTTCAAACTTTTAAGCACCACTGTAGTTACCTGCGCTATTCATTTATGAAAAGCTGTTTTATAAAAGGGGAGGTATGCTTTTTCTCTAAGGAAGGAGGTATTACATTTAGAAGAGTTCTCCAGGCATATAATGCTGATGGTAAATACCTGCAAAGTAAAGGTCTGTAAGGCAGAAGTGGTGGAGGTGGCAGCAAAGTGGGGCGCGTGTATTGCGTCATCACTCCCTTCTGTCACGTGGTACAGTTTGTATTATACACTGCATTTGCCGCAGGAGCAGGCTACTACTTGGAGGGTTTGTTAATCCTACTAAGCCAGTCTTCCCCTACTCCCGCCTTCCGGACCTCTAGTTTGCAGGCAGTTACTAACCTCTCTTCAGCTGCGCTTTATTTTCTGGACTATCTACATTAAGGCATAGCCCTCATATGATCTATTTCCCCTAGTCTTCTGGCTATATCTCTCTGCTCCTACTATTGCATACATCCTCTCCCTATTTGGCTTATTCCAGAGTTATTTTCTGCTGGCATAAACTAGTACATAGGCCAAATATTCATGCAATATGCTATGTTTTACCTTTTATGTTTCACCCGTTGTTCCCCACGATATGATTCACATCCCCCCTGAGTCTGCTAGATTATGTGCATAATTTTCTCTATATACAATATGCTTTGAGCATTCTTTATTGATTTACTATATTTTCATCTGAGTATATATAGTACACGTCATATAGATATATATTTTTCATAGGATTGTAATACATGTATTATCCCCTTATGTGTTTATTGCAACACCTGTCATGCTTATGTATGTATACATCACCACTGTTACTGCATGGTCTTTATACTGTACTCCATATTACCTACATTTTGGACCTGAGAAAGGTCAAATACGGCCAAAACGTCATAATCTGCCTGTACAGTTTATGGATATTTTTTCCCATGAGATAACTATATACTGATGGATGCTCACATATTATATCTGTTGCATACAATAAACTTTCGTTACGCTTCGTTTGCCTATATGAAATTATTTGCACATCGTTGTAAAGGCACCCATCCTATATCTGATAAAACAGGTCAGAGGATGAATCACTGCTCTCTGGAGGGGGGGAGAATTGGCACATTTACTGTGCATATTATTTGATCTACATTATTAGAGATTTCTAGTAATCAAATCAGGCAGGAGCAGGCAAGGTGTGTGTTTCTGAGCTCTGACACTGGCTGCCTCTGATTGGAGCTCTGAATCACACCTTGTCTGACATTACAGAGCTTAAATAGCACATCAGGCACCAAAAGTACCTGAGCTTGTTACTTGAGAGGGCTAGAAAAAAAAATTCCAACTATGCTTGAAACAGCGGAGCGACACCTATTCACATATGCTAAGAACTTGAATTGTTGGAGATGGTGAAAGTACATAGCACAAAATTGAGCACTGAGAGCTGCCTTTCTACTAAAGAAAAAAACAAAAAACAAAAACAAAGCAGTTCTACATTTCACCCCCCCCCCCCGGCATGCCATGGTTCACTGGCATCTGGATCAGAGTCTTTTGCTCTACTCACTGGTGAATATCAAGATTTACATGTAAACAAAATTGCTTGAAGATGCCCATGGCTGTAAAGTGCAGGGTAGTGTTATTAAAATGTGTGAAGTATTTGTTTTTCAGAAAAATTGTGGGTTAGGGATAAGATTTATTTTATAAATTTAAGTTTTATGTTCCCTCAAAATAGTGAACATTTTAAAATTGGGGTGTGGGGACATTTCTAGTGAATCTCTATGTTCATGTAAAAATGCCCCAAAGTTCCCTGGAAAAATAACATACAGATCCATTATACATGCTGCATGATACTACGTGGGATGTTGAATCTGTCCAGTGGTATATGGTGGACATTAGTTATCCAGTTACAGTAAAAGAAGGAACTTTTCCTTTGCCACATTGCCAAACTGGAGTCTGGATCTCAGCTGTCTTCTCTACATTATATTTTTATTTACCTCTACATGTAGAGTTACAAATTGCATTGATATCTACATAAAGAAATATTCCCTATATTGGACCTGAAACATAAGGAGCCATGGAGATTGCTGAACCACAGGCAAGATTCTGAGCAATGGGATATTAACCATAATTAACAAGAAACAGCAACAGTTCAACAATGAACTGACAACTTTTCTTATCCATTTACACTGTCATTTCCATTAAAGGGGTTATCCAGTTTTGAAAAAACTATAGGCCAAACAACAGTATGGACCAATACAAAACACTTTCTAATATCTATCCTGTTTAAATTCAGCGCCATTTATCTGCTTTACTGTCAGTCATGTAACCACAGCTGTGCCGTTTTGTTTAAAAGCTCAATACCCCCTCTCCCCTGTGAGCAGTTCAGTCAGCAAACAATACATCACAGCAGTATGCTTGAAGCCACTTAGTGACCTAGGAGTGATTTATTACCTGGTCAGATATGCAGTGCTGCAAGGACTGAAGAAATGTGACAACACAGACCCCTGGAACACACAGGTAGTGAGTGTGTTCTGTGGTTTCATTGCAGGGGAAAGTGGAGAAGGGAGGAGTACACAGAGTGAGAGCAAGAAAGCGGATCATGGGAAATGTCGTTTTTCCACAGATTCAGGGCATGAAAATAATTACCAGGATAAAAGGAGCAGCAAGTAAAATAAAGCCAAGCAAAGGACACACAATGTACCTGAATATCAATATAACAATCAAGTAACAATGTAACAGATCACTGCTGTGGATGTATTTGCAGATAATTTTGGAAGTTGGATAACCCCTTTAAAATGCCTTAGATTTTATAATGTAAATCAAATTTTTTATTTAGGTAGGCAGACTAGAAACTCAGATGGCAACTGTTGCACATACCGCTGAAACAAAGTTTAGACTGCCAGCAGCCATTTATTTAGCTTACGCTAAGTTCACACTGGCGTTTGGGTTTCCGTTCGGGGGTTTCGCTTGGGGACTCTCCGAACAGAAACCTAATCCACTTAATAAAGTAGTTACCTTCAGAAACCCACGGACCCCATAGACTATAATGGGGTCCGCCGGGTTTCTGCCCCAAAAGGGCACAAAATGTGGAGAGAAAAGCACTGCTTGCAGGACTTTCCTCTCCGCATTTTTAAAGCAGAATCTTGAACAGAATCCCCAGGTGGAGACCAGGCGCAGGTGTGAACCTAACTTTAACCTATAAACATCTTCTAACATGCCTGAAGAGGGTATTGCGTGTGATCTCTGCTGTGATCCCCAAAGATCTGAGCCCTTTTGTTTCTCATAGATTTGGATCCCCAAGTCTAGTCAGAATGGTTATGTTTTTCAATAGAAATAAATGTATTACAGTTCTACTACTGCAAACAGGAAATTTAAATGACAGACTTAGATATCCAAAAAGTTTATTACAGCAAACGCCACAGAGTACAGACCTCCAAATCACATCTGACATGCCAGGAGATGTATTAAAGTGAACTTTCACTTTAAACCTGTAGGTTACAAACAGATCTTATATTTAAATGATGATTAATCTCTGAACAAACTGATATTTTCCTCTGTTTTCATTCTCGCCTATTTTCAATTCTCCATGAGCAAAAGGGGCAGCTGTTATTTTGTCGCCCATCTACTGCAAAGTACAGCTACATAACTTTCTCAGAAGCAGTAGCAGGATCATGGAGGACATTAATACAGGTCAGAACTTATCTATAATGTAAATAAATCACTCGAGGTGAGAAACTTGTCTGTTCCTCAATTTCTGTGGTTTGTGTGTCTTTCCATCTCACTCAGCTCCTCCTTCCCTTTTCATAGACATATATACAGCTGTAATCTGATACAGCAGAGATTACAGAGTGAATGTCAGTTTTAGGGGTAGCAGACAAGTGGAGAAAGAGGCATATTACTCAGATAAGATATTTCAAAGTTTCTTATACTTGCCTGTACTATTAATTTAGGCAACATGCAAATGACCATGAGCATGTGTTGGGTCCGTAGTTGAATGACAGACAGCAAATGGATGATATCTGGGTGCAGCCCATGCGTAAAGTTAGTGACTACTTAAAACAAATGATTGCCAGCCAATTGTTTTGCTATTTAAAATGAGATAATTAAAGATTTATACAAAGACCTTTCTAAACACATTGTACACTGCACATAAAATCCTATTTCCAGCATTAACATATATAAAGTTATGCAGGTCCACCAGAGTGAGTGACACCACTTGCATAGCTCCATTTTAGCTAATAAGAGGGGAACTACAATGAGAATGAACTTTACTGTCACGGTTTCAAAAACTTAATCATGAAGAAGTCATCTGCTGGCTAAACAAATATTTCTAAGTATATTAAAATTACTAAATCTCCTTCATGTGAGTACACATGAGAAATATTAGAGAGCCGCATTTAAGTTACAAAAATCTCTCATATTTCAGGAGTTTGAGAACATAACACAAAGGTTTTAATAAGGGTTATGAGGTCATGAATGAGAAAAGACTTCACAGTGCAAAATAAGATTTCTACTAACCTCATCCCACCATGTCTATCTGAGTCATAGCCACCACGCCCTCTGCCACTGCCGAAACTTTGGGACCCACCATATCCTCGATCACCACCATACCTGCCGTAATCCCGACGGTCATCATCTGCATTAAGAAAAACATTGTAGAATACAAAGTTTATACAGATTAAAAAACAAAACAAAAAAAAAAAAAAAACACACACACACACACTATACACCTAACAGCAAGTAATGCTTTTATAGAAGGAAAACCCCCCCCCAAAAAAACACCTGTTTACTCACCGAGCCCTTGCTTACTTTGCTGCAGCTGAACACAAGGCATACACCCAAGTGATCACTGCATCAATGACTGTATGTAACAGTTCATTGTATAATATACTATGTAACCTTTTCAAGTTCAGAAGTCTTCCAGGTTTTCTATCATCCTTGTACTGTCTATATAACTTGGTGTGTCAGTGCATAACAGTGGGTTCCCCCAAGCTTGAGCAAGTTATGGCTTGTATTTAAAAAAAAAAATATATATATTTTTTATTTACCTGATTGTGGTTGTTTGTTTATTATCTTTCCTTTTATTAAGTTACCAAAATCAGTAGTGTGTGCATTCTTGTGCTACTATTCTTAGAACCCACCGTAAAACACTATGTACCAGACCACTTAGGTAAGTGACTGGCTGCAGTAGTCACACAGGTGTACAGGATATAAACTGTGGAGATAAAGTAAACAAAGACCACAGGGGACCAACAGAATGGTGGAACTAAAGAGAGAGTGAGGCTTTAGACAGATGAGTTTTTTTTTCCCCTCAACCATTCCCTGCTGTTAGGAAAAAAAGTATATTCTGCAACATATGCCACAACAAACAGAAGGCAGAACAGCCTCTTGTCCTAGGTATAGGTCGATAAACCACCTAATTTAGATTCTTTTTCTGCAGCACATGCAGAGATATTTTTTAGACTGTATTCAAACAAACGAAACAAATACAGATATACAAATCTGAAGCACATGAAGACACTAAGGGTATGTTCACACAGCGGAAAATGAAGAGGAATTTTCTTCATTTTTCGCCGCGGTCTAACCATGACGGGATACCGATGCAGTGCATCAGCATTCCGTCGCAGCATCCCGCTCCTAATTAGGCCCAGATGAATGGGCCTAATCAGGAGGGCGTATCAAGCCGTGGACACCGCGGGCGGAATCCGCGGCAAGATCGAGCAGGACACTTCTTTTTTCCGCGCCTTGCTGCGATCTCTGCCTCCCATGGAAAACAATCGGAGGCGGATTCCGGGAGGAATCTGCTCCGGATTAGGGGGCGAATTCCACTCCCAAAACCGTGGCAAATTCCTCCATGTGAACACACCTTAAGAGGCGCTTGGGACACCTATCCTTGTGAATAGGCAGTTTAAGCTCCTACAGAATTGTTTCTCAATATAACTATCCCAAAAGTCAGGTTTGCATTTTTCTTTTAAAACAGAGTTGATCCTAAATAGAAAGGAAAGTGTTTTTACAATACTGGCTACACTATTGGACTTATTCCTGTTTAAAAAAAAAAAATATATATATAAATATATATATATACTGAACATAAGGCTGTATTTTTATTGAACGTGCACACTAACAGCAGAATGCATAATAACATAATAACATCACCTTGAGAGGAATGGCTAAAACCCTCTTTCCGGGAGGAGTAGGACTGCTGCTGCCCACCATATCCGGATGATTCATAGGATTGATTTTGTTGCCCATAACCCGCCCTTGGCTTCTGCCCATAGTCTTGCTGGTCATAAGACTCTTGAGACTGCTGATAAGATGGTCTGCTGTTACCAGGCTGGTTTTCTTGTGATGAACCCCTGCTACTGTATTAGAAAATTCAAGTAAGATTACTACAATAAACATGTAAACATGCAATAAAACTCAGTTTTGCTTTCAGAGGGAACATTTATTGATTTTCTAAACGTTTAATGTTTTAGTTAATCACCCCACTTTCTCTTCCTCTATGCTATCCTATCCATTTCCTGATGTATCAGCAGTAACTGCGATAAGAGTTTCTGCCCCTATTAAGCCCTTGACTTTTATGAAAGCATCCTGCTTGGGGTTAGAGCAAAGTACATTACAGTTTACCTGAGCAGTGAAGAATGAAAATAAATCACTGGTTGAAGTGAAGCTGAATATATGTGCAGCTTTCACTTCAACCAGTGAGATTCCTTATTCTCCTGTCCCTGGGACTTCAGATAACCCTAGGGGAGTGTTTTGTTCATGATATCACTCCCAACATCAGAGTGCATACTTGTCATTAAATACCCTTTTGATGCTGTGGTCAATGTCGACCACAGCACGTAACTGGTTTTATAAAAAAAAATAAAAAAATAAAAGTATTAAGTATTGTTAAAGAAGAAAAAAAAAAAACCTGGTATCTCCAAAACCGTAACCGTAAAATAAACCCCTAAAATAAAATGAGTACTTTTATTCTACATAATAATGCCTTAAAACATAAAATTCAGACAGAAGAATTGATGTTTTCTGTTCATCTCACCTCATCTCTAAAAAACGAAAAGTAATAAAAACTAATCAAAAAGTCGTATGTATCCGCAAAATACAAGGTCTGGCAAAGCTACTGTAAAGCTAAAAAGCAGAGATGGATAAAATGTGACTGGTGTAAGGCTAAAATGTGTTATAAATCACTGAAGGGCTAAAATGCTAATAACTGCATTTCTATGCAAGACTACCAATAGTATTTACTATTTATAAATTTGGAGAGAGTTACTCCCCGAGCACCTTCATCATCAGAAAGCTTTGTTACGCTAGGTTCACACATGTGTTCATGTTTCTGTTTGTGGCGTCCCACGAACGGAAACCTAATCAACTTAAAAAAAAAAAAAAAAAAAAAAGCGGTTACCCACAACCCCATAGACTATAATGGGTTCCGCCGGGTTTCCACCTGAAAAAGGCAGAAAAATGCAGAGAAGTCCTGCTTGCAGGACTTTTCTCTACGCATTATTTTAAGCAGATTTGGGGACGGAAACCCCGAACAGAGACCAGGCGCAGGTATGAACCTAGCCTTATTGAAATTAACTTCTGTAAAGTCATGCTCTAGTGATCGATTCAGTATGTAGTTTACCATTGTCTTGCTAAAATATGCAAGACCTTCCCTGAAAGAGAAGTCTGTACAGGAGCATATGTTCTGCAACCTCTATATACAGCTCAGCATTGATAGTGCCTTTCAAGATGAGTAAGCTTCCCATAGCATAGGCACTGATGTATCCCCATTACATCAGAGATACAAACTTTTGAACTTTGAGGTGATAAGCTGGATTGCCCCTCTCCTCTTTAGTTTGCAGGACATGGCATCCATGGTTTCCATAAATGTCATTATACTCAATTTTGATTCATCTGACCACAAAAATGTTTTCCATTTTGACTCATTGCATTTAAATGAGCTTTGGCCCAGAGAAAAGGTGGCATTTCTAGATTGTGTTGACATATGGCTGCTTCCTTGCATGGCGAACTGTGCCCACAGAATGATTTCTGGAAGTATTCTTGAGCCCGTGCAGTGATCTGCATTACCAATTCATGCCTGTTTTTAATGCAATCCCGTCTGAGGGCCCATACATCCCAAGCATCCAGTTCTGGCTTTGTCCCTTATACCCAATGATTTCTCCAGATTCTCTGAATCTTGATTTTATGTACTGTTAATGCTGCATTAACAATTTTTATGAAATTGCTCTACAATTTTCAGATGCAGTTTTTCACAGACTTGTAAACGTCTGACCATTGACTAACATGCTTTTTATACACAGTTATGTGTCTTATTTGAAAATTGACCCTCCATCTGTTTTTTATTAGTACCAATTTTCCAGCCATTTGTTAACCCTGTCCCTACTTTGTGTTGTGTTGCTGCAACTTGTAAATTTTTTTCAAATGAAAAATGGAAAAAAGTGTCTAGGTTTCAACTTCTGATATGTATTCTACATGCTATTGTGAATAAAGATTTCCAAAATATTGCATTATTGCATTCTTGTTTTCTCTACATTTTAGAGCATGTTCACACAGCGGAAATTGCTGCAGATTTGGGAGCAGAATTGGAATGTACCTCCCATTGTTTTCAATGGGAGGCAGAGATCGCAGCAAGACGCAGAAAAACTAAGTTGTGCTCGATCTTGTCACTGAGTCCGCAGCTCGAGATTCAGTGCTGTTTAAGCCCATTCATCTGGGCCTAATCATCAGCAGAAAGCTGCGATGGAATGTAGGAATTTCACTTCATTTTCTGCCATATGAAGACAACCTTAGTGTGTCCCAACTTTTCTGGAATTGGAGTTGTACATGATCTCTATATAATGGAACACAAACTTATACAACTGAAGTTGGGGAAAATTATTACTGTGGTGGAAAAACAAAAAAAAAAAATCAAAAATTAGTTGAAATTAAAAATCTCACCCTCCTACTGATGATTCAGAAGTCTGTCCATATCCAGCATAAGACTGCTGACTTTCATAGGTAGCATGGGAAGATTGGCCATAACCTAAAATAGTTCAATACACAACACTATGTAATAAAAAATTAAATATATATATATATATATATATACACACACATACATACATACACACACACACATATATAATATTATATATAAAAAAAAAATTATATATTTGAGAGTTCAAGCTATAAAATTCTGTTGAGAATTAAAAATATCGGGAAACTGCATTAGAGCCTTGTAGGACAAAGAGAAGATTTGTGTACTTAAATGTAGTTCTAGAAGGTAAGGATGCTCATCATTTAGACAGAGAATGTGGTTCACAAGTTTTGTGGGTGGCATCCCCACACAAATCCAAAAATTAGCAACAGATTGACACTCCACTCACTTGTAGATACAATACATACAGTGATTTATTCATATAAAACATAAATGTGATGTGTTTTAGCTATAAATCAGCCTGAGTGAAGCACATTTACAGACAAAGTGTCACATACACCTTTCATGTAATGGAAGAGTGAAGAAATCAGGCGAGACCTTTAACCCCTTCAAGACCGAGCCCAAAAATGCGTTAAGGAACAGTCCTCGTTTTTCAAAACTGACGTGTCACTTTATATGGCAATAACTTTGAGACGACTTAACTTACACAAGTGATTTTGAGATTGTTTTTTCGTGACACATTATACTTTATGTTAGTGGTAAACACTAATGAATATTTTTGTATTTATTTATAAAAAAAAGGAAATTTGATGGAAATTTGGGGAAAAAAAAAAAAATCGCAATTTTCAAAATGTGAAATGCTCTGCTTTTCAGACAGATAGTCATACCACCCAAATACATTAATACATATTATCTACCATATCTCTGCTATATATCGGCATCATCTTTTAATCGTAGTGTAATTTATTTTGGATGTTATAAAGCTTACAAGTGTAACAGCGATTTTCCAGATTTACAAGAAAATTTCCCAAACTAATTTTTTAGGGACCACTTCAGTTCTGAAGAGGATTATAATGGCCTATATATTAGAAACCCCCATAAATGACCCCATTTTCAAAACTGCACCCCTCAAATAATTCAAAACAACATTTGGGAAGTTTGTTAACCCTTTAAGCATTTCACTGGAATTAAAACAATATGGAGGTGAAATTTAGACATTTAATTTTTTCCCACTAATTCCTTCTGCTCACATATAAAGAGACCCAGAAAGAAGCCCGAGTGCCCCTAGTTGTCACCTACAACCCACAGCTGGAGATCCTACGAAGGATTGCCAAGGAGCTCCAACCTGTGCTACATAGGGACAACAGACTCAAGGACATATTTCCAGTCCCCCCTCTCCTTTCCTTTTGCCAACCACCAAACCGGAGGCATATTATTGTCCGGAGTGCCCTGAAGGCCCCAACTGAAAATTGCACCTCCCCTTGACTGCAAAACAGGAGCAAAACCTGCAGGCACATCCACACCGCTGACAGTGTACCTGTCCCACAGTCACAACAGGTGCACAGAATTAGGGGGACATTTTCCTGCAGGTCTTCCAATGTGGTGTATCTCATAATGTGTGTGCAATGTCCCACCACAGGCCTCTATGTGGGGGAAACAGGGCATGAACTCACACAGATCCACCATTAACAGCAGAACAGATCTCCCAGTGGCCACACATTTCTCCGGGAAAAGACCACTCTATTGAAGATTTGCGGGTTGTGGTTTTAATGGGACATTTTAAGACGCAGAGGGAGAGAAAGGAATGGGAATACAAGTTAATGCAAAAATTTCAAACTCTGCAATTTGGACTTAATATTCATGCCAGTTTCATGTCACACTATGTATGAACTGTGAGGGTCACAAATCACCACGTGACAGCAAACAGCAAGAATTACTGATCCCTCCGTCACGCACCACAACTTTCCAGATTGTTTGTTTTTTGACAGGTTGTAAATAACTTCTCTACTTAGAGTCCTTAAAAAAAAAACAAAATTCATTCTAAGATCCTTTGAAGGTCCATGTCTTTAGGGTATAAATAATCTGTGAATTCTCAGTTTCTTGTATAACACCATGTCTGATGAAGGGAGCTAGTACTTCCGAAAGCTTACCCATCAAATATACTCAGCCTCTAAAAGGTATTGCCTGATTTCTTCACTCTCACTACTATCAATGGCTAACACGGTACAACATTATACTACCACCTTTCATGTAAATAAGTCACTGAATTAAAGGAGTTTGTCAGCATAAAATTGAGATCTAAACTAACCACAGTACCTTGTAGGACTGTCACAGTTAACTATGTATTTCCTATTCAGGACCACTGTTTCATTCTTGTAAAAATCGTCCATTTTCTTCAGATGGTGCAGCTGAAGCCAGCTTTCTTCAATTCCGGGTGCAGTGTGTCATCATCAGACATGCACAGTACAGTTAGTGTGTGGAGCTGAGCAGCAATTGCAGCAGCAGAACGTGAAACCCATTGATGGAAAGAAACACTCCCTAAAGCCCTTTTCTGCTCATTTGCAGGTATAAGAGGACAATTCTTTACAAGAATGGAGCAGCGATCCTGAATACATCATTGTAAACTGTGAACTACAAGTACCTGTCTACTGCTACTTTTTGTAATTGGGGGTAGTTACACCCATCAAAAAAAAAAAAAAAAATGTAAACTGTTCAGTTTGTTCCTCACAGATGCTGAAGTTTATAGTGAAGTAAAAGGTGCCTGGGCTGCATAAACTTACAGCACATTAACAAGGCTGGCACTGTGAATACGATTGCTGTAATCATTAGGAAATGTACATGATATATTGATAGAAATAAGCACTGCATCAACAAAGCTAGTAATTCTATTAAAATATAGTATCAAAGCATATCTACTGTAATATACTTTTCTTCTATAAATCATTTATAAATGAAGTATAACTTAAAGGGAGTTTTTCCTTGAAACAAATTTACAGCATATCCACAGGATTTTCTCAGTTTAGAAATAGGTGCATGTTCTAGCTGTTGAAGCTCTGTGCAGCTAGCACCTAAATATACGCAACTTACTTTAATGGCAGATAAATTGACAGTTCCACCATAAAAGGAATTTTTCAAACTGAAATAGGTCATCAGTATGTGATCTGCATAGTTCCAACACCCGGACACCACACTGATCAGCTGTTCCAGCAGCTTCTAGAAATTGGAAAGCCTGTGGATGGATAGCAAGCATCGTCTGCTCCGATTCAAATAATACTCCTATTACTTGGATAGGAGCAGCTTATTCACGCTCTCCATCCACTGAACCAGCTTCCAGCGTCTAGAGGCTACCAGAACATCTGATCTGTGTGGGGTTCAGGTGTCGGACACCCACTGATCACATACTGATGACCTATCTGGTGGATAGGTCATGGATATGAAAATTCCATTTGAGGCTAGAAAAACACTTTAGGCTAAGGTCCCATGTTGTGGAAATGCAGCTTTTTTTGTTGCAGTTTTTTGAGCCAATGCCAAGAATGGCTACAAAAAGAATTGGGAAATATATAGGAAGATCTTCTACTTCTACTCAATCCACTCCTGGCTTTGGCTCAAAAAAAAACCAAAAAAAAAACGGAGAAAAATGTGGAACCTGAGGCTTTAGACTTAAGAGAATTGTGCTTTAAGAGATTCTCCAACTCAGCTATTTACCACTTTGGTTATTGTTGATGTTGCTCAGATCCCGACGCCCACTTTTTCAGTTTATCACCACAAACACAATATAGTTAACAGCTGACAACATCTCACCACTCACTGTTTAGAAAAGAAATTTAGGAAACTACCTTGCTGACTCTGGCCATAGCCTGGGTTGTAAGCTCCATAGCTTTGCCCGTATGCTGAAGACTCTGGTGCTTGTCCATATCCAGAATAGTCCTAAGTATAAAATACATTACTTTTTAAAAAGGTTTACATTACTTTACAAAGGTTGAAATCTAATGCAAAATTTGGGGAAAAAAAAATACATACAATATGCAAAGAGTCTGTTTTGGGCCGTTTACACTTTATAAACTGAACTACAATCATCTCAAACGGCAGAGTTTAAAGCGCAAATGGACGCTACTAACTTGGTTTTTAAGAGTTACATTTTGCCCATCTACCTGTGAAGTTGGCCCAGCACCTTGACTCCCTGGATTTCCATATGCTGTATAGCTGCAAAGACAAACACAGAATGTATGAAGAAATATTATGGCAAGGAATTACAATTGTATAAAAGACTAGCTACGCTTTTGCCTGGTTCTTAAAGCAAACACATCACATTGAAGATGAGCACACATATAGAGTGTGGAAAAAAAAAGTCAGTATAACTTGTAACATTTCAACCTCAATAGGTTTTCCCACTTTATGACCACAAAGATAGATTGTCAATATCAGATCAGCAGGGGTCCGACACCTGCCACCAATCAGATACTAGATTGGTGGAAGCACTCAGGTGAGTGCTGCTTCAAAGACAGTGAGGTCAAATTCAAAAGTCGCATGCAGTTCACTCACTGTTACTTGGTAAGGTGTTTCTTTAGGAACTATCAGGTTCAAGAAACACAGTGAGCCAAAAGGGGAGGGGCAGCTCTTTCTTCACAGCGCTGTACTTTTGCAGGTTTTCACACAGCTTTTCCTACCTCTACACTGCAGAGGAATCTGCAGTTTCCCACAGTTCAAAGTGAGTGTATTTACTTCTGACTAGCTGCTTGAGTTATTGCTGATGGGATGTTGGTCACAAGACAGCAAGCAGCTTTCCTGAACGTGCTCACATTTCTTTTCTGTGTTTGGGATCTTTTAAGCTGGATATTTAAAGAGGGTGTCCAGGCAAAAAATATCTTACTCCCCTGTCCCTGGAGAGTATGATTTTTTTTTTTTTTTACTTTTTTTCACCTCCTCCAGGCCTATTTAACCCCTTAACGACATTGGACGTACTATTACGTCCTGTGCGCTTGGTACTTAGCGCAACAGGGCGTACTAATACGCCCTGGGGCGGCCGCCCGCTCACTATGTGAGCGGGCGACATCGGAACCGGGTGTTAGCTGTAACTGACAACTAACACCCTGCTCCATATCCCCCGGTCGGAACTGAGTTCCGATCCGAGGTTTTAACCCCTTGGATGCCGCGGTCAAACATGACCGCGGCATCCAAGGGGTTCCGCTATGTTGCCGCTCCAATCGGCACCCCCCGCGGCGAGATCGGGGGGTGCCGATACCTATAACCTGCAGCCCGGGGTCTGCACAGTGACCCCAGGCTGCCTGGAGACCCCACTACCTGGTTGATCCTGCCGAGACCTGCGGAAGTGAGCGCTATGCGTCTGCATAGCCTCACTTCCTGTATAGACTGCAAGACACTTGTAAGCTCGTGTCTTGCAGTCTACAGTGCTGAGCCAGAGATAAAAGCATTGCTGGATCAGGTGTCCTAATGGGACACATGAAAAAGTAAAAAAAAAAGTTAAAAAAAATAAAATAAAGTGTTTTAAAAAAATTAATGAAAGAATAAAGCCCCAAAAATTCCCTTTTGCTATATAAAATGAATTATATAAAAAAAAAACCCTAAAAATTAATAAAAACAATGCATATTTGGTATCGCCGCGTCCGTAACAACCTGTACAATAAAACTGAAACAATATTTAATGTACACGGTAAACAGAGAAAAAAAAACGGAAAAAAATCGCCAAAAGTAATGATTTTTTGCCATCTCACCTTACAAAATATGCCATAAAAAGTGATCAAAAAGTCATATGTACCCCAAAACAGTACCAATAAAAAGCACAGGTTGTCCCGCAAAAAATAAGCCCTAAACCAACTCTGTAAACCGTAAAATAAAAATGTTACGCATCTCAGAAGATGGCGATGCAAAAACAATTAATTTATGTCCCCAAATGGGTTTTTGTTCTGCAAAATTAGTATCGCATAAAAAAACAGTATAAATGAGGTATCTCCGTAATCGTACCGACCCATAGAAAAAAGGTAACGTTATTTATGCTTTATGCTGCATGGTGAAAAATTTCAAAGGTAAAACGCAGTGTCAGAATTGATGGGGAATTTTTTAATCCAACAAGAAAGAGTTAATAAAATTTATTCAATAGGTTATAGGCGCCCAAAGATGATGTCATTACAAAATACATCTCACCCCACAAACAACAAGTCCTCATATGGCTACATCACCAGAGAAATAAAGAAAATATAGCTCGTACAATGTGAAGACAAAACCCAAAAATCGCCAAATCTTTAGAACATAACTGGCTGCGTCAGGAAGGGAATGTATAAGCTGTGTGAGCGGATATCAGGGGACACCCCAGATTTAGAGCTTATGAGGGAAAATAAACCAGAAGTGACCCCCAGAGTGACCTCCCCAATAATAGGAACTACTGGGGAAATAGTAGGGAATTTGGTGTTCCCAATGCACTCCGCACAGCTTACATATTCACTTTTCCCCATCCGCTGTGTATTCACGTCTGGGATACTAAATGCTTACTACACCCCTTGATAAATTCTTTGAGGAGTGCAGTTTTCAAAATGGGGTCACTCCTTTGGGGAATCCACTTTTCTGGTACCTTAGAGGCTCTGCAAACACGACATGGCGTCCAGATCCCAAACATCTGAATCTGCACTCCAAAAGCCACATAGCGCTCCTTCTCTTCTGCGCCCGGCTGTGTGCCCAAACTGCAGTTTATGCCCACATGTATGACACTGGCGTACCCAGAGTAACGTACTTAATGTCATATATGGGTATAAACTGCTGTATGGACACAGCTGGGCACAGAGCGTAAGGAGCACTATTTGGTTTTTGGAGCACAGACTTGGACGGTTTGGTTTTTGGACGCCATTGCACTTTTGCAGAGCTGAAACGCCAGTAAAGTGGAATCCGTTGACATGTTACCCCATTTTGGAAACTGCACCCCTGAAGGAATTTATCCAGGGGTACAGTGAACATTTATAACCCCCAAGTGTTGCTATAATTTATTATCCATAAATGAATACGCAGCTGATTGTGAAAGGTGAAAATGACAATTTTTCCAGGAATACGTCATTTCAGTGTGTAATATGTTGTGCCCGGCTTGTATCAGAGATGAACGCTCCAAAAGCTGTTGTGCCTGGGATACCCGCTTAACAGTTTTTGGAGTGTGCGTCTCTGCAGACATAAGCAGGGCACAACATATCGGGCACTGAAATGGCGAATCTATGGAAAAATGTTATTTTTAACTTTTCATTATCATCTGCGCATTCATTTCTGGAAATTAAAAGAATGCAACACTTAAGGGTTAATAATGCTCGCTACACCACTTGATAAATCCCTTGAAGGGTGTAGTTTCCAAAATGGGGTCACAAGTCTGTGGATTCCACTTTACTGGCAATTCATGGGCTCTGCAAAAGTGACATGGTGTCCATAAACCAAACTGTGCTCTAAAAACCAAAATAGCGCTCCTTCCCTTCTGTGCCCGGCTGTGCCCAAACAGCAGTTTATACCCACATATGGCATTAAGTACGTTATCCTGGGTACACCAGTGTCATACATGTGGGCATAAACTGTCATTTGGGCACACAGCAGGGTGCAGATGTGAAGGAGCACTATGTACTTTTGGAGCGCAGATTTAGATTGTTGGTTTTTGGACGCCATGTCACATTTGCAGAGACCCTAAAATCGCCCCTACAAAATGAGGGTCACTTCTTGGGGAATTCCAGTTTACTGGCACCTCCAGGGCTCTGCAAAAACAACATGGCGACCAGAAAGTCCCTCTAAATCTGTACTCCAAAAGCTAAAAAAACACAGTGCTCCTTCCCTTCTGAGCCCTGCTGTGTGCCCAAGCAGCAGTTTACACCCACATATATAATTTTTTTCCCCCGGGATAGCCCACTTAATAGTTTTAGGAGTGCAAGTCTCTGATGCCACAAAGTGGCCGCAACATATTCTGAAATTGGATATTTCTTCAAAAACTTCAATTTTCACTTTGTACATTAATTTTTGGGAAGCATTTTTAGGCTCAAAATGATAATACCCCTTGATACATTCCTTGGGGGGGGTGTAGTTTCTAAAATGGGGTCCCTTTTGAGGGGTTTCCATTGTATTGGTACTTTAGGGGCTCTGCAAATGCGACATGGCACCTTAAAACTATTCCAGCCACATCTGCCCTCCTAAAGCCAAACAGCGCTCTTTCCATTCTGAGCCCCACCATGTTCCTATACAGCAGATTACAACCACATATGGGGCATTTCTGTGTTCAGAAGAAATTGTGTAACAAACTGTGGGGTGTTTTTTCCTTTAACCACTTGCAAAAATTAAAAATATGCCGCTAAATGGACGGTTTATTGGAAAAAAAGTCATTTTTCATGTTTACGTTCCAATGATGATAAAATCTGTGAAACAGCTGTGAGGTCAAAATGCTCACTATACCCCTAGATAAATTCTATGAGGGGTGAAATTTCCAAAATGGGGTCCCTTTTGAGGGGTTTCCATTGTATTGGTACTGTAGGGGCTCTGCAAATGCGACATGGCACCCAAAAACTATTCCAGCAAATTCTGCCCTCCAAAAGCTAAATAGCGCTCTTTCCATTCTGAACCCCACCATGTACCCATACAGCAGATTACAACCACATATGGGGCATTTCTGTGTTCAGGAGAAATTGTGTAACAAACTTTGGGGAGCTTTTTCTCCTTTGTCCTCGTGAAAATGAAAAATTTGGGGCTAAATTGACAGTTTATTGGAAAAAAAGGAATTTTTCATTTTCATGCCCCAATGTTAATAAAATCTGTGAAACAGCTGTGGGTTCAAAATGCTCACTATACCCCTTGACATGTTCTGTGAGGGGTGTGGTTTCCAAAATGGGGTCACTTTTAGGGGGTTTCCACTGTTTTGGTACTTTGGGGGCTCTGCAAATGCAACATGGCACCTGAAAACTATTCCAGCAAAATCTGCCCTACAAAAGCAAAATAGCGCTCTTTCCATTCTGAGCCCCACCATGTACCCATTCAGCAGTTTATGACCACATATGGGGCATTACTGTGTTCAGGAGAAATTGTTTAACAAACTATGGGGTCCTTTTTCTCCTTTAACCCCTTGTGAAAATGAAAACTTTGGGGATAAAGTGACGTTTTAGTAATTTTTCATTTATACATCCCAGTGTTAGTAAAATCTGTGAAACAGCTGTGGGGTCAAAATGCTCACTATACCCATTGATGAGTTCTGTGAGGGGTGTAGTTTCCAAAATGGGGTCACTTTTAGGGGGTTTCCATTGTTTTGGTACTTTGGGGGCTCTTCAAATGCAACATGGCACCTGAAAACTATTCCAGCAAAATCTGCTTTTCAAACGTCCAGTGTCGCTCCTTCCCTTCTGTGCACTGCCGAATGCCCAAACATCAATTTACACCCACATGTGGGGTATTTCTGTGCTCGGGAGAAATTGTATAATAAACTGGGAGATGCATTTTCTCCTTTAACCCTTTGTGAATGTGTTAAATTTAGGGCTAAATGAAGGGATTAGTGGAAAAAAATGAAATGTCTAAATTTCACCTCGATATCGTTTTAATTCTTGTGAAATGCTTAAAGGGTTAACAAACTTCCCAAATGCTGTTTTGAATTATTTCAGGGGTGCAGTTTTGAAAATGGGGTCATTTATGGGGGTTTCTAATATATAGGCCTTTATAATCCCCTTCAGAACTGAAGTGGTCCCTAAAAAATTAGTTTGGGAAATTTTCTTGTAAATCTGGAAAATCGCTGTTACACTTGTAAGCCTTCTAACATCCAAAATAAATTAAAGGACGAGGACGATTAAAAGATGATGTCTATATAAAGCAGAGATATGGTAGATAATATTTATTAATGTATTTGGGTAGTATGACTGTCTGAAAAGCAGAGACTTTTACATTTTGAAAATTGCGATTTTTTTCAAAATTTCCATCAAATATCCTATTTTTTTTTATAAATAAATACAAAAATATTGATTAGTGTTTACCACTAACATGAAGTACAATGTGTCACGAGAAAACAATCTCAAAATCACTTGAGTAAGTTAAAGCGTCTCAAAGATCTTGCCACAAAGAGACATGTCAGTTTTGAAAAACAAGGCCTGGTCCTTAACGCACTTTTGGGCTGTGTCCTTAAGGGGTTAAAATATAAAACTGTTGCCTGGACAACCCCTTTAACTGGATTTGGAGTCCAATGTCCTTGGATCTCATATTATGTTCACTTGCGCTTTTCACAGATATTTGTTTGCCATTTTAGATACTTCCGGAAGAATTACATGTAAAAACAGCAGTAATAATGGATTAGGGGTGGGAGACTGCTCTGTATCGCACATTCCCTCTGACTCATGGAAAAATGTAAAACTTACTGAAGCCATAATGGAACCATTAGTACCAAAAAAATGAAAGGAGACACATTCAACAGACTGCCCAATAAGACCCGGTACATATTTTGACTTTTATTGTAACTTCAGGCAAGTTAAAAAAAAAAAAAGTTTAGTTACGCTTAAAGAAACTTTTGGAGGGCAAGTGTAACTGATCGGGGCTGCTGTAATAAACCTTACCTGCCTTCTCTCTTGGAGCTCCGGCTGAAGTTACAGCCGGCTCCATTTCAGCAGCTGCACGATTTTGTGCAGCTGCTGAAAACTGCTTGGACGTATATAGTTTATGGCCGGTACAGAAGTGGTTAAAATTAATCCAAAATAATATTGGTAGCCCAAACATATCCTGAGATATCAGCATTAGTAGTAAGATACGTCCCCGGCTACAGAAGTGCCACCCTGGGTGGACATATAAATACGTGGTTGGCAGGGAAAGGGTTATTAAAAAAAAAAAAAAAAAAAAAAAAAAAAAATGTAAGTGAAAAGTTCTAAAATCACCCACTTTCCCTAGAATACATATAAAAGTAGAAAACTACTGTGAAACACATACACGTTAGGTATCCCTGTGTCCGAAAACGCCCGGTCTACAAACTTATAAAAATATTTTTCCGTAGGGTGAACATCATAGTGGGAAAGTATCAAAAGTGCCGAACTGCCGTTTATTTCACTCTTTCGCCTCTGATTTGAATAAAAAGTGATCAAAGCAATAGACCAGGAGTAGGCAACCTTTTTTGTTCAACGTGCCAATTTTAATTAAAAAAAAATCAAAAGATGAGGTACTCAGAGTGCTGGTTAATAATTGTAAGTCTGACGACCCCTAAACTAAAGTCATATACCACAAACCATAACACAGAAGTGCTGCCACAAGATGCTTTAGGACGCATGCGTTTACTGCTATTTCCTGGGACGCTCCTGTATTTTCCAATTAGAAACAATGAAAGTACATGTGCAGCCCCCAATTAGTGGTAAATTATGTGTCCAGGAGCACTGTATGGCAGCATCCTTATGGTGGAAACACACTATGTATCTGGATGTAGCTATATTCTTAGGCCACTGGAACTTTTACTTCGAATAATGTCCCACAGCCATAGCGGTCCCTGCACACAGTATTGTGTCCCATAGTAGCTCCTGCACAAGGTATTATGTCCCATAGCGGCCCCTGCACACGGTATTATGTCCCATAGCGACCCCTGCACACGGTATTATGTCCCATAGTGGTCCCTGCACACTGTATAATATTCTAACTTTTATAATATTCCAATTTGTGCCACTCACTAGCTAATATTATTATACTGTGGGGTCTCTTCAGACCCCAGAATATAGTAAGTGCACGGCCAAGAGAGGTGACAAACATAAAAAGCAATGTCACTCACCTTCCCTGCACTCCGCAGCGGCTCTGTTCTCTTTGGGAGCTTCAGCCTGTAGTCAGCAACTGCTCAGGGGTCACGTTGCGTCATTATGCATAATGACGCCAGAGGCAGACGTGACACCTGAGGCCCTATCAGCTGACTTCAGGCAGAAGCGTCTGCAGAGGACAGAGCTGCTGCGGAGCGCAGGGAAGGCGAGTACCATTATTTTTTTGTTTGATCACTTCCCCGGGGGGCTCCGCTTATTATACTCTGGGGTCTGAAGAGACCCCACAGTATAATAATAGCAGTTTAGTTTCGGCCGTGTTTGATCCGATCAAAACTGCTGGGTGAGGGCTCGGGCTGCCGTGCCAGGTAAGTAAGCCTAGCGTGCCACTCTTGGCATGCGTGCCAGGAGTTGCCGACCCCTGCAATAGACATTCCCCAAAATGGTATAACTAAAAAGTACATTGGGCCCCGCAAAAAAAGACACCCTATGCATCTGCGTACAGCTGCAGGGCCACCTGTCAATGTGGCCTTGCAGCTATTGCAAAACTACAACTACAATATTTTACCACATTTTTTGCTTCAAAAATTTTTTTTCCCTATTTTCTTCCTATACAACCTAGGTGCGTATTATAGTCCGAAAAATACAGTAATTAGGTTATGGGTCTTAGAAAGTAGTGCTGGAAAAAAAACAAGTTACAAAAATGGTTTTAACTTAAAAATTTGTACAAATTTATACAAATTTGGTATCAATTTAATCGTATCGACCCTGTGAATGAATTTATCAGGTTATTTAAGCTAAAAGGTAAATCGCGCAAAATTTATAGCATAAATGCAATTATTTTTTCTTTTCCTTCCCAGAAAGAGTTAATAAAAGTAAAGCAACGAAGTATATCTACCCCAAAATAGTGCAATTAAACACTACTACTTGTCTAACAAAAAAACATGCCCTTACAGTTACATTAACAAAAAAAAAAAAAAAAAAAGTTATAGGACTTTGTATGTGACGGCAAAAAAAATCAAAATGGATGGTTATCAAGGCCTAGAAGAGGCCTGTTACAAAAAGGTTAAAGCAGTAGCCTGTTGAATGAGCTCATACATACCCTTGTTGACTTTGCCCTCCGTAACTGCCATAGTTTCCAGGATCTAAAAACAAGGAAAAAGATTCACTGAATTGTTGCAAACATTTTAATTCCTCTTCAGGAAGACTGGATTCCATCATCATCATCATCATCATCATCATCATCATCATCATCACACACGGGGGAGTAGTATTTCCAAATACATGCTTGGAATCACTACATTTCCAAGCAGAAGTGTTCAGATAAACCTGCAGGGATCTGGAAAATCTGCTCTGTGAATGTCAGGAAAGTGCAGGGACATACAGTACAAACATTACATTCTAACTGGTGATTTTCAAATTTTAAACAGCCACTTTTTGCACTGTCCTTGCCACTTTTCTCAAAGTGAGTGGGAGGGCACTTTCGTGGCACAAATGACATCAGAAATCTGTCAGTCATAACAAATCCCCTTTCATTATGCTTTACACAAAGAACTGTAGAAGTAAAGAGGACCTTTCACCAACTCCAAGTCCATCTCTGCATCATTTAGTAGTTGCTGCTCCCCTGATTCTGGAACAGTTAGAATTTTTTGCTTATTTCATTGGGGACACAGCACCATGGGTATAGACCTGGCTACTAGGAGGCTGACAATATGAAATGAAAAGCTGTCGGCTCCGCCTCTGGGCTATACCCAGACACTGTGCTAGCCAGTTTAAACCTAGTGTCCGTAGGAGGCAGACACGACCTGACTCAGGTCTTTTCTGTCTTACATAGTTTTTATTTTTCCTTTTCTTTCAGGTGCAGGGGGTCGTCAGCGTGTACGCCACACTAGTCTACAAAACAGCGCCTCGCCGGTCACCCAGTCCTCTCTGAAGACGCCAGACGGGTGAGTATGAGAGTTCCTACTCCCCCTCCCCCCCTCCTCTTCTGGGTCTCCTATAGGGCTCCTTTCCCTCAGCCTCCCTTCTCCTGCGGCCATGGTGGGCTTCCTTTCCAGGGGGACCCTTTAAAGAATAAAGGGTCCCCCCCGGACCTTTTCACCTGTAGGTCCCACCTTTTCATGCCAGTTCCCATTCGGAGGGGGGGAAATAGGGTGCCTTTTCGTTTAGTTGGGGCCCCTTCTTCTCTAACCTATTACCTTTTTTAGGTCTCAGCTGGGCCTTCCAGAGCCTTTGGCCAGCCTCCATGCAATTTTACTTTAGTCCCCGGCTTTTGCCGGGCACTAGGCCGCAATTAGGCCCGCCCCTTCCTTGGCCTCCAAACTCCACCCAGCCCTTCCTATTGGCCAGGGGGTGGTCTCCTCCCCCTGCCTAGTCCCTCAACGCAGGAAATCCGGAGAAGAGGCAGAAGAAGGAGGAGAAGAAAAAAAAAAAAAAAAAGTCAGCCAAGAAAATGTCACTATTTTTTTCTATTTTGAAGCTTCTGCTGCTCTTTTCCCAGGCTTTTTTTTCTGCTCCTGGAGGGACATTAGCCCTGAGGATCTCTCTCTGCGCAGCAGTCAGCGATACCACATGCTTCCAGTGGTCTGGTAAGTTAACCCCTTGGTTACTCCTATTTTCCCTGGGCTGCTCCTCCACGTCCTCCCATATAGAGCCATCTCGGCCCTTGGTCCCACCATGTTTACACGTGCGCCCGCTACATATCAAATGTTTTTTAAGCGGGCAGCCTAAGCCCATCTGTCCTCTCTGCCTTCCAGTGCTCGCTTTGCAGCAGATATACTTGGAACAATACAGAAAAGATTAGAAGGCCACTGCGCAGAATGCACGCATGCAGCATTAAAGCCTAGCTCTGCCGTGTAGTATCCTCCCAGCCCCTCTTCGGCAGTTTTACTCTCCCGGATTGGAGCGTCCTCCTTTACCCGGGCCATGGCACCCTTGCCAGACTTAACCAGTCTGAGGTGGAAACTTTGGAACAGCCGCCTTCCCAGATCTCTGCTCTGTCAGCGACTTCTGGGCCCCTCCCTGGGTGCCCTCATGGTTCCATTCCCAAAGGAGCCGGGCTCGCATAAGGACCAGGAAATCATCCTACAGGCACTCCCCGGATAGGGCCACAGCTCACGGCTCCACCACTGTTTCTACTGGTGATGCCTCTGACTCCAACCCGGAGTATCAGCTAGGCACATATATATCCACTGCTACGCAAGATCTCTGCCATGCAGTCAGAGAGACTCTACAGATCTCGGGGGACCCAGATCCTACTTCTCCAGAAGACATCTCCTTCCAGCCATCCCCTGACTTCCCCCAATCTCTGGGTGTGGACCATATCTTGATGGAACAATGGATTAACTCGAACTGTCTCCAGCAAACAGTGTCTCTATGTGGTCGATGCCCCCCGCAGTGGGTCCCGCGATAGTTCAGGCCTCCCAGGCTACTATCCTGCCTTTGGTAGAGGACTCCGCCTCACTCTGTAATCCTCTGAGGGTGCCCGATGTGATGCACAACATAACCTCTGCTGTGACGCCCTCCAGTGAGGGTTGACGAGGTCAGTCCGCCGAGTGCACCTACTTTCACAAGGGTGGTCTCTCCCTTTGCTGGAACCGCTAGGGTGGCCTTTCGTAGCGGCTAGCTCCTCCCTGCAGCCTTTTGTGCCTTCTGGCATCAAGACCTGCTTTTCCTGGGCTAGACAGCTCCATATGGGTCTCTCCTGTGTTGCCCCCCCTCCTGGGGCATGGACAAGGACAGTCAGTGACTTGTCTCTCAAATCCTCTATGCCTCCAGTTTTTGGGCGATGCTTTCCTGAAGCAGCTCACTGTTCTGCCTAGGCGGCCGCCTATGCTGTTGCACTGCACTGTTCCTTCGGTTCCGTTCAAGGAATGCTGTAGCCTCTGTAAGGTGGTTGTGGCCCATCCCTTCCCTCGGGAATAACAGGGCTGTTTTTTTTTTTTGTTTGTTTCAGCTCTGCCTAGTTCACCTCTGTGGCTATGGGAAGAAGTGGCTCTTTCCTCCACCAGGGGCGTCTTAGTGCCAGCTCCTCCTTCTCGTTGCAGAGGTCAGTCTTCCTGTGACTGACATTCAGTGGCAATCTTGTTCCAAGCCTCCCTGGATTTTTCCTCTTCCAAGCCCTTCTCTGCTTGAGATCTTGGCCCTCTCGAGTGAGGGTACGGTTGCGCTCCTTCCTGGAGTCCTGGCTTGCCAGCGCCTCCCTCTCCTGGGTCCGAGAGGTGCTGTATTCCGGCTATTCCATTGAGTTTTCCTCCATTCTAATTGGAAGTTTTTTTCTCCAGGCCGCCCCCACTCTGCTGTGGCAAGGCGTTATTTCCCGTTTCAGGAAAGACAAGCTCCTTCCTATCCTGGACCTGAAGAGGCTCAACAGGCTTGTCTGTATCTGCAGGTTCCACATGTAGCCCTGCAGTCAGTGGGGGCAATCCCGGATACTGGCGACTTCCTGTTTCCCATCGTTTTCCACGACGCTCTCCTCCCTGAGTTTTTCTCAGGTGATGGTGTCCCTTCCGGCCTTTCTCCATGGCAGGTGAGTTGTTGTGATTATGTACCTGGATGTCCTCCGGGATCAAACCTCCTCCAGGATGGACATTATGACCAGCTTGTGGATCACCTTGGGCCCCTTCGCTGATTTCACTGGCTCATCAGCAGGTAAAAGTCCTGACTCGTGCCTTCTCAGTGCCTGGAATTCTGGGGAATGATGCCCGATACGCTCCTTGTCAAGGTTTTTTTTGTGCCCTGCCTTCGGAGGTTCCCTTTGTGCTCTCTTCACTTCTGCCAGCGAGTTCTAGGCATGATGGTCTTGGCCTTTGAGGTTCTCCTTTTGGCTCAGTTCCTCCCGGACCCTTGCAGTCCAGCTCATCTGTCTGTTTCTCCTGTCTTTCCGGGTTCACCTGTTCGCTCACCTCTCTGGGTTTCTCTCGGGGAATTTTCCTCCCCCTCATTTCGCAAGTTAGCTTAAATAAAACAAGAAATCAACACAGAGCAGTGCATAATGTAATACTGTTTGACACTAAAAGTAATGGTAGGTCTTACTGAATTTCCCCATTGTGGGACTATTATTATTATTATTATTACTATTATTATTATTATTATTAAGGTAGGACTCTCACCTTGGGGAGTTCTGCGCTAGGCCTCAATTACCATATCGTGCATTGGAACCGTTTCAGAGGGTTCCTCTCTGGGTGTACAGCAGCAGCAGGAACCAGCAGGCACCCAATGGTGTCAGGAGTGTAAGCAGGAGGACCAAATTCATCCAAATCCTTTTTCAGGTTGTCCCCCTGACGCCAGTCTTCCGGCTGGGGAGCAGTCTTCGGTGCCTTGACAGTTCAGGGCCTGTGGTCCAAGTGGAATCATCCTCCAGATCTAACTCTGGAATGGGGGACCATCTTCCTAACCTTGTCATTAGATCTCTCTCCTCCTAGGGCGTCCGGTCAGAGTCCAGGCTGACAACTCCACCGTGGTTGCTTACTTGGGCCTTCCGGGGTGTCTCTGGTGCCATGCGGCATTTCTAAGAAGCCTCCCACCCTCTTCGGTGGGCGGAGCGTCTCACGACCTAGCTGAGGAAAAGTTCCTGGGCGAGTATCGCTTCTTCCGTAGGTCGTCCTCTGGCTGTGCTCCTGGTGGGGAGTGTTGATCTCTTCGTCTCCCTTCTGAGTCACAGGTTCCCCTTCCTCGTGGCCAGGTCCCTGGGCCCTCGGGCCATTGCCGCTGTCATTCTTGTGATTCCCGGGTCGGACCTCCTTCTGCACTTTTTCCCTCCTCTCCTTAGGATTTCAAGAAGCTTGAGTCCGAAGGGGTTCCGGCCTTCCTGGTGCATCCGACTTGGCCCCGCCAGGCCTTGTATGTGGATCTCGTGTTTCTGCTGGTGGGCTCTCCTTGGCCTCTTCCTCTGCAGGTTGACCTTCTGTCTCAAGGACTGCTTTTTCGCTCTGCCTTGCCTCAGCTGCATTTAACTATGTGGCTGGTGTAGCTGAGTTTCTGCAATGCCATGGGTTTTCGAACCTGTTGTCCAGACCATGCATTAGGCCTGTAAACCGCAGTCAGCCAGGTTCTACCTTTGCTCGTGGAAGTCTTAGGCCTGCTGCGGTGAGAGTACTGTCAGTCATTCAGTCTCCTTTTCTTTTCCCAGGTTCCTGTTTCTTCTCCAGTCTGGTCTGGATCACGATCTTGGTCTTCTCTTGAAGGACAGGTCTTTGCCCTCTCAGTTCCTTTTCTGAAGACCCTGGCCTTCCGGCCTCAGGTGAAGACTTTCCTACAGGGAGTGGCGTGCTCTCCCCTCTCAGTGCATCAGGCTCCCCCTTCCAGCCTTTGCAGGGTTCCCCCCCTTTTGCCTTCTGGCCTGGAAGCTCGCTTTCCTGGTGGCCACTGCCTCCATCCGCAAGGTCTCCGTGCCGGCAGCCTCCCTTTGGGTTGTCCTTCGTCCGCCCTTCTGCCTAAGGTGGTTTCCTCCTTTGTCATCTACAGGGCGTAGCTTGCCATCGTTCTACCCGGTCATCGAGCATCCATGCTGGCATTTCTCTTCCCTACCTGGATGTCGTCCAGGCCATTTCGGTCTGTCTCTCCCTGACTCTTTCCGCCGTTCTGACGCTTTGTCGTCATCCCTGGGGGGCCCTCACTAGGACCCGCCTGCTTCCTGGGCTTCCACCTCCCGATGACTTCGGTCAGCTATCTAGGAGACCTATGGTCTTAGGGGTTGGGCTCTGCCCTTCCATGTGTCGGCTCTCTCTGAGAACTGTTGGGGCCTCCTGTGCTGATCTGCATCAGTTTCTGCTGTCCAAGTCAGCAGGCTGCCACCTGGGCTTCATTCATACTTTCTCTGATGTTTTCCCAGGTCTGTCCTGTGACCTCTGCCGACGCATGGTTCGGCCATGAAGGTCTGCAGGCGGCTGTGCGCTGGGTTGTTCACATTATTCCCGCCCTCTGGGACTGCTTTTGGACATCCCATGGTGCTGTGTCCCCCAATGAAATAGGCGAGAAAATGGGATTTTTTTGTACTCACCGGAAAAACCTTTTCTCATTGTATTCACTGGGGGACACAGATCCCACCTTTGCTTTTTTTTTCCTGTTGTTCTTGCCCGAGCTGTTTTGATTCTTTTTCGGATTCAGGACATGTTGGTGTTTGTTGGTTCCGTGCTCTTTTTTGCTCTTTAGTGTCTTTCTCCTACTGCTGTGGTACAAACTGACTAGCACAGTGTCTGTGAGAAGGGTATAGCCCAGAGGCAGAGCCGACAGCTTTGCATTCTCCTAGTGTCAGCCTCCTAGTGCCAGGTCTATAGCCATGGTGCTGTGTCCCCCAGTGAATACTACAAGAAAAGGATTTCACGGTGAGTACAAAAATATCCCTTTTCTCTAGCCCCACTGAGTATCCAGAGTTACCTTTGGAGTTTGAAATGCTATTTAGCCTCTGTACTGTCAGGAGGGCAGTTTCAGGCAGGAGCAGACAAGGGTCGTGATTCTGAGCTCTGACAGTGGCTGCCTCTGATTGGAGCTCTTAATCATGATTTCATGCCTGACACTGCCCTTCTGACATTACAGAGCTTAAAGGGGTTTTCTGGGTGGGACTAATGGTGACGTTCCATTTCGGAAATGGAACGTCACCGCATTAGCAGAAAGTGTGTCTGGGGCGGTCACATGACCGCGCTAGGGATATGGGTCATTATAATATTTTTTAAAATATAAATAAATTAGAAGTTAGGCGGGAGGGAGGGGGTTTACTTTAGTGGTTAATTTTTATTTCATCCCGAACTATACCTTTAAATAGCACATGGGAACAGTGAGGGCTAGAGAGAAAATTCTAACTGTGCTGGAATCAGTAGAGTGACACCTATTCATAGATGATATGAACTTGAACTGGGGGAATTGGTGAAAGATCCTCTAACTCTTTCACGCCTCTGCCAATTTTTGTTTTTGCATTTCTGTTTTTCCTTCTTCCCATTCCAAGAGCCACAATTTTTTTGTTTTTCAGTTCACAGAGTCACATGATGGCTTATTGTTTGCGAAACAAATTGTACTTTGTAATGGCACCATTCAATATTCTGTGCAATATCCTGGAAAAAAATTCTGAATGACATGGAATTGGGGGGAAAAAAAAAAAAAAAAAAAGCGCCATTTTCGCCAATTCCTTATGGAATTAATTTTTACAGCATTCACTATGTGGTAAAAATGACATGTTACCTGTACTCTGCGGGTCAGTACAATCACAGCAATACCAAATGATACTTTTTTAAAAATGTAAAACTTAGCAAAATAGAAAAAAAAAAATTTGTGTCACCTGTAACTTTTATATTTCTGTGTATGGAGCTGGGTAAGGCATCTTTTTATGCTGGACAAGATCGTGTTTTTATTGATACCATTTTGGCGAAGTTCTGATGGTTTGATATCTTTTTATTCCATTTTTTATAGGAGGCAAAGTGTTTAAAAAAAAAAAAAAAATCGCCATTCGGCCATTTTGATTTTTTTCCCAGCTACATCATTCACCGTATGGGAAATATTTTCATATTTTAATAGTTTGAACATTTTGGCGCGCGGGGGCACCTAAAGTGCTTATTTATTTTTATATGTGTAGTGACCCTTTCCCCTCACACCTTCTCCAGTCTGTCTCCTGCTGTCACGACTTACCTTACTAAAATATTCAAACGCTCTCTCTTCTGGAATTTTCCCATCCTCTTTCAAACATGCCGTCATAACCCCACTATGGAAGAAACCCTCCCTTGACCCGTCCTGTGCTGCTATCGACCTGTCTCTAACCTCCCCTTCATCTCAAAAACCTTGGAACGCTTGGTCTATTCTCGTTTAATCCGCTATCTTCCTGCTAATTCTTTTCTTGACCCCTTACAATCTGGCTTCCGCACGCTACTGAAATGGCCCTCACAAAAGCCTCCAATGATCTCCTGACGGCTAAATCCAAAGGTGACTTCTCTTTTAATGTTCTGGATCTCTCAGCAGCAATTGACCATCAACTCCTCCTCCTTATGCTCTGCTATGTCGGCCTCGCGGACACTGCTCTCTCCTGGTTCTTCTCTTATCTCTCTGACCGCACTTTCTGTGTATCATTTGCGGGCTCTGTTTCTTCCCCTTGCCATTGGGTTCCTCAAGGCTCGGTCCTAGGCCCCCTGCTCTTTTCCCTCTATACAGCCCCCATTGGACAAACCATCACCAGATTTGGCTTCCGATACCATCCTTATGCTGATGACACCCAATTATATACATCATCCTGTGACATCACCCCTGCACTAATACAGAACACCAGTTACTGTCTCTCTGCTGTCTCAAATATGTCTTCGCTCTATCTGAAACTGAATCTCTCAAAGACAGAACTTCTGTTTCCACCACCTAATAGACCTATCACTGATATCTCCATTGCAGTCTCCGGCCTTACCATAACTCCTAAGCAGTATGCACGCTTCCTCGGGGTTATGTTTGACTTAGACCTTTCCTTTGCCCCCCCATATCCAATCACTCGCACTCATGTCATCTCCACCTAAAAAACATCTCCAGAATACGCCCTTTCCTTACCAGAGATACACTAAAGACACTTATTGTTGCCCTGATCCACTCTTGCTTTGACTGCTGTAACTCCTTACTAATAATAAATGCAGACAGAAACACAGGCAACCAACCATCCTAAGGGTATGTTCACACAGAGCATTTTGCAGGCTGATTTTGAAGCGGAATCCACCTCAAAATCCACCTCTTATTCATTTCAACGGGAGTCAGTAGCAGATTTTTTTTCAGCTAGAGGAAAAAAAAAGCGACATGACCTATCTTCAGGCGGATTCCACCTTGAAAAAACCATTGAAATCAATAGGTGGCGGAAAAACTGCTAGCGTTTTTTTAATGCGGATTTTGCAAAAAACCGCATTAAAACCCGGTAGCGTTTTTTAAAGAGAAGTTTCCAGGTCCATACAGTGTGCAGGAGCAAAAAAAGGCGTCAAAAATCGCAACAAAAAAACGCATCATGTAAAAAAACGTTTCCTAATTCCTGAAGCAGATTTTTTCAGCTTGCAAAAAAACTCCGTGTGAACATACCCTAAAAGGGTGTAGGATGGTTGCCTTATGTGGCTGCTTTTTTCCACTCCTGATATTTCAGTCAGGAAAGAATACTTGGCCAATCCCATTAACCAGGACCTATGTCAGGAGAGGCGAAAGGTCTTCAAATAAACAGGAAGAGCTAAAGTATAAGATACAGCAACACATGCGTGGATTAACCACTTCAGTACCGGGCCAGTTTGTGGTTCAGGAACAGACTCATTTTTAGGTTTTTTGTATGTGCGGTTTTGAAAACTATAAAATTTTTATCATTTGGGTCATTCAAGTAATTTCTGCGTTTTTTCAGTGACACATAGGGCTTTATTTTTATGTTTTTATTTTTGCATGTGTTTTTTTTTTTTTATAGAACAAAGTGCTACTAAAAAACTTTTTAAAATAGTAATTTTTATTTTGCATGGTATCATCGGGCGTGGGGCTAGAACCTGTAATAAGGGCATTTTATTGGCGTATTATTTTATGTATTTCTTTAAATTATTTTATTACATTTTTTTTTTTTTTTACATTGTGTCCCGATAAGGTCATAATAGACCTTTGGGGACATCTGATCACTTTTTTTTTTGTTGGGGAGGCTGATTTCCCCTGTAACTGCTGCTGGTACATTTAGCCCCAGTTGCAGGAGGCACGTTACTATAGAGCTGATCTGGGTCCTGTAGGACCCCAGCAGCTCTAAAAGACTCTGAACCCGACACCCGTAATAAACCGTCCCTACATTCTCTAGGAGAGCTCCAGCTGTAGTTACAGCCGGCTCCCAGTTTCAGCAGCTGCACAATACCAGTACGTCCTTGCAGAACAAGGCAACCACTTCAGGATGTAAATACTCTATGGACAGTCCGGAAGTGGTTAAAGAGATTGTCCAGGCAAATTAATACATTTTTATATAGCCTGAGGGAGGTGAAAAAAAAAAAATAAAATAAAATAAAATCACTCAGCCATCCCTGATGCTCCAGTGTCCTCCCAGCGCGGTCCGGTCCTACTGGATCTGGCGTCTTCTCAAAGTGAAACTGCTCGCCGTCTGACTTCAATCCCTTCTGCTAAAGTTGCTGATTTTGACGTGACCGCCAAGGACAGCCAGAAGCTTCAGGAGGAGACCCATGATGACCCAAGGATCGTCACCAATGTAAAATCCTGAACATATACAGGTTTGCTGTATCGAACAACGCTTTAGGCCACACTCACATTTAACATTTGTTACAAGTTTTCAGTGCTGCAATGAAGACCTACTGAGTACAGTTCAACACATGTATGCTAGAAATGATAAACACAGAATTATGCGTAAGATCACACAGTACAAGCATTGATTGTAATAACCTGTAATAGCACTGAAGCCCACAGGAAGGCATAGACACCGTAGGCAGAACTGCAGGATATTTTCACCCAAGAACTTTTACAAAGTTACAGCAGATATTTTCCCTCAAACACAGTGAAATTATAGAATATCTGCATATTTGCTGTCTATTTTAATAGTGTATGCAAGTCAAAATGACCCCAAAACAAAATTAGCATTGGTGCTGCACACCCTCACGAGATCTTTCCAGGGGCCACATGGAGACGGTCATGTGATCTCTCCACAGCAGTACTGTGTATGCGAGCAGTGGCTCGGGAAACTGCATGTATTACTGGTGCTGCATGAGAAGTGATAGAACATGGGCACTCGTAAGTGGTTTACAGCCTGAAAAGATACTCAAGCAATACACGTGCTCAACACGAATCCCTACCCCAACATGTCAATAGGAAATAGAAACTACTAAGATCGGCGAGAGGGACCCAGTGACCCGCCTCCTGCACTTTACTTATTTCGATGCACTGCTGCGTCACTCACTTCACATCCTCCAAACACCAGGCCTCTGTGACACCTATAAGGCAGAGCGCCCAGATATGTTTTTGCTGTGCACAGTCTCCCTACCTGAAGACATGATGGCGCCGATATGGAGGACACACAGGAACAGCAGGGAAGGGAAACAGCACTGCGCTCAGCTCCGACAATCACGTCACGTCGGAGAACGTAAGAACGGCGCGAAATGTACGTGCGTCCACACGCGAGGAGGCTCGTCGTTGACACGTACAGGAAGGAAATAAGTGACGTAAGCGGATCTGCAGTCACGTGGTGAAGTTTTACGTGCGTCGCAAAGTAACGTAAAGCGAACCTATGAAAAGAGGCTAGAATTGCTCCCGGTAGCTGCTCCCTCCAAAAACTCAATTAGAGCCACCTCGCTAGTAAACGGATTAGAAAGTTTTTGGAGGGAGCAGCTACCGGGAGCAACTTCAGTCTGGAAAATTTCTTAGTGAGTTGATTAGATTGGAGTTGGTTGGGGAAGAACCAACTCCAATCTAGACAGCTCATTGCTGAAATGACTAGAATGGAGTTTCTTGCAGGAGCTACCCACAGAAACTCCAATCTAGCTCTATTAATAAACAGAGCTACAGAATGATTATCATTAGGAATGGGGAGAGAAACACATTCCTGTGCAAATATATTTGTATATTATGTAGGGGTGCCATATGTGTGTTATATATATATATATATATATATATATATATATACACACACACACAGGCACTGCATGCTGCTTTTATTTTTTCAATGCCTGCTGAGCTGGCTAGAATGGATTTGCTGCAGGAATGTTTCATGGTCACGGTGCTTTCTGTAGGTGTTTTATAAGTATGTCCTCCATACGATAACTCCATTCTACCAATTTCACTTCTGAACTAGCTATAATGGATTGCGGCAGGGAGTTTCATGATGGGTAGGAGAAGGTCCTTAGTCTAGAATCATTGGGGGTAATTCACCAATCCCTCTACTACAGTTTTGTGGCTTAGAATAGGTCTGAATGTGACATGAGTGGGCTCCCCTCCCCGATAAAGTTTATTGAAGGGCTGGGTTACAGCGATTCCTTCATTGTTTAACCCCAAGATGTCACCAATCTGCCTTCTTAAGTCGCTGTAGCTGATGCCCTGTGCTGCAGTCACGTTAATTAAAGTCAGTCGGCTCTGAGCACAGCTCTTCTGTGTAGGAGTGCTAAGAGTCAACTTTTATGTGCAGGGGTTATTGTTAGGGAGTTCCTCTGTGACATCGGAACCAGTTGGTTCCCTTATCACCACTGTGATCACCATTGTTTAATCATTTGTGGTGATCACAGTAAAATGAAAGTTGTGCTTCAGAAGCTGCTTTCTTCTGCCAGCCCTCTCTCAACTTCCTCCTGGAGCTCTGTTCTGCAAGTAAGAAGCTTCCCCAGTGCTATCAGAAGAAGCTGACAGCACTGTCCTTCATGCAGGGCTGCATTAGGGACTTGTCCTTGCTCTGATAGAACCATTTGCCTCCCTTTATCACCACTGTGATCATCACAAATGAACTATGATGATTCACAGTGAAGTGAAACTAAGGCTGGGTTCACATCTGCATTCGCCTCTCTGCACAAAACTAGTTTTTGAAACCGTCTCAAAAGCTGATTTCTAACGGTTCGTTTTAAAACCCACTGATTTCAATGGATAGTAAAAACCATCCGCAGGTCTGCGTTTGGAGCATTTCCGTCTGGTATCCGCTCTTTTGAATGGAGAAAAAATTAGACTTGCAGTACTTTTTCTCTGTTCAAAAAATAAGGATTCCAGACGGACAGCAACCAATGTTTTTTTTAATATTGAGGTCTATGGAAAGCAGATTACAAATGGAAAAAAAAATGGATTGGTCAAAAACTGACACAAACTGTCAGTTTTTTTGAACGGATACCCATTGACTAACCGTCTAAAAAGACAGATTTGGGTGTCCGCTGTGTAATCCTTCTTGTACCAAACCGTTTTTCTCTTAAAACAGCTTGCAAGCGGAAGGATACCAGGCGGTGGTGTGAACCTAACTAAACCTCTGCAGCATGATGTGTATCACATTATGTTGTCAGAAGCTGCTCCCCCTGCCTGCCTCTACCTTACCTTCTGCCAGGAACTCTTCCAGCAGGAGCCTCCCTAGTGATAACTGAACCTATACCTTCAGTGTATGACCCTGTGATCATCATGATTCATCTAACCTTGATGGTCACAGGAAAGTTTGTTTCAGGCTAAGGACCCATGTAGCGAGCCACAGCCGTAAAACGCTGCGGAAAAGACCAGGGTGGAAACCCATTGCATTTTTTTTCCACAGCGTTTTTCACAGAAAGTCTGCAGAGTTTTCCTCTGCGGACTTTCTGCTTCCATTATACCTATATGGAAAACACCAGCGTTTCCATGGGTATAATTGACATGCTGCCATTTACAAAAATGCTCACGTTTTTTAAATTGCAGCATTTCCGCTGTGGATATTTTTCTGCAATGTGTGGATGGGATTAGCTAAAATCCCATCCACTTTGCAGGTACTGTAAAATGGATGGGATTAGCTAAAATCCCATCCACTTTTCAGGTACTGTAAAGTGCCGCGGCCAACTCGCGGCATTTACACTACTTGTGGCTCGAGCCTAACAAACTTTTGCCACTGCTGAAACTTTCTGCCTCCTTCACTTTTCTGTCACAGCTGAGGAACAGAGAAGGAGACAGATTGTGACAGCAGCCTGAAATTTTTACTGTGAAGCACATACACACACAAACGTACAGCGAGTGTACATACACATATATATATATATATCTTGAGAGTGTGAACCTAGAGGGCGCTTAAAAAGGTCCTGAGCCATACCCATAGGTGGGGCCCAACTCCAGAGGGAGTGTACGCAGCAGGAGAACTGCTGGAGAGACCTGCAGGGAGCAGGTAGACGGTGGAACCAGTGGGAGACAGGCGGTCTGTCCCAGGAGGACTGTCCAAAGAGGACTTTGTTGAGTTAAGCGTAAGCCAGGCTGCTTCTTGCCTCCAGAGGCTAGTCAGGGCTCAAGCAGTGAGGTAGTGCCCTATGTGTGGCCTAGGCTGTTTGTTATTTTTGTTCCTGTTCCATTTGTAAGCTGAATAAAGCCATTTACTTTGGATTAACATTGCCTGATATGCTGCTTGTTTGGCACCCAGTACCACCAACACCACTGTGGAGTCCAGGAGGCTGCCGCCTTTGAGGCTAAATCCCCCCAAATTGTCACATATGGTGCTTCAGATGCGGGCAAAAAGAGATGCACGCAAGTCCTGGAAGGCAAGTGTTTGGTAACTGCAGTACTGCTAAATGTGCATTGTGGCCTACAGCTGGAAGACGTCTGTGATTTCAAGTGAGAAACCCTGCAGGGGTGAGTGGAACTACAAAATAGCAAATTGTGTGCAAAAACTGGTGAAAGTAAAACTCTGGAAGAGGAATCTAGGGAATGGACTTCGTGTATACTGTGGCACAGAAGTCTGTAAAGTGCTTGCTAATGGCAAGAAAGTAAGCAATGTGTGTAGAAGCTGGATATTGCAAACAGTCTATGTGAAAGGCTATGGTGCCATGTTTGTGTTTTCTGTGGAAGACAGAAGAAAATGCTGGTTGTTGTAGTGCCACATAAGATAACTGTTTGGTGAATACAGGTGACTGCAGAAGATAGTAAAAAGTTGCTGCCGGTTGAACCCAAGGTTTCTGTGGAATATTGTGTAATCTTGTTATTAAACCATGGGCAAGAAAAAAGAAAATTTCAGTTTGTAAGAAAGCAGAAAAGCTGTGCACAGGTGTGTTACTGCAGCAGTCTCAAGGCAGAGAGACACAAAACTCGGAATAGAGCATGTGGAGTGCAAGTAAAGAAAATGGGTTGCATGAGGGTGACTTAGTTTTTCTGAAGCACCTCTGTTCTATGATTGAATATGTCCCTGCTGACTGTATGTCTCATACTGGAGTGCATGAAAGCGCCAAAGATGAAAATATTATGGTGCAGCAGCTTCAAGATGAGATTAAAACCATCGGGTTCAGTTATGAGGATGAAATATCTCATTGGAAATGGCAACTTGAGGTATCAGAAAAAGAGAACCTTAAGTTAAAGAAAAAGCTTGACTCTATGAAGAGTTCATATCCTAGTCATTGTGAAAATGTGGTGCTGGGTTTGCCTGGAATGGACTGTGTCACTAAGAAGGAGTTTGCAGAAATGAGATGAGCTTTATCTAATAAAGTTCTATAGAGCAAAAGCAAGTGCTTGAGAAGCAATTGCAGGATTTAAAGGAGCAGCATGTCCAAGACTCCATTGCCAAAGAGTGTATCATTGAAAAATTAAGACATGACCTTGAAACTGCTAAACGTGAGAGAAGTGAATTTTTGCAGTGTCAGTCAGAATGTTTGGATGACCAAGTGAGGAAGTGTGAAAAACTTTCGGTGGCATTAATTGAAAAAAGAAAATGAAATTGCAGAGCTGAGGAAGCATGTGTCTGACCAAGAGAGTGATTTAGAATCTGTGGTGCAGACATTGCAGTCAGAGCAAAACTTGCATGAACTAAAGCAGGTTCGCCTAAATAGTGAAGTCAATGAATGGCGGAGCAGAGCGGGAGTTCTGGAACAAAGAGAAAGGGAACTCAAAGCTAGAATATGCAGCCTGGAGAGGGCGCTGTCAGGATCTTGTGAAGATAATGAGAAATTGTCTGTTTTGGTGCAAAATAAAGACAAAGAATTGATGGAGATGTCGTCTGTCCATGCTCAGAATTTACAAACCTTATAGGAGAGTCACAAAGAAGCTGAGAAAAACCTGGAATCTGTGCAGATATTGTATGAGGACAAAGCCAATGTCTATGACAAGCTGGAAAAGGCCAAGAAAGAATTGGACCTCCAGATAGAAGACATGAGGATTCAGTTTGAGGAAAACATGTCCAATTTATCTGCTCAGATTGTAGATCTAAAAATGCTTTCTGCTCAACTAAAACTACAAGTGGACAAGCAGGAGGAAGACCTGCAAGTTGCACTAGCAAAAACTGAGATGGAGGCTGTGCAGAAAAATGTGGCAATGAAAAGTTCTGGAGCTGGAATCAAAGATTTGTGTGCTACAGAAGGCGTTAGAATTGGAGAAAGCTGCCAGCATAGAGGCAGAGAAAGGAGAACCATTAAGTCAGACAGACATGAGTGACCTGTCCACTGATATTGATACCAATGATCAGATTATGATGGAACCACGTGATTCTGTAAAACGTCAAGTGGATGGTATAGTTCCCCAGGAAGATGCTGCTAAAGGTGGACTTCCTGCAAAATATAAGGAGGCCAAAGAAGGTCCAACAGAAAAAGAGACTGTGATTGATCACACACTACCTGTGACAGAGTGGGTCCAGAGCTGCGAGGGCTGTGTGATGGTAAATAAGGTGAAGGGTCGTCAAAAGTGTGGCGCAAGAGTCCGTAAGAAGACTGACCACAGGTATATTGTCCCAACAAATAAAGTGTTTGAAGCCATTGTGGATAAAGGTGTTTCTGTGTCTGTCTCTAGCCAAATGTCTGGTGGACAAATGGTGAATAATGACTCCAGGTTATCTGTGAAGTGGGAGTCAGGAAGTAATACAGTCAACCCAAAAAGAAGAGAAGAGTCAGAAATTGTTTAACCGCCTGATGATAATAGCAACAAGAAGAGGCTGAGATACAATGTTGCTATCTCCCTAACTAATGGAAGTAACAGTGGTAGAGATTCTAATGCAGAGATAGCAGTCGTCATTTGTATGCAGAAGTAAGAGATGGTTACATGTCATCATTGATGTGCATGAAGTACGTGTTGGTTGGTCTCTGAGCTCCTGTAGATTCATGCTAGGTGAAGATGAAAATTCTTACAGCTATTCACTAAAGGGATCAAAGTCATGCAATGGGGTGGCTGAAGACTATGGCGAGAAATATGATGAAAACGATGTGATCACCTGTATGGCGAATTTTGAAGGTGATGAAGTTGAACTTGCTTTTGCAAAGAATGGCCAGGATCTTGGCGTAGCATTTAAAGTTGACAAAGATGTGCTGTCTGAGAAACCACAATGCCTTAGCAAGTTTATTGAAATTACTGCTCAGAAGAAAGCTGAGGTTGAAAGCAAGGACCTTCCCGAACATGCTGTACTTAAAATGAAAGGGAACTTTACACTACCAGAAGCCAGTAAGTGGCTTCCCTGCTGCTCTGTCTCATGGTGGCCTACAATTCTCACACACCTCTAGGCCTGACAACAGGAAGGGTGGAGGGGTAGGGTTACTTCTGTTACCGCAGTGCACTTTTAAGGCCATCCCACCGGTACCCTCACTCACATTCCCCTCATTTGAAGTACATGCTATCAGACTTTTCCGCCCACTCTCCTTACGTGTAGCTGTGATATACCGTCCACTGGGTTCACCCTACAAATGTCTGGATCACCTCGTTTCTTGGCTTCCCCTCTTTTTATCCAGTGAAATTCCTACCCTCATCATGGGTGACTTTAACATCCCCACTGACACCCCTGTCTCCCCAGCTGCCTCAGTTTCTCTCAATAACAAAGTCTTTTGGTCTTTCACAACTTTCCTCTTCTGCCACACATGTAGATGGCAACACCATTGATCTGGTCTTCCATCGATTCCTCACAGTTTCTAAATTTAGTAACTCTCCTCTGCCACTCTCTGACCATAACCTTCTGTCTCTCACCATCAGTGCTTTCTCTCCTTCACAGGACACACCTACTCATCATACATATAGGAATTTACGTGCTATTAACACCAGCACCTCTCAGATACGCTACAGTCCTCTCTGTCCCCCATCTCTTCACTCTCCTGTCCCAATCTGGCCACCAGTCACTATAATGAAAGCCTTAAGAGTGCATTGGATGAGGCGGCTCCCCCCTCCACTCGAAAGGTTAGACGCAGGAGGCAGCAACCCTGGCACACGCCACAGACACGTTTTCTTCAGCGGTGCTCTAGGTGTGCTGAACGTCTGTGGAGAAAATCACGTACACCTGCAGACTTCCTCCACTTTAAACTTATGCTTAAAACCTATAATTCTGCCCTTCACCTAGCCAAACAAGCCTATTTCACCACTCTCATCTCTTCTCTCCTGTAACCCTAAAAGGCTATTTGAAACTTTTCATTCCTTACTTACCCCTAAGGTGCAGATGCCATTCACAGACCTTAGCGCAGATGACCTGGCTTCTTATTTCCATGATAAAATTGATAAGATCCGTCAGGAAATAACTGCCCAATCCCCAGGTGGCATTGACCCCCTCACCAGCCGCACTTCAGACTGTTCATTCTCATCTTTTGAACCTGTTACAGAGGAGGAAGTATCTCAGCTACTTTCCTCTTCTCGCCCTACGACCTGCAGTAGTGACCCTTTCCCCTCACACCTTCTCCAGTCTCTGTCGCCTGCCGTCATGACTTATCTTACTAAAATATTTAACCTCTCTCTCTTCTGGAATTTTCACATCCTCTTTCAAACATGCTGTCATAACCCCACTACTGAAGAAATCCTCCCTTGACCTGTCCTGTGCTGCTAACTATCGACCTGTCTCTAACCTTCCTTTTATCTCCAAGATTTTGGAACGCTTGGTCTATTCTCGTTTAATCCGCTATCTTTCTGCTAACTCTCTTCTTGACCCCTTACAATCTGGCTTCCACGCTCTGCACTCTACTGAAATGGCCCTCACAAAAGTCTCCAATGATCTCCTGACGGCTAAATACAAAGGTGACTTCTCTCTTCTTATTCTTCTAGATCTCTCAGCAGCATTTGACACTGTTGACCATCAACTCCTTCTCACTATGCTCCGCTCTGTCGGCATCACAGACACCGCTCTCTCCTGGTTCTCCTCTTATCTCTCTGACCGCACTTTCTGTGTATCATTTGCGGGCTCTGTTTCTTCCCCTCTTCCCCTTGCTGTTGGGGTTCCTCAGGGCTCGGTCCTAGGTCCCCTGCTCTTCTCCCTCTACACAGCCCCCATTGGACAAACCATCACTAGATTTGGCTTCCGGTACCATCTTTATGCTGATGCCACCCAATTATATACGTCATCCCGTGACATCACCCCTGCACTAATACAAAACACCAGTGATTGTCTCTCTGCTGTCTCAAATATCATGTCTTCGCTCTATCTGAAACTGAATCTCTCAAAGACTGAACTACTGCTGTTTCCACCATCTAACAAATCTGTCCCTGATAGCTCCATTGCAGTCTCTGGCCTTACCATAACTCCCAGGCAGTATGCCCGCTGCCTCGGGGTTTTGTTTGACTCAGACCTTTCCTTCACCCCCCATATCCAATCACTCGCACGCTCTTGTCATCTCCACCTCAAAAACATCTCCAGAATCCGCCCTTTCCTTACCACAGATACACTAAAGACACTTATTGTTGCCCTGATTCACTCTCGCCTTGACTATTGTAACTCCTTACTAATCGGTCTTCCCCTTACTAAACTCTCCCCTCTACAATCTATTCTGAATGCGGCGGCCAGGCTCATCTATCAGTCTAGACGTTACAGCAATGCCTCCGGTCTATGCTGGTCACTACATTGGCTGCCTATTCAATACAGAGTACAATATAAACTTATCACCCTCATTCACAAGGCTCTCCATAATGCTGCACCTCCCTACATTTCCTCCCTCATCTCTGTCTATCACCAAACCCGTACTCTCCGTTCACTCAATGACTTAAGACTAACATCCTCTATTATCAGAACCTCCCACGCTCGTATACAAGACTTCTCCCGAGTTGCACCACTTCTCTGGAATGCTCTATCCCAGACTATCAGATTAACCCCTAATATCCACAGCTTCAAGCGTAAACTAAAGACATATCTTTTCAGACAGGCCTATCACAACTCCTAATGTAAACCCTTCCGTAGTTAGAATCCCTAAAACGTACCCTCCTCTGTTTATGCTTCAACATTACCTCACAGGATATGATGCCGTATCAGACTAGCTTTATATGTCCAGGCACCATCTGCTTGTTAAAGGACACGACTGGTGACGGCTCATACAGCTTTATATATGTGTAATGACAGTAACTTCTATTACAAAATTGTCTGACCATTGTATAAGCAATGCTACATCTGTTGCTGCCCCTGCTACCTCTTGTGTCACCCCCTCTACCTCATAGATTGTAAGCTCTTGCGAGCAGGGCCCTCAGTCCCAGTGTGTGAATTGACTATTTCTTTGTAATGTATCTTTTTTGTCAGTAACTGAACCCTACAAATTGTACAGTGCTGCGGAATATGTTGGCGGTATATAAATAAAATGTATTATTAAATGTAAGTGCTATGATGAAATGTGGAATTGCAAAAGAAAAAAGTTCTGAGAAACCGGAAATCTCGACTGACCGGAATTTGGAAAAGGAGACCAACAGATCAAGACATCCGGAGAGACACAGGACAAGCGTACGTGATTGAAGAGGGATGTCGATATAATATGTCTTGTCCCATTGTCGCTCACCGCATGGGTAGTGAGCTGAGGGGGAGGGTATGTGAGTGTGTGAACGTAGAAGGCGCTGGTGAACGACCCAAAGCCAGGCTTAAAAAGGTACTCAGCCACACCCATAGGTGGGGCCCAACTCCAGAGGGAGTGTACGCTGCAGGAGAGCTGCTGGAGAGACCTGCAGGTAGACGGTGGAACCAGTGGGAGACAGGTGGTCTGTCCCAGGAGAACTGGATTCCAAAGAGGACTTTGTTGAGCTAAACGTAAGCCAGGCTGCTTCTTGCCCCCAGAGGCTAGTCAGGGCTCAAGCAGTGAGGTAGTGCCCTATGTGTGGGCTAGGCTGTTTGTTATTTTTGTTCCTGTTCCATTTGTAAGCTGAATAAAGCCATTTACTTTGGATTAACATCGCCTGATATGCTGCTTGTTTGGCACCCAGTACTACCAACACCACTGTGGAGTCCAGGAGGTTACCGCCTTTGAGGCTAAATCCCCCCAAATTGTCACTATATATATATATTATATATATACATACACACTTAGTATACAGTGTAATATGTTGTATCCCTCCATTCCCCTTTTTACAATATATGCTTTGTATATTGTAAAGACACTATGGAGCAATAAAATAAACCATGCCGTAAATGCAATTGAAAAATGTAAATGTAAATGCTGAATATAAAACCATATTATATCTGATTTTTCCCATCACCCACGACAGCACCCAGATAGAGGATCCTCCCCCAGGGACAGGAAACCTACAGTATAAAAAGGTGGAGCCTCTCCTACCCCTCAGTTGTTTCCTGTCCCTGGAGGGAGACCTACCTACGTGCCTGCTTGAGGCAGGCTTACCTGATAGCATAGGAAAGAGTTGGTCCTGGTAGGGGTTGCCTCTCTTCTTCCATGGGTGGCTGTTAGCTGTGGCCTGGTCTAGAGTCGGTGCCGTTCCCCCAGCTTTGCGCCGCTGGTGTTTCGGGCATGGGGGTTCCGATATCCAGGCAGAAGGAGTGTGTTTCCTCTGCTTTAGGCCGCAGGAGTTCCGGGCCTGCAGGGAGACACATGGAGGTGCCAGCCCAGAAGGAAGGGGTGTGGCTTCTGGCTTGGCTTGCTGATAATGAGGGTGAGGCTTCCGGTGGAAGGAGCGTGGCCTAGCGGCTGAATTGCCATATAATGCAGATTGCAGGACAGCGGAGCTGCTAAGCAGTTCCTGGCCCTCCCTGCACTGAGAAGACTTCTCTACAGTATGGAAGAGCAGCAGCAGCCACAGCTGCAGTCACAGTCCCAGCAGCCGCAAGCAAGAGGAAGACCCCAAGATGGAGGGCAAGAGGAAGGTCCACCTCTGCCTTCCTCGGTATTCTAGGGGGGATGTAAGTGGCTGCGTGGCAACCCTTTGTTTTGTATTGATTAATTGGTCCTCCTGTCTTTTGTAGGATAGACCTAGGAAAGCCTTGGCGAAATCTAAGAATAAGGAATGTGCCTTATGTAGAACTAGACTTTCTTCTTCTTATGAGAAAAAACTCTGCCCATCATGCATTGATAGAACTATTGCTGAGGAGTCCCTGTCATTCTTACAGGGTATCAGATCTATGATACAGGAGGAGGTCAGGAGTTCCCTTAAGGGTAAAAGTGGCCAGAAAAAGAAGTCCAGTTCCTCTACCCGGGGTCATGACTCCCCTTCTGTGGAGGAGTCCGTTCATGGTGAAAGTAGAGAATTATCTGATGACGCCTCTTCTTCCTCCATATCTGATGTAGAGGGATGACTGTCGTGTTTTCCAGTTGAGGACACTGACAAGTTGCTCAAAGCCATTCGAGCGACTATGGGGATTGAAGACTCTAGACCCTCCCATTCTATACAGGACATTATGTTTGGAGATTCGTCAAAGGAGACACTTTCCAGTTCATAAAAATATTACATCGCTTATCAAGAGGGAATGGAAAAAGCCGGACAAGAAGGGTTTTATCCCTAGAGGAGTTAAGCGTAAATACCCATTTGAAGAGGGAGCTTGCTCTTCTTGAGATAATGTATCTAAAATTGATGTTGCCGTAGCCAGAGCCTCCAGGAAGTCAGCACTGCCTTTCGAGGACGTGGGTACCCTGAAGGATCCCTTAGACAAAAAAGCAGAAAGCTTCCTAAGGCGTTCTTGGGAGTCAGTAGGAGCGTCCCTCAAGCCCAATATAGCGGCTACCTGTACTGCAAGATCCCTTATGATCTGGCTAGGGGAGCTGGAAGATCAATTAAGGGATAAGGCCCCAAGAGAGCAGATTCTGTCAGCGCTGCCGACTATTAGAAAAGCTGCAGATTTTTTGGCAGATGCTTCAGCGGACGCTGTAAGATTATCAGCTCGCTCCCTTGCCCTGACCAACTTTGCCAGAAGGGCTATATGGCTGAAGAGTTGGACAGGTGATGTAGGGTCAAAGACCCGCCTGTGCAATCTGCCCTGTGACGGTGAATATCTATTTGGACCAGCCTTGGATGACATCTTAGCTAAGGCAGCAGATAAAGAGAGGTTTTCCTGTGCCTTACTCTGGTCGTACACGGAGGTCCTTTCGTCCCTTTGGAGCATACAGAGGGCAGAAATTTGTCAAGTCCAGAGATAATAGCTGGTTGGAAACCAATAAGAAACACAAGGGGTTCTTATTTAGCAACTCACCCCGTAATAAAGATCCAAGACCCACTAGGCAATAACGCCAGGCCCCGGGTAGGGGGGGGAGACATGAAATTCCTTCCTGCCTGGAGGAAAATTTCGTCAAGCCCTTGGATCCTGGATACAGTGGGAGTAGGCCTGAAGTTGGAGTTCTCTTCTCCTCCGCCTTCAGGTTTTCAGATTACCAGAACTCAGACTTCCTTAACCTCTCAATCGGCTCTGGAATTGGAAGTGAAGAGCCTGATCTTGAAAGGGGTGCTGATTCCAGCTCCCCAGGAAGAGGAGACGCAGGGGTTTTATTCCCATCTATTCTTGGTAAGGAAACCTGAGGGCTCCTACAGAACCATAATAAATCTAAGGAGGTTAAATCAGTTTCTGTCTTATAAGAAATTTTGGATGGAGACAGTGCAGTCAGCAGTGAGATTGTTAACTCCCAACTGCTGGATGGCGGTGATAGACCTGAAGGACTCTTATTACCATGTTCCAATTTTTCCAGGTCACCAGAGGTTCTTGCAAGTAGCTGTAGAGATGGGAGGGGTGGTTCATCATTACCAATATCAGGCCCTTCCCTTTGGAATCTCCATGGCCCCAAGAGTCTTTACCAAACTAGTGGATGGGGGCACATGTAAGAGAGAAAGACGTTCTGTTTATTCCATATCTAGACGACTTTCTCATTGTGGCAAGATCCAGAATAGAATGTTTAAAAAGTGTCAGAGTAGTACTGGACAGGAATTAGTTTAGATGGTGGATCTAGAGAAGTCAAATTTAGTTCCCTCTCAACAGAAAAAGTTTCTAGGGATCATTCTAGATTCCACGGCTCAGAGATGTTTTCTCCCTCCAGAGAAAATAGGAGTTCTGTCCCTAGTAAAAACCCTGATCCAGTCCCCCACTGATCCAGTCACTATAAGAAAGGCTATGTCCATCCTGGGGACTCTCATGGCCTGTATTCCAGCAGTACCTTGGGCTTAGAGCCACTCCCGAGACCTGCAGTGGGAAATCCTGACAGCCTGGCCTCAGGAAGAGAAAATTCTCAACAAATTTATGTGGGTGTCTCGGCCAACAAGAGAAACCCTGGGTTGGTGGTTAGTCAGGGGTCACCTAGAAATTGGAGTTCCATGGAAGATCTCAGACCCCCTAATTATTACCACGGATGCCAGCCCTTGGGGGTGGGGTGCCCGCATGGGGGATCAGGTGTTCCAGGGCTGCTGGTCAAGGAGTCTTTCTCAAGCCTCGAATCAGAGGGAACTAATGGCGGTTTTGGAGACCTTGAAAGTCGTAGGACTGGGTATTCTGAATCACCATATAAGGATCATGTCCGGCAATATGACTGCAGTTTCATATATAAACAGGCAAGGGGATACGAGGTCCCTTCCCCTTATGAAAATAATGGCCTGGATTGTACATCTGTCAGAGCCTCTGGTTCTCTCCTTGTCCGTTCTGCATATCAGGGGGTCAGACAAATTCAGGGCAGATTTCTTGAGCCGTCACAGTCTGAATCAGAGCGAGTGGGAATTGAACACGTCCATCTTTTTAGAGATCACCAGGGTTTGGGGGGTCCCGGAAATAGATCTCTTTGCCAGTCGGTCAAACAAGAAGGTGGAGAGATTTTTTTCCCTAAACCCAGGGGAATCCCCCTTTGGGGTGGATGCTCTGTCCCACAAGTGGGATTTCAATCTAGTTTACGCTTTTCCTCCCTTCTTTCTCATTCCAGCAGTTCTGAGGAAGATCAGGGAGGATTGAGCGAGGGTTATTCTAATTGCTCCCTTTTGGCCGAGGAGAGCCTGGTTTACCTGGCTAAGGATCCTGTCTGTTTTGGTCCCTTGGATTCTCCCATTCAGCCAGGACCTTCTATGTCGGGGCCCCATTCTCCACACGGAGTCCAGCCACTTACATTTGATGGCCTGGAATTTGAGCGGAGATTACTAGCCTCAAAAGGTTTTTCTCAGTATCTCATTTCCACTCTTCTAAAAAGCCGGTCACTAATAAAATATACGCTAGGACTTGATTCCGGTTTTTTGAATTTCTAGGGGGTTCTCCGGGGGGAGCTTAGGGATATACTTAGAAAACATATTCTAGAGTTCCTTCAGAAGGGGCTAGAAAAGGGGCTTTCTAACAGCACTTTAAGAGTCCAGGTTTCGGCTCTTAGTGCTCTGCTAAACGTTAAATTGGCTGACGATCCCTGGGTGATTAGGTTCATCAAGGCGGTCTCTAGAAGTAGACCTAGACCTATGTCCAGAGTTCCTCCCTGGGACTTGAACCTAGTTCTGTCTGCCTTAACTATTCCACCCTTTGAACCATTGGACTCTATCCCTATTAAAAATTTAACCCTGAAAGTGATTCTTTTAGTGGCCCTTACCTCGGCACGTCGCATAGGAGAATTGCAGGCTCTATCAGTTAATCCTCCCTTTACTGTTGTTACAGAGGACAGGGTAATAATTGAACCAGACCCAGCTTTTTTGCCTAAAGTAGCCTCAAAATTTCATAGATCTCAGGAGATAGTTCTCCCCTCCCTTTGTGCTAACCCGAGTAATGCTAAAGAGCAGGAATACCACTGTTTGGATGTAAGACGTTGCCTAATCCAGTATTTGTCCTCTACTTCCTCCTGGAGGAAATCTACTTCCCTTTTTGTTCTCTTTTCAGGTCCCAACAAAGGGAAGGCGGCCTCTGTGTAGTCTGGCTAGGTGGGTGAGAATAGCAATCTCCCTGGCCTACAGTTCTTTGGGCCTTCCCCCCCCCCCCCAGTGGGGCTCAAGGCACATTCTACTAGAGTGATTGCCACCTCTTGGGCCGAGAGAGCTGATGCTTCCATAGAATCTGTCTGCAAAGCGGCAACCTGGTCTTCACCTTCTACCTTTTTTCGCCATTATAGGCTGGACATTGGGGCTTCTGCTGATCTTTCTTTTGGAAGGAAAGTTTTACAAGCGGTAGTCCCTCCCTAGTTTTTTCCTATTTTATTTTCTCTGGGTGCTGTCGTGGGTGATGGGAAAAAATGGTAGTTACTTACCGGTAATTGGATTTTCCAGAACCCACGTCAGCACCGTCCTTTATCCCTCCCTTTTTTCTTGGTGATGGACTTTTGTTTGGCACTGGGAGTAGCAAGCAAAAAAAAAGCTTTGACCTTAGGGTCATGAGTTAAAAATTAACTGGAGTCTCTCTCTTGCTTCTATAAAACAACTGAGGGGTAGGAGAGGCTCCACCTTTTTATACCGTAGGTAGGTAGGTATGAATATGTAGTCCCTATAATCAGAAGAAATTGGAGAACATATTTTAATATGTGTTTGTAAAATATTATATATAAAAAATATTCTCTTAGTCAAGAGAAGCAAAATTTACATTTATTTTCACATTTTATACCATTTCTTTACGTCTAACGAAAAAAAGTGTACTTATTTCAAGCCTTATGTGTCCTTAAAAAAAACATGGCAAAAACAGTCAAGATACTGCAAGCCATTAAAAAATATATTGGCATGTAAAGCAATGCATACCAAAAATGCTAAATTTGGCCTGAGCACTGAGGTATCAATGACCTATGGTCCTGAAAGGGTTAAAGGGTACCTAAGTTTTTGATGGAACTTAAAAGATCCCTTTTGCTGTTTCAAGGCTCGGTGAGTCAAAAGCAAATTGAGGATCTGTTACATCCAATAGAGGGTGCATGAGCTCCCCAGCTCCTTTCCCATAATGCCTTGTGATATGTAGATGCTAAGTAGAGGGCAAAAGGCAATTAAAATCTCTACACACCTTCACTGGTGCTCTCCTCAATGTGAGAGATTCTTGTCCCTAACCCACTCATTGCCTCCCACTAAGCCAGCCAATTCACTTTGCTCTGTACTGATGAAGGACAACAATCCGGAAACAGCGCTGTATGCAGATAAGTGAAATTGGCTTGGCTAAGATCCCTTTTGCTGTCTCAAGGCTCAGTGAGTCAAAAGCAAATTGAGGATCTGTTACATCCAATAGAGGGTGTATGAGCTCCCCAGCTCCTTTCCCATAATGCCTTGTGATTTGATAGAACTTACACAGTCTTCTTGGAAACATCGTTTTGTTGATGTCTGACCCTTCAAAAGTGTTTGTTTATTCTTTTTTTGGGATGGATAATCACACCATTTTGCTTCACCTGCAGTTCCTATGAGGCTCAGGAGTGTTCACAAAGCCTCATCCAATTGTCTATATTTTACCGTATTTTTCGGACTATAACACGCACCGGACGATAAGACGCACCTAGGTTTTAGAGGAGGAAAATAGGGAAAAAAATTTTGAAACAAAAAAATGTGGTAAAATATTTAATGTTGTAGTTTTGCAACAGCTGCAAGGCCACATTGACAGGTGGCCCTGCAGCTGTAAGGGGATGCATAGGGCGTCTTTTTTTGTGGGGCTAGGTGTACTTTTTAGTTTTACCACTTTTTATTCAAATCAAAGGCAAAACAGCGAAAAAAACGTTGGTCTAGCACTTTTGATTTTTTTTTTCCCACTACAACGTTCACCCTATGGGAAAAATATTTGTATAAGTTTGTAGACCGGGCATTTTTGGACACAGGGATACCTAATGTGTATGTGTTTCACAGTAATTTTCTACTTTTATATGTATTCTAGGGAAAGGGGGTAATTTTAGAACTTTTATTTTTATTTATTTATTTTTAACTTTTTTTTTACTATTTTATTAGCAAGTCTCATAGACTGCAAAACAAGTGTATGGGAGACCAGCCACAATAGTAATATTACTATAACAAGCCTGGGAGCCTTCATAAGGCTCCCGGCTGTCACAGGAACAGGTCCGCTCCCGCTATCTCGCCGCACGGGAGCTGGCCTGCAACTTCAAAGGTACAGGGCTACTTTGTCATTTTAGGGGGGGACTTTAATGTAGTAATGCCTGATCGTGGGCATTAGCTCCCTGTCTCCACAGTACTGCGGAGACCTGGTAGCTATGGCGACCGCTCTGCAGCAGAGGGGTCGCCATCATCTTCACAGAACCGGCATCCGCCGTAACAGCACGGCATATGCCGGGAGGTTCACACCCGCAGCAGGAAGCCAGCGGCAGCAGGAGTGGGGCGATGCTGCGACCCCGCTGCTCCACGCCGCCACCACCAAAACACCCTCACATTCAGACTATAAGAGGCACCCCCATTTTCCTCCCAAATTTGGGGGGGGAAAAGTGCGTCTTATAGTCCGAAAAATACGTTATACTCAGTGGTGAACCTAGCCTCTTTGCTGCCTGAGGCGGACTATAGAAAGACGCCCCCCCCCCCCCAAAAAAAAAAAAAAAAAAAACTGAGTTTCCATGCTACTAGTTTAACACACTGTTATCGTCGCACAATATACACAATACACAAAGTTATAAAACAGTTTTTAAGAATTCTTCTTCCTGTATTACTTCAGTATCAGATCAACAACACGGCATTAACAATGAAAGTAACTTCACACATCTTCTGCTTGGTGGATGGACGAGCCCACGTGGCCCCCATTCTCTATAATAGGAGCCCCGCAGATAGCTGAGTACTGGACTTCGGGTATCTTTGGCACTCCCATTGAAGTGAATGAGAGCCACAAGGGGTTCGTCCATCCACCAAGTGACACACCTATATATATGGCTGCGGTCAGGCTGAATTCCCACCTAGTGGGGGGAAAAACCCAATTCTCAGGCTCAGTGGGAGTCTCAGCAGACAGACCCCCATCACTCAGGTATTTATCCTCTATCATTTAGGTGAATACAGTGCAGTAACATTGTGTGACTTACAGGTGACGTCTCTTACTAATCGGTCACATTTCCCTTCTCTTCCCTCTGGACCGCCATGACCACTTCTTCCAGCTGTGACTTGTCTCTGTAAAGGTTGCAACACAGACATCTTTGGCTCCTCACTTTTCCAGGCATCCAACCCACATTGTCCTCACCTACACAAAGCCCCCATCCTGCTGCTACCCCCCAATTATAAAATATATGATATAACCCCATTTAATGAATAATACTCCCAAGTGCATCTTTATATTAATAATGTCCGTGTGTACCCTGTATAAATAGTGCCCCTTATTAATAATACCCCAGGTGTTAACGAATTAAAAGGTTTTCCAGGTCATTAATAAACTAATCAGTGGGGTTCAAAAACCCAGGACCCCCACTGATCAGCTGTTTGAATGGTACCTGTGTAAGCACCGTGACCGCTTCTCTGTTTACATAGTGTATTTCATCTCATAGCGGCCATGTCATGTAACTACAGCCTCGTCCTGTACATGTCTACAGTATGTGACAAGGCTACAATTACATCACACGGTCACTATAAACAGACAGCGTATAATATAAACAGGTGCCATAGCCCATGTTTATAGCGCCCCATTTACACACACTATAAAGTTCCACAGCAGCCCCTGCACACAGTATTACACAGTGTTATGGCCCGCAGCGGCCCCTGCACACTGTATTATGCCTCTCAGCGGCCCCTGCACACTGTATTATGCCTCTCAGCGGCCCCTGAACACGGTATTATGCTCCATAGTGGCCCCTGCTCACGGTATTATGCCCCGCATTGGCCACTGCACACGGTATTATGTTCCGCAGCAACTCCTGCACACAGTTTTATGCCCCATATTGGCCCCTGCACTGGTATTATGCTCCATAGTGGCCCCTGCACTTGTATTATGCTCTATAGTGGCCCCAGCACACGGTAATATGCTCCATAGTGGCCCCTGCACTGGTATTATGCTCCAGAGTGGCCCCTGCACAGGGTATTATGCTCCATAGTGGCCCCTGCACTGGTATTATCCTCCATAGTGGCCCTTGCACTGGTATTATGCTCCATAGTGGCCCCTGCACTCGGTATTATGCTCTATAGTGGCACCTGCACTTGTATTATGCTCCAGAGTGGCCCCTGCACAGGGTATTATGCTCTACAGTGGTCCCTGCACAGGGTATTATAATAATAATAATAATAATAATAATAGTCCTTTAATAGTCCCACAGTGGGGAAATTCAGTAGTGTGCCGACCATAGTGGCCGACCCATGAACTATTATTATACTCTGGGGTCTTTTCAGACCCCAGAGTATAATGATTGGAGACCCAGGGGAGAATACAAACATAAAAATCAGAGTTACTTACCTATCCTGGACACCGGTGCACTCAGAGGTGCACCGCTAATGAGGCGAGGTGAGGCGGCCGCCTTGGGCGGCACTGTCCGGGGCGCGGCATTTTACTATTTAATGTAAACCAGCCCAGGACAGGCCGCTTAAAAAAAAAAAAAAAAAAACAGAGCTGAGCGCGGCCTGTCCTGGGCTGGTTTACAAGACGTCGCATCTCAGCGCAGGCGGCGATACAATGACGTCATCACGCCGCCTACGCTGAGACACAGACGTCGCGGACAAGAAGAGGAGGAGGCGGTGGCTGCATCAAGGCATCGCAGGTGAGTATAGCTTTTTTTTTATCTATATAAATAGGCCGTAACCTGTTGGAGTATCCCCGGCAGGTCAGGGCCTATTTATTTACCTACCCCGCATCTGCTCGTGGCCGCCCCCGCTTCCTCTTCTGCTATGGGCCGCAGAAAGGGAAGCGGATGCCGCTGTGAGCGGCCGTGGGTATCGGTAAGTTGGGCCGCGGGCCGCAAATACTACTATTATTATACTCCGGGGTCTATTCAGACCCTGGAGTATAATAATCGGAGGCCTAGGGTTGGTGAGGGAACATAAAAAACAGTGTTACTCACCTCCTGCGATCCGATGTAACTCCGAGCAGGCTTGAGACCTGTGGTGAGGTCATCAGGTCGCATCGCCGGCCTGATCACGTGACGTGTGTGCGCAATTAAACAGGGATAAAAGCTGCAAGGAGTGCACCCAGTGGTGAACCTAGCCTCTTTGCTGCCTGAGGCGGACTATAGAAAGACGCCCCCCCCCCCAAAAAAAAAAAAAAAATTGCGTTTCCATGCTACTAGTTTAACACACTGTTATTGTCGCACAATATACACAATACACAAAGTTATAAAACAGTTTTTAAGAATTCTTCTTCCTGTATTACTTCAGTATCAGATCAACAACACGGTATTAACAATGACAATAACTTCACACATCTTCTGCTTGGTGGATGGACGAGCCCACCTGGCCCCCATTCTCTATAATAGGAGCCCCGCAGATAGCTGAGTACTGGACTTCGGCTATCTTTGGCACTCTCATTGAAGTGAATGAGAGCCACGCGTATTCGTCCATCCACCAAGCGACACACCTATATATGGCTGCGGTCAGGCTGAATTCCCACCCAGTGGGGGAAAAAACCCAATTCTCAGGCTCAGTGGGGGTCTCAGCAGACAGACCCCCATCAATCAGGTATTTATCCTCTATCATTTAGGTGAATACAGTGCAGTAACATTTTGTGATTTACAGGTGACGTCTCTGACTAATCCTTCACATTTCCCTTCTCTTCCCTTTGGACCGCCATGACCACTTCTTCCAGCTGTGACTTGTCTCTGTAAAGTTTGCAACACAGACATCTTTGGCTCCTCACTTTTCCAGGCACCCACATTGTCCTCACCTGCACACCCATCCCACCCATCCTGCACACCCATTATATATGATATAACCCCCCATAATGAATAATACCCACAAGTGCATCTATATATTAATAATGTCCATGTGTACCCTGTATAAATAGTGCCCCTTTTTAATAATGCCCCAGGTGTTAACTAATTAAAAGGTTTTCCAAGCCATTAATAAACTAATCAGTGGGGCTCAAAAACCCAGGACCCGTACTGATCAGCTGTTTGAATGGTACCTGTGTAAGCACCATGACCGCTTCTATGTTTACATAGTGTCATTCATCTCATAGCGGCCATGTCATGTAACTACAGCCTCGTCCTATACATGTCTATGTGACAAGACTGTAATTACATCACACGGTCTCTATAAACAGACGTGTGATATAAACAGGCACCATAGCCCCTGTTTATAGCGCCCCATTTACACACACTATAATGTTCCACAGAAGCCCCTGCACACAGTATTATAGCCCGCAGCGGCTCCTGCACACTGTATTATGCCTTGCAGCGGCCACTGCACACGGTATTATGCTCCATAGTGGCCCCTGCACACTGTATTATGCCTCGCAGCAGCCCCTGCACACGGTATTATGTTCCACAGCAACCCCTGCACACAGTTTTATGCTCCCTAGTGGCCCTTGCACACGGTATTATGCCCCATATTGGCCCCTGCACACGGTATTATGCTCTATAGTGGCCCCTGTACTGGTATTATGCTCCATAGTGGCCCCTGCACTTGTATTGTGCTCCATAGTGGCCCCTGTACTGGTATTATGCTCCATATTGGCCCCTGCACTTGTATTATGCTCCATAGTGGCCCCTGTACTGGTATTATGCTCCATAGTGGCCCCTGCACTTGTATTATGATCCACAGTGGCTCCTGCACAGGGTATTATGCTCCACAGTGGCCCCTGCACACAGTATTGTGCCCCCTGCACATGGTATTGTGCCCCATAGTTGCCCACCCATGAACTACTATTATACTCTGGGGTCTTTTCAGACCCCAGAGTATAATGATTGGAGACCCACAGGAGGTGACAAACATAAAAACCAGTGTTACTTACCTATCCTGGACACCGGTGCACTTCTTGCAGCTTTCGGCCCTGTTTAATTGCGCACACATGTCACGTGATCAGGCCGGCGACGCGACATGATGACGTCACCAGAGGCCCCAAGCCTGCTCGGAGTAACACCGATCGCAGGAGAGGTAAGTAGCATTGTTTTTATGTTCCCTCACCTCCCCTGAGCCTCTGATTATTATACTCTGGGGTCTGAAAAGACCACGGAGTATAATAATAGTAGTATTTGAGACCCGCAGCCTCACTTACCGATGGCCGTGGTTGCAGACGCGGGGTAGGTATAGGTAAATAAATAGGCCGTTACCTGCTGGGGATACTCCAGCAGGTTACGGCCTATATATATATATATATATATATATATATATATATATAAAAAAAAAAGTTATCCTCACCTGCGATACCTTGATGCAGCCACCGCCTCCTCTTCTTGTCCGTGACGTCTGTGTCTCAGAGTAGGCGGCGCGATGACGTCATTGTATCGCCACCTGCGCTGAGATGCGACTTCTCGTAAGCCAGCCCAATCCAGGACAGGCCGCTTTAAAAAAAAAACAAAGCTGAGCGGGGCCTGTCCTGGATTGGTTTACATTGAATAGTAAAAATGCCGCCCCCCAGACAGTGACGGACAGTGCCGCCTGAGGCGGCCACCTTACTTCGCCTCATTAGCGGTGCGCCCCTGATCTCAGGTTCCTCAATCACTATGTAAAGAAGATCCATTTCAGAATGGAAACTATAAGGACAGTCACTGCAGCCTTACAGAAGAAGGTTCTTGCATCTCTAGATTTAAAAGATGCTTATTTGCACATTCCGATTCATCCAGATTCAAAACAATTCTTAAGAATAGCAGTGGATCATCTAAAAACAATCAAACATTACCAGTTCAAGGCCCTCCCTTTTGCTCTGACCTCTTCTCCAAGAGTCTTTACCAAGATGGCAGTAGTAGTAGCAGCCTTTTGTTTGCAAGCCATTCAAGTCTTCCCGTATCTCAACGATTGGTTGATAGCTGCTCTATTGGCACAGCTTCTGCAAGATCACCTTCGTGTAGTCATTACCCTTCTCAGAAGTCTTGGATTCCAGATATATTTGGAAAAAGCTCATTCAAAACCAGAAACTTCCAAATTACTTCTAGGCTTTATATTAGACACAAATGTACCAATTCTCTTTTTGCCTCAATCCGTCCAATCCATGGTAAGGTTTTTGATCAACACTCCCTTTTCCACAATTCATCAAATTATGAAGATTCTGAGGTTGCTAACATCCTCTATAGATGCGGTTCTGTGGGCTATGATTCACAGTCGCAGTCTCCAGCACAATATGCTTCATCATTGGAATGGAGATCTGAAGAAGATGTAGGAAAAAAGAGGCATCAATCAACCAGCAAGAAGAGACCTAAAATGGTGGCCCTAACCACGGAATTTGGAGAGAGGGAAAAGTTTTAGGTTCACCGAATCAATAGTCTTAACCACAGATGCTTCTCTAAGAGGTTGGGGTGCTCGTCTACTGACCTCATGGGTTCAAGGAGTATGGTACAGACAGAACAAACTTCGGCCTTCAAATTTTCGAGAAATGAAAGCTGTCAGGATAGCTCTCCTGCATTTCAGACCATTAATTCAGAGCAAATCTGTCCTGATTCAGACAGAAAACTTGGCCTTCTCTTATTAGTTAAACAAGCAAGGGGGAACAAGGAGCAGAATGTTGATGGGAGAGTGCAGGAAAATCTGGCAAAATATTATGGTTTAGATGCAAGTCCTCACAAAAGCAATAACGGGAGTTTGGCTGATAACTGCAAGCGGTAGAGACTGCTATCTAATACTAGCATTCTTCTGCGAGCCAAGACAGACCCCCAGACGCCATCACCAGAGCCAGCCACTAGGGGGGTTGGCCTTGGGCTGAATCTTGGAATTTGAATTGTCACTAAACAGACAGATGTACCAATAATAAACTCACTGCTGCAGAAACAAAAAAAAATCCACTATAACTTATACAGCAGAGTGGAGACAAGAGTAGTTGTACAGGCACGGGTCGGAATCAGGACAGAATGTCAGAGGCAAAATCAGGAGACAGAAGCAAAGTCCAAAAAACAGGCCATTAGTCAAAATCCAAGTAGGCACGTCACAGGCAGAATCAAATAGGGTATCCACGGAGCAAGCAAAAGGTTAATAAGCAAACAGGTACAAAAGGTACAGTGGGTACGGAAAGTATTCAGACCCCTTTAAATTTTTCACTCTTTGTTTCATTGCAGCCATTTGCTAAAAGCAAAAAAAGTTCATTTTATTTCTCATTAATGTACAGTCATGGCCAAAAGTTTTGAGAATGACACAAATATTATATTTTCACATGATCTGCTGCCCTCTGGTTTTTATGTGTGTTTGTCAGATGTTTTTATCACATACAGAAATAGAATTGCATTCATATTATGAGTAACAGAAGCTTATATTGACAGTTAGAATGAGTTAATACAGCAAGTCAATATTTGCAGTGTTGACCCTTCTTCTTCAGGACCTCTGCAATTCTCCCTGGCATGCTCTCAATCAACTTCTGGACCAAATCCTGACTGATAGCAGTCCATTCTTGCAGAATCAATGCTTTAATTTTGTCTGAATTTGTTGGTTTTTGTTTGTCCACCCGTCTCTTGATGATTGACCACAAGTTCTCAATGGGATTAAGATCTGGGGAGTTTCCAGGCCATGGACCCAAAATCTCTATGTTTTATTCCCTGAGCCATTTAGTTATCACCTTTGCTTTATGGCAAGGTGCTCCATCATGCTGGAAAAGGCATTGTTGAGCGCCAAACTGCTCTTGGACGGTTGGGAGAAGTTGCTCTTGGAGGACATTCTGGTACCATTCTTTATTCATGGCTGTGTTTTTAGGCAAGACTGTGAGTGAGCCGATTCCCTTGGCTGAGAGGCAACCCCACACATGAATGGTTTCAGGATGCTTTACAGTTGGCATGAGACAAGACTGGTGGTAGCGCTCACCTCTTCTTCTCCGAATAAGCTGTTTTCCAGATGTTCCAAACAATCGAAAAGGGGATTCATCAGAGAAAATGACTTTACCCCAGTCCTCAGCAGTCCACTCCCTGTACCTTTTGCAGAATATCAGTCTGTCCCTGATGTTTTTTCTGGAGAGAAGTGGCTTCTTTGCTGCCCTCCTTGAGACCAGGCCTTGCTCCAAGAGTCTCCGCCTCACAGTGCGTGCAGATGCACTCACACCTGCCTGCTGCCATTCCTCAGCAAGCTCTGCACTGCTGGTAGCCCGATCCCGCAGCTGAAACACTTTTAAGAGACGGTCCTGCTGCTTGCTGGTCTTTCTTGGGCGCCCTGGAGCCTTTTTGGCACCAATGGAACCTCTCTCCTTGAAGTTCTTGATGATGCGATAGATTGTTGACTGAGGTGCAATCTTTCTAGCTGCAATACTCTTCCCAGTTAGGCCATTTTTGTGCAGTGCAATGATGACTGCACGTGTTTCTTTAGAGATAACCATGGTTAACAGAAGAGAAACAATGATGGCAAGCACCAGCCTCCTTTTAAAGTGTCCAGTGGTGTCATTCTTACTTAATCATGACAGATTGATCTCCAGCCCTGTCCTCATCAACACCCACACCTGTGTTAATGGAGCAATCACTGAAACGATGTTAGGTGGTCCTTTTAAGGCAGGGCTGCAATGATGTTGAAATGTGTTTTGGGGGCTAAAGTTCATTTTCTAGGCAAATATTGACTTTGCACGTAATTGCTGTTAAGCTGATCACTCTTTATAACATTCTGGAGTATATGTAAATTGCCATTAGAAAAACTGAAGCAGTAGACTTTGTAAAAATTAATATTTGTATCATTCTCAAAACTTTTGGCCATGACTGTACACTCAGCACCCCATCTTGACAGAAAAAAAACAGAAATGTAGATATTTTTGCAAATTTATTTAAAAAGAAAAACTGAAATATCACATGGTCATAAGTATTCAGACCCTTTGCTGTGACACTCATATTTAACTCGCATGCTGTCCATTTCCTTCCGATCCTCCATGAGATAGTTCTGCTCCTTCATTGGAATCCAGCTGTGTTTAAGTAAACTGATTGGACTTGATTAGGAAAGGCACACACCTGTCTATATAAGACCTCACAGCTCATAGTGCATGTCAGCGCAAATAAGAATCATGAGGTCAAACGAACTGTCCAAGGAGCTCAGATACAGAATTGTGGCAAGGCACAGATCTGTCCAAGGTTACAAAAGAATTTCTGCAGCACTCAAGGTTCCTAAGAGCACAGTGGCCTCCATAATCCTTAAATGGAAGAAGTTTGGGACGACGAGAACTCTTCCTAGACCTGGCCGTCCAGCCAAACTGAGCAATCGTGGGAGAAGAGCCTTGGTGAGAGAGGTAAAGAAGAACCCAAAGATCACTGTGGCTGAGCTCCAGAGATGCAGTAGGGAGATGGAAGAAAGTTCCACAAAGTCAACTATCACTGCAGCCCTCCACCAGTCGGGGCCCGAAGGAAGCCTCTCCTTAGTACAAGACATTTGAAAGCCCACATACAGTTTGCCAAAAAACACATGAAGGACTCCCAGACTATGAGAAATAAGATTCTCTGGTCTGATGAGACGAAGATTGAACTTTTTGGTGTTAATTCTAATCGGTATGTATGGAGAAAACCAAGAACTGCTCATCACCTGCCCAATACAATCTCAACAGTGAAACATGGTGGTGGCAGCATCATGCTATGGGGGTGATTTTCAGCTGCAGGGACAGGACGACCGGTTGCAATTGAAGGAAAGATGAATGCGGCCAAGTACAGAGATATCCTGGAAGAAAACTGCTTCCAGAGTGCTCTGGGCCGAAGGTTCACCTTCCAACAAGACAATGACCCTAAGCACACAGCTAAAATAACAAAGGAGTGGCTTTGGAACAACTCTGTGACCATTCTTGACTGGCCCAACCAGAGCCCTGACCTCCAACCTGACGGAACTGGAGAGGATCTGCAAGGAAGAATGGCAGAGGATCCCCAAATCCAGATGTGAAAAACTTGTTGCTGTTGGAGATATACAACAGCCAGCTTTGTCTCTATATTTGCTGGATTGACTGCAGTTCACATTTATGACACTAGATGTAGCTGTTACTAAATGTTTAGCTGTAGACACTCTGTAGTTTTGTTGTTTTGATGTTGTTGATATAAACTTCCTGTTGGTGTGTGCTGAACTAGATCTGTTATTCACCATGTCAGGCGATCTTCTCTTGCTGCACTCATGTTTCACTAAAGTTTTGTTCCTGTTACAGTGGGGAAAAAAGTATTTAGTCAGCCACCAATTGTGCAAGTTCTCCCACTTAAAAAGATGAGAGAGGCCTGTAATTGACATCATAGGTAGACCTCAACTATGAGAGACAAAATGAGAAAACAAATCCAGAAAATCACATTGTCTGATTTTTAAAGAATTTATTTGCAAATTATGGTGGAAAATAAGTATTTGGTCAATAACAAAAGTTCATCTCAATACTTTGTTATATATCCTTTGTTGGCAATGACAGAGGTCAAACGTTTTCAGTAAGTCTTCACAAGGTTGGCAAACAGTGTTGCTGGTATGTTGGCCCATTCCTCCATGCAGATCTCCTCTAGAGCAGTGATGTTTTGGGGCTGTCGCTGGGCAACACGGACTTTCTACTCCCTCTATGAGGTTTTCTATGAGGTTGAGATCTGGAGCCTGGCTAGGCCACTTTAGGACCTTGAAATGCTTCTTACGAAGCCACTCCTTCGTTGCCCTGGCAGTGTGCTTGGGATCATTATCATGCTGAAAGACCCAGACACGTTTCATCTTCAATGCCCTTACTGATGTAAGGAGGTTTGCACTCAAAATCTCACGATACATGGCCCCATTCATTCTTTCATGTACACGGATCAGTCATCCCAGTCCCTTTGCAGAGAAACACCCCCAAAGCATGATGTTGCCACCCCCATGCTTCACAGTAGGTATGGTGTTCTTTGGATGCAACTCAGCATTCACTCTCCTCCAAACACGACGAGTTGTGTTTCTACCAAACAGTTCTACTTTGGTTTCATCTGACCATATGATATTCTCCCAATACTCTTCTGGAACATCCAAATGCTCTCTAGCAAACTTCAGACGGGCCCGGATATGTACTGGCTTAAGCAGGGGGACACGTCTGGCACTGCAGGATCTGAATCCCTGGCGGCGTAGTGTGTTACTGATGGTAGTCTTTAGTACGTTAGTCCCAGCTTTCTGCAGGTCATTCACTAGGTCCCCCCGTGAGGTTCTGGTGAGATCTTGCGTGGAGCCTCTGATCGAGAGAGGTTACCAGTGGTCTTGTATGTCTTCCACTTTGTAATTATTGCTCCCACAGTTGATTTCTTCACACCAAGCTGCTTGCCTATTGCAGATTCAGTCTTCCCAGCCTGGTGTAGGTCTACAATTTTGTTTCTGGTGTCCTTCCACAGCTCTTTGGTCTTCACCATAGTGGAGTTTGGAGTGTGACTGTTTGAGGTTGTGGACAGGTGTCTTTTATACTGATAACAATTTCAAACAGTGGAGTGGAGGACAGAGGAGCCTCTTAAAGAAGAAGTTACAGGTCTGTGAGATCCAGAAATCTTGCTTGTTTGTAGGTGATCAAATACTTATTTTCCACCATAATTTGCAAATAAATTCTTAAAAAATCAGACAATTTGATTTTCTAGATATGTTTTCTCATTTTGTCTCTCATAGTTGAGGTCTACCTATGATGTCAATTACAGGCCTCTCTCATCTTTTTAAGTGGGAGAACTTGCACAATTGGTGGCTGACTAAATACTTTTTTTTCCCCACTGTATATACAACTGTCTATCTGGTTTTGACTCTGCCACATCCAGCAATCACACTCTGCAACAGTTGCATCATTCCCAAGAAGACTCATGGCTGTACTAGCTTCTACTCAATACTGAGCAAAGGGTCTGAATACTTATGACCATGTGATATTTCAGTTTTTCTTTTTTAATAAATTTGCAAAAATATCTACATTTCTGTCAATGTGTACATTAATGAGAAATAAAATGAACTTTTTTGCTTTTAGCAAATGGCTGCAATGAAACAAAGAGTTAATACTTTCCGTACCCACTGTACATAATATATTACAAATATACAATGACTTTTCAAAAAATGAAAAGTCCTACAGGACAATAGGGATAAAAAGGTAAATAACCAAGAACAGACAAAGTGGAAGGGAAAAAAAGGATGGGTAGCTATAGTGCATGGGTTGAGGGGGGGGGGTGCCTGTCAAGGGGAATAGAACGCAACACTCGGCCACATCAACAAATTAGAACTGGAGACAATATGACAGACTAGGGATAATGGACCTATTAACCCACAGAGGCCATACCCTGTCAAAATGTGGACGGGTGTCTGAAATAGTGGCATTGATCTTTTCATGGAGCATAATCGTATCAACACATCTAAAGACATCTGACAATGAAAGACTCTGTTTCTTCCAATTGGAAGCAATATGAATTCTCGCTACCATTAGCACATACTGAAGTAATTTATACTGTGCATATCTAATAGCAGGAGGCTTAAGGCCGAGTAAAAAAAAATTTGTGCGATTAGTTGGATTCTCAAGATTCATTTAAATTGGGTCATTGCTTTTAGCTTGCATCCTTGATATGACTGTGACTTTGTCTACTTATAATAGTATTCTGTGTTACAGCACTTATTTATATAAGATATCTTTATGTTTAATCATATATCTGCATATGTAACATTATAATGTTGTTTGAGGTAGAAAGGGTTAAGTCATACAAGTATTTGGTTATATACCTGGACAGTGTCGACTGAAGGGCCTAAGGCCCACCAATGGAACTTGTTCTGGGGGCCCACACAGCAGCTTCCTGCTACACCATGGCTCCTTCACTGAAATCGTACATATGTGCTGACTATCGAGCATTTGAGTATGTTTCCAGTATAGTCATCCCTTATAGTACTGTGCACGCCTCAATTGCTACAGGACTGTATGGGGAATGATACAGCCATGGAGCACTACACGTATGTGCAAGATTATAGTGAGGGAGCTGTGATGCAATCATAGCACACAGGGCTGCCAGCAGGAATTTTGAACCTCCCCCACACAGTATAATGCTCCACTGTGCCCTACACAGTGTAAAATGCTCCCTGAGCACCCCCTCAGTGACCCCACATGGGATATAATGCTCCACAATGGCCTCACACAGTATAAAATGCTCCCTGAGTCCCCCACAGTGGCCCCACATGGTATATAATGCTCCACAGTGAACCCCCATAGTGGTCCCACATGGTATATAACACTCTACACAGTATAATATGCTCCCCAGAGCCCTCACACAGCATGATACCACTTAGTGGCCCCACACAGTATAATATGCTCCCCAGCAGCCCCACACAATATATGCTCCCTAGTGCCCCCTCCAGTATAATGCTCCACAGTGGCCCTACACAGTATAATATACTCTCCACAGTGGCCTCACATAGTATAATATGCTCCCCAGAGCCCGACCCCACCACAGTATAATTCTCAACAGTGACCCCCACACAGTATAATATGCTCCCGAGAAGCCCCACACAATATAATATGTTCTCCATACTACAGAAGAATAAATCTCACAGTATAACAGGCTCCCCACACTGAACCCCCCAGTATAATGCTCCACAGTAGCCCCACACAATATAATATGCTACCCAGAGGCCCCCCCAGTATAATATGCTCCACAGTGACCTCACACAGTATAATATGCTCCCCAGAGGGACCCTCTAGTATAATGCTCCACAGTGGCCCCACACAATATAATATGCTCCCCAGAGTCCTCCCCAGTATAATGTTCCACAGTGGCCCCACATAATATGATATGCTCCCCAGAGCCCCCCCAGTATAATGATCCACTGTGGCCTCACACATTATAATATGCTACCCAGAGGGCTGTCCAGTATAACACTCCACAGTGGCCCCACACAATATAATATGCTTCCCACAGTGGCTCCACACAGTATAGTATGCTACACAGTAGACAAACATAGTGTAATATGCTCCCCACAGTGGCCCCACACAGTATAATATGCTCCATACTAGCTCCACACAATATAATATGCTCCTCAGAGCACCCCCCAATATAATGCTCCACAGTGGTCTCACACAATATAATATGCTTCCCACAGTGGCCCCACACAGTATAGTATGCTCCACACAGTGGCCCCACACAATATAATATGCTCCACAGTAGCTCCACAATATAATATGCTCCTCAGAGGCCCCCCAGTATAATATGCTCCCCGCAGTGGTCCCATACAGTATAATATGCTCCCCACAGTGGCCCTCACACAGTATAATATGCTCTGCAGTGGCCCGACACAGTATAATATGCTCCCCAGAGGGCCTGTGATTGGGTCACATGGGGCACGCTGTCGTTATGACGGCAGAGCGTCCCACGTAACCGCTGAGTCTTGTGAGTGAGCCATCCCAATGAGGCATTGGGACGACACATGTGGGACATCAGTTTACAGTTCAAAATATGACGCAAGATCGTGGAACGCCCAGGACAGGTGAGTAAAAATGTTTGTTATTTTTACATACCTCCCCTGGGCAGGCTTTTTTTGGAAAGGGGCCCTGTAGAAAAGGACACCGTGTCCCTTTCCATTATCCTTGTGACTGGGCCTTTCTCCATTATCTGGAGTCATCAGCAATTGCCCAGTCTGACCTGCTCCAATGCTGGCCCTGCCTAAAGGCACGGGGCCCACCGGGGGATTTATCAGTGCCCCTTTGGGCTAGTCTGAGCCTGTACCTGGACAATAAACTAGACTGGAGACTGAGTGCTGAAAAGGTGTTCAAGAAGGGGTCCTTAGGCAACTGAAGACATTCGAGGTGTGCAGCGAGTTACTGGAAATTTTCCATGATTTTTTTTATGCTGTGATTGCATGGGTTTTGTGCTATGTGGTCACTGCTTGGGAAGGGAATGCAAGGACGACTGATGTAAAAAGATTGGTAAATTGATCAAGAGGGCCGGCGCTGTGGTAGGACGTCAGCTTGGTAGTTTCAAAGTCTATAGTACAGCAGAGAACCATAGGAAATTCTAATCTATTAATTTCCTGACACTCTCTCTACTAGATCCTTTAGACTCAACAAAGGTCTTTCAGCGGTAGGTTCATCCAGCTGCGTTGTGGCAAGGGAAGGTTCAGAAGATGATTTATTCCCTGGGCAATCTTACTCTTTAACAATGACAACAGACTGAAAATGTAAAATGTCATGGGGGTTATAATAGGGTTTCACTTGGTTGTATTACTATTTACTCAACTGAATATACTAATACTGTATGTAATAAATGTTACATGTTGATTGTTGTTTTGTCTTACCACATGTGTTAAAATGCTGTTGAACAACCAATTTTGCTCTGGAATCAATAAAGTATTTTATTCTATTCAACCTTAGTGTCATATGAAAGATGATAATCTCATTTTTCGTATGTTATATAATGCCTGTTTGAAATGACTCCCCCACCCTCATCTTCTCTTTATTATACAAAAGCCCATACACTGTACACAGTGAGAAGCAGGGGACAGCTCTCAATAGAGAAGTGAGACAAAGAATAAAAAAGGATATTGCGAAATATATTAATGACACAAAACCTGCCAGCTCTTTACATCATTTAATAGGCATCGCTCCACTGATTCCGGCACAGTTCCCAAGCATTCAGTGCTGACTGAATGGACACTTTAACCCCATAGTGACTGGCCTCTTTTAGGCCTTGATGCATTTTTTTGTATTTCTCCATCTTCACATAGAAAGGTTTTTTGATGGTATTGAGTGATTGTTTATAGTGGTCAAATTCTGTCTGTTGAAAATGTGATTTGCCAGGTTGGCAAATTCAGCTATAGTCCTATAGCTTTTTTTTTTTTTTTTTCAATGTAACTGTATAAGGACATGTTTTTTTTGCGCCACAAGTTTTAGTGTTTAATGGCACTATTTTGTATACCTCATTGATTAACTCTTTCTGGGAAGGAATAGAAAAAACTGCAATTTTGCCATTGCCTTTTTATGCTTTAAATTTTGTGCCATTCACTATAGCTTAACCCCTTAAGGATGAACCCCAAAAGTGCATTAAGGACCTCATTTTTCAAAACTGACATGTGTCACTTTATATGGCAAGAACTTTGAGACGCTTTAACTTACACAAGTGATTTTGATTGTTTTTTTGTGACACATTGTACTTCATGTTAGTGGTAAACATTGATCAATATTTTTGTATTTATTTATAAAAAAATCTGAAATTTTATGGAAATTTGGAAATAAAATCGCAATTTTCGAAATGTGAAATGCTCTGCTTATCAGACAGATAGTCATATCACACAAATACATTAAGAAATATTATCTACCATATCTCTGCTGTATATTCGCATCATCTTTTAATTTTCCTCTAATTTATTTTGGATGTTAGAAGGCTTACAAGTGTAACAGCGATTTTCCAGATTCACAAGAAAATTTCCCAAACTAATTTCTTAGGGACCACTTCAGTTCTGAAGGGGATTATAAAGGCCTATATATTGGAAACCCCCTATAAATTACCCCATTTTCAATACTGCACCCCTCAAATAAACAGCATTTCGGAAGTTTGTTAACCCTTTTAGTATTGCACGGGAATTAAAACAATATGGAGCTGAAATTTAGACATTTCATTTTTTTCAATAATACATTCATTTAGCCCTAAAATTAACACATTCACAAAGGGTTAAAGGAGAAAATGCATCTCACAGTTTGTTATACAATTTCTCCCAAGCACAGAAATACCCCACATGTGGGTATAAACCAATGTTTAAGAACACAGCAGCATGTGGAAGTTAAGGAGCGACACTTAAAAAGAGTGTGGCTTGGCATTTGAAAAGAAGATTTTGCTGGAATAATTTTTGGGTGCCATGTCTCATTTAAAGAGCCCCTACAGTACCAAAACAATGGAAACCCTCCAAAAGTGACCCCATTTTGGAAACTACACCCCTGACAATTTATCAAGGGGTATAGTGAGCATTTTGAAGCCACAGCTGTTTCACAGATTTTATTTCTGGAAAATGAAAAATTACTTTTTTTCCCAATAAACTGTCAATTTAGCCCCAAATTTTTCAATTCACAAAAGGATAAAGGAGAAAAAGCATCCCATAGTTTGTTAAACAATTGCTCCTGAACATGGCAATACCCCATATGTGGTTGTAAACTGCTGTATGGGTACATAGCGGGCCTCAGAATGGAAAGAGTGCTATTTGGCTTTTGGAGGGCAGATTTTGCTGGAATAGTTTTTGGGTGCCATGACATATTTGCAGAGCCCCTAAAGTACCAAAACAATAGAAACTCCCAAAAAGTGACCCCATTTTGGAAACTACACCCCTTATAGAATTTATCAAGGGGTATGGTGAGCATTTTGACCTTACAGCTGTTTCACAGATTTTATTAGCATTGGGACAAAAAAAATTTAAAATTATTTTTTTCCCAATAAACCGTCCATTTAGTCCCACATTTTTCATTTTTAAAAGGGTTTAATGAAGAAAAAACACAGCACAGTTTGTTACACAATTTCTCCTGTACACGGGAATACCCCATGTGTGGTCGTAAACTGCTGTATGGGTACATGGTAGGACTCAGAATGGAAAGAATACTATTTAACTTTTGAAAGGCAGATTTTGCTGGAATAGTTTTCAGGTGCCATGTCGCATTTGCAGAGCCCCTAAAGTACCAATACAATGGAAACCCCTCAAAGTGACCCCATTTTAGAAACTACACCCCTGAAGGAATTTCTCAAGGGATATTATTATTTTGAGCCCAAGAGTGCTTCCCAAAAATTAATGTACAAAGTGAAATTTAAAATTTTTATAGAAATATGCCATTTCAGTGTTCAATATGTTGCGCCTATTTTTTGTCATCAGAAACATGCACTCCTAAAACTATCCTGTGGGCTATCCTGAGTACAAAAACTGCTGCTTGGGCACACAGCAGGACTCAGAAAGGAATGAGCATTGTGCATTTTAGCTTTTGGAGTACAGATTTAGAGGGACTTTCTGGATGCCATGTTGTTTTTGCAGAGCCCTGGAGGTGCCAGTAAATTGGAATTCCCCAAGAAGTGACCTCTTTTTGTAGGGGCAATTTTAGGGTCCCTGCAAATGTGACATGGTGTCAAAAAACCAAGAATCTAAATCTGCGCTCCAAAAGCACATAGCGCTCCTTCACATCTGCACCCAGCTGTGTGCCCAAACGGCTGTTTATGTCCACATGTATGACATTGTTGTACCCAGGATAACGTACTGAATGTCATATGTGGGTATAAACTGCTGTTTGGGCACAGCCGAGCACAGAAGGGAAGGAGCGCTATTTTGGTTTTTGGAGCACAGTTTGGTTTTTGGACTTCTTGCCACTTTTGCAGAGCCACTGAATTGACAGTAAAGTGGAATCTGCAGACATTTCACCCCACTTTACAAACTACACCCATGAAGGGATTTATCAAGTGGCGTAGCGAGCATTTTTAACCCTTGAGCATTGCATTAATTTAATTTCCAGAAATGAATGCACAGCTGATAATAAAAAGTGAAAATTACAATTTTTCCAGAGATATGTCATTTCAGTACCCAATATGTTGTGCCCACCTTGTGTCAGCAGAGACACACACTCCAAAAACTGTTAAGCAGGTATCCTGGGCACAACAGCTTTTAGACCGTTCATCTTTGATACAAGCCGGGCACAACATACTGCGCACTGAAATGATGTATCTCTGGAAAAATTGTCATTTTCTCCGATCACCATAATCTGCGTATTCATTTATGGAAAATAAGTTATAGAAACACTTGGGGGTTAAAAATGTAAATTCCTTCAGGGGTGTAGTTTCCAGAATGGGGTCACATGTTAGGGGATTCCACTTTACTGGCCCAAATATCAGTTAATACCCACATATGACATTAAGTACGTTATCCTGGGTACAACAGTGTCATACATGTGGTATAAACTGCAGTTTGGGCATACAGCAGGGCACAAGAAGGGAAGGAGCGCTATGTGGCTTTTGGAGCGCAGATTTAGATGTTTGCTATCGGGACGATATGTCATGTTTGCAGAGTCTCTAAGATGCCAGAATAAAGGAATACCCTAGGGAGTGACCCCATTTTAAAAGCAGCACCCCTGAAAGAATTTGTCAAGGGTGAGCATTAGTATTCCAGACGGGAATGCACAGCGAATGGTGAAGAGTGAATATGTAAGCTGCGCGGATTTAATTGGAAACACCAAATTCCCTACTATATCCCCAGTAGCTCCTAGGATTGGGTGGGGGGGGGGGTCACTTCTGGTGTCTTTTCCCTTGTCAGCTGTAAATCTGGGGTGTACCCTGATGTACGCTCGCACAACTTATACATTCCCTTCCTGCCGCAGCCAGTTGTGTTCTAATGATTTGGCGATTTTTGGGGTTTCTTTCTTCACATTGTACAAGCTATATATTTTTTTATTTTTCTAGTGATGTAGCTATATGAGGGCTGTTTTTTTCAGTATGAGATGCATTTTGTAATGACACCATTTTTGGGTAACTTTTTGATCACTTTTTATAGCATATTTTATAGGGTGAGATGGCAAAAAATCATTACTTTCGGCGTTTTTTTTCAGTATTTTTTTCTGACGTTCACCGTATAGGTTAAATAATGTTTCAGTTTTATTGTACGGGTTGTTACAGATGCAGCAATACAAGATATACAGTATATTGTTTTTATTAATTTTTAAGGTGTTTTTTTTTATATAATTCATTTTATATAGAAAAAGGGCATTTTGGGGGCTTTATTCATTTTTTTTCACAACTTTAATTATTTTTTTGCACTTTTTTTTTAATGTCCCACTAAGACACCTGACTCATAGATGATCTGATCACTGGTTCAGTACTATACACTGCAATACACGTGTATACACGTCTTACACCTCGGCAGGATCAACCAGGTTCTGGGGGCTCCTAGCAGCCGGGGTCACTGGCCAGAACCCGGGCTGCAGAAAATAGATATCGGCACCCTCCACGATGAGATGGTGCTCATTTTTATGTCGGAACCCCTTGGATGCTGCAGTCATGTTTGGGTCAAGGGTTATGGAACAGGATGTTAACTGTTAGTTACAGCTAACACCCGCTCCCGATGCCATCACAGGGAATACTGTTACGCTCGTTTGAGCCAAGTACCTGACGCCAGGGACGTAATAGTACGTCCTTCGTCATTAAGGGGTTAAATAACGTCATACATTTATTCATTGTGTTGATACAATTAAATAGATCCAGAATATTTTTTTTTTAAGTTTTACTACTCTTTCAAGGTTAGGCTAAGGCCTCACGCAGCAAGCCGCAGCCAAAAAACACTGTGGAAAAGACGCTGCGGAAACGCATCCCTTTTTTTCCACAACACTTTTCACAGAAAGTCTGCAGAGTAGTCCTCTGCAGTCCCTTCAGATATGGCAATACCAAATATGTGTGTTTATGTTCTGATTTTTTTATTATTATTTTTTAAATGTTTTGGGATAGGAGATTGTGTTAATGAGTGTTTTTTACTGTGTGTTTTTTTTTTTTTTTTTTTTGACTTACCTGGATGTAGTTATAATTACAGCCTGGGATCACAGGTACCATTACTATTAAGTAAGTGAAACACTAATGAATTCCAGATTATTTCTCATTATTGATCTTAATAGCACCAAATCTTTACAGTCAGTAATGATAAATAGCCTGGAATTCTTCATTGTTTCACTTATTTTTTAGTGACACCACCTGTGGCACCAGAACTGAATGCCGTTAACTGCATTTAGGTACATAGTGTGACTTTTATCTCAAGGGTAAAGATACTCATTGTTATCTAATTATCTCATTTATTATCTCTCTAATGTTTGGTATATTGTTTCCCTTAGTGGAAGAAAGTGCATTGTGATCACTGGGTTAATACAGTGGGTACGGAAAGTATTCAGACCCCTTTAAATTTTTCACTCTTTGTTTCATTGCAGCCATTTGCTAAAAGCAAAAAAGTTCATTTTATTTCTCATTAATGTACACTCAGTACCCAATCTTGACAGAAAAAAAACAGAAATGTAGATATTTTTGCAAATTTATTAAAAAAGAAAAACTGAAATATCACATGATTCAGACCCTTTGCTGTGACACTCATATTTAAATCACATGCTGTCCATTTCCTTCTGATCCTCCTTGAGATGGTTCTACTCCTTCACTGGAGTCGAGTTGTGTTTAATTAAACTGATTGGACTTGATTAGGAAAGGCACGCACCTGTCTATATAAGACTTCACAGCTCACAGTGCATGTCAGAGCAAATGAGAATCATGAGGTCAAAAGGAACTGCCCAAGGAGCTCAGAGACAGAATTGTGGCAAGGCACAGATCTGGCCAAGGTTATAAAACAATTTCTGCAGCAGTCAAGGTTCCTACTGTATGTTCTGCATATAGAATTGTGTTATTGGTTTGTTGGGTTAGTGCTATGTGAGTAGTGACTGGATAAATGAATATTCAACCTCTGGTTGAATTTATAATTGAGGCATATAAAGATTTACTATTTTAATTGATATATGATTTTTTTTTTGAGGATGTGGTATGTATAACTATATATATATATATATATATATATATATATATATATATTTACACAGTGGGACAACCTCCCAAAAATGCAGGACAAAATGGTCTTCTAGAGAGGTGGTCTTCTTGAAGAAGATGGGTAGTATGGGAAACTGAAAATCCACCAAAGAAAATGTGGTCTGGGTAAGGAGGCGATCTTCTCAAGCATGCGGTCTTTTGGAGGAGTTTATCTGAATATACAGTGGGGAAAAAAAGTATTTAGTCAGCCACCAATTGTGCAAGTTCTCCCACTTAAAAAGATGAGGCCGGCCTGTAATTGTCATGATAGGTAGACCTCAACTATGAGAGACAAAATGAGAAAACATATCTAGAAAATCACACTGTCTGATTTTTAAAGAATTTATTTGCAAATTATAGTGGACAAATAAGTATTTGGTCACCTACAAACAAGCAAGATTTCTGGCTCTCACAGACCTGTAACTTCTTCTTTAAGAGGCTCCTCTGTCCTCCACTCATTACCTGTAGTAATGGCACCTGTTTGACAGTGTTATCAATATAAAAGACACCTGTCCACAACCTCAAACAGTCACACTCCAAACTCCACTATGGTGAAGACCAAAGAGCTGTGGAAGGACACCAGAAACAAAATTGTAGACCTGCACCAGGCTGGGAAGACTGAATCTGCAATAGGCAAAGAGCTTGGTGTGAAGAAATCAACTGTGGGAGCAATAATTAGAAAATGGAAGAAATACAAGATCACTGATAATCTCCCTCAATCAGGGGCTCCACACAAGATCTCACCCCGTGGGGTCAAAATGATCACAAGAACGGTGAGCAAAAATCCCAGAACCACATGGGGGGACCTAGTGAATGACCTGCAGAAAGCTGGGACTAACGTAACAAAGGCTACCATCAGTAACACACTACGCCGTCAGGGACTCAGATCCTGCAGTGCCAGACGTGTTCCCCTGCTTAAGCCAGTACATATTCGGGCCCGTCTGAAGTTTGCTAGAGAGCATTTGGATGTTCCAGAAGAGTATTGGGAGAATGTCATATGGTCAGATGAAACCAAAGTAGAACTGTTTGGTAGAAACACAACTCGTCGTGTTTGGAGGAGAGTGAATGCTGAGTTGCATCCAAAGAACACCATACCTACTGTAAAGCATGGGGGTGGCAACATCATGCTTTGGGGCTGTTTCTCTGCAAAGGGACCAGGACGACTGATCCGTGTACATGAAAGAATGAATGGGGCCATGTATCATGAGATTTTGAGTGCAAACCTCCTTCCATCAGCAAGGGCTTTGAAGATGAAACGTGTCTGGGTCTTTCAGCATGACAATGATCCCAAGCACACTGCCAGGGCAACGAAGGAGTGGCTTCGTAAGAAGTATTTCAAGGTCCTGGAGTGGCCTAGCCAGTCTCCAGACCTCAACCCCATAGAAAACCTTTGGAGGGAGTTGAAAGTCCATGTTTCCCAGTGACAGCCCCAAAACATCACTGCTCTAGAGGAGATCTGCATGGAGGAATGGGCCAACATACCAGCAACAGTGTGTGCCAACCTTGTGAAGACTTACAGAAAACGTTTGACCTCTGTCATTGCCAACAAAGGATATATAACAAAGTATTGAGATGAACTTTTGTTATTGACCAAATACTTATTTTCCACCATAATTTGCAAATAAATTCTTAAAAAATCAGAAAATGTGATTTTCTGGATTTGTTTTCTCATTTTGTCTGTCATAGTTGAGGTCTACCTATGATGTCAATTACAGGCCTCTCTCATCTTTTTAAGTGGGAGAACTTGCAAAAAATACTTTTTTTCCCCACTGTATAAAGTTAGGTCCATATGTATTTGGACACTGACACAAATTTTGTGTTTTATTTTTTACCTGTTTACTGGAACATATTCAAGTTATAATTATATAATGGACATTGACATAAAGTCCAGACTTTCAGCTTTCATTTGAGGGTATCCACATTAAAATTGCATGAAGGGTTTAGGAGTTTCAGCTCCTTAACATGTACCACCCTCTTTTTAAAGGGACCAAAAGTAATTGGACAATTGACTCAAAGGCTGTTTCATGGCCAGGTGTGGGCAATTCCTTCGTTTTGTCATTCTCAATTAAGCAGATAAAAGGCCTGGAGTTGATTTGAGGTGTGGTGCTTGGATTTGTAAGATTTTGCTGTAAAGAAAACATGCAGTCAAAGGAGCTCTCCCATGCAGGTGTAACAAGCCATCCTTAAGCTGCGAAAACAGAAAAAAAAAAATCTGAGAAATTTCTACAAAATCTACAGTTTGGTACATCCTGAGAAAGAAAGAAAGCACTGGTGAACTCATCAATACAAAAAGACCTGGATGCCCACGGAAGACAACAGTGGTGGATGATTGCAAAATAATTTCCATAGTGAAGATAAACCCCTTCACAACAGCCAACCAAGTGAACAACACTCTCCAGGATATAGGTGTATCACTATCCAAATCTACCATAAAGAGAAGACTGCATGAAAGTAAATACAGAGGGTTCACTGCAGGGTGCAAGCCACTCATAAGCCTCAAGAATAAGAAGGCTAGATTGGACTTTGCTAAAAAACATTTAAAAAAGCCAGCACAGTTCTGGAAGAATATTCTTTGGACAGATGAAACCAAGATCTACCTCTACCAGAATGATGGAAAGAAAAAAGTATGGCGAAGGCGTGGTACAGCTCATGATGCAAAGTATACCACATCATCTGTAAAACATGGTGGAGGCAGTGTGATGGCTTGGGCATGCATGGCTGCCAGTGGCACTGGGTCACTAGTGCTTATTGATGATGTGACACAGGACAGAAGCAGCTGGATGAATTCTGAGGTATTCAGAGACATACTATGTTCTCAAATCCAGCCAAACTGATTGGTCGGCATTTCATAATACAGATGGACAATGACCCAAATCATAAAGCCAAAGCAACCCAGGAGTTTATTAAAGCAAAGAAGTGGAATATTCACGAAAGGCCATGTCAGTCACCTGATCTCAACCCAATTGAGCATGTATTTCACTTGTTAAAGACTAAACTTCAGACAGAAAGGCCCACAAACAAACAGCAACTGAAAACCGCTGCAGTAAAGGCCTGGCAGAGCATTAAAAAGGAGGAAACACAGCGGCGTCTGGTGATGTCCATGAATTCAAGACTTCAGGCAGTCATTGCTTTTTAACCAACTATTACAAATTAACATTTTATTTACAATTATTTAATTTGTCCAATTACTTTTGAGCCCCTGAAATGAAGGAATTGAGTGTAATAAATGCTTTATAGTTCTCACATTTTTCTGCAATCATTTTGTTCAACCCACTGAATTAAAGCTGAAAGTCTGAACTTCAACTGCATCTGAACTGTTTTGTTCAGAATTCATTATGGTAATGTACAGAACCAAAATTAGAAAAATGTTGTCTCTGTCCAAATATTTATGGACCTAACTGTATATACAGTGGCTTGCAAAATTATTCATACCCCTTGATCTTTTTCACATTTTGTCACCTTACAACCACAAACTTACAGTGGGGAAAAAAAGTATGGCCCCATTCATTCTTTCATGTACACGGATCAGTCGTCCTGGTCCCTTTGCAGAGAAACAGCCCCAAAGCATGATGTTGCCACCCCCATGCTTCACAGTAGGTATGGTGTTCTTTGGATGCAACTCAGCATTCACTCTCCTCCAAACACGACGAGTTGTGTTTCTATCAAACAGTTCTACTTTGGTTTCATCTGACCATATGACATTCTCCCAATACTCTTCTGGAACATCCAAATGCTCTCTAGCATACTTCAGAGGGGCCCGGATATGTACTGGCTTAAGCAGGGGGACATGTCTGGCACTGCAGGATCTGAGTCCCTGGCGGAGTAGTGTGTTACTGACGGTAGCCTTTGTTACGTTAGTCCCAGCTTTCTGTAGGTCATTCACTAGGTCCCCCCGTGTGGTTCTGGGATTTTTGCTCACCATTCTTGTGATCATTTTGACCCCACGGGGTGAAATCTTGCGTGGAGCCCCTGATCGAGGGAGATTATCAGTGGTCTTGTATGTCTTCCATTTTCTAATTATTGCTCCCACAGTTGATTTCTTCACACCAATCTGCTTGCCTATTGCAGATTCAGTCTTCCCACCCTGGTGCAGCTCGACAATTTTGTTTCTGGTGTCCTTCCACAGCTCTTTGGTCTTCACCATAGTGGAGTTTGGAGTGTGACTGTTTGAGGTTTGTGGACAGGTGTTTTTTATACTGATAACAATTTCAAGCAGGTGCCATTACTACAGGTAATGAGTGGAGGACAGAGGAGCCTCTTAAAGAAGTTACAGGTCTGTGAGAGCCAGAAATCTTGCTTGTTTGTAGGTGACCAAATACTTATTTTCCAGCACAAATTGCAAATAAATTCTTAAAAAATCAGACGTGATTTTCTAGAAATTGGTGGCTGACTAAATACTTTTTTCCCCACTGTATATATCTGTATCTATAGATATAAATATATATATATATATATCTCCCTCTTACTTGTGATGTGTATTGGGATTGGGTGTGAACACTAAGGAATTACTGGAATACGGGTAGTGTAGTTCCTTTATTTGAGAGGGGCTGGATTCCTCACACTTTCCTTGTAATGTTTATGATGTATATTTTAATGGATATCATTATATTTTTATTATATATATTATAATTTTGTTCTAGTGCAGACAATTTCCCAGTTTTACTGGATTTTAATGCACATTTATTTCTTGGCCATTTGAATTTAATACATTTGCTTTTTGGAATTGTTGTGATTTTTTTTCCTTTGTCTGGAGCTCCAGTGCATATTTGTGTAAATGTAATGTTCACAAAAGTGAACGATGGGCCCATCCTTGTTTGTTATGTGTATACATGTGCAGTGTCACAGAACGGGATGTTAACGTTCTGTTTAAATAGTCATTATGCCGCCATAATATCTTGTATTTTGTCAGGTGGTAATTTCAGGGAGAGGTTGTTGCAAATAGAGTCTCAGCCTGGCCTCTAGCCAGTGCACATGTCTGCCAGCATTGCTCCAAGCTGGTAAGACCCTCACATGGGCTATATACAGCTACCAGTCCATCCCAACTACTGAACTCCTGCCAGTCCACACCTGGGAGATCATCTAAAAACCTAACCCTGTTCTATCGGCCTAAGCCAGAGGAATAACCTGTTGGATAAAGAAGTCCTCTACCTGGATCCACGCTTTTCATGGGTTCCCCAGCTGGATCTAACCTAAGCGGCTTCCACGTCGTTGAATCAGCACATTAGCACCCTGCGATAGGGCATTGCTCTAGCATCTACCCTGTAAGTACTCTCTTGCACCACATTGCACAGTATAGCTGAGCTGTGTTATATCTCCCAAGGTAGAGCTAAAGCTGCACAGGAATGTGTACACATTAACTATTACATACTCAGAATCTGCATACCTGCTATTACAGAGGATATATGGGACTGTGACTGAAGTACTGCAACTACTTGTAAGAAGTGTAAAAGCTGTACTGCCATTTACTACCAAAGAGACTGTGATATATGTACTTTGCCTTACAAGAGGTGTTCCTAGTAAAGTTCTTTAAAACCGTTTTTACTGGACTCTTTGTCACAGAAGTCATTCCAGCCTGTGCTCTGCAGAAAGGTAACAGCTGAATTGAAAGAGGTCCATGTGTGTGACAGGGGAACAGGTTTGTAGACCACTCAGGCCAGTGACACAACTGTGACTACTATCCCCATCAGCTCTGCACTACCACCACCATCATGCATCCCCTTGCTCACCGCACATGTTACATGTTCTGTTTGTCCATGTCTGTATTATACAGTGCCTTGCGAAAGTATTCGGCTCCCTTGAACTTTTCAACCTTTTGCCACATTTCAGGCTTCAAACATAAGGATATAAAATTTTAATTTTTTGGTGAAGAATCAACAAGTGGGACACAATTGTGAAGTGGAACGAAATTTATTGGATATTTTAAACTTTTGTAAAAAATAAAAAACTGAAAAGTGGGGCGTGCCAAATTATTCGGCCCCCTTAAGTTAATACTTTGTAGCGCCACCTTTTGCTGCGATTACAGCTGCAAGTCGCTTGGGGTATTTCTATCAGTTTTGCACATCGAGAGACCGAAATTCTTGCCCATTCTTCCTTGGAAAACAGCTCGAGCTCAGTGAGGTTGGATGGAGAGCGTTTGTGAACAGCAGTTTTCAGCTCTTTCCACATATTCTCGATTGGAATTCAAGTCTGGACTTTGACTTGGCCATTCTAACACCTGGATACGTTTATTTGTGAACCATTCCATTGTAGATTTTGCTTTATGTTTGGGATCATTGTCTTGTTGGAAGATAAATCTCCATCCCAGTCTCAGGTCTTTTGCAGATTCCAACAGGTTTTCTTCCAGAACGGTCATGTATTTGGCTCCATCCATCTTCCCATCAATTTTAACCATCTTCCCTGTCCCTGCTGAAGAAAAGCAGGCCCAAACCATGATGCTGCCACCACCATGTTTGACAGTGGGGATGGTGTGTTCAGCGTGATGAGTTGTGTTGCTTTTACGCCAAACATATTGTTTTGCATTGTGGCCAAAAAGTTCGATTTTGATTTCATCTGACCAGAGCACCTTCTTCCACATGTTTGGTGTATCTCCCAGGTGGCTTGTGGCAAACTTTAAACGAGACTTTTTATGGTTATCTTTGAGAAATGGCTTTCTTCTTGCCTCTCTTCCATAAAGGCCAGATTTGTGCAGTGTACGACTGATTGTTGTCCTATGGACAAACTCTCCCACCTCAGCTGTAGATCTCTGCAGTTCATCCAGAGTGATCATGGGCCTCTTGGCTGCATCTCTGATCAGTCTTCTCCTTGTTTGAGATGAAAGTTTAGAGGGACGGCCGGGTCTTGGTAGATTTGCAGTGGTCTGATACTCCTTCCATTTCAATATGATCGCTTGCACATTGCTCCTTGGGATGTTTAAAGTTTGGGAAATCTTTTGGTATCCAAATCCGGCTTTAAACTTCTCCACAACAGTATCACGGACCTGCCTGGTGTGTTCCTTGGTCTTCATGATGCTCTCTGCACTTTAAACAGAACCCTGAGACTATCACAGAGCAGGTGCATTTATACGGAGACTTGATTACACACAGGTGGATTATATTTATCATCATCAGTCATTTAGGACAACATTGGATCATTCAAAGATCCTCACTGAACTTCTGGAGTGAGTTTGCTGCACTGAAAGTAAAGGGGCCGAATAATATTGCACGCCCCACTTTTCAGTTTTTTATTTTTTACAAAAGTTTAAAATAACCAATAAATTTCGTTCCACTTCACAATTGTGTCCCACTTGTTGTTGATTCTTCACCAAAAAATTAAAATTTTATATCCTTATGTTTGAAACCTGAAATGTGGCAAAAGGTTGAAAAGTTCAAGGGGGCCGAATACTTTCGCAAGGCACTGTGTGTGTATACATATATATACAGTACAGACCAAAAGTTTGGACACACCTTCTCATTTCAAGATTTTTCTGTATTTTCATGACTATAAAAATTGTAGATTCTCACTGAAGGCATCAAAACTATGAATTAACACATGTGGAATTATATACTTAACAAAAAAGTGTGAAACAAATGAAAATATGTCTTATATTCTAGGTTCTTCAAAGTAGCCACCTTTTGCTTTGATTACTGCTTTGCACACTCTTGGCATTCTCTTGATGAGCTTCAAGAGGTAGTCATCTGAAATGGTCTTCCAACAGTCTTGAAGGAGTTCCCAGAGATGCTTAGCACTTGTTGGCCCTTTTGCCTTCACTCTGCGGTCCAGCTCACCCCAAACCATCTCGATTGGGTTCAGGTCTGGTGACTGTGGAGGCCAGGTCATCTGGCGTAGCACCCCATCACTCTCCTTCTTGGTCAAATAGCCCTTACACAGTCTGGAGGTGTGTTTGGGGTCATTGTCCTGTTGAAAAATAAATGATGGTCCAACTAAACGCAAACTGGATGGACTAGCATGCCGCTGCAAGATGCTGTGGTAACCATGCTGGTTCAGTATTCCTTCAATTTTGATTAAATCCCCAACAGTGTCACCAGCAAAGCACCCCCACACCATCATACCTCCTCCTCCATGCTTCACGGTGGGAACCAGGCATGTAGAGTCCATTCTTTCACCTTTTCTGCGTCGCACAAAGACACGATAGTTGGAACCAAAGATCTCAAATTTGGACTCATCAGACCAAAGCACAGATTTCCACAGGTGTAATGTCCATTCCTTGTGTTCTTTAGCCCAAACAAGTCTCTTCTGCTTGTTGCCTGTCCTTAGCAGTGGTTTCCTAGCAGCTATTTTACCATGAAGGCCTGCTGCACACAGTCTCCTCTTAACAGTTGTTGTAGATATGTGTCTGCTGCCTGAACTCTGTGTGGCATTGACCTGGTCTCTAATCTGAGCTGCTGCGATTTCTGAGGCTGGTGACTCGGATGAACTTATCCTCCGCAGCAGAGGTGACTCTTGGTCTTCCTTTCCTGGGGCGGTCCTCATGTGAGCCAGTTTCTTTGTAGCGCTTGATGGTTTTGGCCACTGCACTTGGGGACACTTTCAAAGTTTTCCCAATTTTTCGGACTGACTGACCTTCATTTCTTAAAGTAATGATGGCCACTCGTTTTTCTTTACTTAGCTGCTTTTTTCTTGCCATAATACAAATTCTAACACTCCATTCAGTAGGTCTATCAGCTGTGTATCCACCTGACTTCTGAACAACACAACTGATGGTCCCAGCCCCATTTATAAGGCAAGAAATCCCACTTATTAAACCTGACAGGGCACACCTGTGAAGTGAAAACCATTTCAGGTGACTACCTCTTGAAGCTCATCAAGAGAATGCCAAGAGTGTGCAAAGCAGTAATCAAAGCAAAAGGTGGCTACTTTGAAGAACTTAGAATATAAGGGATATTTTCAGTTGTGTCACACTTTTTTGTTAAGTATATAATTCCACATGTGTTAATTCATAGTTTTGATGCCTTCAGTGGAAAAATTATAGATGAAAAAAAAAAAAAAAAGGGGATTAAAAAAAAAAAAAAAAAAAAAAAAAAAAAAAAAAAATGACACCTCTCAAAACAATTCCAAAAACAGCCACCACAAAAAACCGCGCCAAACAACCACCACCCACACCCCAAAACCCGGAACGAGCCGCCCCCCCCGCCGCCCCCCAAACGCCCCACCAAAGGGGGGGGCGCCCAATCTAGGCATCGAAAGTCCACAGGACCCTCTTCGAAATGGAAGGTGGTGTCCAAACTTTTGCAGCGACCGGGGCGGCAGAACGAACAACAGCCGCAAGGGGGTAGACAAGACAGACACCACCAGCAAGAGAGCGCAGCCTTGGAGGGCGGGGCCCCGGGCTTCCCATCCTCCTCCCCCCCTCTATTTTTGGCGGCCCCCCCGGGGTAAAAAAAAGCCCCGGGGCCCCTCCTTCTCCCCAGGAAAAAAAAAAAAACCGGAACGACCGACAACAGGAAAACCAAAGGGGCCCCACCCGCAACAGCCCCGGCCGGAGGGGGTACAAAACAAGCCAGAAAGAAAAAGAGGGAAAAAAAAAAAAAAAAAAAGGAAAAGGGGGGAAAGTAAAAAATAAAAAAAACAAAAACAAAAAAAAAAAAAAACAGACGCTCCTAGGTGCAAACTATATATAGTATATATATATATATATATATATATATATATTTTTTTTTTTTAAATTAAATTCGAATCACCTGAACACAAGAACACATCTAAAATTAAAAATGACTGTGAAACACATACACATTAGGTATCTCTGTGTCCAAAAATGCCTGGTTTACAGACTTCTAAAAAATATTTTTTTCCTGTTTGGTGAACGTCATAGCAGAAAAAAAAAATCAAAAGTGCCAAGCCACCGTTTTTTCACTGTTTCACCTTTGATAAAAATTTGAATAAAAAGTGATCAAAGCAACAGACATTCCCCAAAATGGTATAACTAAAAATTACACCTAGCCCCACAAAAAAAAGACGCCCTATACATAGAAATATAAAAAAAAGTTACTGGTGTCAGAATATGGCTACTTTAAGAAAAAATATTTTTTTTGGATTTTTATTAAGGGATTAAGATGTACAGTAAATAAAACGATATAAATTTGGTATCCCCAGAATTGTACTGAAACATAGAATACAGTTAACATGCAATTTTGACTACATAGTGAATGCTCTAAAAACAAAGCCCATAATTCTACCCCATTCTGAATTGTTTTCCAGCTTCCCAGTACATTGTACAGAATGATAAATGGTACCATTATGAAGAACAATTTGTCCCGCAAACATTAAGCCCTCATATGGCTCTGTGAATGGAAAAATAAATTATGTGGTGTGGAAGGTGGGGAGTCAAAGACGAAAATCGAAAAATGCCAACCGTGGAAGGGGTTAAACACATACCCCCCCCCCCCCAGAGTGCAACATAAAATCAAAAAAAAGTGATCATTTTCTGTGTCACTCAACATAAGAATAGGAAAAGTGACCAAGCGACCTGAGTGATTTAAAATGTGGCATAGTCATTGATGCTGGACTAGTTGGGGCAAGTATTTCAAAAACTGACAGCCTTGTGGTATTTTATCATGCAACAGTTAACCAATAGCACAATGAGTTGGCATAGATGGCCATTCATCGTGAACTTGCCCTGAGAACTTTCATATATGCATTTAGGCTGAGGCCCCATGTTGTGTAAACAATGGTTTTGTTTTTTTTGCTGCGGTTTCTTGAACCAAAGCCAGGAGTGGATTGAGCAGAAGAGAGAAGTGTAAGAGCTTCCTTTATTTTTCCCATTCCTTTTGTAGCCATTCTTGGCTTTGGCTCAGAAAAACGAAGCAAAATTTGCAACAAAAAAAAAAAATCTGTACTTCCACAATCTAGGGTCTTACCGTTACTCAGGAAACACACTTGCACTTCTTCTGGGAGGCACACCCAGAGAGAGAGAGACGGAAAGAGACACAGCTAAGTAGAGAGACATCTGGACTGAAGAAGGGTCGTTTGCAAACGAACCAGCATCTTTGGTAACTCCGCCCGTAAGAGCTGTCTGGGAGCCTGAAAGAGTCGGCTCTTTGTAGTAAGGAGAACCACTTATCCGGTTTGCTAAGTCAGATTTAGGCAACATGCACATGTCTGTGTGCGTGTTGCCAGGCTCTGAGTGGCACGGACAGCACATGGATATCATCCGTGTGCCGCCCGTGCTTCAGTGGCCCCATTAATTGGTATAGGACCTGTCCTGAATTTGCTCACAGCCCCATACACTGGACCATGAAAATACATGGTTGCATGTATGGGGCCATACAAATGAATGGGTCAGTGTATTAGCTGTGAAAAACACGGCTAGCACACTGACTGTGCACACGAACTGATACATCCGAACTGAAACTGCTATTAATATACTCTTCAGACCCCTGAGTATAATGATCGGAGGCCCGGGGGAGGTAAGAAAACATAAAAAAAAAACACTGTTACTTATCTCTCCTGGGCTCCGGCGGGTCTCCCTGCTGTCTTCGGGTTTCTATAGAACCAGGCATCACATGGGTCAGGCCAGCGTCACAACGCATAATGAAGCCAGTGTAACCCACTGTAAGGAGCCACTATGAGATATTATACTGTGTGGAGGGGCTGCTATGGGATGTCATACTGTGTGGAGGGGCTGCTATGAGACATTATACTATGTGAAGTGGTCGCTATGGGATATTATACTGTCTGGAGGCCACTCTGGGACATTATAGTGCAGTGATGGCTAACCTTGAGCTTGGTGTTTCGCAATTCATAACTCGGGTGCTGCGTCACATCTAGAAATATTTTGTGATATTTGTAGCTCTAGTAAAAAAAAGTTATACTTTTGATTTATGTATTGTATGTATTTCTGGCCAATAACACGGTATGTCTGCCTTTTTTTTTTTTTAGCCCCCACACACGGTATATGACCCCTTTTTTTTTCTTTTGTCCCCCACAGTATATGACCCCGCTTTTTATGGCCCCCCCACAGTATAGGGCCCCTTTTTTTATGCCACCCCCACAATATATGACCCTGCGTTTTATGTCCCCCCACTAGTATGACCCCTTTCTTATGCCACCCCCACAATGTGACCCTTTTTAAGGCCCCCACACAGTATCTGACCCCTATTTATGGTCCCAATACAGTTATCACCATCATTGTTATAGTGTGTAAATGGGGCTTTATACCGTATGGGGGGGACAGGAAAGGGGACACTATGTCATGTGGGGGTGGGGCCCAAGTCAAAAGTTTGCCATTGGGTTCAGTGTTTGTTAGTTACGACCCTGAGTGCATGTGAATACGTTCATATCCGTATTGCTAGCCAGCCACTCAGTACACTGAACACACGTACAGCGCATGACAACCCGTTCACATTTTTTCGCGCCTCTCTGCGTTTTTGCCGCGCAAACAAACGGCGTTAGTTTAAAAAAAAAAAAAAAAAAGTCTATAAAATACTATAAGCGCGCACATTCTCTTCCAGGGCAACCCACCGCTAAATAACAGCGCTCAATACATTATATATGATACAGTAGTCAGCAGTTTCACGTGACCACCATGCACCACGTGACGTTCCGACATAGAAGGTCCTTACACAGAAGGAGCAGTAGGTGCTGCTGTATCAACTGGTCTCCAAAACAATGGAGGAAGCGCTGACTGAGAGACGATCGTGGAGTAAAGTTCTGGTGTCTTGGCTGCCTGACTTGCAGCTCACACCCGGATCTACTCTTGCTATATTGTTGTCCCTGGTGATATCTATCCCGGGAATGAGGAGCGTACCATCTGCTGAAACTAGTAAACTGGACCTGGAGGCTGGCGTTCTGGAGAGTGCTTCCTGTATGTCTGTCTAATAATGGAGTCTAGATCTAGGGTGGATGAAAATATAAGGAACTATCAAAACTCAGGCAAGAGAAAGTGAAGTAATTGTGTATGACACCAAATTAGGTTTCTGCTTTTATTTCTGAAAGGTTCTGCAAAATAAAAGGTGATATCTGATTGGTCGTTGCCATGAACAACTTCTCCACTTTCCCTTCAACCTGTTGTAATAAACCACACTTTTTTTTTTTTTTTCTTCTTAGTGCTGGTTAAGCCATTGATCACATTGACACCTCTGTATTATTGGTGACTCCACAGTATGTGACTGTACTGTATTATTACTTATGGTCTGCAGACCAGAGTGTTCATATTTACATTATTTTACCATCTAGAGGTGGTAGTAGTAACATGTAAAATGTTGTGTCTAATGCTGTGTACAGGTCAGTGGAGACACAGTGGGAGTTAGTCATTCTCAGATTGGCTGAAAAAATATGCCCAGCTGTCAAGTATAGCCGTAAAGGGAATGGGGTTCTCCTAACTTTTGGCCGCATTGACCATAGTTTTCAATATCTGACATATTAGGGCTGGACAATTAATCGCAAGATAACCAAACCAAAAGTCAATTCAATTTTAAGGGGTTGTCCAGGCAAAAATGGGCAGCCCTTTTAAATCAGCCGGGGTCATTGGAAAAAAAAAAAAAGATGCATACTCACCTGTCCCCGATGCTCCAGTGTCCTCCTGCACCTCCAGGTTCTTCTGCTCTGGCGGCTTCTCCCGGGTCTCTTCTGGAGTAACGCCAATCAGAGGCCTTAGCAGGCCTCAGGAAGAGGACCCGTGATGTCACAGATAGAGACATTGCAGGCCCTTCACTGATTGGTCTCAGCAGAACGCCGGAAGAGACTCGGGAGAAGCTGCTGGAGCAGAAGAACCAGGACGTGCTGGAGGACACCGGAGCATTGGGGACAGGTGAGTATGCATTTTATTTTATTTTTTCACTGCCCCCAGCTGACTTGAACATTAAAAGGGTTGTCTATATTTGCCCTTATTTATTTATTATGCTTACTTATATAGCACCATCATATTCCGCAGCGCTTTAATGGATGAGAACTTGCTCACATTGATTATTTCAATTTTCTATCCATGCCATCCTGTCTCTCACTGCCATTGGCTAAAGGTTATATCACTAACTGTACACTATCCAATCAGGATTGCTGATATGTGAATAACCAAAATTCAGTGACATGGCATATAAATAGGGGACTTGGCTTGTAAAAAGGGGAGTGTCCTAAATTAATCGTTACTAGTAATTGAGGTAAATGTTTATTCAAAGAGGACCTTTCTTGTCCACGAAGATAGGTAGTTAAAACCTATAGCAAAACTGACTGTGCACTCAATTCAGCACAGTTTTACCGGTATCTTCTCCGGTTGCAGAGATATCAGTGCCGTTAGTTTCAGTACCAACATAACTGCACTGTCAAAAGTGCTGGTCTCACAGCTCAGTGAGACACCCCCCGATGGTACACTTCTATAGTCCTCTATTATGAAAGGGAGTGTTCCTCACCTTCCAGTGATGACTCTGAGCTGTAAGGTCTGCCCCTCTGAGAGTACAGTGATTTTAGTTGATAAAACAAACAGCTCTGATATCTCTGGAATTGGAGAAAATACCGGCAAAGCTGAAAGTGTGCTGAATTCAGTGCATCATTAGTTTTGCTATGGTATATAACACACCGTCTCTTTGGGGACTTGAAAGGTCCTCTTAAGCAGTAATTTTGATTTAGGCCATAATTGGCCAGCCCTATATCACAGTATTACTTAAAGAGGTTGTCCGGACAAAAAGAAAATACTTTTAAAATATACTGGGGAGGTGGGGGAAAAAAAAAAAATCATACTCACCTGTCCCTGGTGCTCTGGCATCCTCTGGTCCTTCTGCTGGGCTGTCTTCTCAAAGTGAAACTCCTCGCCAGCTGTGACATGCCGGATCCCTTCTGCTGAAGCCACTGATTGGCCTCAGCGTCATCTGACCGCTGAGGCCAATAAGGTGCATCCAGAAGAGACCGCCGGATGTGACATGTAGTGATGTCACGCACACTCCGCTGAGGCTGCTAATTGGCCTTAGTACAGACTTCCACCGGAAGACAACAATGGACCGGCAGGACCGGACCACCCTCGGAGGAGACATCGGGGAAAGGTGAGTATAATTTATTTTTTTTATTTTTTTTTCACCTCCCCTGGCCTATTTAAAATATAAAAATTTTGCATGGACAACTCCTTTAATATTCATTAATTTTCTTTTTTTATCCTTTTTCCTGTTCTCTTCAACTGATTGAAAACCAGGACACTAATGGGAAGAGTTGACAGAAATATTTAACAGATTCCATGATGGCATATTCTACAATTAGCTGGTATACCAGGCTGACTGGTAAATGTTTGTTTCCCCTCATTCCTTCATAAAGCAATATCTAGCCAGGGGTATTATACCCACACACAACTACTGGACACCCCATGGTTCTACTGAACCAGATTTGCTAGGAATCTGTAATGTTGTATATTTTTTCAGTAAAACCACTGGTAGTCCAGGTTTTTTCATGTGGACTGCAGACTTTTTAAAACCTGTACAATCTTCTCATCTGAATGAGGCCTACAATGAATGGACATCAATGCAGTGCATGATCACTAGCAGTGCTCCAATGTAGGGGGCATTTATTGCAGTGACTCACACCTCTGGCTATCAGAGGGGGATGCTAGTTTAAAGGGATTCTATCATTGGGAAACCCATTTTTCACTAACACCACGACGGAATAGCCTTTAGAAAGGCTATTCTCCTACCTTTATTTTTCTGCTACACGCCGCCATTTCTGAGAATTTTCGTTTTTCTTCTGTATGCAAATGAGTCTTCAAAAAGCACAGGGGGCATTCCCGCTGTGCTCCAAAAGCACAGGGGTCATCCCTGTGCTCAAAAAAGACGCTCTTCTGAAGATCCAGCACCGCCTCTCTCTTCTGCTGACACCTCTCCGCCGTGTAATCAGCTGCTGAGTCTCTGTTCGGGATTCAAATCCCACGCATGCTTAGTCGGCTCTGCCATGTCGCGTTGGACAGAGCTGACTGAGCATTTTGAGCACAGGGGGAACGCCCCCTGTGCTTTTCTGAAGACTCATTTACATAAAGAAGAAAAACGAAAATTCTCAAACTGCGGCGCATAGCAGAAAAATAAAGGTAGGAGAAGAATAGCCTTTCTAAAGGCTATTCCAATGTGGTGGTAGTGAAAAATGGGTTTCCCAATAATAGAATCCCTTTATAATACCCCGATATTTCCTCTACTATGGAATGGGACCAGCAGGTGCAGACAACCCCTCTAATGTGCTTGTGACGTCAGTAGCTTTCCTGCATGTATTTTTTTTTGCACAGAAATTACTTTTCATCATGTGGGGTAAAGTTTAAATGTTGATATTGGAGCTTTCATAGCCATAAGATATTCTGTTTTTCAGTCCACAGATTGATCACGTACATTTATTTCCATGAGGATCTTCCAACATTAGTTTGCAGTTGCTTAATCATCTGGTATTTTGGTGGTGGCTTTGAACAGAATGTTGGCACTGTGAAGTTCTGCATCCTCACACCTCTATTTGCTGTATGGAATGGGCTTCTTTACTTGGTTGTTATTGCCACAGGCGTCAGCCCGCAAGGAGATGGAAAAGTCCAGGGATTTACGTCAGTTGCTTTTTCAATGATGAGCGTCTTCATAATACGCACCAACCTGCGACGATTGATATTCTTAGGGTGCATGGTACCCACAAAAGTGATGCCACTTTTATTTCTCGTCCCAGCTCTCTTTATACCACATGCCCCCCTCCTTAGTAACGTATGCGGTATACTGGTGGGAGTTATTTGTATCCTTTTACAAGTTGAAATGTAGGAAAATATCAACACATACATAAAATGGCCTATTACAAACTATTCAGCAAGTTGCTCTTTAGAAATATTATACAGCTAATGTGCGTTGCTGTCATTCGTCACAGGATAGCGCCATCATATTCTGCAGCACTTTACAGACAATCACTGTCCCATATAGGGCTCACAATCTACATTCCCTATCAGTATGTCTTTGGAGTGTGGGAAGAAACCCATCTAAAATCCTTGGCAGGATTTGAACCCCTAAGCCACTGTGCAGCCCAGTTTTCAGGGAAAACTATACCTTTTGCTTGTGGTAACTTCTATCATATTTCTAGGCAGTTCAGATAACCAAGCAAACAAATTGCACTCTAGCACTCCAACAAAAGAAACTTTTCTCCTAGGGTGTACCCTACCTCCCAGTGAACAGAGTAACTAACTACAGTCATGGCCAAAAGTTTTGAGAATGATGCAAATATTAATTTTTACAAAGTCTACTGCTTCAGTTTTTCTAATGGCAATTTGCATATACTCCAGAATGTTATAAAGAGTGATCAGCTTAACAGCAATTACTTGCAAAGTCAATATTTGCCTAGAAAATGAACTTTATCCCCCAAAACACATTTCAACATCATTGCAGCCCTGCCTTAAAAGGACCACCTAACATCGTTTCAGTGATTGCTCCATTAACACAGGTGTGGGTGTTGATGAGGACAGGGCTGGAGATCAATCTGTCATGATTAAGTAAGAATGACACCACTGGACACTTTAAAAGGAGGCTGGTGCTTGCCATCATTGTTTCTCTTCTGTTAACCATGGTTATCTCTAAAGAAACACGTGCAGTCATCATTGCACTGCACAAAAATGGCCTAACTGGGAAGAGTATTGCAGCTAGAAAGATTGCACCTCAGTCAACAATCTATTGCATCATCAAGAACTTCAAGGAGAGAGGTTCTATTGGTGCCAAAAAGGCTCCAGGGCGCCCAAGAAAGACCAGCAAGCGGCAGGACCGTCTCTTAAAAGTGTTTCAGCTGCGGGATCGGGCTACCAGCAGTGCAGAGCTTGCTGAGGAATGGCAGCAGGCAGGTGTGAGTGCATCTGCACGCACTGTGAGGCGGAGACTCTTGGAGCAAGGCCTGGTCTCAAGGAGGGCAGCAAAGAAGCCACTTCTCTCCAGAAAAAACATCAGGGACAGACTGATATTCTGCAAAAGGTACAGGGAGTGGACTGCTGAGGACTGGGGTAAAGTCATTTTCTCTGATGAATCCCCTTTTCGATTGTTTGGAACATCTGGAAAACAGCTTATTCGGAGAAGAAGAGGTGAGCGCTACCACCAGTCTTGTCTCATGCCAACTGTAAAGCATCCTGAAACCATTCATGTGTGGGGTTGCTTCTCAGCCAAGGGAATCGGCTCTCTCACAGTCTTGCCTAAAAACACAGCCATGAATAAAGAATGGTGCCAAAATGTCCTCCAAGAGCAAGTTCTCCCAACCGTCCAAGAGCAGTTTGGCGCTCAACAATGCCTTTTCCAGCATGATGGAGCACCTTGCCATAAAGCAAAGGTGATAACTAAATGGCTCAGGGAACAAAACAGAGAGATTTTGGGTCCATGGCCTGGAAACTCCCCAGATCTTAATCCCATTGAGAACTTGTGGTCAATCATCAAGAGACGGGTGGACAAACAAAAACCAACAAATTCAGACAAAATTAAAGCATTGATTCTGCAAGAATGGACTGCTATCAGTCAAGATTTGGTCCAGAGGTTGATTGAGAGCATGCCAGGGAGAATTGCAGAGGTCCTGAAGAAGAAGGGTCAACACTGCAAATATTGACTTGCTGCATTAACTCATTCTGTCAATATAAGCTTCTGTTACTCATAATATGAATGCAATTATATTTCTGTATGTGATAAAAACATCTGACAAACACACATAAAAACCAGAGGGCAGCAGATCATGTGAAAATATAATATTTGTGTCATTCTCAAAACTTTTGGCCATGACTGTACTGCTTTAAGGCATTAGGTGAGATGTGCTGCAAAATGCTCTCTATTTATGCTAAATAAAACAAGTGTATTAAAGGGACTTTGTCACCGGAATCCAGTATAACCACTCAGACCTGCAGATAGTTAGGTTAGGGTTACTGGAATCAAGTGTTTTACCCTTGTGAATCCTCTATTACCTAATATTTCTGTTTTATCAATGTGCATATGAGCTCTTTGTGGCAGTAAGAGCATTGCCATTGATCCTAAGAGGTAAGCAGCAATGCCCTTGTTGCTCCAAATAAGTCATTTACATATTGACAAAACAGTGATATCTTAACAACAGAGGCATCAAATTAACAAGGGGCCAACACTTTCATTCAGGTTGATATGCTGGGTTCTGAAGACAAACTCCCTTTAAACATTGATTTGAATGTACTATTTTGCAATATTCATGCATATTTGGTGCTTTTTGTGTTATATATTCTTTAACTTGAACACAGATGGTATGGGTGTCTGCTTTTTCTTGGACCCTTCAGAATCATTACTTTCACAAATGGATCAGATGGTGCCATTCAGGCTAATAAAAGGCATCCTAGTTTGGAGGTACATTCCTGCAACTTCAGCAGAAAGGAATGCTTCTCAAACCAGAAAGTAAGTCACCTGTATTCATGTGCACGATGGCTGCATCTGCTGTAAGAAGGTGACATGTAGAGTTGCCACCTCGTAATGGACAGTTAAAGTCTCATACAAAATATATTGCGTTCAACCAAAACCTGTTAATGACATTTGACAGATTTTCAACCATGTGGCCAAAGTTTATCTTTGACTTCCTAGGACTATAACGTGAATTTTCACTGGTTCCACTACATAATATAATCGTCTCATAATTAATGATGGTCTTTTACTCTGTAAAGTGGACGTCTTTATCTCTGTTTGCAACTAAATTAACCCATTCTTTAATAATCGTTGATTGTAATGTCAATCTGTATTCCCTTAGTCCAGACAGCAGCACAATATGGGGTATCTCTGCCCCTGTGTGTTGTTTAGCACAGGTGGAACCTTTAATTAGCACCAAAAAGGTGCCTCCTACTAGCCCTATAAGAGGGCACAAGAGACCTCCCTCCACTGTGTAAATTATAAAGTAACAGGAAACAAGCTTCTAGGGAGGGAAGCCTTGTGCTGCTGTCTGGACTAAGGGAATACAGATTGACATTACAATCAACGATTCCCCTTACGTCCGACAGCAGCAAAATATGGGGAGATAGCAAGTAATTCCCTTAGGGAGGGTTTCCTCGCCTTACAACATCAAGGACTGACTGACCAAAGGCAGTTGTCTGGAAACTGCGGATGTCCAATGATAATGTTTAACAAAAGGTCAACTGAGATGACTATGATGCAGCCGCACAAATCTGGTCCAATGGTAAGGACCGATACTCAGCCAAAGAAGTCGACAACCCAGGTCGAGTGGCCGTAGAAAGACTGGAGGGAATAACTCCTGAATAAGAAAGGAAGACTTAATTGTCTCCTTGATCCATGTGGATAGAGTAGGCTTGGAAGCCTTGAGGCCTCTGTTTTTACACTGCATATCAATTAGTAGGCTTTCGGCCTTCTTAAGCGGTTGAGTGTGGAATAGGTAAATCCACAGACACCTTACCACATCTAAGGTGTTGAGCTTTTCTTCCTCCTCAGAGGTTGGAGAGGGGAAAAACACAGGTAACGAAATTAGCTGATTGCTATTATAGTATGAGGGGACCTTAGGGATAAACCCAGGCAAACCTAAGGTGCACCCTATCTGCAAAAACAAAATGTACGGTTCTCTAGAAGAGAGGGCCTGGAGTACCCCTACTCTTTGGCAGATATAATAGCCAACAAAAAAGTGGTTTGTAGGCTAAATATTTTATCCCCGTAGTCTCCAAGGGTCCAAATGGAGGACCGCACAGGCCTGTAATGACTACCGCAAGGTCCCACTGGGGATGATACTGAGGGCTTTAGCCTCATTGCCTCTTTAAGGAACCTTGCAACCAGAGGATCCTGAGACAGACGTCTGTTCAAATGAGCGGAGAGGGCCGCAATCTGCACTTTCAAAGTGGCAGGGGCAAGGCCCTTACCCAAACCGTCCTGAAGAAAATATCAGCCGTTGAAGGTTCTAGATTATTAATACCCTTCTTGGAGCACCACTCCATGAAAATCTTGGCTGTCCTCTGGTAGTTCTTATTGGTAGATTCTGCTCTTGCAGAATAAAGGGTCTTCAGGACGGCCTCTGACAGTCCTCTATCCTGCTGTAGGGACTGCTCAACCTCCAGGCTGTCAGGTTGAATCTCCAGAGATCCTGGCACTTCAGAGATCCTTGGGAAACCAGGTTCTGGATGGGGGGAAGCCTCCAATATATCCCTCGACTCATCTCCATGAGTTGGGAAAAACCAGCTCTTTTTGGCCAGAATGGAATGATGGCTATCACAGAGACTTGGTCCTGTCTGATTTTCATTAATACCTTTGGTATTATTGGAATTGGAGGGAAGATGTATGCCAGCCTGGACCTCCAAGGGATGGACAGGGCATCCACTGCCAAGGGATTGTCCTCCTGGTAAAGGGAACAGAACTTCTCCACCTTGGTGTTGAGTCGGGTTGCCATGAGGTCTATTTCTGGAAGACCCCTGTTCAGGGTAATCTGATGAAAGACTTCTGGATTGAGTGACCATTCTCTTGATACGGCATAACCCCGACTCAACCGATCCGCTACTATGTTCAGGGAGCCCTTGATGTGAACTGCGGATAAATGGGTTAGATTTTTCTCTGCCCATGTAAATATCAGATCTGCCTCCCTAAGGAGGGTTGGTGATCTGGTGCCTCCCTGTCTGTTCACGTACAGCACTGTGGTCATGTTGTCTGACCGGATTTTGACTGCTCTTCCCTGGGAAGAGGCAACCAATAGAGTAAGGCACGATATACGGCTCTGAGCTCCTTCCAGTTGGACGAGGTCCTTTTTTCAGGAGCGCTCCAGACTCCCTTTATGGAGTTTCCGTCCAATGGGCTCCCCATCCCGAGAGGGATGCATCTGTAGTCAACAGGGTCCAAGAAGGTTGGACCGTGGACCTTCCGTCTTTCAGGTGCAACCACCACTTGAGGGAAAAAGACGGGTCCTGGGGGAGAGTCGAATCTTCTTGCTGAATGTAAGAAGGGAGCGATCCCAAGCCTCTAATAACTCCTTCTGGAGGGGACGTAAGTGCCACAAGGCCCATGGGACTGCCTCCACTGCGGAAGACATCAAGCCCAGGATCTTCATCAATGTTCTGATGGAGGCTATCGGCTTTTTGAAGAGGTGCCGGACTGCCGCAACCAGCTTCTCCTTCCTTGCTGGTGTCAAGGAGATTTGCAGGCGGACTCAATCTAGGAAGTAGTTTTCTCATAGGAACTTCCTTCGAGTTGAAGGGATCGTTTTTGACTTCTCCCAATTTATAAGCCATCACAGACTCTGAAGGCTGTCTGTAGGTACTGGAGCAGAACAGACTCTGACTGGGCCTTTATCAACCAGTCGTCTAGATAAGGCACCAAGAATATCCCCTGAAGCCTGAGGGCGGCCGTTATGGGGGGCCACTACCTTTGTAAAGGTGTGGGAAGCAGAGGAGATCCCGAAGGGTAGTGCTGTGAATTGAAAGTGCTTCCTGTGGCCGGAAACTACTACGGCAATCCTTAGAAAAAAACCTTCTGTGTGGAGGTAAATAGAAATATGCAAATAGGCGTCTTTTATATCCAAAGTCACAAAAAACATTGCCTTAGAGGAGAAAGGTGGTGACAGACTTTATGGTTTTCCTATGGAAGCGCTTCTTTTTGATGAAGCGGTTGAGGTACCTTAAGTCTATGATCATTCTCCACTTGTCTGCCGGTTTTGGCATCAGGAAGACGGGAGAATAGACACTGGATCCTTCTTCTAGAGAAGGGACTTCCACCAGGGCTCCCTTGTGAATGTACTCTCGGATGAAGCATTCCAGGGAGGCTGCGAGTTAACACAAACCGATCCTGAGGAGGACGGAGGAACTTCATTGCATAATCTCTTTGGATTACCTACCGGACCAATGGGTCTCGAATTTTTTCCTGCCCGCAGTTGAGAAAGTGGGAGACACGACCTCCGACAGGAATCTCGGCCACAGGAAAACTGCTTCTGATGTCAAAAGCTAGGCTTGACTTTTTTATCATCAGACTTCGGAATCTCCGGCCGGCGCCTCTAGAGGAATAACTAGAGCCTCTCTGGACTTCCTTCCACGACGAGGCGGATAGCCTCTACCACGGCCAGAGCCAGACCTACCTCTGAAGGCCTGGGGTAAAGGTTTACCCTTCTTGCCGGCCAAGCCCTCTAGGATCTCGTCTAGGGCACAGCCAAAGACTCTACCCGGCTCAAAGGGTAATGTGCACAAATTATACTTTGAGGGGAACACAGCTCTCCAAGGTTTTAACCATAGAGGTCTTCCTGCTGCAGTGTTCTTGGTAAGTGCCAGGGATTTGGCCGCCAGCCTTAATTGATGGTGGGAGGCTTCCGTTAAATATTCAGCTGCCAGGGAAACTGAGCCTAGAAACCCTAGCAGCTCGTCTCTGGAGACTCCAGAGTCGGTCACTTTTGAGGTGGACCAGGTCAGTACATAATTTGGCTGACACTTCACAGGACGCAACCGCACAGCGGTCTTGGGCGAGGCAGCTGAATAAGCCTTCTTGAAGTTATTGTCGAAGCGCCTGCCATGGCGTCGTGCAGATTTGCTCCATCATCTGATGGTACCTTAGTGCGGCAGGACAGTTTAGCCACCGCCATATCCACCTTGGGAGGAGGACCCCATTGATCCCATTGAGCAACTGGGAATAAAGCGCTGAACCTCCTAGGAACCACAAGAGGTTTTTCAGGACTTCTCCACTCTGAGGACATTAATTTTTGTAATGTCTGGTCCACTTGGAAGACCCTAGGCCCTCTATAGGTGAACACGGAGGCTTCCCCGTCAACATCACGATCCTTAGACCGGATGGACTTCAGCAGCCGGCTTAATTTTTCGAGTGGAAGCACGGCCTGCTGGGATCTTCAGTGGAATCGTCAGATGAGAGTGTCACGTCCACTATCTGATAATCTTCATCAGAGATCCGTAAGGAAGATTGTGTCTCAATCTGCGGTCTCTTGGCAATCTGGGTGATGGAAGAACGAATCTCCTTTAAGAGACTCCTCATAAAGTCCTTTACCCAAGTAACAACCTCTTATAGAAGGTACTTCCGGCAGGGTCCGCGACACTGGTGACAGCGGGTAAAATCATAGCCGTCAGGTAAAGGGGTATTGCAATCCAAACACATTAGGTGTTTTCAAGTTTAGAGGAATTTTTCCTCCTAAGCGCATCGCCATTACGTGCTGCAGAAGATGACATCTGAAACATCAAACAGCCACGTGACACTGAAACAGGGAAGATCGCCAAGCATCACATAAAAACCCAAGGGGTACCTCTTTTTTTTTTTTTTTTTTTTGAATCGGTCACTTGAAGAGAGAAAAAAACCGTCAGAAAAAAACCAGCCACCGCAACCCGCAGCAGAGGAACTAGAAACCACTCACTCAACAAATAAAGGACTGCATTCAGACCTTTTAAATGTAATCCAGCAGCAAGGGGAGGAAGCCAACAAAGAAACATTTATACAGCACCAAAACAAGTCAAACGCCATACTGGAACATAGAGGAGCATAAGCCTAAGCCAGAGGCTCAAAATACAAGCAGCAAAAATCAATTGTATATTTTGCCTTTAAATTTTAAATTTCCAAACTTACCGCACTTTTTCCGAGAAAACCGGAAGTAGGGCGCGGTGGTGCGCAAAGGCTTCCTTCCCCTGGGAACACGGAACCGGAGAAAAGTTCCGGCCGCGGAGGTTCCCCGCTTACTTCCGGGATCGCGCTGCCTGCAGATGGATGCCGGATAACGCTGCGCTGCGGTGCGAAGGCCCGAAGGACCGGAGGTTTTTTCTTTGGGACCGAGGTACCCCAAGAAGGTAAGCCAGGAGTAACTAAAACCCCTAGCAACGGGAGGTCACAAGAGACCTCCGTCCACCTGTTCCACACAGGACAGAAAAAAACACAGTGGAGGGAGGTCTCTTGTGCCCTCTTATAGGGCTAGTAGGAGGCACCTTTTTGGTGCTAATTAAAGGTTCCACCTGTCCTAAACAACACACAGAGGCAGAGATACCCCATATTGTGCTGCTGTCGGACGTAAGGGGAATGATGCTTTACAATTCTGATGACTGTTGACCTCCTACTCAAACTAGAATACTATTGGTATTATTAAGGTGATAATCCCATTTGCAACAGCTGAACCTGTCTGCTCAGCTATTCTCAAATTCCTATAGAAATGAATGGAGAGAGACACTCGTTCAAGGTCATGTCTCCACTCACAACAGGAGCAGTGTTTTTCTAATCACAATGTACAAATGCATGAAGGTCCAGTACAAAGACTTTTTTTCACCAGCATCGTAGATGGGGATTCTTTACTGTCAGAGCAGAGAGGTAATGGAACTCTGACACAGGATGTGGCAGTGGTGGATTATTTGTACAAGTTCAAGAAGGGCCTGGATGTGTTTAAAGGGAATCTTGTCAGGTCAATCTGGGACACTAAACCACCCACAGGTCCTTATAGACCTGGGGTTTAGTGTCCCAAATCGCCCTGTTGTAATGCAATCCGCAGACGCATTAAAAATAAAAAACCTTTATACTTACCTAGAGAAGGGTCTGATGAACGCTGTTTGGCCGAGAACAATCCGGCTTATTCATGAGATTCTTTGTTGGCACGCCTCCTCCATGCTTCCGGCGCCTGCGCTGTTCTTCAGTGAAGCCGAAGATGGACACCCCGGCTTCACTGTGCAGTTGCCAGAGGTACGGGGCATGCGCACTGAAACCGAGGTGTACTCCTCTGGCTTCATTGAAGAACTGTGCAGGCGCAGGGAGTACAGCGGCAGGGTGAGTATAAAGCTTTTTTATTTTTAATGCGGCCATGAATTGCGTTATAACAGGGTGATTTGGGACACTAAACCCCAGGTCCACATGGCCGTGTGGGTGGTTTAGTGTCCCAAATTGCCCTTACAGATTCCCTTTAAAAAGGAAACATATTACAAGTTTTAGATTTTTGGTGAAGTTGATCTAGGGTTTTATACTGATTGCCAGATTTGGTGTTGGGAAGGAATTTTTTCCCCTGACATGGGTCAATTGGCATCAGTAACAAATGGGATTGGTACTAGTTCTAGCTGCCAGATGCTCTCAGTTCAACATTTGTGATGTTCGGTACTGACTTCTCTTTTTTCTTGATGACCAATTATGATATTTTATATATGACTCCTAATCAGTTTTGTTTTGTCTCTTGAAGGATCAACCCACCTCCTGGATCTTATCCAACCCAGCAGTATTATGCTCCACCTCAAGGCCTCCCTGATGCCTACTCTCCATATCATCACACAAAGCTAACTGGGACTTGGCCTCCTGCTGGTGCCTCAGTGTATCCAACAGGAGCAGCGTCTGGACAAACATGCAGCCATGTCTGCCAAGGAGCACACACACATAGTAATGAAGCTAATATTTCTTTACCACCTATGCACTTCCATCAATCCCAAAAAGACCTTGGGATTTCTTCTGATCAGCCAGAACTGCAGCAAGTCCAGACGCAGTGAACAAATGGTATTCTTGTTTAACGACTGTGTTATAATTGAAGATGGCAAGGATTACAGTTTTCTGTTCACATATTCTATCATGGTTGGTAGTTTACCCATTATACTCTGACTCAAGCCTAACAGATAGGTACAAATATCAAACCTATTATTTTATATTGTGGGCCATCACTTTGGTATTCTCAACAGTAACAATCAAAATAGACTTCTGCTGAATGACTTTCCTATTGATGGCATGGCCTTTACCTTCTCTGCTGAAACCTTAAGATTTGAATTTTTTTTTTTTTTTTGCACTGAACACTTCTACTTTTATGATGGATTTGTTCTGTCTTTCTTCTTAAATGATATGTCACCAGACTCCCCTTTTTATTTTAGAGCATATCTCTTTTTCTGCAGCATAGCTCTTAAAAATCCTGGTGAATATGTTCTGCAAAAGCATAAACCCTCAATCACCAGATGATGACAAATGTGCAGAGAATTAGTTTTGGCCCATTAAAGTGAGTGGAACAAAGCTTCTGTACCCTGCAAAGTTGCTACACTTTAGATGGCGTGCATATACACAATTAAGACGACACCTCACGCGTTGAGGCAGCTGATTGAAAGTCTGATCTGATATTTATGACTCCTCTTGTGGATGGGTTCTCAATATCCTAAACCCTTATGTGTCAGCTTGAGGTACACTGACAATGTTTTTTATCTCTATTTAGTAGATCAGTATAAAAGGTGCAAACTGATGGCTATTATTTTTTATTTTTTTTGGGGGGGGGGGGTTATTTTATACAGTGACCTCTATGTAAACTGATTGCATACATTTTTTTGCATCTGTTAAACAGATCTGGGAAACATATGTAAAAAAAAAAATTTTATCAATGAACCCTTAATCCGCATTCACGCCACCAAGTTTCACCAAGGAGAGACTCCTAGCATAATCAGTACGGGACAGTATGTTGCTGGGAGGCAGGGACTTCTAGCATCATAGATATCTACCATGCTAGGAGTCCCTCTCCCGTCACACTGTTCAGGCCGGTAAATTCAGCCAAAAAAAAAAAACCTGATTCAAACAGATGCCATGGAAAGGGCATCTATTTGCATTCATTTTATACTCCAAAGACATGGATAGGAAATTTAAGTATTTAGTTGTTAGCACTATGTGGGACAGTGACTGACAATGTATGTAAAGCACTGTGGCATATGTTACCTCTATTTAATAATACATAGACTTTTAACAAAATGTCTGTTTATCTGCAGTACAGAAAAACGTGGAACGCTGCTTTTCTATACTACTACAAAAAAAAACACATCTAATTTTCTTTCTAAAACTCTGAAGTCTATGTAAAATGAATGCATGTGTTTTTTTTTTTTAAAAAATTTTTAAAGGAAGCATGAAATGTATAGTAAGGCCTGGTTTACACTTTTTTTTTTTTTTTTTACTGAAGAACAGCATGCAGATCTTGATTGCAGTAATGAGAAGTACCTGTTACTCTGCATGTCACTAGTATACTGATGACCAGCAGACTACAGGCTTTCAGTTTAATGGTTGTTACTATATAGGTGATGTGCAGAGTAACACTTGCTTGGAATGCTACAATTGAAAAAACTGCATTCAGGTTTGTTTTTTTTAGCAGGAAATCGCTGCATAAACCCAGCCTCAGAGGAACTTTGCCTATCTCTGTCTATAATGCAAAATGTAGGAATTGACAAAAAGTTCTTAAAAGAAAAAAAATCACCTTGCATGTCTTATTATGCATCTCACCTGTATGGTAAAAAAATCTGTGGTGCACTGACTGTTATCATACAGGTGAGATGTAATAAATAACATGTGCTATTCACTAGTTCTTCATTAAAAAAAGAAAAAAAAGCAGCATATAAACTGAGCCTAAGACATTTTGACTTTTGACCCATACTAGGCCCTGTTTAGTGATCGGTATGGCTTTATACTAGCTGCCATGTATTAAGATTATGGTTTAGGTATGCTATATTTCTATTATTTTTACAAAATGTTTTCTTTATCATTTGTAGATTATACATACAGTGCTGGCCAAAAGTATTGGCACCCCTGCAATTCTGTCAGATAATACTCAATTTCTACCAGAAAATGATTGCAATCACAAATGCTTTGGTAATAATATCTTCATTTAATTTGTCTTCAATGGAAAACCACAAAAAGAATTGTCAAAAAGCCAAATTGGATATAATTCCACACCAAACATAAAAAAGGGGGTGGACAAAATTATTGGCACCCTTTGAAAAATCAGGTGATGCTTCTCTAATTTGTGTAATTAGCAGCACCTGTTACTTACCTGTGGCACATAACAGGTGGTGGCAATAACTAAATCACACTTGCAGCCAGTTGAAATGGATTAAAGTTGACTCAACCTCTGTCCTGTGTCCTTGTGTGTACCACATTGAGCATGGAGAAAAGAAAGAAGACCAAAGAACTGTCTGAGAACTTGTGAAGCAAAATTGTGAGGAAGCATGAGCAATCTCAAGGCTACAAGTCCATCTCCAAAGACCTGAATGTTCCTGTGTCTACCGTGCGCAGTGTCATCAAGAAGTTTAAAGCCCATGGCACTGTGGCTAACCTCCCTAGATGTGGACGGAAAAGAAAAAATGACGAGAGATTTCAACGAAAGATTGTGCGGATGGTGGCTAAAGAACCTCGACTAACATCCAAACAAGTTCTAGCTGCCCTGCAGTCCGAGGGTACAACAGTGTCAACCCGTACTATCCGTCGGTGTCTGAATGAAAAGGGACTCTATGGTAGGATACCCAGGAAGACCCCACTTCTGACCCAGAGACATAAAAAAGCCAGGCTGGAGTTTGCCAAAACTTACCTGAGAAAGCCAAAAACTTTTTGGAAGAATGTTCTCTGGTCAGATGAGACAAAAGTAGAGCTTTTTGGGAAAAGGCATCAACATAGAGTTTACAGGAAAAAAAAAGAGGCCTTCAAAGAAAAGAACACGGTCCCTACAGTCAAACATGGCGGAGGTTCCCTGATGTTTTGTGGTTGCTTTGCTGCCTCTGGCACTGGACTGCTTGACCGTGTGCATGGCATTATGAAGTCTGAAGACTACCAACAAATTTTGCAGCATAATGTAGGGCCCAGTGTGAGAAAGCTGGGTCTCCCTCAGAGGTCATGGGTCTTCCAGCAGGACAATGACCCAAAACACACTTCAAAAAGCACTAGAAAATGGTTTGAGAGAAAGCACTGGAGACTTCTAAAGTGGCTAGCAATGAGTCCAGACCTGAATCCCATAGAACACCTGTGGAGAGATCTCAAAATGGCAGTTTGGAGAAGGCACCCTTCAAATCTCAGGGACCTGGAGAAATTTGCCAAAGAAGAATGGTCTAAAATTCCAGCAGAGCATTGTAAGAGACTCATTGATGGTTACCGGAAGCGGTTGTTCGCAGTTATTTTGTCTAAAGGTTGTGCTACCAAGTATTAGGCTGAGGGTGCCAACACTTTTGTCCGGCCCATTTTTGGAGTTTTGTGTAAAATGATCAATGATTTGACTTTTTTTTCATTCTCTTTTGTGTTTTTTCATTGCAAGCAAAATAAATGAAGATATTATTACCAAAGCATTTGTGATTGCAATCATTTTCTGGAAGAAATTGAGTATTATCAGACAGAATTGCAGGGGTGCCAATACTTTTGGCCAGCACTGTAAAAGACATTGAGGGGAATTTATCAACCCAGAAAACAAGCATAGAAGGGTGAAAATGTGCCGCATCTTTGGCACAAGGGCCCCTCTTGCGCCAAAAATGTGACACATCCCCCGCTCTGTTTTTCTGGCTTGAGTTATACCCGGAATCTACACCAGTTCCTAACTGGTAGTTCTCATTCCAGTGCATTGGCTTTCTCCTGATTTATGAAAAGACCGATATCTCTTCATAAGTCACTCATTCCTTACATCTGTCAGGGGACTTCATTAAGACTGGTGTACAAAACACGAGTTAATAAATCTGCATCACTGTTTTATGAAAATATACATGTCTCATGGAATGCATGACAGTTGTATTCAGCATCTATGTAATATAGATCCAAAATGTGCCTGAGAACAATAGCGCCAAGACAGGGCTGGACAAATTCGAGGAGCCACATAGCTAGTGTGCCTAAAATCTGCTTTTGGTTGCTTATCCATTTATTTTCTATACATTTCTATGAAGGTTCTCTTTGCCTGGCATATTAGTGTCTCCTGACTTGTTCCAATTCTTAAAATCAACAGTAATTTATTCATTGGCATAATAACATATATACTGAAACATTGAAAGCGTACATTTTGTTAGCTAAGTCTATATAAGATAGCGGCATACCACTGAGACCTACCATGACCATTTTACAGTTTCTCTACTTAGTTGGTAGACTGCTTTAAAGCAGAACCTCATTCACAATTTGTGTAGAATTAAGTTTAAAGGGTCCAACCTGGTGAAACACTTATTAAAATATAATATTTATTAATGAACCATATTAAAAAGAGGACACTATAGACCTCGGCCATAGGACTATGGTTAAAGGGGTATTCCAATGAACATAATCATATCTATAATGGTAGCTAATTAAAAGTTAAACATTTTTGCAGATATAAGTAGTTAAAAATTCTGCAGAGTTTTAAAGATTTTCTGTAACTATCTTAGTGGTGACAGCCTGTTGTTTTGATCGGTTGCCAATGGATACGACCACTAATGCAGAAACTTTCTATGGTCTGGGACTTGTCAAGAACCCAACAATGATTTTCTTATTGTAGCTGGGTTATCAGGCAGGGACACTACATGTATCAGAAGATATCCTGGCCATGATAAGGAAATCATAGCTGATTTTCTGAGCTTAGAAAGATCCTGCATTCCTGGTCATATCCACTGGCAACCGATCAAGACAACAACTTGTGACCACAAGATATTTAGAGCAAATCTTTAAAACTGTGCAAAATGTTTAATTACTTATATTTGCAAAAATGTCTAACTTTTAATTATCTACAAATTTAAAAATGGTTATGTACATGGGAATACCCCTTTAAGATTCATTGATGACATATTGATACTATGACATGATACTGAGGAAGAGTTCAGCAATTTTGTACGGACATTAGATTCAAACAATATAGGTCTCTTCTTGACCCATGAGGTACAAACCCGCTTAGTCACCTTTTTAGACTTAACCGTCACAAAATCGGCAACGGTGAGACTGCAGACGACAATACACCCTAAACCCACAGCAACAAATAACTTGTTGCTGTGGGATAGTTGGCATCCATAATTCGTTAAAACGTGCTATTGCCTAGGGGGCAAAATTTGAGAATGAAGAGTTTGCTCTAATTTGGGAGATTACCAAATGGCGACCAATGAATTTAAAAACAGGTTTAAGAGAAGAGGCTACCCAGAATTCCTCTAGAAGGAAGCCGACATGCATTGGCAGCAAACCAGAATGAATTACTTAATCCATGTGATAGAAGCAATGATGCATTCCCATGCAGCATTATAGGGACATTTGACTCCATACATCAAGAAATTCAGAAAATTTTACAAAAGTATTGGAGCATTCTACATCCGGACCCCAATATTGGTGAGTTAGTGGGAAAAGTTACCAGAATCGCCTATCCTCAGGACCGAAATCTTAGGACACCGTGCACCAATCTATCCTTTCAATTCAATCAAGAACATGGCTGGGTGAAAAACCTAGAGGTACCTACAGGTGTGGGGCATGCAAAGCTTGTACATCCTTTCAGAGTTCAACAACAGAAAGATCTTACATGAATCAGTCAGTCATTCATCAACTGTTAATCAATGGGTGTCATTTACCTGTGGGCAAAACTATAAGGCAGTTCTGGAGGCACATCAGGGATAATATCAATAACATTGAGAGACCGCAAGATACCATGGTGGAAAGAGCAAACCAGTATTCCAGGGTATTGAAATGGTGTCACTGTCTAGAGAAGGAGATTTTGACACTAAAGTGTTACAACACAAAGTACGATGGATCTTTGAGAAGCAAATGATTAAACAGCTGTTCAGCCTCCTTTTAATATGTTTCATTAATAAATATTATATAAGTGTTTCACCAGATTGGATCCTATTAACTATTGATAGATAGAGGAAAAACACCGTGTATCTTTTCATTCTTATTAACCTACATTCTGAGTAGTTTTATACACCATGTTCATGCTGGAGAAGCCAGTCTTTGGCTTAATGGACGTTCTGAGTTCAGTTTAGTAAATCCAGTCAATACTATTTTTCCTGGTCCAAACATGACTGTGTGAAACAACCCTGGAATATTATTCTGCAGGTTGCAGAGCTGAAATTTCTGACTTTCCAGGCTTGCTCAGTATCTGCTATATTTGGTTGCTCCTGTGATATACATTTTGGGAAGTGTAGCCTTTTCATCTGGTACTATGCACTGGTTAATGAAAATTGTTTTGCCCAACCAGAGTGAGCAGATTTTCACAATATACTAACACTGGTGCACCCTTCTGACTGGGACATCAGTTAGTGAAAGTAGTGCAGAATGTGCCTTAACATTGCATTGCCTTGTCTTTTAATGCTTTTTTAATTGGAAATGTGATTTTGTGTTCACTTTTTACAATGCTACATAAACGTGTAAATATAATAATCGCTCCCTTTTAATCCTTACAATTAACTTTTTCTTACAATATTTACAGTGGCTTGCAAAAGTATTAATACCCCTTTGAACTTTTTCACATTTTGTCACCTTACAACCACAAACTGAAATGTATTTTATTGAGATTTTAAGTGATAGATCAACACAAAGTAGCAGATAATTGTGAAGTGGAACGAAAATGATACATGGTTTTCAAAATTGTAATCAAATAAAAATTTGAAAAGTGTGATGTGCCAAAGTATTCAGCCCCCCTATATCCAGTGGCATAAGTACCGTGGTAGTGGCTTTCACAGGGCCCTGGAGTTTAGGAGGCCTAGCAGGCCCCTTATGTGTGTTATTTCTTTTAATAGGTCGTTACCTGCTGGAATAACCCCAGCAGATAACGGGCTGTCTCTGCTTCTCCTTCTGTGTCCCATATCATGTTGCTGGAGCCCCCTGGAGGACAGAATCGGAAGTGGCTGTGAGCAGGAGTGGGAATCAGTAAGTCAGGCCGCGGGCAAGAGTGTTTGTTGGACGAACCCCAACAAGTACTGCTATTATTATACTCTGGGGTCTCCAGTGTGACTCCCTGCAATCTTTGGGCCTCTCTAGTGACGTCCCAGACGTCACGGGGCCTAGACCGGCGTCAATATGCATTGCAACATCGGACTGGCCCACGTGATGCCTGTGCCGGCATTGAAGAGGGTCGAAAGCAGCAGGGAGTGCACTAGAGTCCAGGAGAGGTGAGTACCACTGTTTTTTGTTTGTCACCTCCCCTGGGCCTCTGATCATTATATGCTGGAGTCTGAAAAGACCCCAGAGTATAATAGTTCGTGGGTGGTCCACTATGGGGTATAATACTGTGTGCAGGGGCCACTGTGGGACATTATACTGTGTGCAGGGGCTGCTGTGGCACATTATAGTGTGTGTAAATGGGACATTATATTAGCGTTACGCTGCTAGAGACTTTTAGATTTTTGCCCATTCTTGTTTGCAAAATAGCTCAATCTCAGCCAGATTGGAAGGAGAGCGTCTGTGAACAGCAATTTTCATGTCTTGCCACAGATGCTCAATGGGATTTAGGTCTTGGCCATTTTAATAGTAGTATAATGTTGTACCGTGTTAGCCATTGAAAGTAGTGGAAGAGTGAAGAAATCAGGCGATACCTTTTAGAGGCTAACTGAGTATATTTATAAGTAAGCTTTCAGGAGTACTCGCTCCCTTCATCAGACATGGTGTGATACAAGAACTGAAAATTAACAGATTTTTATACACATGGTTTTCAAAGCATTTTAGAGTCCTTAAAAAAATTGCAATCTAAGTAGAGAAGTTATTTACAACAGGTCAAAAAAAACAGTCTGGAAACTTGTGGTGCGTGACGGAGGGATCAGTAATTCTTGCTGTTATCTGTTTGCTATCAGGAGGTGATTTGTGACCCTCACAGGTCACACATAGTGTGATTTGAAGCTGGCATGAATATTGAGTTCAGTTCATGGTTCAAACATAGTGTGACATGAAGCTGGCATGAATATTAAGTCCAAATTGCAGAGTTTGAAATTTTTGCATAAATTTATACTCCATTTCTTTTCTTTTCTCCTGTGTCTTAAAATGTCCCATTAAAACCACAACCCGCAAATCTTCAATAGAGTGGTTTTCTCCGGAGAAATGTGCGGCCACTGGGAGATCGGTTCTGCTGTTATTAATGGTGGATCTGTGTGAGTTCATTCGTTGACTGAGTCTCTGCCCTGTTTCCCCCACATAGAGGCCTGTGGTGGGACATTGCACACACATTATGAGGTACACCACATTGGAAGACCTGCAGGAAAATGTCCCCCTAATTCTGTGCACCTGTTGTGACTGTGGGATAGGTACACTGTCAGCGGTGTGGATGTGCTTGCAGGTCATGCACCTTTTATGTAGGCAAGGTGAGGTGCCATTTTCAGTTGGGGCCTTCAGGGCACTCCGGACGATAATGCGCCTCAGGTTTGGTGGTTGTCGAAAGGAGAGGAGAGGGGGGACTGGAAATATGTCCTTGAGTCTGTTGTCCCTATGTAGTACAGGTTGGAGCTCCTTGGCAATCCTTCGTAGGATCTCCAGCTGTGGGTTGTAGGTGACTACTAGTGGCACTCGGGCTTCTTTCTGGGTCTCTCTATATGTGAGCAGACTGTCTCTGTTAATGGCTGCTGCTTTGTTTAATTGGTTGTCTGTCACTTTTGGTTTGTATCCCAATCTGAGAAATTTCAACCTCAGATCCAGGAGGTGCTTGTCCAGGTCTGTTTTGTCGGAGCAAATACGATTGTATCGTATAGCCTGGCTGTAGATTATAGATTGTCTTGTGTGCTTGGGGTGGAAGCTGTCGTTTCTCAGGTAGGCCGTTCTGTCTGTGGGTTTGTGGTATATTGATGTGAGTAGCCGGTGGTCTTTAATGTATATTGTGGTATCCAGAAAGTGAATTTCACTCCCTGAATAGCTAAGTTTAAGGTTGATGGTCGGGTGAAAGTCATTGAAGTCATTATGGAATTGAAGTAGGGCCTCCTCACCTGCAGTCCAGATGACAAGGATATCATCGATATAACGAAGGTAAATCATAGGTTTGGTGTTGCATGTTGATAAATATGTTCCTTCCATTTCTGCCATAAAGAGATTTGCATATTGGGGTGCACATCTGGTCCCCATTGAAGTTCCCATTCGCTGTAGATATAGATCCTCTCCAAAGGTAAAATGGTTGTGGCTAAGGATGAATTGTATGAGCTGCGTTACTGGTTCTGTTGGGAGGTTTTGTTTTGCCAGGTGTACCCGACATGCTGCAACTCCATCCTTGTGGGGAATGTTAGTATACAGGGATTCCACATCCATGGTGGCCAAAATGGTACCCTCAGGTAGAGGGCCCAGGGCATTCAGTTTGTTAAGAAGGTCAGTGGTGTCCTGGATATAGCTTGGAGTATCCCTGACAAGGGGTTTTAGGAGATTTTCCACCCAACCTGAGATGTTTTCTGTCAGTGTCCCAATGCCAGAAATGATAGGCCTCCCAGGGTTGCCATCTTTGTGTATCTTTGGGAGCATATAGAAGCAGCCCGGCCTGGGATCTTGGGGGATAAGTCCTTTTACCTGATTCTGGATCTGGACTGGAAACTCCTTGATCATACTCTTTAGTTCTTTCATATAGGCTTCTGTGGGATCACTTCCAAGTTTGGAGTAATGGATGGGATTTGACAGTTGCCTGTTTGCTTCCTGGATATAGTCTGAGGTATTCATTATGACTATTGCGCCCCCTTTGTCAGCTGGTTTTATTATTATATCCTGATTTTCTTTCAGTGAAGTAATAGCCTTCTGTTCCTGCAGGGTTAGGTTATGCGCCTGTTTCTTTTGTTTCTCTAGGATTTCTGATTTTACTTTGCTTCTGAAACAGTCAATATATTTATCCAGTGCTGCATTAGCTCCAGGGCGTGGGGTCCAGGTAGATTTTTTGGTAGGATTCCTTATGGGCTGTTCCATCTCAGAGTCACTGCTGTATGGAGGGTCTTTTGTCATAAAAATATTCCCTTAATCTCATTTTTCTGAAAAACTCCTCCATATCATTGCAGAGTTGGATATGGTCAGTGTGTGCCGAGGGGCAGAAGGACAGACCTTTGGAGAGAACTGACATTTCGTGTTTGTTTGGCTCATAAGAGGAAAGATTCACAACACAGCTTTGCTGAGCTGGGCTAGTACTTGCGGTTGTAGTAATGAGGCCTTTTTGTCTCAGTCTGTGGAGCTTTTTCTTTTTGTTGTTAATAAGCATATCCTGAAGTTTCCAGTAGTATGTGTGGAGTTTGGCCTTCATTTCCTCTGTGTCATTAGCCAATGATGATTTCAGGGCCTGTATCTCCTCCTGTGTTCTTTTTTTGTTGTTATAGGAAATTTTTATCATATTGTTCCGCAGCCTTTCAGATGTCCGAATACATAGTTGTTCTGCATATCGGCTGTTGTAGGTGTTCCGGGTTGGGTTACGTAAATTGAAGCCTTTTGGGATGAGTCTCTCCTTTTTGCATTTTGTTAAGAAGAAGATGTCGCTGTTGAGTTGTGCAAGTTTCTTAAGCCGGTTTTTCAGTTCCATTCTTTTGCGGTACATTGTGGTATCTTTCAAGTTGATAGTAGTATAATGTTGTACCGTGTTAGCCATTGAAAGTAGTGGAAGAGTGAAGAAATCAGGCGATACCTGTCTTTGGCCATTTTAACACATGAATATTCTTTGATTTAAACATTCCACTGTAGCTCTGGTTGTATGTTTAGGGTCATTGTCTTGCTGGAAGGTGAATCTCTTTCCCAGTCTCAAGTCTTTTGCAGCCTCCAACAGGTTTTCTTCCAGAATTGCCCTGTATTTAGCTCCATCCATCTTCCCATCAACTCTGACCAGCTTTCCTGTCCCTGCTGCAGAAAAGCCGACCCCCAGCATGATGCTGCCACCACCATGTTTCACAGTGGGGATGGTGTGTTCAGGGTAATGAGTGGTGTTACTTTTCCACCACACATAGCGCTTTGCATTTAGGCCAAAAAGTTCAACTTTGGTCTCATCTGACCAGAGCACCTTCTTCCACATGTTTGCGGTGTTCCCTATATGGCTTGTGGCAAATGGCATTTCTTATGTCTTTCTTTCAACAAAGGTTTTCTTCTTTCCACTCTTTAATAAAGGCCAGATTTGTGGAGTGCACGACTTATAGTTGTCCTGTGGACAGATTCTCTCACCTGAGCTGTGGATTTCTGCAGCTCGTCTAGAGTGACCATTTGCCTCTTGGCTGCTTCTCTGACCAGTGCTCTCCTTGCTCGATCTGTCAGTTTAGGTGGACGAGCATGTCTTGGTAGGTTTGCAGTTGTAGAATACTTTTTCCATTTTTGGATGATGGATTGAACAGTGTTCCTTGGGATGCTCAAAGCTTGGGATATGTTTCTATAACTAACCCTGCTTTAAACTTCTCCATAACTTTATCTCTGACCTGTCTGGTGAGTTCATTGGTCTTCATGATGCTGTTTGTTCACTAGTGTTCTCTAACAAACCACTGAGGCCTTCACAGAACAGGTGTATTTATACTGAGACTAAATTACACACAGCTGGACTCTATTAACTCATTAAGTAACTTCTGGAGGCAATTGTGTGCACTGGATTTTATTTAGGGGTATCAGAGTACAGGGGGCTGAATATTTTTGCACATCACACTTTTCAGATTTTTATTTGATTAAAATTTTGAAAACCATGTATCATTTTCATTCCACTTCACAATTATCTGCTACTTTGTGTTGATCTATCACTTATCTCAATAAAATACATTTCAGTTTGTGGTTGTAAGGTGACAAAATGTGAAAAAGTTCAAAGGGGTATGAATATTTTTGCAAGCCACTGTATATGGGATGGATAAAGCCATTGCTGGATAAAGGAAAACTTTTTTTTTTTATATACAGGTAACTATATATCATGTTTTATTAACAAAATAAATTCTTTATTGCAGATGTTATCATTGTCCATATTTATTAACGTAACTTTCTTCAAAAACTCTCCATGACAGCACTGCGGGAGGATGAATTTGCACCCCCTATGAGGGACAGGAAACACATGCAAGAGTGTAAATAGCCCCTCCCTCTTCAGTGTTTTTTCCTGTCCATATTAGGGAGTAGACAAGAGGTGCTGCACATGTATGTGCAGTGAAGAAAGTTTTATTTTTTCTCTGGCAGTGTGTGATCCAGTACAGCTGTCTCCAACTTTCTGCTCTCCCATGGAGCCTGGTGCCGTCTCCTACAGCACTCATCAGGTTAAAGCGGAGTCTATAGATGCAGGCCTTGTTCCTTCTTAGGAAGCTCTCTGGCCTGCTGTGTTCCCCTGCTAATCTCCGGCCGGAGCATGCGTTCCACGCTGGGATGGATGCTGATGTCACTTTCAGTCTGGCGTCTGACAAACTTCCAGTCCCTCAAAGGGAGGGAAATTTGAAAACTACAGCATCCTCCTCCCTTTCCTGGATGAATCAGGTGCACAGAATTATTCCTATTGGTGGAATGAATGTATTATGAGTTTATCAGTGGTAAGTTTAAAAAGTCTCCAACACTTGAGGTGAATTTATTTTTTAAATTTGGCCAGGGAAGGTGAAAAAAATAAAAAAAAAAAAAGTCACATGGGGCGGGGACTTCTGCTGGAAGAAAACAGCGGAGCGGCAGGACCAGACTGTGTTTGGAGGTTTTTGGGTTTTTTTTTCACCTTCCCCAGCCTATAAAAAAACAAAAACAAACCAAATATCCTGGATAATCCCTTTATGCAAGGACCTTCCATGTGTGTCTGTGACCATGCCTGGAGATGAAACCTCTAGAGTCGGTAGTGAACCTGGCGTACCCCCAGACCCAGTAAGTAATCTGGTAATGGGTTGTTACATTTTATAGGATTAGGGTTCTCACCTGTTTCCTATTTTGTATTTTTATTAGGATAAAGAAGCTAAGGATGTTCCTCTAAAAAAGAAACCTTATTAAGGAAGAGCAATATATGTAGCAAGAAATTATTGTTTTCTAGTAAAAAGTCCCTCTGTCAGTCATGTACTGAGAAAACTATTAAAGAGAAATAACCATCTCTAATGGATGAAATTAAAGGGATGGTATGACGTAAAATTCAAGCCCTTCTGTTCAGTATATCCTCCGCTCCAATACTTTTTACTAAAGTGATGATGGAGTTAGCTGCATATCTCAGAAAACAGAATCTAGTAATGGTACCTTATTTGTACGACCTGTTGGTTATAGCACAATCCTCCAAACTCCTACATCACCCAGGAAATTTGGTATGTCAAACCCTTCAGACATACAACAACAAACAACAGTTAACAATAAATTGGGGAAAATCCAACATATCCCCAACAAAAACTGCAAAGTATTTTTGGGTGTCCTACTAGACTCTCAACTTCAGTTGTCTTTTTTTCCATCCAGACAAGACAACATCTCTGATATTCAAAGTATTGATATTCCAGAAAAAAAAAAAAGATATCGATAAGAGAGGCTATGTCAATTTTGGGCCCAAGTTCATTTAAGAGAACTCCAGTCTCATCCTTTCAAAATGGGACAAAAATCCTCTGTCCATAGACAAGAAGCTTTATTTTCAAACAAGGTAAGGAGATCCCTTTAGTGGTGGAAACAGACTTCCATCCTAGAACAGGGCATCCCTTGGAATCCCTTTCCAGTAGCACATATCACTATGGATGCAAGAAAAGGGGGATGGTGGAACCTCAGGTTCTCTCAGCTCAGCTCAAATATTCTCTTATAATATATTATTATATAATTAAGATCCATCTCAGTTCTTCATTTAAAGGAATCTTCAAGTCGCTAAGCAGATTACTTGAGAATGTTAAAGCGTAACTAAACTTTCAGACAACTTTTGATTTCTGGCAGTAACTGGGTCATTGATACATTTTGTAATATACTTTATTAAGAAAATTTTTAATCCTCTCTGTGAAATCCTGCATTTTTCACTCTTTCCCTTGTTTCTGTATTGAGAACTGTTCCTGCCTCTCACTGAATGTTACTAATGTATGGGACTATGGGTAGAGAAAAAGAGGGCGGAGGAGGGTCACTTGAAACAGTTATATCTTGAACATTTATGAAACATACAAACTTGCTTTTTGTTTCATATGAAAGAGAAGATTCTGTTATGTTATATTTTTTTTTCATGTTTTTTTCTTTTTTATATATATATATCTGGGAAAATGTAAACAAAAAGAGGGAAAACATGTCTATGTTTCACGGTTTGTTTGTATAATACCTCAAAGTACTGCTAACTTTTTAAGGCCGGTGCCCTATGTAGTTTAAACGCTGCGGAAAAAAAAATGTGGCATTTTACAGTCACTGCAAGGTGGATGGGATTCTAGTGAATCTCATCTACACCTTGTGAAAAAATACGTGCTGTGGATACGCTGCGATTTTCAAAACCATCGCGGTTTTTGAAATCGCAGGATGTCAATTATACCTACAGAAACGCCGGTGGTTTCCCATTAGGTTTAATGAAAGCAGAAAGTCCACAGAGGAAACCTCTGCAGACTTTCTTTGAAAAGCTCTGCAGGAAAAACCGCAACGCGTTGCCGCCGCGGTTTTTCCCACAGTGCTTTTTTGCTGGGGCACACTACGTGGGGGCCTTAGCCTAAAATAGTTTTCCCCCTCTGTTAAGGTAATTTTTATTTGGTATTGTGTCGTCAGGGGTGGGGCTAGTAACTGTGATGTGGGCATGGTATTGGCTTATTATTATTATTATTATATATATTTTTTTAAATTATTTTACTTAAATTTTAATTTTTTACTTTTCTATTCATTTATTTTACATTGTGTCCCCATAAGGTAATAATAGACCTTTTGGAGGGCATTTTAACAGTATTATTTTGGGGGGGGGGATTTCTCCTGTAACTGGGGCTGATATATTTAGCTCCAGTTACAGGAGAAATGCAGCCTCCTGTCCAGAACTGCAGAGCTGATCTGGATGCTCTAGGACCCAACAGCTCTAACAGTCTCTCATGTGACTGCTGGGTCAGAGGGAAGCTGTATTATATTATCTTCCATAGCTGTATACCCAGTGCTCATTGAGTGCTGTGTATACAGCAATTGGGAATGCAGATACGGTAAAGTAAATTCACAAGGATTTAGGATCACAGTGTCTTCTAAATAATCTGAAGAAAATATTATAAGAAACCAATGGACAGAATGGAACAATATTGTCACCAACCAATTATACAGTAGGTTTGAGTGTATATTGGGCATTTCCAATCAGTTTATAATGTAAGAGTTGATCCAGCTTATCGTTTGTCCAATACTAGTAAAGCTGAGACAAGGACTAGTTGAGAGACTGCTGCTGGAAAGAATACCCTGAAGATAAGCTGTGCCATCTGCTTTCATGCACACCAGTGCATTTCCTGGGTCAGTCTGTAAAGGAAACAATGGAAGATAAAATGTCACCACGTTAATGCTGCATATAATTTGATGCCAGTTTTACTTGTCGATATCTAGGTCAGGACAACACACTGATACACAGTATACACTGTAAGATACAGGGGTTCACAAGGTTTTGCCCATTCCAGCCAATCAGATTACTTTTCTTTTTGAAACCTGCTATGGAAAAAATCTGCAATCTGATTAGCAATAGTAACATACTTAGATTATTTTTATGATAAAGGACCAATATGTGGTGTATGCCTGTCAGCTGATACCTTAAAGCCTACCTGAGTTTTCATGAAAAGTTTAAATATATGTATGGTCCTGCTGGGCAGTCTGTTCTATGTATAAGCCTTCATATATAGTGTCATATAAGTTTATCTGCTGCCTCATTATGGCTGCAGCACATTTTACATTTCTCTCTCAGGCAGGGAGCATGTACAACAAGGAACAGTCTGCCCCCTCCCCTATCCATTAAAAATACTACTGGTTTTGCATGTAATTCTGCCAGGAATAATTATAAAATAGCAAACAACTAGCTGAGAAATACCCAAATGACCATAATATAGGAAATCCAGGGACACTGGACTGCAAATACAGGACACAATGAAGCTACAAAGATCCCTGACACAGTCAGGAAAACTGCATTCCATCAGCACTAATTTTTATTAATATGCCTCATCATAGGACCTCTTACTATGTGGTTCATTATCACATACAGGTGCATCTCAATAAATTAGAATATCATCAAAAAGTTATTTTTTTTTTTTTAGTAATTCAATTGAAAAAGTGAAACACATATATTATATTGAGTCATTACAAACAGAGTGAACTTTTTCAAGTGTTTATTTATGTTAATGTTGATGATTATGGTTTACAGCCAAGGAAAGCCCAAAAGTCATTATCTCAGAAAATTAGAATAATTAACCCAAAACAGCTGCAAAGGCTTCCTAAGCGTTTAAAGAGGACCTTTCATGTCCTCAGGCACATGTGGTGTTACATACCGCTAGAAAGCAGACAGCGCGCTGAATTTAGCGTGCTGCCGGCTTTCCCGATATGTGCCCCGGGGCTGGAGATATTGACGGTGTAAGTTTCACGGTTTACTGTCAGAAAGGCGTTCCTGACAGTCTAGCTGCGCTGTGACAGTTCTCGTTCATAGACTTTTACTGGGGGGGGGGCGTTCCTCACAGCTCAGCGTCATCGCCGGGCAGTAAGGAACGAGTACAGAGAGAGGGGGCATTCCTTACTACCCGGCGATAACGCTCAGCTGTGAGGAATGCCCCCCCAGTACAAGTCTATGAACGAGAACTGTCGGGGAGGGCGTTCCTCACAGCGCAGCTAGACTGTCAGTAACGCCTTTTTGACAGTAAACCGTGAAACTTACACCGCTAATATCTCCAGCCCCAGGGAACATACCGGGAAAGCCGGCAGTACGCTGAATTCAAGCGCGCTGTTGGCTTTCTAGCGGTATGTAAAACCGCATGTGCCTGAGGACATGAAAGGTCCTCTTTAAAAAGGTCCCAGTAGGCGTCACAGTCATAGGGAAGACTGCTGCCTTGACAGATGTCCAGAAGGCAGTCATTGACACACTCCACAGGGAAGGTAAGCCACAAAAAGTCATTGCTAAGGAAGCTGGCTGTTCACAGCATGCTGTATCAAAGAATATTAATGGAAGGTTGAGTGGAAGGAAAAAGTGTGGTAAAAAAGGTGAACAAGCAACTGGGATAACTGCAGCCTTGTTAGGATTGTTAAGAAAAGGCCATTCAAAAATTTGGGGAATATTCACAAGGAGTGGACTGCTGCTGGAGTCAGTGCTTCAAGAGCCACCACACACAGACGTATCCAGAACATGGGCTACAAGTGTCGCATTCCATGTGTCAAGCCACTCAGGACCAATAGACAATGCCAGAAGCGTCTTACCTGGGCCAAGGAGAGAAAGAACTGGACTGTTGCTCAGTGGTCAAAGATGTTGTTTTCAGATGAAAATAAATTTTGCATTTCATTTGGAAATCAAGGTCGCAGAGTCTGGAGGAAGAGTGGAGAGGCACACAATCCAAGCTGCTTGAGGTCTAGTGTGAAGTTTCCACAATCAGTGATGGTTTGGGGAGACATGTCATCTGCTGGTGTAGGTCCACTGTGTTTTATCAAGACCAAAGTCAATGCAGCCATCTACCAGGAAATTCTAGAGCACTTCATACTTCCCTCTGCCAACAAGCTTTTTGGAGATGGAATTTTCATTTTCCAACAGGACGTGGCACCTGTCCACACTGCCGAAAGTACCAATACCTGGTTTAATAACCACAGTATCACTGTGCTTGATTGGCCAGCAAACTCGCCTGACCTTAACCCTTACCTGACCTTGACCTTATTGTCAAGAGGAAGATGAGAGACACCAGACCCAACAAAGCAGATGAGCTGAAGGCTGCTATCAAAGCAACCTGGGCTTCCATAACACCTCTGTGGTGCCACAGGCTGATCGCCTCCATGCCACGCCGTATTGATGCAGTCATTCATGCAAAAGGAGCCCCGACCAAGTATTGAGTGCATTTACTGTACATACTTTCCATTTGGCCAGCATTTCTGTGTTAAATAATTTTTTTTACAGTTGGTCTTCTATAATATTCTAATTTTCTGAGATAAGGACTTTTGGGTTTTCCTTGGCTATAAGCCATAATCATCAACATTAACATAAATAAACACTTGAAAAAGTTCACTCTGTTTGTTATGACTCAATATAATATATGTTTCACTTTTTCAATTGAATTAATAAAAAAAAAATAACTTTTTGATGTTATTCTAATTTATTGAGATGCACTTGTAAACTGTTATACTGTTCATGATATACAGAAATATTAGGGAATTAAACATGAAATTGAAACGGCAACATGTCCCACAAGCAGAATTACAATCACAATCCCATAGCAGTCTTGTTTACCTGGTTAAATGAAAAGTTTGATAGGGATGGCTGAAGATACAGAGTCCCATAGTCAGGTTTTTGGAGGCATGTCAGTCCAGATGTCATAATCCCAGTTAAACTTGATAAACTACCTGTTGAGAAAAGGTAGGTCATTTAAACTATTATTTGGATGTTGATAAATTTATGGCACATGATTTGCAGATATGACATATTTTGTCTTGTTGCAGCTAGCTAAGGCCGGGTTGCCACTTACAGATCAATGAAAATACCGTCACTGCTGTATCTGTCACATGACAGGCACTTTAAAGGGTATCTGTCACCAGATGCCAGTATATCAACCCAGTTGCAGAGTTAGATAGGTTAGGTCAGGGCCTCTTTAACCATAGGGCCAAGAGTGCACTTTCACCGGGCCCTATGAGAGAGGGACAGCGCGAGACAGTCCTGCATTTGCTGTCCCGCACTGTCCCAACTTCAGCTCATCGGCGTCCTCACGCCGACGAGTTGAAGACAGTGAAGTATCAAGCGGGGGGCTGGAGGGACGGTGGCCAGACTCTGTGGGGCCCACCATCAACACATACAGTATATGTGTTGCCATTCTGCAAGGGATAAGGATAAACTCTATACCCGGTAAGGACCTTCTGACGTCATAAGGTCACGTGACATTCTCTAGTCATGTGACTGGATAGGCGTGTCTGCTTGTAAGAAGGTCCTTCCACATGAAGAAAAGTTGTATCCCGTGCAGTGAAGGAACATGGAGAGATGTGTGGTGCACAGTATACTGTGGGGGGAGAGATGTAGGGTGCAGGGTGTACGGTTTGGGGGCGGAGAGATGTAGGGTGCAGGGTGTACGGTTTGGGGGCGGAGAGATGTAGGGTGCAGGGTGTACTGTGTGTGGGGGAGAGATGAGAGGGTGCAGGGTGTACTGTGTGTGGGGGAGAGATGTGTGGTGCAGGGTGTACTGTGTGTGGGGGAGAGATGTGGGGTGCAAGGTGTACTGTGTGTGGGGGAGAGATGTGGGGTGCAGGGTGTACTGTGTGGGGGGGAGAGATGTGGGGGGAGAGATGTGGGGTGCAGGGTGTACTGTGTGGGGGGGAGAGAGGTGGGGTGCAGGGTGTACTGTGTGGGGGGGAGAGAGGTGGGGTGCAGGGTGTACTGTGTGGGGGGGAGAGAGGTGGGGTGCAGGGTGTACTGTGTGGGGGGGAGAGAGGTGGGGTGCAGGGTGTACTGTGAGGGGGGGAGAGATGTGGGGGGGAGAGATGTGGGGTGCAGGGTGTACTGTGGGGGGGGGAGAGATGTGGGGTGCAGGGTGTACTGTGGGGGGGAGAGATGTGGGGTGCAGGGTGTACTGTGGGGGGGGGGGAGAGATGTGGGGTGCAGGGTGTACTGTGTGTGGGGGGGGAGAGATGTGGGGTGCAGGGTGTACTGTGGGGGGGAGAGATGTGGGGTGCAGGGTGTACTGTGGGGGGGAGAGATGTGGGGTGCAGGGTGTACTGTGGGGGGGAGAGATGGGGGGGGGAGAGATGAGATGGGGGGGAGAGATGTGGGGGGGGAGAGATGTGGGGGGGGGAGAGATGTGGGGTGCAGGGTGTACTGTGGGGGGGAGAGATGTGGGGTGCAGGGTGTACTGTGAGGGGGGGGAGAGATGTGGGGTGCAGGGTGTACTGTGGGGAGTGGGGGGGGAGAGATGTGGGGGGAGAGATGTGGGGGGAGAGATGTGGGGGGAGAGATGTGGGGTGCAGGGTGTACTGTGGGGGGGGAGAGATGTGGGGTGCAGGGTGTACTGTGGGGGGAAGAGATGTGGGGTGCAGGGTGTACTGTGGGGGGGGACAGATGTGGGGTGCAGGGTGTACTGTGGGGGGGAGAGATGTGGGGTGCAGGGTGTACTGTGTGGGGGGGAGAGATGTGGGGTGCAGGGTGTACTGTGTGGGGGGGGAGAGATGTGGGGTGCAGGGTGTACTGTGGGGGGGGGAGAGATGTGGGGTGCAGGGTGTACTGTGTGGGGGGAGAGATGTGGGATGCAGGGTGTACTGTGAGGGGGGAGAGATGTGGGATGCAGGGTGTACTGTGAGGGGGGGAGAGATGTGGGGGGGAGAGATGTGGGGTGCAGGGTGTACTGTGGGGGGGAGAGATGTGGGGTGCAGGGTGTACTGTGGGGGGGGAGAGATGTGGGGTGCAGGGTGTACTGGGGGGGGGGAGATGTGGGGTGCAGGGTGTACTGTGTGGGGGGGAGAGATGTGGGGTGCAGGGTGTACTGTGTGGGGGGGGAGAGATGTGGGGTGCAGGGTGTACTGTGGGGGGAGAGATGTGGGGTGCAGGGTGTACTGTGGGGGGGAGAGATGTGGGGTGCAGGGTGTACTGTGGGGGGGAGAGATGTGGGGGGAGAGATGGGGGGGGGGGGGAGAGGTGGGGGGAGAGATGTGGGGTGGGGGGAGAGATGTGGGGGGGGGGGGTGGGGGGGAGAGATGTGGGGTGGGGGGGGGAGAGTGGGGTGGGGGGGGAGAGATGTGGGGGGGGGGGGAGAGATGTGGGGTGGGGGGGGAGAGATGTGGGGTGGGGGGAGAGATGTGGGGTGGGGGGAGAGATGTGGGGGGGAGAGATGTGGGGGGGAGAGATGTGGGAGCGTGGGGGGAGAGATGTGGGGGGCAGGGTGTACTGTGGGGGGAGAGATGTGGGGGGGGGAGGATGTGGGGGGGGGGGGGGAGAGATGTGGGGCGCAGGGTGTACTGTGGGGGGAGAGATGTGGGGCGCAGGGTGTACTGTGGGGGGGGAGAGATGTGGGGCGCAGGGTGTACTGGGGGGGGGGGGAGAGATGTGGGGCGCAGGGTGTACTGTGGGGGGGAGAGATGTGGGGTGCGGGGAGGATGTGGGGGGGAGAGATGTGGGGGGGAGAGATGGGGGGGGAGAGATGTGGGGGGGGGAGAGATGTGGGGGGGAGAGATGTGGGGGGGAGAGATGTGGGGGGGGGAGAGATGTGGGGGCAGGGTGTACTGTGGGGGGGGAGAGATGTGGGGGGAGAGATGTGGGGGGAGAGATGTGGGGTGCAGGGTGTACTGTGGGGGGGAGAGATGTGGGTGCAGGGTGTACTGTGGGGGGGGAGAGATGTGGGGGGGAGAGATGTGGGGTGCGGGTGTGCTGTGGGGGGGGGGGAGAGATGTGGGGTGCAGGGTGTACTGTGTGGGGGGGAGAGATGGGGGGAGAGATGTGGGGGGGGAGAGATGTGGGGGAGGGGACGTGGGGGGGGGAGATGGGGGGCAGGGTGTACTGTGTGGGGGGGAGAGATGTGGGGGCAGGGGATGTGGGGGGGAGAGATGTGGGGGGGGAGATGTGGGGGGGAGAGATGTGGGGGGAGAGATGTGGGGGGGAGAGAGGGTGGGGGGAGAGATGTGGGGGAGGGGACTGTGGGGGGGAGGGTGGGGTGGCTGTGGGGGGAGAGATGTGGGGTGGGGGGGTACTGTGGGGGGGTGTGGGGGGGGAGAGATGGGGGGGGGAGAGATGTGGGGGGGAGAGATGTGGGGTGCAGGGTGTACTGTGGGGGGGGAGAGATGTGGGGTGCAGGGTGTACTGTGGGGGGGGAGAGATGTGGGGGGGAGGGTGTACTGTGGGGGGGAGAGATGTGGGGTGCAGGGTGTACTGTGGGGGGGGAGAGATGTGGGGTGCAGGGTGTAGCTGTGGGGGGGGAGGGGGGAGGGGGCTGTGGGGGGGGAGAGATGTGGGGTGCAGGGTGTACTGTGTGGGGGGGGAGAGATGTGGGGTGCAGGGTGTACTGTGTGGGGGGGGGAGATGTGGGGTGCAGGGTGTACTGGTGGGGGGAGAGATGTGGGGGGGGAGAGATGTGGGGTGCAGGGTGTACTGTGGGGGGGGAGAGATGTGGGGTGCAGGGTGTACTGTGGGGGGGGGAGAGATGTGGGGTGCAGGGTGTACTGGGGTGGGGGGGAGAGATGTGGGGGGGGACGTGGGGGGGGAGAGATGTGGGGTGCAGGGTGTACTGTGGGGGGGAGAGATGGGGTGCAGGGTGCTGTGTGGGGGGAGAGATGTGGGGTGCAGGGTGTACTGTGGGGGGGGGGAGAGATGTGGGGTGCAGGGTGTACTGTGTGGGGGGGGAGAGATGTGGGGTGCAGGGTGTACTGTGTGGGGGGGGAGATGTGGGGTGGAGGGTGTACTGTGTGGGGGGGAGAGATGTGGGGTGCAGGGTGTACTGTGTGGGGGGGGGAGAGAGGGTGCGGTGTGGGGGGGGGGGGAGAGATGTGGGGTGCAGGGTGTACTGTGTGGGGGGAGAGATGTGGGGGGGAGGGGGGTGTGGGGGAGAGATGTGGGGGGAGAGATGTGGGGGGGAGAGATGTGTGGGGGGGGAGAGATGTGGGGGGGAGAGACTGTGGGGGGAGAGATGTGGGGTGCAGGGTGTACTGTGTGGGGGGAGAGATGTGGGGTGCAGGGTGTACTGTGTGGGGGGAGAGATGTGGGGTGCAGGGTGTACTGTGGGGGGGGGAGAGATGTGGGGTGCAGGGTGTACTGTGGGGGGAGAGATGTGGGGTGCAGGGTGTGTGTGGGGGGGAGAGATGTGGGGTGCAGGGTGTGGGGGGGGGAGAGATGTGGGGTGCAGGGTGTACTGTGGGGGGGGAGAGATGTGGGGTGCAGGGTGTACTGTGGGGGGGGAGAGATGTGGGGTGCAGGGTGTACTGTGGGGGGGGAGAGATGTGGGGTGCAGGGTGTACTGTGTGGGGGGGAGAGATGTGGGGTGCAGGGTGTACTGTGTGGGGGGGAGAGATGTGGGGTGCAGGGTGTACTGTGTGGGGGGGAGAGATGTGGGGTGCAGGGTGTACTGTGTGGGGGGAGAGATGTGGGGTGCAGGGTGTACTGTGTGGGGGGGGGAGGATGTGGGGGGAGAGATGTGGGGTGCAGGGGTGTACTGTGGGGGGGAGAGATGTGGGGGGGAGATGTGGGGGGGGAGAGATGTGGGGTGCAGGGTGTACTGTGGGGGGAGAGATGTGGGGTGCAGGGTGTACTGTGTGGGGGGGAGAGATGTGGGGTGCAGGGTGTACTGTGTGGGGGGGGAGAGATGGGGGGGAGAGATGTGGGGTGCAGGGGTACTGTGGGGGGGAGAGATGTGGGGGGGGGAGAGATGTGGGGGGGAGAGATGTGGGGTGCAGGGTGTACTGTGGGGGGAGAGAGGTGGGGTGCAGGGTGTACTGTGGGGGGGGAGAGATGTGGGGTGCAGGGTGTACTGTGGGGGGGGAGAGGTGGGGGGAGAGACTGTGGGGGGGGGAGGGTGGGGGCAGGGTGCTGTGGGGGGAGAGATGTGGGGTGCAGGGTGTACTGTGTGGGGGGAGGTGGGGGAGAGATGTGGGGTGCAGGGTGTACTGTGTGTGGGGGGGGAGAGATGTGGGGTGCAGGGTGTACTGTGTGGGGGGAGAGATGTGGGGTGCAGGGTGTACTGTGGGGGGGAGAGATGTGGGGTGCAGGGTGTACTGTGTGGGGGGAGAGATGTGGGGTGCAGGGTGTACTGTGGGGGGAGAGATGTGGGGTGCAGGGTGTACTGTGGGGGGGGAGAGATGTGGGGTGCAGGGTGTACTGTGTGGGGGAGAGATGTGGGGTGCAGGGAGACTGTGGGGGGGGAGAGATGTGGGGTGCAGGGTGTACTGTGTGGGGGGGAGAGATGTGGGGTGCAGGGTGTACTGTGTGTGGGGGAGAGATGTGGGGTGCAGGGTGTACTGTGTGTGGGGGGGGGAGAGATGTGGGGTGCAGGGTGTACTGTGGGGGGGGAGAGATGTGGGGTGCAGGGTGTACTGTGGGGGGGGAGAGATGTGGGGTGCAGGGTGTACTGTGGGGGGGGGGAGAGATGTGGTGGGGGAGAGATGTGGGGTGCAGGGTGTACTGTGTGGGGGAGAGATGTGGGGTGCAGGGTGTACTGTGTGGGGGGAGAGATGTGGGGTGCAGGGTGTACTGTGTGGGGGGAGAGATGTGGGGTGCAGGGTGTACTGTGTGGGGGGGGAGAGATGTGGGGTGCAGGGTGTACTGTGTGTGGGGGAGAGATGTGGGGTGCAGGGTGTACTGTGTGGGGGGGAGAGATGTGGGGTGCAGGGTGTGACTGTGTGGGGGGAGAGATGTGGGGTGCAGGGTGTACTGTGTGGGGGGAGAGATGTGGGGTGCAGGGTGTACTGTGTGGGGGAGAGATGTGGGGTGCAGGGTGTACTGTGTGTGGGGGGAGAGATGTGGGGTGCAGGGTGTACTGTGTGGGGGGAGGAGAGACTGTGGGGGGAGAGATGTGGGGTCAGGGTGTACTGTGGGGGGAGATGGGGGGGAGAGATGTGGGGTGCAGGGGGGGGGGAGATGTGGGGTGCAGGGTGTACTGTGGGGGGAGAGATGTGGGGGGGAGAGATGTAGTGTGGGGGGGAGAGATGTGGGGGTGGGGGAGAGATGTGGGGGGGAGGGTGTGTGGGGGGGGAGAGGGGTGGGGGGAGAGATGTGGGGTGTGTGGGGGGAGAGATGTGGGGTGCAGGGTGTACTGTGGGGGGGAGAGATGTGGGGTGCAGGGTGTACTGTGGGGGGGGAGATGGGGGGGAGAGATGTGGGGGAGGGGGGGGGGAGATGTGGGGGGGGAGAGAGTGGGGTGGGGGGAGAGGGTGGGGGGGGGGGGAGAGATGTGGGGTGGGTACTGTGGGGGGGGAGAGATGTGGGGTGCAGGGTGTACTGTGTGGGGGAGAGATGTGGGGGGGGGAGAGATGTGGGGTGGGGGGAGACGTGTGGGGGGGAGAGTGTGGGGGGAGAGATGTGGGGTGCAGGGTGTACTGTGGGGGGGGAGAGATGTGGGGTGCAGGGTGTACTGTGGGGGGGGAGAGATGTGGGGTGCAGGGTGTACTGTGGGGGGGAGAGATGTGGGGTGCAGGGTGTACTGTTGTGGGGGGAGAGATGTGGGGTGCAGGGTGTACTGTGGGGGGGGGAGAGATGTGGGGGGGAGAGATGTGGGGGGCGGGTGACTGGGGGGGAGAGATGTGGGGTGCAGGGTGTACTGTGGGGGGAGAGATGTGGGGTGCAGGGTGTACTGTGGGTGGGGGGAGAGATGTGGGGTGCGGGTGTACTGTGGGGGGGGAGAGATGTGGGGTGCGGGGGGGGGAGGATGTGGGGGGGAGAGATGTGGGGTGCAGGGTGTACTGTGGGGGGGAGAGATGTGGGGTGCAGGGTGTACTGTGGGGGGGGGAGAGATGGGGGGGAGAGATGTGGGGTGCAGGGTGTACTGTGTGGGGGGGAGAGATGTGGGGGGGGAGAGATGTGGGGTGCAGGGTGTACTGTGTGGGGGGAGAGATGTGGGGTGCAGGGTGTACTGTGTGGGGGGAGAGATGTGGGGTGCAGGGTGTACTGTGTGGGGGGGGAGAGATGTGGGGTGCAGGGTGTACTGTGGGGGGGAGAGATGTGGGGGGGGTGCAGGGTGTACTGTGGGGGGGGGAGAGTGGGGTGCAGGGTGTACTGTGGGGGGGGAGATGTGGGGGGAGGGAGACTGTGTGGGTGGGGAGAGACTGTGGGGGGGTGGGGGAGAGATGTGGGGGGAGAGATGTGGGGTGCAGGGTGTGGGGGGGGGGAGAGTGTGGGGGGGGAGAGATGTGGGGTGGGGGGGGGAGAGATGTGGGGTGCAGGGTGGGGGGTGTGGGGGGAGAGATGTGGGGTGCAGGGGTGTGGGGGGAGAGATGTGGGGGGGAGAGATGTGGGGAGGGGCGGGGGGGGGGAGAGGGGGGGGGAGAGAGTGGGGGGGGGAGGGGGGGGAGAGATGTGGGGGGGGAGAGATGTGGGGTCAGGGTGTACTGTGGGGGGAGAGATGTGGGGTGAGGGTGTGGGGGGGGAGAGATGTGGGGTGCAGGGTGTACTGTGGGGGGGAGAGATGTGGGGTGCAGGGTGTACTGTGTGGGGGGAGAGATGTGGGGGGGAGAGATGTGGGGTGCAGGGTGTACTGTGTGGGGGGGGAGAGATGTGGGGTGCAGGGTGTACTGTGTGGGGGGGAGAGATGTGGGGTGCAGGGTGTACTGTGTGGGGGGGAGAGATGTGGGGTGCAGGGTGTACTGTGTGGGGGGGAGAGATGTGGGGTGCAGGGTGTACTGTGTGGGGGGAGAGATGTGGGGGAGGGGACGTGTGGGGGGGAGAGATGTGGGGGGGTGTGGGGGGAGAGATGTGGGGTGCAGGGTGTACTGTGGGGGGGAGAGTGTGGGGGGGAGAGATGTGGGGTGCAGGGTGTACTGTGTGGGGGGAGAGATGTGGGGTGCAGGGTGTACTGTGTGGGGGGAGAGATGTGGGGTGCGGGTGGGGGGACGTGTGGGGGGAGAGATGTGGGGTGCAGGGTGTACTGTGTGTGGGGGAGAGATGTGGGGTGCAGGGTGTACTGTGGGGGGGAGAGATGTGGGGTGCAGGGTGTACTGTGTGGGGGGGGAGAGATGTGGGGTGCAGGGTGTACTGTGTGGGGGGAGAGATGTGGGGTGCAGGGTGTACTGTGTGGGGGGAGAGATGTGGGGTGCAGGGTGTACTGTGTGGGGGGAGAGATGTGGGGTGCAGGGTGTACTGTGTGGGGGGAGAGATGTGGGGTGGCAGGGTGTACTGTGTGGGGGGGGGGTGTGGGGGGAGAGATGTGGGGTGCAGGGTGTACTGTGTGGGGGGAGAGATGTGGGGTGCAGGGTGTACGTGGTGTGGGGGGAGAGATGTGGGGTGCAGGGTGTACTGTGTGGGGGGAGAGATGTGGGGTGCAGGGTGTACTGTGGGGGGGGAGAGATGTGGGGTGCAGGGTGTACTGTGTGTGGGGGAGAGATGTGGGGTGCAGGGTGTACTGTGTGGGGGGAGAGATGTGGGGTGCAGGGTGTACTGTGTGGGGGGGAGAGATGTGGGGTGCAGGGTGTACTGTGTGGGGGGGAGAGATGTGGGGTGCAGGGTGTACTGTGTGGGGGGGAGAGATGTGGGTGCAGGGTGTACTGTGGGGGGGGAGAGATGTGGCAGGGTGTACTGTGGGGGGGAGATGTGGGGGGGAGGGGGGGGGGGGGAGATGTGGGGTGCAGGGTGTACTGTGTGGGGGGAGAGATGTGGGGTGCAGGGAGTACTGTGGGGGGGGAGAGATGTGGGGTGGGGGGTACTGTGGGGGGGGAGAGATGTGGGGGGAGAGATGTGGGGGGAGAGTGTGGGGTGCAGGGTGTACTGTGGGGGGGAGTGGGGGGGGGGTACTGTGTGGGGGGAGAGATGTGGGGTGCAGGGTGTACTGTGGGGGGGAGAGATGTGGGGTGGGGTGTACTGGGGGGGGGGGGGAGATGTGGGAGGGAGAGATGTGGGGGGGAGAGATGTGGGGGGAGAGATGTGGGGTGCAGGGTGTACTGTGGGGGGGGAGATGTGGGGGGGGAGAGATGTGGGGTGCAGGGTGTACTGTGGGGGGAGAGTGGGGGGAGAGATGTGGGGTGCAGGGTGTACTGTGGGGGGGAGAGATGTGGGGTGCAGGGTGTACTGTGGGGGGGAGAGATGTGGGGTGCAGGGTGTACTGTGGGGGGGAGAGAGATGTGGGGTGCATGGTGTGGGGACTGTGGGGGGGGAGATGTGGGGTGCAGGGTGTACTGTGTGGGGGGAGAGATGTGGGGTGCAGGGTGTACTGTGGGGGGGGAGATGTGGGGAGGGAGAGATGTGGGGGGAGAGATGTGGGGTGCAGGGTGTACTGTGGGGGGAGAGATGTGGGGTGCAGGGTGTACGTGTGGGGGGGAGAGATGTGGGGTGCAGGGTGTACTGTGGGGGGGGGAGAGATGTGGGGTGCAGGGTGTACTGTGGGGGGAGAGAGATGTGGGGTGCATGGTGTACTGTGGGGGGGGGGGAGAGATGTGGGGTGCAGGGTGTACTGTGGGGGGGGAGATGTGGGGTGCAGGGTGTACTGTGGGGGGGGAGAGATGTGGGGTGCAGGGTGTACTGTTGGGGGAGAGATGTGGGGTGCAGGGTGTACTGTGTGGGGGGAGAGATGTGGGGTGCAGGGTGTACTGTGTGGGGGGGAGAGATGTGGGGTGCAGGGTGTACTGTGTGTGGGGGGGAGAGATGTGGGGTGCAGGGTGTGTGTGTGGGGGGGAGAGATGTGGGGTGCAGGGTGTACTGTGTGTGGGGGGAGAGATGTGGGGTGCAGGGTGTACTGTGGGGGGGAGAGATGTGGGGTGCAGGGTGTACTGTGGGGGGGAGGTGGGGGGAGACTGTGGGGGAGGTGGGGGGCAGGTGTACTGTGGGGGGGAGATGGGTGCAGGGTGTACTGTGGGGGGGAGAGGGAGGGTGTACTGTGGGGGGGAGATGGGTGCAGGGTGTACTGTGGGGGGGAGATGGGTGCAGGGTGTACTGTGTGGGGGGGAGATGGGTGCAGGGTGTACTGTGGGGGGGGAGATGTGTTGTGCAGGGTGTACTGTGGGGGGAGATGTGTTGTGCAGGGTGTACTGTGGGGGGGAGATGTGGGGTGCAGGGTGTACTGTGTGGGGGGGGAGATGTGGGGGGGAGAGATGTGGGGGGGAGAGTGTGTGGGTGGGGGGGAGAGATGTGGGGTGGGGGGGGAGAGATGTGGGGTGGGGGGAGAGATGTGGGGGGGAGAGATGTGGGGTGGGGGGGAGAGATGTGGGGTGCAGGGTGTACTGTGGGGGGGAGAGATGTGGGGGGGGGCAGGGTGTACTGTGTGTGGGGGGAGAGATGTGGGGTGGGGGGAGGTGGGGGGGGTGTGGGGGGAGAGAGTGTGGGGGGGGGGAGAGATGTGGGGTGGGGGGAGAGATGTGGGGTGGGGGGGGAGAGTGTGGTGTGGGGGGGGAGAGATGTGGGGTGGGGGGAGCTGTGGGGGGGGAGAGATGTGGGGTGGAGAGATGTGGTGGGGGGAGAGATGTGGGGTGGGGGGGAGAGATGTGGGGTGCAGGGAGTACTGTGGGGGGAGAGATGGGGGGTGCAGGGTGTACTGTGGGGGGGGAGAGATGTGGGGTGCAGGGTGACTGTGGGGGGAGAGATGTGGGGTGCAGGGTGTACTGTGGGGGGGAGAGATGTGGGGTGCAGGGTGTACTGTGGGGGGAGAGATGTGGGGGGGAGAGATGTGGGGGGGGGGAGAGAGGGGAGAGACTGTGGGGGGGAGAGATGTGGGGGGAGAGATGTGGGGTGCAGGGTGTACTGTGGGGGGGAGAGATGTGGGGGAGGGTGCTGTGGGGAGAGATGTGGGGGGAGTGTGTGGGGGGAGAGATGTGGGGGAGGGGGTGTGGGGGGGAGAGATGTGGGGTGCATGGTGTACTGTGGGGGGGGGAGATGTGGGGTGCAGGGTGTACTGTGTGGGGGGAGAGATGTGGGGTGCAGGGTGTACTGTGGGGGGGGAGATGTGGGAGGGAGAGATGTGGGGGGGAGAGATGTGGGGTGCAGGGTGTACTGTGGGGGGGGAGAGATGTGGGGTGCAGGGTGTACTGTGGGGGGGAGAGATGTGGGGTGCAGGGTGTACTGTGGGGGGGGAGAGATGTGGGGTGCAGGGTGTACGTGGGGGGGAGAGATGTGGGGTGCATGGTGTACTGTGGGGGGGGGAGAGATGTGGGGTGCAGGGTGTACTGTGGGGGGGGAGATGTGGGGTGCAGGGTGTACTGTGGGGGGAGAGAGATGTGGGGTGCAGGGTGTACTGTTGGGGGAGAGATGTGGGGTGCAGGGTGTACTGTGTGGGGGGAGAGATGTGGGGTGCAGGGTCTACTGTGTGGGGGGAGAGATGTGGGGTGCAGGGTGTACGGGGGGGGTGTGTGTGGGGGGAGAGATGTGGGGTGCAGGGTGTACTGTGTGGGGGGGTGTGTGGGGGGGAGAGATGTGGGGTGCAGGGTGTACTGTGTGTGGGGGGAGAGATGTGGGGTGCAGGGTGTACTGTGTGTGGGGGGGAGAGATGTGGGGTGCAGGGTGTACTGTGGGGGGGAGATGTGGGGTGCAGGGTGTACTGTGGGGGGGAGATGTGGGGTGCAGGGTGTACTGTGGGGGGGGAGATGGGTGCAGGGTGTACTGTGGGGGGAGATGGGTGCAGGGTGTACTGTGGGGGGGAGATGGGTGCAGGGTGTACTGGGGGGGGAGATGTGTTGTGCAGGGTGTACTGTGGGGGGGAGATGTGTTGTGCAGGGTGTACTGTGGGGGGGAGATGTGTTGTGCAGGGTGTACTGTGGGGGGGAGATGTGGGGTGCAGGGTGTACTGTGGGGGGGGAGATGTGGGGTGCAGGGTGTACTGTGGGGGGAGAGATGTGGGGTGCAGGGTGTACTGTGGGGGGGGGGAGAGATGGGGGGGGGAGGGATGTGGGGGGGAGAGATGGGGGGGGGAGAGATGTGGGGGAGAGATGTGGGGTGCAGGGTGTACTGTGGGGGGGAGAGATGTGGGGTGCAGGGTGTACTGTGGGGGGGAGAGATGTGGGGTGCAGGGTGTACTGTGTGGGGGGGAGAGATGTGGGGTGCAGGGTGTACTGTGTGGGGGGAGAGATGTGGGGTGCAGGGTGTACTGTGTGGGGGGGAGAGATGTGGGGTGCAGGGTGTACTGTGTGTGGGGGGGAGAGATGTGGGGTGCAGGGTGTACTGTGGGGGGGAGAGATGTGGGGTGCAGGGTGTACTGTGTGGGGGGGAGAGATGTGGGGTGCAGGGTGTACTGTGTGGGGGGAGAGATGTGGGGTGCAGGGTGTACTGTGTGGGGGGAGAGATGTGGGGTGCAGGGTGTACTGTGAGGGGGGGAGAGATGTGGGGGGGAGGGCAGGGTGTGTGTGGGGGGGGAGAGATGTGGGGTGCAGGGTGTACTGTGGGGGGGAGGGTGGGGGGAGAGATGTGGGGTGCAGGGTGTACTGTGTGGGGGGAGAGAGTGGGGTGCAGGGGACGTGGGGGGGAGAGTGTGGGGTGTACTGTGTGGGTGGGGGGAGAGATGTGGGGTGCAGGGTGTACTGTGTGGGGGGGAGAGATGTGGGGTGAGGGTGTACTGTGTGGGGGGAGAGATGTGGGGTGCAGGGTGTACTGTGTGGGGGGAGAGATGTGGGGTGCAGGGTGTACTGTGTGGGGGGGAGAGATGTGGGGTGCAGGGTGTACTGTGGGGGGGGGGAGAGATGTGGGGTGCAGGGAGATGTGTGTGGGGGGGAGAGATGTGGGGTGGGGAGACTGTGGGGGGGGGGAGAGATGGGGGGGGGGGGGGGTGAGGGTGTGGTGTGGGGGGAGAGATGTGGGGTGGGGGGGGAGAGATGTGGGGGGGGGGAGAGATGTGGGGGGGAGAGGTGTCGGGGTGGGGGGGAGAGATGTGGGGGGGGGGGGGGATGTGGTGGGGGGGAGAGGGGTGGAGGGTGGGGGGAGAGATGTGGGGTGCAGGGTGTACTGGGGGGGGAGAGATGTGGGGTGCGGGGAGAGACTGGGGGGGGGGGGAGAGGTGGGGGGAGAGATGTGGGGTGGGGGGAGAGATGTGGGGTGGGGGGAGAGATGTGGGGTGGGGTGGGGGGAGAGGTGTCGTGGGGGGGAGGTGGGGGGAGAGATGTGGGGTGCAGGGTGTGTGGGGGGGGGGGAGAGATGTGGGGTGCAGGGTGTACTGTGGGGGGAGAGATGTGGGGTGCAGGGTGTACTGTGTGGGGGGAGAGATGTGGGGTGCAGGGTGTACTGTGTGGGGGGGAGAGATGTGGGGGCAGGGGGTGGGGGGGGAGAGATGGGGGGGGAGAGGTGTGGGGGGGGGGAGATGTGGGGGGGGAGAGATGTGGGGGGAGAGGGGGGGAGAGATGTGGGGTGCAGGGTGTACTGTGGGGGGAGAGATGTGGGGTGCTGGGTGTACTGTGTGGGGGGGAGAGATGTGGGGGGGAGAGATGTGGGGGGGAGAGAGTGTGGGGGGAGGTGGGGGGAGAGGTGTGGGGGGGAGAGATGTGGGGTGCAGGGTGTACTGTGTGGGGGAGAGATGTGGGGTGCAGGGTGTACTGTGGGGGGGGAGAGATGTGGGGTGCAGGGTGTGGGACTGTGGGGGGGAGAGATGTGGGGTGCAGGGTGTACTGTGTGGGGGGGAGAGATGTGGGGTGGGGGCAGGGTGTACTGTGGGGGAGTGTGGGGGAGAGATGTGGGGTGCAGGGTGTACTGTGTGTGGGGGGGAGAGATGTGGGGTGCAGGGTGTACTGTGTGGGGGGAGAGATGTGGGGGTGGGTGGGGGGGGGAGAGATGTGGGGTGCAGGGTGTACTGTGTGGGGGGAGAGATGTGGGGTGCAGGGTGTACCTGTGGGGGGAGAGATGTGGGGTGCAGGGTGTACTGTGGGGGGGGGGAGAGATGTGGGGTGCAGGGTGACTGTGTGGGGGGAGAGATGTGGGGTGCAGGGTGTACTGTGTGTGGGGGGAGAGATGTGGGGAGTGGGGGCAGGGTGTACTGTGGGGGGGAGAGATGTGGGGTGCGGGGAGATGTGTGGGGGGGAGAGATGTGGGGGGGGGAGAGATGTGGGGTGCAGGGTGTACTGTGTGGGGGGGGAGAGATGTGGGGTGCGGGGTGTACTGTGGGGGGATGTGTGGGGGGAGAGATGTGGGGTGCAGGGTGTACTGTGGGGGGAGAGATGTGGGGGAGGGTGACTGTGGGGGGGAGAGATGTGGGGTGCAGGGTGTACTGTGGGGGGGGGAGAGGGGGAGAGATGTGGGGTGCAGGGTGTACTGTGGGGGGGAGAGATGTGGGGTGCAGGGTGACTGTGGGGGAGATGTGGGGTGCGGGTGACTGTGGGGGGGGTGTGTGGGGGAGAGATGTGGGGTGCAGGGTGTACTGTGTGGGGGGGAGAGATGTGGGGTGCAGGGTGTACTGTGGGTGGGGGGAGAGATGTGGGGTGCAGGGTGTACTGTGGGGTGGGGGGGGGTGGGGGCAGGGTGCTAGTGTGGGGGGAGAGAGGGGTGGGGTGCAGGGTGTACTGTGGGGGGGGGAGATGTGGGGTGCAGGGTGTAGGTGTGGGGGGGGAGAGATGTGGGGTGCAGGGTGTACTGTGGGGGGGGAGAGATGTGGGGGGGGGGAGAGCTGTGGGGGGAGAGATGTGGGGTGGGTGTAAGTGTGGGGGGGGGGGAGATGTGGGGGGGAGGGTGACGTGTGGGGGGAGAGATGTGGGGGGGAGGGATGTGGGGGGGAGGGGGAGAGATGTGGGGGGAGAGATGTGGGGGGGGTGAGCTGTGGGGGGGAGAGATGTGGGGGGGGTGTACTGTGGGGGGAGAGATGTGGGGTGCAGGGTGTACTGTGGGGGGAGAGATGGGGGGGGAGATGTGGGGTGCGGGGTGTACTGTGGGGGGAGAGATGTGGGGTGCAGGGTGTACTGTGGGGGGGGAGAGATGTGGGGGAGGGTGTAGGGGGGGAGAGATGGGGGGGGAGAGATGTGGGGGGGGGGGAGAGATGTGGGGGGAGAGATGGGTGGGGTGGGGGGAGAGATGTGGGGTGCGGGGTGGGGGGGAGAGGGGGTGTACTGTGTGGGGGGGAGAGATGTGGGGTGCAGGGTGACGGTGGGGAGAGTGTGGGGGGAGAGATGTGGGGTGCAGGGTGTACTGTGTGGGGGGGAGAGATGTGGGGTGCAGGGTGTACTGTGTGGGGGGGGAGAGATGTGGGGTGCAGGGTGTACTGTGTGGGGGGGGAGAGATGTGGGGTGCAGGGTGTACTGTGTGGGGGGGAGAGATGTGGGGTGCAGGGTGTACTGTGTGGGGGGGAGAGATGTGGGGTGCAGGGTGTACTGTGTGGGGGGGAGAGATGTGGGGTGCAGGGTGTACTGTGTGGGGGGAGAGATGTGGGGTGCAGGGTGTACTGTGGGGGGGAGAGATGTGGGGTGCAGGGTGTACTGTGTGGGGGGGAGAGATGTGGGGTGCAGGGTGTACTGTGTGGGGGGAGAGATGTGGGGTGCGGGGTGTACTGTGTGGGGGGAGAGATGTGGGGTGCAGGGTGTACTGTGTGGGGGGGAGAGATGTGGGGTGCAGGGTGTACTGTGTGGGGGGGAGAGATGTGGGGGCAGGGGGTGTACTGTGTGGGGGGGAGAGATGTGGGGTGCAGGGTGTACTGTGTGTGGGGGGAGAGAGTGGGGGGGGGGAGAGATGTGGGGTGCAGGGTGTACTGTGTGTGGGGGGAGAGATGTGGGGTGCAGGGTGTACTGTGTGGGGGGGAGAGATGTGGGGTGCAGGGTGTACTGTGTGGGGGGAGAGATGTGGGGTGCAGGGTGTACTGTGTGGGGGGAGAGATGTGGGGTGCAGGGTGTACTGTGTGGGGGGGAGAGATGTGGGGTGCAGGGTGTACTGTGTGGGGGGGAGAGTGTGGGGGGAGAGATGTGGGGTGCAGGGTGTACTGTGTGGGGGGGAGAGATGTGGGGTGCAGGGTGTACTGTGGGGGGGAGAGATGTGGGGTGCAGGGTGTACTGTGTGGGGGGAGAGATGTGGGGTGCAGGGGACGGGGTGCAGGGTGTACTGTGGGGGGGGGGGAGATGTGGGGTGCAGGGTGTACTGTGTGTGGGGGAGAGATGTGGGGAGGGGGCTGTGTGGGGGGAGAGATGTGGGGTGCAGGGTGTACTGTGTGGGGGGAGAGATGTGGGGTGCAGGGTGTACTGTGTGGGGGGAGAGATGTGGGGTGCAGGGTGTACTGTGGGGGGGAGAGATGTGGGGTGCAGGGTGTACTGTGGGGGGGGGAGAGATGTGGGGTGCATGATGTACTGTGGGGGGGAGAGATGTGGGGTGCAGGGTGTACTGTGTGGGGGGAGAGATGTGGGGGGAGAGATGTGGGGTGGAGGGGTGCAGGGTGTGGGGGGAGACTGTGGGGGGGGGAGATGTGGGGGGGAGAGTGCTGTGGGGGGAGAGATGTGGGGTGCAGGGTGTACTGTGGGGGGGGGAGAGATGTGGGGTGCAGGGTGTACTGTGTGGGGGGGAGAGATGTGGGGGGAGAGATGTGGGGTGCAGGGTGTACTGTGGGGGGGGAGATGTGGGGGGGAGAGATGTGGGGTGCAGGGTGTACTGTGTGGGGGGGAGAGATGTGGGGTGCAGGGTGTACTGTGTGGGGGGGAGAGATGTGGGGTGCAGGGTGTACTGTGGGGGGGGAGAGATGTGGGGTGCAGGGTGTACTGTGGGGGGAGAGAGATGTGGGGTGCATGGTGTACTGTGGGGGGGGGAGATGTGGGGTGCAGGGTGTACTGTGTGGGGGGAGAGATGTGGGGTGCAGGGTGTACTGTGGGGGGGGGGGGAGATGTGGGGAGGGAGAGATGTGGGGGGAGAGATGTGGGGTGCAGGGTGTACTGTGAGGGGGGAGAGATGTGGGGTGCAGGGTGTACTGTGGGGGGGACGGGGGGGGAGAGATGTGGGGTGCAGGGTGTACTGTGGGGGGGGAGAGATGTGGGGTGCAGGGTGTACTGTGGGGGGGAGAGAGATGGTGGGGTGCAGGGTGTACTGTGGGGGGGGGAGAGATGTGGGGTGCAGGGTGTACTGTGGGGGGAGATGTGGGGTGCAGGGTGTACTGTGGGGGGAGAGAGATGTGGGGTGCAGGGTGTACTGTTGGGGGGAGAGATGTGGGGTGCAGGGTGTACTGTGTGGGGGGAGAGATGTGGGGTGCAGGGTCTACTGTGTGGGGGGAGAGATGTGGGGTGCAGGGTGTACTGTGTGTGGGGGGAGAGATGTGGGGTGCAGGGTGTACTGTGTGTGGGGGGGAGAGATGTGGGGTGCAGGGTGTACTGTGTGTGGGGGGGAGAGAGTGTGGGGTGGGGCAGGGTGTACTGTGGGGGGGGAGATGTGGGGTGCAGGGTGTACTGTGGGGGGGAGATGTGGGGTGCAGGGTGTACTGTGGGGGGGGAGATGGGTGCAGGGTGTACTGTGGGGGGGGAGTGGGGTGCAGGGTGTACTGTGGGGGGGAGATGGGTGCAGGGTGTACTGTGGGGGGGAGATGGGTGCAGGGTGTACTGTGGGGGGGGAGATGTGTTGTGCAGGGTGTTCCTGTGGGGGGGAGATGTGTTGTGCAGGGTGTACTGTGGGGGGGAGATGTGGGGTGCAGGGTGTACTGTGGGGGGGAGATGTGGGGTGCAGGGTGTACTGTGGGGGGGAGATGTGGGGTGCAGGGTGTACTGTGTGGGGGAGAGAGATGTGGGGTGCAGGGTGTACTGTGTGGGGGGAGAGATGTGGGGTGCAGGGTGTGACTGTTGGGGGAGAGATGTGTGGGGGGTGTACTGTGTGGGGGAGAGATGTGGGGTGCAGGGTGTACTGTGTGGGGGAGAGATGTGGGGTGCAGGGTGTACTGTGTGTGGGGGAGAGATGTGGGGTGCAGGGTGTACTGTGTGTGGGGGGGAGAGATGTGGGGTGCAGGGTGTACTGTGTGTGGGGGAGAGATGTGGGGTGCAGGGTGTACTGTGTGTGGGGGGAGAGATGTGGGGTGCAGGGTGTACTGTGTGTGGGGGAGAGATGTGGGGTGCAGGGTGTAGTGTGTGGGGGGGGAGAGGTGGGGGCTGGGGGGGAGATGTGGGGTGCAGGGTGTACTGTGTGGGGGGGAGAGATGTGGGGTGCAGGGTGTACTGTGTGGGGGGGAGAGATGTGGGGTGCAGGGTGTACTGTGTGTGGGGGGGAGAGATGTGGGGTGCAGGGTGTACTGTGTGTGGGGGGAGAGATGTGGGGTGCAGGGTGTACTGTGAAGGGGGAGAGATGTGGGGTGCAGGGTGTACTGTGGGGGGGGAGAGATGTGGGGTGCAGGGTGTACTGTGTGGGGGGGGGAAAGATGTGGGGTGCAGGGTGTACTGTGTGGGGGGGAAAGATGTGGGGTGCAGGGTGTACTGTGTGGGGGGGAGAGATGTGGGGTGCAGGGTGTACTGTGTGTGGGGGGGGAGATGTGGGGTGCAGGGTGTACTGTGTGGGGGGGAGAGATGTGGGGTGCAGGGTGTACTGTGTGGGGGGGAGAGATGTGGGGTGCAGGGTGTACTGTGTGTGGGGGGAGAGATGTGGGGTGCAGGGTGTACTGTGTGGGGGGGAGAGATGTGGGGTGCAGGGTGTACTGTGTGTGGGGGAGAGATGTGGGGTGCAGAGTGTACTGTGTGTGTGGGGGAGATGTGGGGTGCAGGGAGTACTGTGTGGGGGGAGAGATGTGGGGTGCAGGGTGTACGGGGGGGTGTGTGGGGGGAGAGATGTGGGGTGCAGGGTGTACTGTGTGGGGGGGAGAGATGTGGGGTGCAGGGTGTACTGTGTGGGGGGGAGAGATGTGGGGTGCAGGGTGTACTGTGTGGGGGGAGAGATGTGGGGTGCAGGGTGTACTGTTTGGGGGGGAGAGATGGGGGGAGAGATGTGGGGTGCAGGGTGTACTGTTTGGGGGGGAGAGATGGGGGGAGAGATGTGGGGTGCAGGGTGTACTGTTTGGGGGGGAGAGATGGGGGGAGAGGGGGGGAGAGATGTGGGGTGCAGGGTGTACTGTTTGGGGGGGAGAGATGGGGGGAGAGATGTGGGGTGCAGGGTGTACTGTTTGGGGGGGAGAGATGTGGGGTGCAGGGTGTACTGTGTGGGGGGGAGAGATGTGGGGTGCAGGGTGTACTGTGTGGGGGGGAGAGATGTGTGGTGCAGGGTGTACTGTGGGGGAGTGATGTGGGGGGAGAGATGTGTGGTGCAGGGTGTACTGTGGGGGAGTGATGTGGGGGGAGAGATGTGTGGTGCAGGGTGTACTGTGGGGGAGTGATGTGGGGGGAGAGATGTGGGGTGCAGGGTGTACTGTGGGGGGTGTGGGGGAGTGGTGTGGGGGGAGTGGTGTGGGGGGAGTGGTGGGGGGGGGGTGGGGGGGGTGGTGTGGGGGGAGAGATGTGGGGTGCAGGGTGTACTGTGGGGGAGTGATGTGGGGGAAGAGATGTGGGGTGCAGGATGTACTGTGGGGGGGAGAGATGTGGGGTGCAGGGTGTACTGTGTGGGGGGGGAGAGATGTGGGGTGCAGGGTGTACTGTGTGTGGGGGAGAGATGTGGGGTGCAGGGTGTACTGTGGGGGAGTGATGTGGGGGGAGAGATGTGGGGTGCAGGGTGTACTGTGTGGGGGGAGAGATGTGGGGTGCAGGGTGTACTGTGTGGGGGGAGAGATGTGGGGTGCAGGGTGTACTGTGTGGGGGGGAGAGATGTGGGGTGCAGGGTGTACTGTGTGGGGGGAGAGATGTGGGGTGCAGGGTGTACTGTGTGGGGGGAGAGATGTGGGGTGCAGGGTGTACTGTTTGGGGGGGAGAGATGTGGGGGGGAGAGATGTGGGGGGAGAGATGTGGGGGGGAGAGATGTGGGGTGCAGGGTGTAGTGTGTGTGGGGGGGAGAGATGTGGGGTGCAGGGAGTACTGTGTGTGGGGGAGTGATGTGGGGTGCAGGGTGTACTGTGGGGGAGTGATGTGGGGGGGAGAGATGTGTGGGGCAGGGTGTACTGTGGGGGGAGTGATGTGGGGGGAGAGATGTGTGGTGCAGGGTGTACTGTGGGGGAGTGATGTGGGGGGAGAGATGTGGGGTGCAGGGTGTACTGTGGGGGAGTGGTGTGGGGGGAGAGATGTGGGGTGCAGGGTGTACTGTGGGAGAGTGATGGGGGGGGGAGAGATGTGGGGTGCAGGATGTACTGTGGGGGGGGAGAGATGTGGGGTGCAGGATGTACTGTGGGGGGGGAGAGATGTGGGGTGCAGGGTGTCCTGTTGGGGGGGAGAGATGTGGGGTGCAGGGTGTACTGTGGGGGGAGAGAGATGTGGGGTGCATGGTGTACTGTGGGGGGGAGAGATGTGGGGTGCAGGGTGTACTGTGGGGGGGAGATGTGGGGTGCAGGGTGTACTGTGGGGGGGAGATGTGGGGTGCAGGGTGTACTGTGGGGGGGGATGTGGGGGGGAGATGGGGTGCAGGGTGTACTGTGGGGGGGAGATGTGGGGTGCAGGGTGTACTGTGGGGGGGAGATGTGGGGTGCAGGGTGTACTGTGGGGGGGAGATGTGGGGTGCAGGGTGTACTGTGGGGGGGGGGAGATGGGTGCAGGGTGTACTGTGGGGGGGGGGAGATGGGTGCAGGGTGTACTGTGGGGGGGAAGAGATGGGTGCAGGGTGTACTGTGGGGGGGAGATGTGGGGTGCAGGGTGTACTGTGGGGGGGAGATGTGGGGTGCAGGGTGTACTGTGGGGGGGAGATGTGGGGTGCAGGGTGTACTGTGGGGGGGAGATGTGGGGTGCAGGGTGTACTGTGGGGGGGGGGGGGGAGGGGGTGGGGGGGGGGGAGATGTGGGGTGCAGGGTGTACTGTGGGGGGGGGAGATGTGGGGTGCAGGGTGTACTGTGGGGGGAGATGTGGGGTGCAGGGTGTACTGTGGGGGGGAGATGTGGGGAGCAGGGTGTACTGTGCGGGGAGAGAGATGTGGGGTGCAGGGTGTACTGTGGGGGGAGAGAGATGTGGGGTGCAGGGTGTACTGTTGGAGAGATGTGGGGTGCAGGGTGTACTGTGTGGGGGGAGAGATGTGGGGTGCAGGGTCTACTGTGTGTGGGGGGGGAGAGATGTGGGGTGCAGGGTGTACTGTGTGTGGGGGAGAGATGTGGGGTGCAGGGTGTACTGTGGGGGAGTGATGTGGGGTGCAGGGTGTACTGTGGGGAGAGTGATGTGGCGGGGAGAGATGGGTGTAGGGTATACTGTGGGGGGGAGAGATGTGGGGGGAGAGATGTGGGGGGGAGAGATGTGGGGTGCAGGGTGTACTGTGTGGGGGGGAGAGATGTGGGGTGCAGGGTGTACTGTGTGGGGGGGAGAGATGTGGGGTGCAGGGTGTACTGTGTGTGGGGGGGAGAGATGTGGGGTGCAGGGTGTACTGTGGGGGGGGGGAGAGATGTGGGGTGCAGGGTGTACTGTGTGGGGGGGGAGAGATGTGGGGTGCAGGGTGTACTGTGTGGGGGGGAGAGATGTGGGGTGCAGGGTGTACTGTGTGGGGGGGGAGAGATGTGGGGTGCAGGGTGTACTGTGTGGGGGGAGAGATGTGGGGTGCAGGGTGTACTGTGTGGGGGGGAGAGATGTGGGGTGCAGGGTGTACTGTGTGGGGGGGAGAGATGTGGGGTGCGGGGTGTACTGTGTGGGGGGGGGGAGAGATGAGGGGTGCGGGGTGTACTGTGTGGGGGGGAGAGATGTGGGGTGCAGGGTGTACTGTGTGGGGGGAGAGATGTGGGGTGCAGGGTGTACTGTGTGGGGGGGGGAGAGATGTGGGGTGCAGGGTGTACTGTGTGGGGGGGAGATGTGGGGTGCAGGGTGTACTGTGTGGGGGGGAGAGATGTGGGGTGCAGGGTGTACTGTGTGGGGGGGGAGAGATGTGGGGTGCAGGGTGTACTGTGTGGGGGGGGGAGAGATGTGGGGTGCAGGGTGTACTGTGTGGGGGGGAGAGATGTGGGGTGCAGGGTGTACTGTGTGTGGGGGGGGGAGAGATGGGGGGGAGAGATGTGGGGTGCAGGGTGTACTGTGTGGTGGGGGAGAGATGTGGGGTGCAGGGTGTACTGTGTGGGGGGGAGAGATGTGGGGTGCAGGGTGTACTGTGTGGGGGGGGAGAGATGTGGGGTGCAGGGTGTACTGTGTGGGGGGGGGAGAGATGGGTGCAGGGTGTACTGTGTGGGGGGGGAGAGATGTGGGGTGCAGGGTGTACTGTGTGGGGGGGAGAGATGTGGGGTGCAGGGTGTACTGTGTGGCGGGGAGAGATGTGGGGTGCAGGGTGTACTGTGTGGGGGGGAGAGATGTGGGGTGCAGGGTGTACTGTGTGGGGGGAGAGATGTGGGGTGCAGGGTGTACTGTGGGGGGGGAGAGATGTGGGGTGCAGGGTGTACTGTGGGGGAGTGATGTGGGGGGAGAGATGTGGGGTGCAGGGTGTACTGTGTGGGGGGGAGAGATGTGGGGTGCAGGGTGTACTGTTTGGGGGGGAGAGATGTGGGGGGGAGAGATGTGGGGGGGAGAGATGTGGGGTGCAGGGTGTACTGTTTGGGGGGAGAGATGTGGGGGGAGAGATGTGGGGTGCAGGGTGTACTGTTTGGGGGGGAGAGATGTGGGGTGCAGGGTGTACTGTTTGGGGGGGAGAGATGTGGGGTGCAGGGTGTACTGTTTGGGGGGGGGAGAGATGTGGGTGGGAGAGATGTGGGGTGCAGGGTGTACTGTGTGGGGGGAGAGATGTGGGGTGCAGGGTGTACTGCGTGGGGGGAGAGATGTGGGGTGCAGGGTGTACTGTGTGGGGGGGGAGAGATGTGGGGTGCAGGGTGTACTGTGTGGGGCGGGGGGAGAGATGTGGGGTGCAGGGTGTACTGTGTGGGGGGGAGAGATGTGGGGTGCAGGGTGTACTGTGTGGGGGGGGAGAGATGTGAGGTGCAGGGTGTACTGTGTGGGGGGGAGAGATGTGGGGTGCAGGGTGTACTGTGTGGGGGGGAGAGATGTGGGGTGCAGGGTCTACTGTGTGTGGGGGAGAGATGTGGGGTGCAGGGTGTACTGTGTGTGGGGGAGAGATGTGGGGTGCAGGGTGTACTGTGGGGGAGTGATGTGGGGGGAGAGATGTGTGGTGCAGGGTGTACTGTGGGGGGAGAGATGTGGGGTGCAGGGTGTACTGTGGGGGAGTGGTGTGGGGGGAGTGGTGTGGGGGGAGAGATGTGGGGTGCAGGATGTACTGTGGGGGGGAGAGATGTGGGGTGCAGGGTGTACTGTGGGGGAGTGGTGTGGGGGGAGAGATGTGGGGTGCAGGGTGTACTGTGGGGGAGTGATGTGGGGTGCAGGATGTACTGTGGGGGGGAGAGATGTGGGGTGCAGGGTGTACTGTTGGGGGGGGAGAGATGTGGGGTGCAGGGTGTACTGTGGGGGGAGAGAGATGTGGGGTGCATGGTGTACTGTGGGGGGGGAGAGATGTGGGGTGCAGGGTGTACTGTGGGGGGGGGAGATGTGGGGTGCAGGGTGTACTGTGGGGGGGGGGGAGGTGTGGGGTGCAGGGTGTACTGTGGGGGGGGAGATGTGGGGGGGAGATGGGTGCAGGGTGTACTGTGGGGGGGGGAGATGTGGGGTGCAGGGTGTACTGTGGGGGGGAGATGTGGGGTGCAGGGTGTACTGTGGGGGGAGATGGGCGCAGGGTGTACTGTGGGGGGGAGATGTGGGGTGCAGGGTGTACTGTGGGGGGGGGGGAGTTGTGGGGTGCAGGGTGTACTGTGGGGGGAGATGTGGGGTGCAGGGTGTACTGTGGGGGGAGATGTGGGATGCAGGGTGTACTGTGGGGGGGAGATGTGGGGTGCAGGGTGTACTGTGGGGGGGATATGTGGGGTGCAGGGTGTACTGTGGGGGGAGAGAGATGTGGGGTGCAGGGTGTACTGTTGGGGAGAGAGATGTGGGGTGCAGGGTGTACTGTTGGGGGGAGAGATGTGGGGTGCAGGGTGTACTGTGTGGGGGGAGAGATGTGGGGTGCAGGGTCTACTGTGTGGGGGGAGAGATGTGGGGTGCAGGGTGTACTGTGTGGGGGGGAGAGATGTGGGGTGCAGGGTGTACTGTGTGTGGGGGAGAGATGTGGGGTGCAGGGTGTACTGTGGGGGAGTGATGTGGGGGGAGAGATGTGGGGTGCAGGGTGTACTGTGGGGGAGTGATGGGGGAGAGATGTGGGGTGCAGGGTGTACTGTGGGGGGGGGGGGAGAGATGTGGGGTGCAGGGTGTACTGAGGGGGGGAGATGTGGGATGCAGGGTGTACTGTAGGGGGGAGATGGGTGGCGGGGTGTACTGTGCTGGGGGGGGAGATGTGGGGTGCAGGGTGTACGGGGGTGTGGGGGTGTGGGGGGAGATGTGGGGTGCAGGGTGTACTGTGGGAGGGAGATGTGGGGTGCAGGGTGTACTGTGGGGGGAGATGTGGGGTGCAGGGTGTACTGTGGGGGGAGATGTGGGGTGCAGGGTGTACTGTGGGGGGGAGATGGGTGCAGGGTGTACTGTGGGGGGGAGATGGGTGCAGGGTGTACTGTGGGGGGGGGATGTGGGGTGCAGGGTGTACTGTGGGGGGGAGATGTGGGGTGCAGGGTGTACTGTGGGGGGAGATGTGGGGTGCAGGGTGTACTGTGGGGGGGGAGATGTGGGGTGCAGGGTGTACTGTGGGGGGGATATGTGGGGTGCAGGGTGTACTGTGGGGGGAGAGAGATGTGGGGTGCAGGGTGTACTGTTGGGGAGAGAGATGTGGGGTGCAGGGTGTACTGTTGGGGGGAGAGATGTGGGGTGCAGGGTGTACTGTGTGGGGGGAGAGATGTGGGGTGCAGGGTCTACTGTGTGGGGGGGGGAGAGATGTGGGGTGCAGGGTGTACTGTGTGGGGGGAGAGATGTGGGGTGCAGGGTGTACTGTGTGTGGGGGAGAGATGTGGGGTGCAGGGTGTACTGTGGGGGAGTGATGTGGGGGGAGAGATGTGGGGTGCAGGGTGTACTGTGGGGGAGTGATGGGGGGAGAGATGTGGGGTGCAGGGTGTACTGTGGGGGGGGAGAGATGTGGGGTGCAGGGTGTACTGTGGGGGGGGAGATGTGGGATGCAGGGTGTACTGTGGGGGGGGGAGATGGGTGCAGGGTGTACTGTGGGGGGGGGGAGATGTGGGGTGCAGGGTGTACTGTGGGGGGGGGGAGATGTGGGGTGCAGGGTGTACTGTGGGGGGGGAGATGTGGGGTGCAGGGTGTACTGTGGGGGGGAGATGTGGGGTGCAGGGTGTACTGTGGGGGGGGGGGAGATGTGGGGTGCAGGGTGTACTGTGGGGGGGGGGGAGATGTGGGGTGCAGGGTGTACTGTGGGGGGAGAGAGATGTGGGGTGCAGGGTGTACTGTTGGGGAGAGAGATGTGGGGTGCAGGGTGTACTGTAGGGGAGAGAGATGTGGGGTGCAGGGTGTACTGTTGGGGGGAGAGATGTGGGGTTCAGGGTGTACTGTGTGAGGGGAGAGATGTGGGGTGCAGGGTCTACTGTGTGGGGGGAGAGATGTGGGGTGCAGGGTGTACTGTGTGGGGGGGAGAGATGTGGGGTGCAGGGTGTACTGTGTGTGGGTGAGAGATGTGGGGTGCAGGGTGTACTGTGGGGGAGTGATGTGGGTGGAGAGATGTGGGGTGCAGGGTGTACTGTGGGGGGGAGAGATGTGGGGTGCAGGGTGTACTGTGGGGGGGAGAGATGTGGGGTGCAGGGTGTACTGTGGGGGGGAGAGATGTGGGGTGCAGGGTGTACTGTGGGGGGAGAGATGTGGGGTGCAGGGTGTACTGTGGGGGGGGGGGAGATGTGGGGTGCAGGGTGTACTGTGGGGGAGATGTGGGGTGCAGGGTGTACTGTGGGGGGGAGATGTGGGGTGCAGGTTGTACTGTGGGGGGGGGGAGATGTGGGGTGCAGGGTGTACTGTGGGGGGAGATAGATGTGGGGTGCAGGGTGTACTTTGGGGGAGAGAGATGTGGGGTGCAGGGTGTACTGTTGGGGAGAGAGATGTGGGGTGCAGGGTGTACTGTTGGGGGGGAGTGATGTGGGGTGCAGGGTGTACTGTGGCGGGGGGGGTTGACCTGACTCTGTTGGGCCCACCATCAACACATGCATGTGTTGCCATTCTGCAAGCCATCTGTAAACAGGACGGCGCAATGACGTCATAGCATTTTCCTGTGGTGAGACATCTTGTCTGTGCTCACGCACCTCGCAGAGAAGAGAGACGACGGCAGCGGAGCAGCAAGGGATTGTAGGCAGGTGAGTAAAGTAGTTTTTATTTTTTATATTTTTGGGCAGTTCTTATATATGGCATAAAGGGCACGTTAGGGGACATTATTACTGTAATGGGGAGATAATTTATATAAGGGGCCATTGGGAGTATTATTACTATAGGAGGAAGATCATTTACATAAGGGGGCTTAAAGAATATAAGGGGCTGCATTTTTATATATATAAATATATATATATATATACACTAATTGCGGCCTCTTATATTCTTTCAGCCCCCTTATGTCAATGATCTCCCCCCAGTAATAATGCCCCATTATTACTGGAGGAGATTATTTACATAAGGGGGCTTAAAGAATATAAGGGACATTTTTTATAAAAGGGGTCATTGGGGACATTGTGAATATAAAGGGTCATTTGAGGACTTTATGAATATAATTGGGGTCATTAATATAAGGAGGCATTAGGGGAGCAGCATTTATGTCAGGGGGCATAATATAAGGGGGCAATTGGGCAGTATTAATTTAAGGAGCACTTGGGCTTTTTGCAAACTTTACAGAGACAAGTCACAACTGGAAGAAAAAGTAGTCATGACGGTCCAGTCCAGATAGAGACAGAATGTGAATGATTAGAGTCCGAGACGTCACCTGTAAGTCGTGAAATGTTTCCTGTGCTGTATTCACCTAAATTGTCTGCAGAGCCTTGTGCAGAGTCTGTAGTTACCACTATATGGTCACCGTATATTGATAATATTGGTAGACCAGAGTTGGGAGCTCACTTGGAGGTATTTGCCCCCCCTGTGCTGAACCCTTAGCTATGGGTTTGTCTCAGGCTGAAAATCATGATGAAGTAGGGGGCCGTCCGCTCCTTGAAGATTCTGGACTAGAACAGCAGGGGAGCAAGGAAAGTTAAGTATTGGTGTTTTTTTTTTTTTATTTTCGTTTGGTAAAAGAGGGACATAATATTGAGGGGGTCATTAAACTGGGGGCAGCTGGAGGGGGAAATTATACTGAGGGGGACATTAAACTAGGGGTAACATTAAACTGTGGGCGCACTTGGAGGGGGACATTATGCTGTGGGGGCAGATGGATAGAGACATTAAACTGTGGGGATAGCTGGAGGGGGACATTATATTGTATGGGGTCACTAAGGGGGCATTATAATTTGTGGAAGTCAGGTATTTCTAAGTGTTGGTGATGGGCGGGGGGACTTATGAAATCTTTGCACTGGGCCCACCAATGTGTTAAAACAGCTCTGGGTTAGGTTCACCTGAATCATATAGTGTTTTCCCCTTGTGAATTGGTGCCTCATTGCCAATATATTGTCATTTTTATTAATAAACAAATAAGCTCTTTGGCCATCATGGGTGTGGCCACTTACCTCTTTGTTGCAATGACAATGCTTTCATTACTCCAAAGAGCTCATTTGCATATTGACAAAAAGGCGATATCTTGACAACGGAAGTGTCAATTCACAAGGGGAAACACAGTTCCATTCAGGTAACCTTAACCTACAGATGTTGCAAGGTTAGCCTAAACTTCTACAATTGGTTAAACTGCTGCAGCATGGTAATTTATCACACAATACAACAAAAAACAATGAAAAGCCATTGAAAAATATTTTTCCAATGACTTCTCAATGTTTTTTGTTGTCTTCTATGATATCACCTTCCAACAGTTTAACCAATTGTAGAAGTTCAGGTTAACGCTGCTACATCTGTATCTGTCTGGGGGCTGGGTTGACATGCTGGGTCCTGGTGAAAGGCTCCCTTTAAACAGGACCTGTGAATTTGGCTGACATGTTTGTTTTAATTTAAAAAATTTTAAAAAAGTATCGTTCATGAAAGAATAATTCTGGATTGTCTTTTCTCAGAACTGTATGTTGTGCCATTCCTGTTATTCCTCCTAAACATTTTAGAATAAATTGACAAATGAGTGTTACCAGTTGGGGGGTTCGTCCTTACAAGCTGTGACACCGCCCAATCAGTACTGACAGAGTCAGTGACACACCCCAATGACAAAGGGAATGGTAACACACAGTTGTCAATTAATTAATAAATTTGTAGTAGGAAGAAAAAAGGGAACAAGATTTTTAACACCTTACTGCTCTACGCTATACTGTCACGTCACGCTGAGCATGTTAATGCGGATTGACTCCCCGGATGTAATGGTCAATAGTGATAACAGTATGCAGGGGGTCTTGGCAAGATTCCCACCACCCATCAGATCCCCCGTAATAATATTGCGGGGTCCAAGGAGTTGCCATGGCAGCTGGGAGGCCGAGCAACGGCCTCCTGACTGCTTATGCCCATCACATATAGTGAGCCTGTGTGCGATGTGCTGCAATACTATGTATTGCAGTACATTGCACTCGGGATCAGAAATTCCAGGTTCAAGTCCCCTTGTGGGACAGGTAAAAAGTAAAAAAAAAACAGTTTAATATATATTTTTTTATTCTTTTAACAGTTTTTTTTTTTTTACTTTTTATTATTTATTGTTTATTATTATCATAGATTGTAAGCTCTTGCAAGCAGGGCCCTCAGTCCCAGTGTGTGAATTGAATATTTCTTTGTAATGTATCTTTTTTGTCAGTACTTGAACCCTACAAATTGTACAGTGCTGCGGAATATGTTGGCGCTATATAAATAAAATGTATTATTATTATTTGTTAATATATTTTTATTCTTTATTTTTAACAAATAATAAAAAGTTAAAAAAACACTTATATTTAAAAAACACAAACGTAAATAAAAAATAAACAAACATGTAAGGAATCCCCATGTGCGTACAAGTCCCCACTGTCCAAAAATAGTGTTATTTATCCTGTACGGTGAACAGCGTAAAATAATATATACCGCAATGCCCTAAATAACGTATTTTGGTCACCCCATTTTCCCCAAAAAACAGCAATAAAAGATGATCAAAAAGTCATACATGTCAAAGATTGGTACCAATAAAAAGTACAATTTGTTCCACAATGAAAGAGCCCTGATATATCTCCATCAGCAAAACAGTAAAAAAAAAGTTATAGCTGTCAGAATACTGTGACCCCAGAAAAATGGTTAGTTTTCAAAAAGTGACGTTTTTTTATTTGTGAAAGCTGTAAAACATAATAAAATCATATTAAATATGGTATTGCCGTAATTGCAATAACCCTCCGGCTGAAGCTGCCATGTCATTTTTAATGTAGAGTTAACGTTGTAAAAATTAAATGTAAAAAAAATTATAGAATTTTTTTTTTTTTTCAAATGGACCAACAAACGTTAATCAAAACATTATTTGTACCCCAAAATGGTGCAAAATTAAAGTACAACTCGTGACAAAGAATAAGCCCTCACATAGCTATGTCAATAGAGAAATAAAAAAGTTATGAATTTTGGAAGGCGGAGAAGGAAAATATGAAAAAAGTCACCAAACATTACAGTAATGTACAAACTACCCTGTGTCTTTAAAGGGTTAAAAAAAAAGATGTTCTATATCGATAACTGCACAGGTAACCAAGAAATCTGTTAAAACCAGAAAGTTCTCTTTGTTGTGATAGTTACACTAAGGGAAAAATTGTTTACTTACCTGTTAAGTCTTTCCAGACCATGGTGCTGCATACAGTTCCAATTGCTGGGTTCTGTGACGTCTGTGAGAGGCAGATGGGAGTAATGAAGGACGTGAACCACACTGGTCTTGAAAGGCGGATCAAAGCAAAGTTGCTTAATACTGGCGAAGATGTAAAGTTTGGGTGTTGGATAATTGTGTCTATAGTTAAAGAGTTACGTCCATCTCCCAGTGATATAGTGAGTGAGGCAAGATCCCTAAGGAAAGATTCAATAGATGTTGTTATACTTACAAGGGTTCAGACCCTTGTGATTTGCATTTGATTATGTTCAGACAAGGATACAGTCTGACCATGTTTGATCTGGAATTGTGGGGCCATGAACAACACTTAAGGGAGAATTGTCTGATTGGTGTGGAGTCCAGCTACTGGGAGCTCCCCAGCTCCTTTCCCATAATGCCTTGTGATAAGCATGAGGGAAACAGAGGTAGAACATTTTAACTGCTGCTCCACTGAACTCTATGGGACTGCTAAAGATAGACAATTACTTGACTATCTTTGGCAGTCCCATAGAGTTCAATGGAGTTGCTGCAATGAGTCCCATCCCCACTAATCTAAAATTTATTTAAAGCCTGTCCAATTTTTATAACTCACTATAAAAAAGGCTGTATGTAGCCCTAGTCTAATGTTAGATAGAAAGACCACCAATGACTGCTACAAAACTTTTGATATTTTATTGATAACCATTCTTGAGTAAAATAACTAGTTTTAATTTTTACAATTTTTTGTTGTAAATCTGCTTTTGAAACACTGGTTCAGGACTATTGGTTCTGTAATATGAAAAAACATTTTTATTTAAAGGGAATCTGTCAGGTGAATCTGAGAAACGAAACAACCCACAGGTCCTTATAGACCTGGGATTTAGTGTCCCAAATCGCCCTGTTGTAATGCAATCCGCAGACGCATTAAAAATAAAAAACCGTTATACTTACCTAGAGAAGGGTCCGATCAACGCTGTTCGGCGAGAAGAGTATGGCTTATTCATGAGCTTCTTCGTTGGCACGCCTCCCGTCGCCTGCGCTGTTCTTCACTGAAGCCAAAGATGGACACCCCGGCTTCACAGCGTAATTGCGGGGCATGCGCACTGAAGCCAAGGTGTACTCCTCTGACTTCATTGAACTGAGCAGATGCGGGGAGTACAGTGGCAGGGTGAGTATAAAGCTTTTTTATTTTTAATGCGGCCATGGACTGTGTTATAACAGGGTGATTTGGGACACTAAACCCCAGGTCCATATGGACGTGTGGGTGGTTTAGTGTATCAAATTGCCGTGACAGAGTCCCTTTAATAAAGGGGTTTTTGGAGATTGTGATACTGGATTACCTTATTCAGTGCTTACCAGGTACAGCACTGTACATTGTTGAGCAGCTGTGCTTCTTATTGCCCCTTAGTCCCATTCCCATGAAAGGGACTGAGCTGCAAACAGGTCATGGGACTGATGAAAGTGATGTCACTGACCTGTGAAGTTGAAGCAGTACCCTAAATATAGGTCATCGATATTTAGACTGAGGCCCCACATTGCGGAAACACAGCTTTTTTTGTTGCAGATTTTGCTGCGTTTTTTGAGCCAAAGCCAAGAATGGCTACAAAAGGAATGGGAAATATACAGGAAGTACCTATACTTCTACCTTTTGCTCAGTTCACTCAGGGCTTTGACTCAAAAAAATCACAACAAAATCTGCAACAAAAAAAGCTGCGTTTCCGCAACGTGGGGCCTCAGCCTTAAAGAGGTTGTCCAGCCTAAATATTTTAATTAGGCCGGGGGAAGAGAAATAAATAAATAAATAAATATATACAGTGATGGCCAAAAGTATTGGCACCCCTGCAATTCTGTCAGATAATACTCAATTTCTTCCAGAAAATTATTGCCATCACAAAAGCTTTGGTAATAATATCTTCATTTAATTCGTCTTCAATGGAAAACCACAAAAAGAATTGTCAAAAAACCAAATTGGATATAATTCCACACCAAACATAAAAAAGGGGGTGGACAAAAGTATTGGCACCCTTTGAAAAATCATGTGATGCTTCTCTAATTTGTGTAATTAACAGCACTTACCTGTGGCACATAACAGGTGGTGGCAATAACTAAATCACACTTGCAGCCAGTTGAAATGGATTAAAGTTGACTCAACCGCTGTCCTGTGTCCTTGTGTGTACCACATTGAGCATGGAGAAAAGAAAGAAGACCAAAGAACTGTCTGAGGACTTGAGAAGCAAAATTGTGAGGAAGCATGAGCAATCTCAAGGCTACAAGTCCATCTCCAAAGACCTGAATGTTCCTATGTCTACCGTGCGCAGTGTCATCAAGAAGTTTAAAGCCCATGGCACTGTGGCTAACGTCCCTAGATGTGGACGGAAAAGAAAAATTGACGAGAGATTTCAACGAAAGATTGTGCGGATGGTGGCTAAAGAACCTCGACTAACATCCAAACAAGTTCTAGCTGCCCTGCAGTCCGAGGGTACAACAGTGTCAACCTGTACTATCTGTTGGCGTCTGAATGAAAAGGGACTCTATGGTAGGATACCCAGGAAAACCCCACTTCTGACCCAGAGACATAAAAAAGCCAGGCTAGAGTTTGCCAAAACTTACCTGAGAAAGCCAAAAAGTTTTTGGAAGAATGTTCTCTGGTCAGATGAGACAAAAGTAGAGCTTTTTGGGAAAAGGCATCAACATAGAGTTTACAGGAAAAAAAAAGAGGCCTTCAAAGAAAAGAACACGGTCCCTACAGTAAAACATGGCGGAGGTTCCCTGATGTTTTGGGGTTGCTTTGCTGCCTCTGGCACTGGACTGCTTGACCCTGTGCATGGCATTATGAAGCCTGAAGACTACCAACAAATTTTGCAGCATAATGTAGGGCCCAGTGTGAGAAAGCTGGGTCTCCCTCAGAGGTCATGGGTCTTCCAGCAGGACAATGACCCAAAACACACTTCAAAAAGCACTAGAAAATGGTTTGAGAGAAAGCACTGGAGACTTCTAAAGTGGCCAGCAATGAGTCCAGACCTGAATCCAATAGAACACCTGTGGAGAGATCTCAAAATGGCAGTTTGGAGAAGGGACCCTTCAAATCTCAGGGACCTGGAGAAATTTGCTAAAGAAGAATGGTCTAAAATTCCAGCAGAGCATTGTAAGAAACTCATTGATGATTACCGGAAGTGGTTGTTTGCAGTTATTTTGTCTAAAGGTTGTGCTACCAAGTATTAGGCTGAGGGTGCCAATACTTTTGTCCGGCCCATTTTTGAAGTTTTGTGTAAAATGATCAATGATTTGACTTTTTTTTTCATTCTCTTTTGTGTTTTTTCATTGCAAGCAAAATAAATGAAGATATTATTACCAAAGCATTTGTGATTGCAATCATTTTCTGCAAGAAATTGAGTATTATCTGTCAGAATTGCAGGGGTGCCAATACTTTTGGCCAGCACTGTTTATATATATATATATATATATATATATATATATATATATATATATAAAAAAAAACAAAAAAACACATACTCACTCACGTGTCCCCAATGCTCCAGTGTTCTCCCAGCGCAGTCCAGTCCAGCTGCTCGGCTGTCTTCTTTTGCCAGAAGCCCTTGCTGGCTGTGACATATGTGTCCCTTCTGCAGATTGGCATCTGACCACTGTGGCCAATCAGCTGCCTAAGGAAAGGACCCGGGGACGTCAGCCTCAGCAGTCACATGCGGTGGGGACTTCTCCCAAAACAAAACAATGGAGCTGCAGGATCGGACCATGCTGGGACAAACCACAGACAGGTGAATGTGTTTTTTTTTTTTTTTTTTTTTCTTTTTTTCACCTTCCCTTCCTAATTTAAAATAAGAGAAAATTATCCAGTACAACCCCTTTAAGTCTAGGGAAACCTTTTTTTGTCAGTCTGTGTAAACTCACCAGTTTTTAACACAGTTAGCTGAGCTCAGTATCCAGAAACTACTCAATAAGCTGCCAGTGCACAAAGTCATTTGGTTTTCTTGCAGAACAACGCGCCAAGGCCAAGACTGACTTGAATTAAGAAAAGCTGGACATGGTGCTATCCCTGTAAAAACAAAAAGCATATAAAACAATTATATATTTACAATGACAAGTTGGTTTCACACTGGAGGATAGTGATATGTTTTGCCATTAGGAGTAGCACAGTGACCTTATTTGGCTCTAGCTTTACAAAAATCTGCAGTGAGTTTTGTGGTCCCATGTTTCAGGCATCTGTGGGTGCTGAGTGAAGTTACGATTAGTGTTGAACGAACCTGTCAAAGTTCGGGTTCAACGAGCCCAAAAGTTCGGTTCGGGTGTAAGTGGATGAGACGGAGGAGGATTTGGTAGCCAACACTTTAACTACTCTTGGAGACAGTATGCAAATATAAATGCAGTTATTGTTACTGTGTTAGGATACAGCATGGGTACACACGCAGTTATTGTTACTGCTCTAGGAGCCAGTATGGGTATACACGCAGTTATTGTTACTGCGCTAGGAGACGGTATGGGTACACATGCAATTATTGTTACTGCTCTAGGAGACAGTATGCAAATATAAACACAGTTATTGTTACTGCGTTAGGAGACAGTATGGGTACACACAGTTTTTGTTACTGCGCTAGGAGACGGTATGGGTACACACGCAGTTATTGTTACTGCGCTAGGAGACGTATGGGTACACACACAGTTTTTGTTACTACGCTAGGAGACAGTATGGGTACACGCAGTTATTGTTACTGCGCTAGGAGATGGTATGGGTACACACACAGTTATTGTTACTGCGCTAGGAGACGTATGGGTACACACACAGTTATTGTTACTATGCTAGGAGACAGTATGGGTACACGCAGTTATTGTTACTGCGCTAGGAGATGGTATGGGTACACACGCAGTTATTGTTACTGTGCTAGGAGACGGTATGGGTACACACACAGTTATTGTTACTGCGCTAGGAGACGGTATGGGTACACACACAGTTATTGTTACTGTGTTAGGAGACGGTATGGGTACACACGCAGTTATTGTTACTGCGCTAGGAGATGGTATGGGTACACACGCAGTTATTGTTACTGTGCTAGGAGACGGTATGGGTACACACACAGTTATTGTTACTGCGCTAGGAGACGGTATGGGTACACACACAGTTATTGTTACTGCGTTAGGAGACGGTATGGGTACACACGCAGTTATTGTTACTGCGCTAGGAGACGTATGGGTACACACACAGTTTTTGTTACTACGCTAGGAGACAGTATGGGTACACGCAGTTATTGTTACTGCGCTAGGAGATGGTATGGGTACACACACAGTTATTGTTACTGCGCTAGGAGACGTATGGGTACACACACAGTTATTGTTACTATGCTAGGAGACAGTATGGGTACACGCAGTTATTGTTACTGCGCTAGGAGATGGTATGGGTACACACGCAGTTATTGTTACTGTGCTAGGAGACGGTATGGGTACACACACAGTTATTGTTACTGCGCTAGGAGACGGTATGGGTACACACACAGTTATTGTTACTGTGTTAGGAGACGGTATGGGTACACACGCAGTTATTGTTACTGCGCTAGGAGATGGTATGGGTACACACGCAGTTATTGTTACTGTGCTAGGAGACGGTATGGGTACACACACAGTTATTGTTACTGCGCTAGGAGACGGTATGGGTACACACACAGTTATTGTTACTGCGTTAGGAGACGGTATGGGTACACACGCAGTTATTGTTACTGCGCTAGGAGACGTATGGGTACACACACAGTTTTTGTTACTGCACTAGGAGACGGTATGGGTACACACGCAGTTATTGTTACTGCGTTAGGAGACAGTATGGGTACACACAGTTATTGTTACTGCGCTAGGAGACGGTATGGGTATACTGTGGGGCCACTTTGGAGCATTATACTGGGGGGCCCCTCTGGAGCGCATAATGCTCCAAAGTAACCCCACAGAATATAACATGCTCTCCAGAGGGCCCCCTCCCCAGTATAATGCTCCACAGTGGCCCAAAACAATATATATGCTATCCAGAGGGGGCCCCGTAGTATAATGCTCCACAGGGGGCCCACACAGTATAATATGCTATCCAGAGGGGGCTCCCCCAGTATAATGCTCCACAGTGGCCCTACAGACTCCGTCAGTGCTACTATTATATTATACTCTGGGGTCTCTTCAGACCCCAGAGTATAATAATCGAAGGCCCAGAAGAGATAAGGGAAAATAACAAACAGTTATACTTACCTTGTCTTACCTCTGCTGGGCCTCCTCGCGCTGCTCCGCTATCACCGCCGGCGACCGCTTCCTCTTCTCTGCGGCTGACGTCACGCGTTGTGGACGTCATCGCTGAGGCTTGTGATTGGGCCTCAGCGATTACGTGAGGCAGGCTGTCAGCACGCCCCACGTGACCGCTGTAGCCGGGCCTCAGCGGTGATGTCCGGAACGCCGGAAGATGACATCGAACACCAAGCCAAGGACAGGTGAGTAAAAATGTTTGTTATTTTTACTCACATCTGAAAGGGACCCTGCGGCACATGACGCTGGGTCCCTTTCTGTTATTAATATGGCCATCCTGACTCCGGGATCCCGAATAATCAGGCTCCGGATCCCGGGGGGACCCTTTGGGGACGGGGCCCTGGGCAGTTGCCCAGTTTGCCCCCCCCTAACGCCGGCCCTGGGTATGGGTATACACACAGTTATTGTTACTGCGCTAGGAGATGGTATGGGTACACACACAGTTATTGTTATTGCGCTAGGAGATGGTATGGGTACACACTGCCCTGAAAAGGGCAATTATTATTTCTAGGCTAACTGTTCCTCACAGTATCAGGCTCCTCTCCCTACCTAGCTGCACTGCCCTGGTTAGCTGCTCAGCAGTCAATCAACCAGCTTTAGGGATGAGCCGAACCCGAAATTTAGAGCTTGAAGTTCAGGTTCGGGTACCTGAACCCACGAAGTTCGGCACGGACCCGAACTTTGTAGTTCGGGTTCGCTAACACCAGTTACAATGTATGAATCCCTTCAATTGAAGCTTTGCTTTGTCAGTTATGTTCTGCATATTTCCATTGTTATTTTCAGCTATATTCTAGAATAGGAGCATTTTACTGGAACAAAGTAGTACCGCAAGCTGTGTTACTTTTTCCTGGAAAATTTGTAAGAATCTGGGGCAGAGCCTCAAACACAGATGTGAACAGAGCCTTAAACTGTAATCTAACATCATGCTTAATCTAGTGTCCCATATGCTAGCATTACAATACAGTTTTAAAGTTGATTGTTTTGATCCATTAAAGTATAAGAACAGCATACTGAAAAAGGCTAAGTTTACATCTGTGCCGGATTCTCCTTTGGAGACTCCTCTGCAAAAATAGGCAGAGAGAAAAGTCCTGCTCGGAGCTTTCAGTATGAAAACGACAGACTCTCAACGGACCCTATTATAGTCTATGGGAACTGCTGGGGTCTGCGGGAAACTGCTGTATTAGCAGTCTGGGGGACCGGAATGACGGAGAGGCCAGTGTAAAAGTTAACAAGTTCAAAAACTTTGGATTCAAGCAAATCTTCATGACAGGTGACAGACAATTATGAGGAACTATAGGTCAGAGGTCACTGATGATTACAGGCAGTGGAAAAAGCCCTGGAAAAAAAAGGTGGTAAAAATTTCTGGAGAGAGATTAGACAGGAGCATCTCAGACAGACTGAGAAATACAGTGGGTACGGAAAGTATTCAGACCTCTTTAAATTTTTCACTCTTTGTTTCATTGCATCCATTTGCTAAAAGCAAATGACCCTAAGCACACAGCTAAAATAACAAAGGAGTAGCTTCGGAACAACTCTGTGACCATTCTTGACTGGCCCAGCCAGAGCCCTGACCTCAACCCAATTGAGCATCTCTGGAGAGACCTGAAAATGGTTGTCCACCAACGTTCACCATCCAACCTGATGGAACTGGAGAGGATCTGCAAGGAAGAATGGCAGAGGATCCCCAAATCCAGATGTGAAAAACTTGTTGCATCATTCCCAAGAAGACTCATGGCTGTACTAGCTCAAAAGGGTGCTTCTACTCCATACTGAGCAAAGGGTCTGAATACTTATGACCATGTGATATTTCAGTTTTTCTTTTTTAATAAATTTGCAAAAATATCTACATTTCTGTTTTTTTTCTGTCAAGATGGGATGCTGAGTGTACATTAATGAGAAATAAAATGAACTTTTTTGCTTTTAGCAAATGGCTACAATGAAACAAAGAGTGAAAAATTTAAAGGGGTCTGAATACTTTCCGTACCCACTGTATAGGATAATACACATATAGTAAAGTGTGGGAATTCTGGAGAAGAATAGTGTACTTAGGACCAGAGAAGAAGACTTGGATATAATTAATCAAAAGAGATTAGAGACTGAGTCACTTGGTTTGGGTCTGTCTGCCAAATCAATCAATACAATATATTGTATGCGTCCAGACCACACAGCTCCTGGCATAGTTTACATGCCAGGCTCACTTTATTCTTCAGCGGTGATTGTGGTTACTGTCTATGGGACAGCGCTGCAGTACCCATAACCGCCAATTTCAAGAATACAGTAAATGAGCATTATGTAAACAATAGTGGGAGCTGGCACTCTGATGGATTAACCCACTGGATCAATAGTAATCCCAGCATCCAAGATCGCCACCCCTCGGATCCGAGAGGTTGACATTGTAGCCAGAAGGCCAAGCAACAGCCTCCTGACTGTCGTTCCATGTTACACATAGGGAACCTTTTGTCATAGGAAAAAGACAATTTTGTTGTGGATTTTTGAGCCAAAGCCCAGAGTGGGAACCTTTTAGTTATCTCCACGTGCGTATAAGACCCCACTATCCAAAAATAGCGTTATTTATCCCATACCGTGAACGCCATAGAAAAAAAAATACCACAAAGCGCAAAATAATGTATTTTCCCAAAAAATAGCAACAAAAAGTGATCAAAAAGTCATACATGCCAAACTTTGGTACCAATAAAAAGTACAACTTTCCCCACAAATAAAGAGCCCTTACTTATCTCTGTGAACAAAACAGTAAAAAAGTTATAGGTGTCAGAATACGGTGACCCCAGTAAAATCATTGATTTTCAAAAAGTGACGTTTTATTTGTAAAATCTGTAAAACATAATAAAACCAATATAAATATGGTATCGCTGCAATCATAATGACCCACCAGACAAAGCTGTCATGTCATTTTTAATGTAAAGTGAACACCCTAAAAATAAAATGAAAAAAATTATGATAGAATTATGGATTTTTTCACATGGATCTCCAAAAAACATTAATAAAAGCTAATCAAAACTGTACCCAAAAATGGTGCTAAATGAAATTACAACTTGTCCCACAAAGAATAAAACCTCACTTAGCTTTGTAGGCAGAAAAATATATATAAGTTATATTTAAAGAATTTATATAATAAATGTTAGAAGGCGGGGAAGGAAAATATGAAAAAAGTCATCAAGCATTAATGTATAAACTGCCCTGCATCCTAAAAAGGTTAAAAAAAGGGAATAAGTCAGTAGGAAAATCAGTATCAAACTAATGACAGTAGCTTGAAGGGTGGCTTCTACACTTTCCAAAGATGCCTTTCTTATTCTGCGTTGCAGCTCCATTTTCATGAAAATCAAGATTTTATTCCAATTCTATGCAAATTAGCTTAGGGACATGTCTTCTCTAGCTGGGGCTTCACTCTCTGTTCTAGATAACTGCTCTTAACTGCAGCCCAGCTCCACCCCACATCTCCCACTTTGTCACACTCTGCAGGTAGGGGGGATAATCTAAAGCAGAGAGTAAAGCCCCAGCAGGAGAAGACATGTTCCTAAAGCCCTTTTCAACTATTTTGTGTAAGAAAAAAAATCTTGATTTTCTTGGAAATGGAGCTGCAATTCAGAATATGAAAGGCATCTTTGGAAAGTGTAGAAGCCATCCTACAAGTTACTGTTATTAGTTTAATACCAATTTTCCTGCTGACAGACTCCTTTTAATGTTATGCTATCTTTAACCCATTCCAGACATCAGCCGTAATAGTATGGCAGATGCTGGGTCTTTAACTCCTTAAGGACCCAGCCCAAAAGTGCATTAAGGACCAGGCCTCATTTTTCAAATCTGACGTGTTACTTTATGTGGTAATAACTTTGAGATGCTTTAAATTATCAAAGTGATTCTTAGATTGTTTTTTCATGACACATTGTACTTCACGTCAGTGGTAAATTTTGGTAGATATGTTTTGTCTTTGATTATGAAAAGATAGGAAATTTGGTGATAATTTGAAAAAAAAATGCATTTTTCAAACTTTGAAATTGCATGATTTTCATATAGAAAGTCATACTACCCAATTTTCTTCATAAATATAAATTTATCATATCTCTGCTTTACGTTGCAATCAACTTTTAATCACCCTTTCATTTTTTTCAGATATTATAAGTCTTACAAGTCAAGCAGTAATTTTCAATATTTTCAAGAATATTTCCAAAACACATTTTTCAAGGGACCAGTTCAGTTCTGAAGGGACCTTGAAAGGCCTCTCTAATAGAAACCCCCATAAACCCCCATTTAACCCCCTGTTCTCAAAACTGCACTCCTGAAAGAATCCGAAACAGCATTTAGGAAGTTTCTTAACTCTTTCAGCAATTAAAACAAAATGGAGGTCAATTTTACCCTTTTCAATTTCTGTCACTAATATATTAATTTAGCCCTAGAATTTACACATTTACTAGGGGTTAAAGGAGAAAATGCAATCACAATCTGTAATACACTTTGTCCCGAGTATGAAATTATCCCACATCCCGAGGATGTAAACTGATGTATAGGCACATGGCAGGGTAAAGAATGGAAGCAGCGCTATTGGGATTTTGGAGGGCAAATTTTGCTGCTATCTGTTTCTATAAAATGTTGCTTTAACCCCAAAATTTGCATTTCCACAAGGGGTTAAAAAGAAAATGCACCCCACAATTTGTTAAGCATTTTCTTCCAATTAAAGAAATACCCCACATGTGGATGTAAAATGATGTATGGGCACACTGTAAGGTCCAGAACGGAAGGAGCGCTATTGGGATTTTGGAGGGCAGATTTTGCTGGAATCTGTTTCAGGCACCATGTTTCATTTGGAGAGCCCCCGAAGTGCCAGAACAGCAAACCCCCCCAAAAATGTGACCCCATTTTGGAAACTAGACCCCTCAAAGAATTTATCAAGGTGTATAGTGAACACTTTGACCCTACAGATGTTTCACAGATATTTTTACCATTGAGATATGAAAATGAAAAATTCCTTATTTTTTTTTCCAATAAAATGTCACTTTAGTCCCAAATTTTTCATCTTCACAAGGGGTAAAAGAAGAAATTGCTCCCCACATTTTGTTACACTATTTCTCCTGAACTTGACAATACCCCATATGTGCTGGTACCCTGATGTACGAGCACACGGCAGCACTCAGAACGGACGGAGCTCTAATTGGATTTTGGAGGACAGATTTTGCTAGAATAGTTTTCAGGCACATTTTCCTTTTGCAGAGCCCCCAAGGTGCCAAAACAGTGGAAACCCCCAAAATGTGACCCCATTTTGGAAACTACACCCCTCAAGGAATTAATCAAGGGGTATAGTGAGCATTTTGACCCTACAGGAGTTTCACAAAATTGCACCAGGAAAAGGGAAAGCAACATTTTTTTCTATAAAATGTTGCTTTAACCCCAATTTTTGCATTTCCACAAGGGGTTAAAAGAGAAAATGCACCCCACAATTTGTTAAGCATTTTCTCCCAACTACAGAAATACACCACATGTGGATGTAAAGTGATGTATGGACACACTGTAAGGTCCAGAATGGACAGCTACGACATTCACCCTATGGCAAAAATATTTTTATAAGTTTGTAGACCGGGCATTTTCGGATACAGGCATACCTAATGTGTATGTGTTTCACAGTAATATTCTACTTTTATATATATTCTAGAGAAAGGGGGTGATTTAGAACCTTTATTTTATATTTTTTTTAAAACTATTCTATCAGCCCCCTAGGGGTCTTGAACCTGCAATCATTTGATTGCAAGTCCCATAAACTGCAATACAACGGTATTGCAGTCTATAGGAGATTCTGTACATTCCTACTGAGGCTGGTCATAGACCAGCCGCAATAGTAATATTACTTTGACAGGCCTGGGAGCCTTCATTAAGCTCCCGGCTGTCACAGGAACAGGCCGACTCCTATGATCTCGCCACGCAGGAGCCGGCCTGCAACGAAAGAGGTACCACCGGGCCCAGGGGCATTTTCTTACCTTTGAGGGGAAGGCTCACAGGTAGTAATGCCCGCAATCTGAGTGGACTCTGATCGCAGGCATTAACTCCGGGTCTCCACTGTACGTTGCCTTAATAGCACATCGGATGCCGGGATGGGTTTACACCGCCAGGACACCCGCTGCTCCAAGCCCAGGGCCTGCAGCGAAGCCCTGCTGCAGAAAGCTGGCGGCAGCAGGAGTGGGGAGATGCTGAGACCCTGCCCCACCAAAACACCCACATTCGGACTATAAGATGCACCCCCTATGTTCCTCTCAAATTTGGGAGAAAAAAAAAGTGCGTCTTATAGTCCGAAAAATATGTTTGTTTGTTTTTTTTACAATAAAATGTCACTTTAGCACCAAATTTTTCATCTTCACAAGGGGTTAAAGGAGAAAAAGCATCCATTATTTGTTAAGCAATTTCTCCCAACTAAAGAAATGCCTCACATGCGGATGTAAACTGCTGTATGATCACATAGTTGGAGAGAACAATATTTAGAGGTCAGATTTTGCTGTAATAGTTTTCAGGGACAATGTCACATGTGCTGAGCCCCTGAAAGGCCAGAACAGTGGAAGCCCCCAACAAATGACTTCAGTGTTAAATTACACCCCTTAAAAAATTTATCAAGGGGTATAGCAAACATTTGGACGCCACTTGTATGACAATAATTTATTTTCCAGAAATTACTGCATAACAGGATGAACGGTAATTTTGTGCAGAGTACATGATGGTATAAGGAGGTGATATTTCATGGAAAATAAATTCTAAAATTAATAATCCATGGAAGTGTGGTACAATCTAAAGCAATCCTTCATGCACAGGCCAGGTTTTTCGGGGCAGGTGTCACACTGATAAGTGGGGTCTTTCCTTATTCCTCTTTTGGAACACACTCTGCACTTTTTTGGTTCTTCCCTTTCTTTGCAGTTTGTGGGACTTCACTGGGAAAATGTTGCCCTGGTACAATACGGGAACCTTCAGTTCCAGAAGTACTGGGGCCTGGCACTTTTAGGTCCCCAAATATCAGGGTCTTGATAATTGCCTCTTGTTTTCCGCATGGCACTGTATGGTTTCAGGACTTGATCAGATAGATCAACCCCTCCCATGTATTTATTGCATGCCAGGATGCAGTCTGGCTTGGGGGCAGTGGTACTGGTTCCACGCAGAGGGACAGGGGTGCTGCTGCTGCTATGAATTGTGGTCAGTACAAGGACATCCCTCTTGTCCTTATACTTGACCAGCAGCATATTTTCATTGCAGACGGCCCTACTCTCACCCCTTCTGAGGCGCTGCGCAATAGGTGCCCTACGGAGGCCTCTTCTGTGCACTGTCCCACAAGCTGCAGTTCCTCTGGAACTGAGGCACCTAAAGAGTGGGATGCTGGTGTAAAAGTTATCCACGTATAGGTAATGACCCTGGTCCAGCAGTGGGTGCAGCAAATCCCACACTATTTTCCCCACTAACTCCTAGGATTGGGGGGCATTTTGGGGGCTCAATCCTTGTGTCCCTTCCTTCATAAACCCTAAATTTATAGGTGTAGCCTGAGCTGCTCTCGCACAGTTTATACATTTTAATGCCATACCGTGCCCTCTTCCTGGCAAGGTATTGGCAGAATTTTAGCCTTCCTTTGAAACTGACCAGAGACTCATCTATAGAAATGTTCTGATCAGGAATGTAGGACTCTGCAAATTTGTCACTAAAGTGGTCAATGACTGGCCTAACTTTGTATAGGCGATCAAAATTTGGGGCATCTCAGGGCGGGCACTGTGCATTGTCGTTATAGTGTATGAATTTCAGGATCATTTCAAAGCGCGTCCTGGTCATGGCCATTCGATAGATTGGAGTATTATACAAGATGTCTATACTCCAATACTGTCGAATTGTAGGTTTCTTCACTATGCCCATATGCAGAATAAGACCCCAGAAAATCTTCATTTCTGCTGCATTTACTGGGGTCCACCTATGGGGCCTGACATATGAAGAGGTGGCATTTTTTCATAAATTGCTGGGCATACAAATTTGTTTGGGCCACCATAAAATCTATAAACTCATCAGAGAAAAAGATTTTCAAAAATTCATTTTCTCCAAAGCCTTCAGTCTCAATTTGTATTCCTGACCTGCCCACAAAGTCAGGAAGCTGAGGCTCATAGTGTTCTGGGGGTGGGGTCCACATGGGCTCTGCAGCTTTGGCAACTACCTCAGCAACAGTTCTGGGGCGTCTCCTTTGGGGGCTGCTCATCACTGGATGAGGAGGAGGATGAGGAAAAATAAAGGAATGGAGCATTTTCCTCTTCTCCCTTGCTGTCGGTATCAGTTTCAGAGGCCAGTAAGGCATACGCCTCTCTTCTGCTGAATACCTTCTTTGGGACGATTGGGATTGTTGGGACATTTTTGCGTTTGCAGTGTTTTACACGAGTATATAAAACTTTATTTCTTGAAACTTTATTTATTGAAACTTGAAAGTGTGAGGTGTGGGTAGTGCTTCAACACTTGTATAGATGTAAATATGTCAAAATAAAAAGGGTTAACCAGCAGCCAGCAAGGTGGGGGAAGGCTCTGTACAGATGGACAGTGGCTGGAGGGTGTCAGAGGATTTTGGAGGGTGGCAGAGGAGGGTGGAGGGCTGGCAGAGGATGGTGAGAGCTGGCAGAGGAGGATGGAGGGCTGGCAGAGGCTGGAGAACACTGGAGGAGACACAGATGAAGACCACAGTAAATCGCTGCGGTAATGCACCAAAACGCGCACAGGACAGCACGGACACTGCTCTGCTCGCAATTCCCAGAGGGAGTGACACAAGTGGAGCAGTGACCGTTAGTTTACACTGCCCTGCACACCTGCTATTGGTTGGTCTGCAGAGACCTGTGCAGACCAACCAATTGCAGCATTTCAGGGGGGTGTCACCCCAAACACTCGACAGGGATTGGTGCTATGTATAGCAACAATCACTGTCAATTATCCAGAAACTTGCTGGCACAGATCATTGGATATGTGCCGGCAAGCTGCAGTTGGCCAATCTGAATCGATCAGCCAATTGCAGCCATCCATGTGGTTCGGAGGGGGTTAAACCCCCGTTTGTGAGGAAGAAGATTGTCTGCTGTCATAAACAGCAGCGATAGTCTTAAAATCTCCGTGTCGCAAGACACAAAGACTTCTTAAGGACAGGGCGTACTATTATGCCCTGTTGCGCAAAGTGCCTAGTGCCCAGGACATAATAGTATGTCCAATGTCATTAAGGGGTTAAAGATGTAATGTACAGCAGAGGACCGGAGCTAATGCCCACAATCCGAGTTCACTCTGATTGTCGGCATTGCAGGCCAAGAGCCCCCCAAGTAAGAAAATGGCCCCCAGGGTCGGTGGGGTACCTTTGTTGTTGCAGGCCTGTTCCTAAGACAGCCGGGAGCCTACTGAATGCTCGCATGCTTGTCATAGGCATACTACTATTGAGCCTCAATAGTAATGTAGCGAATCTCCCATAGACTGCAATATAGTTGTATAATAATGTTCCCCATACTGTTGCATCCCACAGAGGATAATGTCTCCATATAGCAGCCACCTTAGTGCTTAGTACTTACAGTACCTGTATGTTCACCTGCTACACTGTTCCCCTGCACCGCGCGTGCTGCCTGACATAATGTACCCAGGGACATGGAGCAAAGAGGTAAGTACTTTACTAATACTTACCTCTCAATCCCCACCACTTATAGGTTAGGCCTGCACCCTATTAGTCAAAAAGCAGTATGGCAGAAAGCCTATGGTTTCCAGCTCTACCAGCAACAGAACTGGGGTCGGAGCTCTTTTTCTCCCCGGTTCTGTGATCCATTTGTAATTTTAACAACCAGATTGGCAGATCTGGGGAGAAGTGGCTGCATCCCACCCTTGAGTGCTGTACCACAGACTTGAGTGGGAAACCACTGTAGTACCCAGAACCACCACTATCAAGAATGCAGTGAATGCAGCATGTTAACAATGCTGGGTGCTGCGCATCAGGAAAAATAGCTGATTTGCAAGGGTCCCAATAGTTAGATCCCCACCAGTTTAAATGCTAGGCCATCAATTTTTAAAAGGTAAATAACCCCTTTAATAGTAATACCATTCCTGCTCCATATTGGTCACAGTACTTCTCTACCAACAACTGGCCCTTTCTTCTTACCTAAAGCAGGTGGGTCACTGATTGGTTATGCTGGTCCCCCTGACAATTGATGGTTCAGGAGGGTAAGGGGTAGGGACCTGCAGCCAGAAGGAGAACTATGCTCCAGTATCATGAAAGTGGCATCCATCTCCCTGTAGAATTAAGTGTGCATACTTGAAAACTTATGTACTACTATACCAGTAGCAGCAATCAGAACTACTCTATTGTTATTGCAAGGGAGACAGTGGTTGGGTTGTCAGTCTTTCCTCAACTGCTAACATGCTGCTGTTGGCTGTGGAACCCCTGCAGGGGTGGATTAAGGGTACCATGCTACCCCCAAAGATCCCTCTGACAAATTAATGTCCCATATTGGCCCTCCATGTAGCATAATGTCCCATGGTGGCTCTCCACAAAGTATAATGTCCCAGAGGAAGTGAGTAAACATAACAAACAGTGCTATTCACCTCCCCTGGGCTCCAGTGCATGATTCCTCATCCACTTTGGGTCCTGAGGTCATTCAAGAGCTTGGAAGAGGCTTGAAGAGGATGCACCAGAGCCCAAGGGAGGTAACACTATTTGCTTTGTTTAGTCTCCTTCTCTGTGCCTCCGCTTATTATACTCTAGAGTTTGAAGAAATGCCAGAGTATAATAATGGTATTCCCGGTTCGGATATCTTCGGTCCATAGAAAACTGCTGGGTGAACCTCGCGGGGTTTGCTCAATAAATACTCACCTCCAGTAGACTCCCGTGCACAGATACAGTTGTTTATGAGGTTGGATTATAATGGGGGCAAATGTGTAAATATTTGCCACTGGGCCCCCTTGCAGCCTTGGGCATTGCACAACCACATTTCACTGTTATTATAATCTGCCCTTGGCCCCCTGTCATCTCCAGCTGGCTACAGACACCATAACTCTCCGGGCCTTGTTATGGTTGCACACCCTGTGATCACAATCGCTACATTCCTGCCACTGTGGGTACGTAGATTTTAGGGCAGGTGCACAGCTTGGTGGAGAATATACCTACTCATAAACAGAGGTGTAACTTGAAGCTTCTGGGCACCAATGTACATCTATAATGGGACCCTACCTACCTTGTACCATTTAAAATAGTGGTATATTTTGTGTTTCAGAGGGACCTTTAGGGCCCCCTTAAGTTACAGGGCCCAGTTGCGACTGCTACCTCTGCACTCCCTATAGCTACACTCCTGTTCACAAATCAGATGCTCCTGAAGACTGGTATTGAAAACACAAATCTCCCCCAATGTAGCTACAAGTGGTGCACTCTATTCCTCAATTCAGGATCCATGCCAGGTTGACAGCTTTTCACCATTCAAAGTATACGTGATAGGTGTCTGATTGGTGGGGTTCCACAAATTGGAACCCCCAGTAAGGGACCGGGGGTCTCCTGTACAGTGCTCGGCTTTCTCTGATAGGGCATCTGTATGACCCTACTGATCACTCAATTATCACTTATTCTTGAATAGGTGATAAGTAACTTGCAAACCTAGAACAACCCATTTAACAGTACCTGTACATGAAACAATAGTAAGTATAAATGGAATATGGCACCTCTTATGACCAGCTTGAACAGAGAACGAGCAGCTAGGGCTATACTTTGCAATCTTGGCTAGAACTCCCATCACACAACCAAAGTTTGACATGTTGCCTTCTAAAGCCTTCACTGATGTAAATCAACAGAGTCGCATTGTGGCCCTGTGATTGCTGTGACTGTGACTTCTACTTTTTTCTACAAAAAAATCCAGCAGTGCCGTACCTTTTTGAGATTAGAAGTTTTACTTACACACCCTCAGGCTTGCAACGCAACTCCATGCACTCAATTTAAATGGGTTTACCCATAAAAGGAATGTATGGCATATTCATCACACATGCCATAAATGTCCGATAGATGCAGATCCCACCTCTGGGACCCAAACGTATCTCTAAAAATGGACCCCCCCAGCCTCTGTGCCCTGCTGCTTTTTGGCCGCAACCTCGCTGAAAAAACTTTCAACTATGGCTGGGCTGTAAGGAAGCAGCTTAGCTCTCAGCTATGCTGTTTCTGTAACTTCCATAGGAGTGGATGGGAGTTATGGAAACAACATAGAACAGTGGGACCCACATTTATCAGACATTTATGACATATCCTGTGGATACGCCATAAATGTCTTTTGTAGGAAGACCTCTTTAATGAACGCATGCTGCCAAGGTCACTGTGTAAACCTTCCTTAAAGAACATTATACATAAGTACATTTGTCACTAACTCATAAATAATGTTAGACTGGCCCAACAGAGTACCAGAGTATCCTATGGCCCAGGCTTTAACATAATAATGGTCCAGCAGAAGACACACAAATGTTAAGGGTACTATGGTCTATTTCTTAGTGGTTGTTGGAGGGTGGGCTCCCAGAATCATTCTAGTGGGCTCAAGGTATGGCGGATATTTAAATATGGCGGCCGCTAAGTATTCAAATCACCCCCGTTTCCCTAGAACACATATAAAGTTAAAAATAATGTGAAACTCATACACATTAGGTATTCCTGTGTCTGAAAATGCCAGTTATTGGCTCATCAGCTGAATGTATTGTGAATGACTAATACAATGCCTTGGGACATTGTATTACAGCTATACAGTAAATACGAAAGCAAAGCATATATGTGCCCAACAAATGGCTCTATGCATTCTGCATATGCAATAGGTGCTACTAGAGCATGTGGTCTACCTAGCTGTAAACAACAAACTATATTGGTGGGGGTGGGGTGGATGAAGGGGTTCTCTCAATAGGTGATTATAGTTAGATGGTTTGGACCCTCAGTGAGTAAAGGACCCCTCTTCCCAAAGGGGTAGTAACATAGCAATGCAATCTAGGCAGTTTCTACATATTTCAACATCTGCACAAAACCCTTCACTCAGCTAATTCTCCTTCCAGACTATATTGTGACAAAGATGGTGCTGGACAATTCCTGGGCTGGGGTCCCTTATTCTATGTAAAGAGGGAAGGATAATTGTCCTATACTGTGTGACCCCATATGAAGGTAGCTCTGGAATCACTGTAGGTGCTCTTCACAGGGGTATAGAGTTGCTTCCATAATTCGCTGCTTTTCTCCTGCACATTCTCAGGTTGTTCATACAGATAAACGGATTTGCTGTATAAAATGACCACTGGATTACTATAGAGTGCAGTCTGTGCCCTATGCAAATTGTATAGTATAGTCTAAATATCATGGTAGAATACACACTGAAGTAGCACCGATGCCAAGGATGTTTTGGAAATGCTTCCAGCATTCATACCTCCTGTGGATTCCACATATGCAAGAGTGTCCTTGGCCTTACGTTTAATTTCAAAGTAACCCAGCAAAAAAGTATAACAAGCATTATACAATATAATTATAATAATTATAATAGATGTGGGTAACTTTTACATATGTTGGAGGCCATGCATTTGTCTCCGTGTGGTTATTTTTTTTTTCCCCATACGGAAAAGTAAAAAAATAAACATATGTATATGGAATCAAAACATACTGTGTTATACAGCTTCCCCCCCCCCCTCACAATATATATGAGAAATGCGCTGTGAACATAGCCACACAGCTGCTATACTTGTATAGTATATTTCTCAAAACCAACCCTTCATGACAGCACCACAGGAGTTTGGGCTCTGTCTCTAATAAAGACAGCAAGAAGCACAATAGATTAAAAAATATCCTCTTTCATACATCTCATACAAGTCTCGGTCAGGCTAGCAATGTCTGTTTTAGGGTCTGTAACATCTTGCATACAAAGTGTAGCCTGGCTCAGGCACACACAAGAGACCTTCAATCAATAATCTTGTCCCAATGGAACAGGTCAGTCCTATCTCTAGGAAGATCTTCATTTCAAATTCAGTAAAGACTTCCGTTCCGTGGTAGCTCTGCCCCTAGAATCTGGGTAAAGGAATTCTCTAGCATCCATCCAAGATAGTGTCAGTTGTCAATGAGGAAGGGCTGGGGGTCTTAGTCTCTCAGATTTCTTTCCAAGGAACCTGGACAGATCAGGTTTAGAGAACTAAAAGCAGTTCTGGAGACCTGAAAAGCAGGCAAAAATCTATTAATAAGTAAACATATAAGACTTTACTCACACAACACCACCACAGTGGCTTATCTGAAACACCAGGATGCACCAGACAGAAAAGCCTCCAATGTCCAGAAAATCAAATATTCTTCTGGTCAAAACCTCATCTAAAATCGCTATCAGTGATTCATCTGAAAGAGTCAGAGAACAGGTAGGCAGATTATCTGAGCAGGAAAGACCTAAAACAGAAAGACTGGTGTCTAAATCAATTGTCCAGTTCACACAAAAGTGGGGAGCACCAGAAGTCGACTTTGCAGATCAGAAGAGCACCAAAACATGGTTCTTCTCTCTAAACCCCAAGAACAAGTGTCTAGGAATAGACTCTATAGTCTCCTGATGGCTAACCTATGACACGCGTGTCAGAGATGACACGCTGAGACGTTTTTCCTGACACACAGGTGGGACAACTCTCCTGCTTCCCGCTGAGACAGCACATCTCTCCTGCTTCATAGTCAGAGCGCTGCATGAACGGCGGCCATCTTTCCTCCGTTTGAGAAGTTGGTTGTTAGGTTTTAGGGCGTTAGGCAGTGAAGGAAGAACTAAATTTACTGTAGACTTGCACACAGACAGCTGGGAACACTAGAACTGTGTCCCACATTTGCCCTGTCAGCGGCAGACGGCTGGACCGAGGTCCATTCCAGTGACTACAGGGGGATAGGAAAGTCATCTCAGGCGTGTGTGCTCCTTACACCCCAACCATTAAAGCAGCTACCAAAATCTCACCCTGATGCCAGTGTACCCCAAAACAGTTACCGCTCAACAATACCGGGGGAAGAGAACACCCCATCAGAGACAGTTATCCCTGCCAAGACACTGTAACTGTACCCCAACAAAGTTACCGCTCAGCAATACTGGGGGAGGAGAACACCCCATCAGAGACAGTTAACCCTGCCAAGAACTCACTGTGCTGCCACTGTACCTCAACACAGTTACCGCTCAGTAATTCTGGGGGAAGGGTAGTAAAGTAGATTCTACTGAAATAATATTAAAACCAATAAAAGAAACTGACTGACAGATGAAGTTAGTAGTGCTTGGGCTTGAAGTGTATGAAATATCAACCTTCAATTGTAGATTTAGCAAATGAAATTCAGCAACAAAAAAAAAGTCACTAAGCGGTAAGGTAAAGAATTATTTGTTTTTGCTTTATTAATAAATACAGTACATATATTAAAAATATAACTTTTTGTTATTAGAGCTACAAATATCTCAAAATTATGGATTTTTTTCAAAGTGACACACCACCCGAGTTATGCTTTTTTTTTTTTTTTAAGAATTTTGACACACTGAGCTTAAAAGGTTGGCCATCACTGCTATAGTCCAAAGCTGGAATTTTCACTTTGATTATGCTTTTCCTCTATTTTCTTTTCTACCAAGAACACTAAAGAAGATCTAGAGGGAGAACTGCACAGTAATCCTATTTTCCCCATACTGGCCAAAGAGAGCATGGTTCGAGACACTAAACAGTCTAAAGATAACAGACCCCCCAAAGATTAAAGTTAGCAGCATAGCTTCTAAGGCCATCATCTTAAAATCTAGAGGACTCTCAATGCAGTGATTCAAACTTTACAACAAAGAAGAAAAGGGGTAGCTAATACTATATGTGTTAAAGTGTGAAAGAAATTAATTTCTTGGAACAAAGGGGAAGTTCCAGACATATTCCATCCCAATATTTCTAAAATTCTGGTCTTTCTTCATGATGGTTTAGACAAGGGTCTTAGACCAAGTACATAAAAAGTCCAGGTCACAGCCTTAAGATCTTATTTTCGTCAGGACTTGGCCTATCACAGATAGATCAAGAGATTTTTTCGGCTGCATATAGGCTATCCCTTAAAATAGAGAAGCTTTGTTCCTCCTCCTAAAAAGCCTAACTCTTCCCCCATTTGAGCCCATGTCATACTCCAACATTAGATACCTAACTTGGAAGATGGCATTTCTGGTAGTGATTACCTCAGTTTTCAGAGCCATACAAGAGCCATACCCTTAAAATCATGGAAGATCATATAGTAATTTGACCAGACCCTACTTTATTTACAAAAGTCTTGTTGGATTTCCACTTCAGTCAGGAAATTATTCTTTCATCCCTCTGCCAGAACCCCTAAAATCCTAAGGAAGCTGAATTTTATTCTCTAGATGTAAGGAGAGCTGATCTAGATTATCTAAAAACTATAAGCTCCTTTAGAATAGATTCTAAACTTCTTTGGGGGGGGGGGGGGATGTCTAACAAGGCTAAAAAAATACTCCAAAGGTACTACTGCCTTATGGATCAAAAAAGTAATTGCAGAGTCATATAAAAATCAGGGCCTTTGTGTCCCAGCAAATTTGAAAGCTCATTCCACACATGCAATATCTGGATTCTGGGCAGAGAAGTCTGGAGCCTCTCTTCATCAGAATTCTAGGGCTGCAACTTGGTCCTCTCTGTACACATTTACTAAGCATTATAGGCTTAACCTAGTCAGTCACGGATCTTTCCGTGAAAGTTCCTCATGCCATTATGCCCCCCTAAAGCAATATTTATTTGTTAAGTCTCCTGTTGTGCTGTCATGGACGGTTGGTTTTGAGATAATAGAATTAGACTTACCAGTAATTTGGTTTCTAGGAAACCCTCTATGGTAGCGCCCATATTTCCCACTCTTACTTAGTTTTTGTTTGAGTTTTTAAACATGTTTATGAAGTAATATATATGTTCTGTTGTAATAATAGTAATTTGGCAAAACACTGAGGTGTGGAAGGCAGAGGTTTGCTTTTAACCTCTTGTGTTTTTTCTTGTCCCTATTAGAGGCGGAGTTCAAACTCCTGTAGTGCTGTCATGGAGGGTTTCCTAGAAACTGAATTACCGATAAGTCCAATTCCATATTTTTAGTATATTTACTCTATATTTGGGCCATATGTCAACTGTATCGTGCAATTTGGGTCAAAGAGCATAACCTTGTGCCTGGTAATTCTTTTTTGCATTCCTGTATTTGCAGTATGCATCAGAACTGTACAAAAACCATCCGCCATGACAACTAGAAAGTTGGCTCTGGTAACCAGATCTTTCCTGTCCTTTATTCATTTGGATGTTTCCACCCAGTAATGAACAGATACTGGTAGCATCTAGTCTCACATTTAAAGGGAGTCTGTCAGCAACAAAATCATTATCAAACTGATAACGGTACCTTGTAGGTTTCCAAATATAACTTTCTTATTCTGCATTGTAGCTCCATTTATTTATTTATTTATTCTTATGCAGATTATCTGAAAAGGGCTTTAGGAGCATTTTCTCTCCTGCCAGGCCTTTGCGCTATGCTTCAGATAACTGCCCCTAACTACAGACACAATGTGACAAAGTGGAAGATGTCACGCAAGCAATAGGAGGCAGAGCTGTGCAGAAGTTAGGTGTGATTATCTAGAGCAGAGAGTGAAACCCTGAAGGAAAGGACACGCCCATAAAGCCCCTTTTCATCTAATTATTTAATAATTTAATCATAAGATTAAAATGCTGATTAGCATGAAAATGGAGCTGTAATGCAGAATAAGAAAGGCCTCTTTGGAAAAGTGTAGAAGCCGCCCTACAAAGTACTGTCATTAGTCTGAAACTGATTTTCCTGACGACAGACTCCCTTTAATTCAAGCAGTGCCCCACTCTACGTTAGGCTTCATTCACACCTGTTTTGCTACTTGAAGGGAAGATCAGTGCTGTGCCTACTACTATTAAAGCGGATTTGTCAGCCTATTATGCTGTCCTTTGTAAGGGCAGTGTATGGCAGTTCCAGGCCTATATTATTTGTACCCAACATAGCACAAAATTATTGTACCAGCTAGCTACTAGGAACACTGAAATAGTACATGGGCACATAATTTGTGTCCAGTGTATTCATGAGGAGAGATCTACCCGCACCTCTCCTCACTGTTGTTATGTATACGTACATACACATCAGCCTGTCAATTACCACCCTGAGAGTCGTGGGGAATACTCTCCTCATGAATTCACTGGACTCATAACTATGTGTCTGTTGTATTTTTAAAGCACTCCTAGTAGGCAGATGTTATAGCATTTTATTGTGCTCTTTTGGCTACTAGGACTATGAAATAGACTTGTATCTGTGATATTCTGCAAGTTTTGCTTTAAACCTTTCCCTGCCATGGACATATGACATATGTTATTGACAGGGAGACACTTCAGTAGCAAGAACGTATGAAATTCTTCCTTCCTATTAATGCTGATTTCACAGGATCCATAAGGGTATTAAGAAGATTTTAGATTTATTTTAAAGATGAGAATCTCACTATCAAAATAGCCTCTACAAATCCGGGTATTTTCTGGTAAAAACGCTGCTCGGAATGGTGATCTCAGACCTGCAGATCTCATTTCCCTACAGTATTTTTAAGACAGACCATCAAAAAAAAATCAGTCATGTCAATAGCCCCCATTCTTATACATTGAATTTAATGCAGCTGTGTGATGGCTATTAAACGTTCGATTCGAAACGGCCGATTATCATTCGTGCCTACCTTTTGATTATTTTCTAGGAGTAACAGACTGAAACACTGGTAAAAGCAGCAATTTGGCAACTTTATAGTTAATGTTTTGGAGAGCTTTCTATTTGCCATTAAAATGGAGTATTACCTCCTATAGCCAGACTGTTCGCATTGACCGATATACTGACATTTTCCTTGCTCGCACTGTAATTTCTCAGAATCTGCAGAACGTTGTCCGCTGTAATTCCACTTACTGTAGAGTTGTCATTACAAAACAGCAGCTGGAAATGTGCAGTGGTTGGATCAGGGCTGAAAGATCAAACATGACAATATCACTGGTCAGCCATTTATCCACAGGTATGACAGCTGGATGTCTATATGCAATCCTGCTCATATGTGCAAGATGCCCTCATTTACTCATGCAGAATAGGAAATTTACCTTAGCAGGAAGATGGATGCATTTCTGTAGCTCACGTTTAATAGACTATTCTTTAATGTTGTATTCATCTGAAAGAAATTTCATATAAAAAAAATATGAAACAGGTAGAATGTGTATGGATACAATCTGGACATTATGTGCCAGGTGGCAGGGCCCTCACATGCCAGATATCATTCATTGTACATTTAGTCCCTTTTCTGTAGTTTGATCATAAAAGCTTCTTAGGATTATTAGAATAGAACTGAGCTTCAGTCCAGCTGTGTAATAGCCCTTAGCTAATATGGGTGTAGCACACCTGCCCATATCATATGGTCAGGTAGCTTTCCACAGATTGGTCTCTTTGTTCTGCTTTGAAAGCATATGGCAAGGAACATTTCAATCCTGTATTCATTTACAGCAATCTGCACAAAAGATGCATTATTCTTTCTGTATTTAGCAGTTTTCCAGAACCACGTATATATAAAACCAAAGTAAATACAGTCTATATTTATCACATATTTACATGTCTTTATATTAAATATGGACTATTCAAGACAGAAGACTTTAGGAGCCAGATAGATCTCCTCCTCCTCTTTATTAGTAGTCAATAGCGGATTATAATATAGATAGTTTGGCAGACTCTCGAAAATCCAGGGGAAGGGACGGACACACAAACCACCCATCATGAAAAGATTATTATTATTATTATTAGCAGCAATCGCCAAAGAAGTGTTGCTGTGGCAGGCCTCTCCAGCATTCACAGAGGGCTGGGAACCACTTGTTCCCAGCAGCTAGGCACTGTGCAGTCCAGGCATGTTTGGGCTAGATGTTCCTCTTCAAAGGCTTGTAGCAATGTGCTGCACCTGTGCTGCAGGTTGCCTCTAATCATCATGCTAGAGTTTTTGGCAGAAACTTTCCATCACCCAACAGGTATTGTGCACAAGTCCTGTTAGAAAAGGATACATGCACAATACCTGTAGGGCACCGAACAGCTGCCTTGGCTATATACTATGGTGGCAACCTGGAAAAGGGATATTATACTGTGGGGGCAACCTGGAAAGGTGACATGATACTGGTGGGGGGCAACCTGGAAAGGTGACATAATACTGGGGGGGGGGGCAACCTGGAAAGGGAACATTATACTGTGGGGGCAAACTGTAAAGGGGACATTATACTGTGGGGCAACCTGGAAAGGGGACATTATACTGGGTGAGCAACCTGGAAAAGGGATATTATACTGTGGGGGCAACCTGGAAAGGTGACATGATACTGGTGGTGGGCAACCTGGAAATGGGACATTATACTGTAGGGGCAACCTAGAAAGGTGAAATTATACGGGGGGGGGGGGAACCTGGAAAGGGAACATTATACTGTGGGGGCAACCTGTAAAGGGGATATTATACTGTGGGGTAACCTGGAAAGGTGACATGATACTGTGGGGGGCAACCTGGAAAGGTGACATTATACTGGGGGGGGCAACCTGTAAAGGGGACATTATACTGGGTGAGCAACCTGGAAAGGGGACATTATACTGTGGGGCAACCTGGAAAAGGGACATTATACTGGGGAGGCAACCTGGAAAAGGGACATTATATTGTGGGGGCAACCTGGAAAGGGGACATGATACTGGTGGAGGGCAACCTGGAAAGGGGACATAATACTGGAGGGGGCAACCTGGAATGGAAACATTATACTGTGGGGCAACCTAGAAAGGGGACATTATACTGTGAGGGCAACTTGTAAATGGGACATTATACTATAGGGGCAACCTGGAAAAAGGACATTATACTGTGGGGGCAAAGTGCAAAAAGGACATTATACTGTGGAGGGAGACATTATAATATAATGCATGAGGGGCCACTGGGGGGCACCTGTTAATGTCTAATGCCTCTGTGATGGGCCACTAAGGAGCATTATACCATGTGGGAGCCACTGACGAGGCATTATAATTTGTGTGGGTCATTTATTTCTAAGGGGTGGTGATGGGAGAGCCCATTTGTGACAACTTTGCACAGGGTCCACCATTGTGTTAAAACAGCCCTGATTGTACACTATCCAATCAGAATTGCTGATATGTAATTCAAATACCAGTAATCCTGATTGTATAGTGTACAGTTCATCTCATATTCTTTAGCCAAAGCCAGTTTGAGACAGGACGGCATGGATGGAAAATAACCAGTCAAAGTAATTAATTTGAGCAAGTTCATGTTGGTTAATTAAGCCGTCTTTCAGTTTTTGTTATTTTGAGATCAATTGCTCATCACTACCCCTTTCAATATAGTAGTGGTGGATAGGGGATAACTTTAAATTACAAGAATACCTCTTTGAAAGAGTTGTCTGAATCCATCAAACATATGCCAGAAGGCTGGAAATTATGTAAAAATAAATAAATAAAGGGAACCTGTCAGGTATCTCTTCCAACCTAAATTTGCTCCAAAATGTGTAGTAATGACCTTTCCTATGGTGTCCCTCACTAAGCTCTCTAAAGTTAAACAGGTATTCTAATTGTCATGACTAGTGTTGAGCGAATTGAAGCTGCAGAAGTGGAATTCGATCCGAATTTCAGGAAATATTCGATTCACATGGAATCCGGATTTCCTGATGCTTCGCGGTAACGAATATTTAGTATAATCTTTGTGACATCAGACGGTTACATGATATACTCTAGTGATGTGATTGGGTAGACGTGTCTTTGCTTGTTAGCAGATCCTTCCACATGAATAAAAGTTGTCCGTACTGGAGAGAGAGGGAGAGAGGGAGAGAGGGGGAGAGGGAGAGGGAGAGGGAGAGAGAGAGAGAGAGATGACCGCGGCATCCAAGGGCTTCCGCCATTTTGCCGCCCATCCCGACTCTCTGCAGGCAGGAAATAGCTGTTTATTCGCCGCAAATTAATTCAGATTGAATAGAATCATATTGCGAAATCCGGCAACGTTCTCGAGTCAAATTTTTGAATACTTTGCTCATCTCATGCTCATATGTGTAGACAACAGGATATCATACACTTTTCTAATATACAGGTAAATAAAATGTTGTTTTATCAGTGCAGGAGTCTCTCTCTATAGAGAGAAAATGTTATTGTCCATTCTTAGACCTGTGAAATGTATCCATATTTGTCATGTGCAGTGGTGTAAAGATCACGGTTGCAAGGGGTGGACCGCAAACAGACCTGGAGGGGTACAGGGCCCGCAGCCAGCTGGAGACCACCACATAGTTACATTGTTAACGGAAAGGGGCCCGGCGCCATTTCCAATAGATGCCTGCCCAGGGGAGTTGTCTAGAAATAAGAAATACTTATACTCACCTCTCCTGGGCTTCTGACAGTCCACAGAATCCTCTCTGAGGCCTTCTGACTGAGGTGACGTGCACCAGATGTCACTGCTGGGGCCTGTGATTGGGCACCAGAGATCACATGGGGCGCACTGGTGTAATAACGACAGCACGCCCCACGTGACCACTGAGGCCCAAACATAGGCCCCAGCACTGACGTCTGGGGAATGTCACCTCAGTTGTAGGCAGAAGAGGACTGAAGAAGATGCTGAAGAGAGCCATACAGAGCGAGGATGCCCAGGAGAGCTGAGGCAAGGTGAGTATAAGTGTTTGTTATTTTTAATCACTTCTCCTGGGCCTCTACTGAGAGACCCCAGAGTATAATACCCTGTTTCCCCGAAAATAAGACAACGTCTTATATTAATTTTTGCTCCCAAAGATGTGCTGTGTCTTATTTTCAGGGGATGTCTTATTTTTTTTTTCAATGAAGAAGAATTCACATTTATTATTTACGGTACTGTACAGTAGTTGTCATCACAAACCAGCATAACCAGACAAACTGTGAATCCTATCAAGAATTTCTTACTACTACCGTACCGTATTATTTCCATGTACAACAATTAACAGTATGGTACATTTACCAATATTTACGGTACGAATAGAAAGTAAAATTTATTCAATAACAGTTATGTCATCATCTTCTAGGACTTCATCCTAACAATCCAAACCATTAATGTCCCTGCACACAGTATCATGTCCCATAGTGGCCCCTGCACACAGTATCATGTCCCATAGTGGCACCTGCACACAGTATCATGCCCCATAGTGGCCCCTGCACACAGTATCATGCCCCATAGTGACCCCTGCACACAGTATCATGCCCCATAGTGGCCCGTGCACACAGTATCATGCCCCATAGTGGCCCCTGCACACAGTATCATGCCTCATAGTGGCCCCTGCACACAGTATCATGCCCCATAGTGGCCCCTGCACACAGTATCATTCCCCATAGTGGCACCTGCACACAGTATCATTCCCCATAGTGGCCCCTGCACACACTATTATATGTCCCATTGTGGACCACCCATGAACAATTATAATGATAAGTATAATGATCGGAGACCCAGGGGAGGATAGAAACATAAAAAAACAACGTTGCTTACCTGTTTCTCGCTCTGGTCCACTCACTGCTACTTCGGCCTTCTTCAATGTTGGACCAGGATGGCGTCACGCGACGCGGGCTGGCATCGCGACGCAAAATGATGTCCGCTGACGTCTGGGACGTCACCAAACAGGCCCGAAGCCTGGAGAAGCGTATGTTCCCTCACCAACTCTGGGCCTCCGATTATACTCCGGGGTCTTTTTAAAGTGGGGTTCGGCCCGCGGCCTCACATACCGTATGTTCTGTTTGGGAACATATGTCTTACTTTTGGGGGATGCCTTATATTGGGCAATTCTACGTAACCTCTCCTATGTCTTACTTTCGGGGGTGTCTTATTTTCGGGGAAACACGGTAATAGCACCGAAGTGGAGAGCTAAACCTCATAAGTATTCGTAAAATTTCATGGGGTTCACCAGAGGCAGCTCTAAGGGTTCTCTTGAGAGCACTGTATACTATGAGGGGCCACTGTGGAGCATATAATACTTTGTGCGGGCCACTGTGGAGCATATTATACTGTGTTGGAGCCACTGTAGAACATATATTACTGTCTGGGGGCCACTGTAGAGCACATTATATTGTGTGTGGGCCACTGTGGAGCACATTATACTGTTGGGGGGATCACTGCACTGTGTGGGGGTGAGATGAACAGACCCCCAGTTACATATCTGACTTTGAAATGTATCATTCCTGATTCATAGTAGTCGTACCTACTCTTAGGAATGCCATGTTTAAGTTGTGGCCATGGGGGATGGTCACTCCTCCTACTTTCAGGAATGCCATGGGGGAGGGAAGGCAAGAGACTACCCCCCAAGCTCAACCCCAGACACACATCGTCTTCTAACTAGGCAGTGCCTGGGGGGGAGGTGTGGCTGGACACTCCTTTATACTACAAGGGAGGCAAAGTCCTTTGTTTTTAGGAGCCTGGCTGGCATGAAGGAAAGACGTGTTTCTGTAACTCACTGAAGAAAGTGCCCTAGGCCCAAGAACCTGCTGTGGCCTAGAGAAACAGACTACAAGTCTGTCCCAGTATTTTTTCTATCTTTTATTTCCCTTTTTATTTTGTGTGCTGTATTTTACTTTTATCTGTAATCTGCTTGTTTAGTCATTAATATATATTTCTGTATATGTTAATGCTTAGTACCGACCCACTTGGGTTAATAAATATACAGTACATATCAATCTAAAACCAGAACCAAATGTTTGCTGGCTTTCTAACATTGTATCAGCACAAAGCCCAATATGACTACCTGCTCCTAATCATACACTAACACCTATATAATAACACCTGACGCGTTTCTAAACTCTCATATTACTAGTTTTTCATCAGAGGTGCTTTTCTGCAGAGAAGAGGATCTGAAGCTTAGTATTTGTTTATACACCCAACAGAACTTCCCGCGTCAGGTGTTCTTATATAGGTGTTAGTGTATGATTAGGAGCAGGTAGTCATATTGGGCTTTGTGCTGATACACTGTTAGAAAGCCAGCAAACATTTGGTTCTGGTTTTAGATTGATATGTATTTCTTTTGGGTGCATTTAACACTGGCAAGCAGTGCAAGTAGATAAAAACGTTGCTGCTGGTGATGAATGGCGATTTAACTTGCAATACCGCCATTTATGTTATTTTGCTAAGAGATAATGCACTACTGATACTGTGGATTATTATATCCTGATATGGTAGTGGCTTTATCCTGGATCCTTTTTGAATGGTCTGTATGGTTTTTCTGTTGTTCTGTCCTATGGGTGGATTCCCTTTTTATTCAGATTATTTAATAGAGTTCATATTTTAAATACGTCCCTTTTGGTAGGTTGCGACTCACCTGCGATATTTTTCGCTATATAAGTAAGCATAATAAATAAATAATTATAAAATAAATCAGCAGGGGCCACGGGTTTTGAAACCCCACTGATATCAAAGATCAGCTCTTTCCCACACCATGCAGCTCCCAGTATTGTTTAAATGCTAGGCGCTGCACTGCTCACTCACGGTATTCCTGATAACTGCAGTTGTGGGTACTAAATCTGTATCCCTTTCAAGTATCTGAGATACCCCTGCAGCACTGTCACTATCAAGAATTCTCTTTAGGGATGGGGAAGACTTTAGTTACGCCACTTGTCATGTGACACCTAACATTCAGTAAATAGTAGTAAATTGAGGCACAGAACATAAAGTATTACTATAGCATCACCTCATGATGATTGTAGAGAAAACAATCTTATATTCTTCTGTGTCCTCTGGTTGTTTTGTTGATTTTTTTTTCTATTTATTTTTGTTACCTTTTACTAACAACATGACAAGATTACCTAGCGTACCGTGGTGACGAACCTATGGCACGCGTGCCAGAGGTGGCACTCAGAGCCCTCTCTGTGGGCACCCATCTGTGGATCATATTGTACTGTGTGGGGGCCATTGTGGAGCAGATTGTACTGTGTGGGGATCACTGTGGAGCAGATTGCACTGTGTAGGGGCCACTATGGTGCAGCTTGTACTGTGTGGGGGCAACTGTGGGGCAGATTGTACTGTGTGCGGGCCCTTCACTATTTATGTCACAGAGTATCTGTTTTATAGCAGACGTGATATTATTACAGTATTAACTGTAATAACATTGCACGGTCACTATAAAACAAATCCTGTACGATGTAAATAGTGAACATTAATTGTAAATGTATAAAAGTATATCAAATGCAATCTTTTACCTTTCAGTACAAAGTTGTTTTGTATCATTGGAAGCTCTGTAAAGCCTCATTCACACGACCATATTTTGTGGGTCCGTAATTGTCCGCAATTGTGGAGCCGCACAGTATTAAGGTTAAATTGCCGTGTTGGCACTTTGTGATAAATTAGTGGGTTTTGGGTTCTAGTTTGGGCACTCGGTCTCTAAAAGGTTCGCCATCACTGACCTAGGGAAATACAGCCATATTAAATGTCCTATCCCTGCATATGCTCTATTCCACTGTACCAGTTGGTTACTATGTTAGTATTGCACTTGTTTTGCATGTTTTGTATAAAAACCCTTAAATAATAATAATAATAAAAAAAATACAAACGCAGCTAGGTAGTTATCATAAAAATTGTTTTCCACCATTAGTCCTAGTTAGTTTCCAATGGATTTGTCCTAGGTACCAAACGCATGTTTGTAACCCAGTTGCTTACTAATTTATGATGTATGACTCACACCAAGTTTAAGCCGGGGCCCCATGTAGTGTAAACGCAGCGTTTTACATTAACTGCAAAGTGGATGGGATTCTGGCTTATCCCATCCACACATTGCAGAAAATAATCCGCAGCGGAAATGCTGCAATTTGAAAAACACTTGCGTTTTTGCAAATCACAGCATGTCAGTTATGAATACGGAAATGCTGGCGGTTTCCGTATAGGTATAATGGAAGCAGAAAGTCCACAGAGAAAAACTCTGCGAACTTTCTGTGAAAAGTGCTGCGGGAAACACCGTGATGCGTTTCCACTGCGTTTTTTCCACAGCGCTTTTTGGCTGTGGCCTGCTACATGGGGCCTTAACCTTAGTCCATAGATGTATTACACAGGACTGGTTCATGGGCTATACTAGGGGTCGGCAACCCAGTCCTCACCCAGCAGTTTCGATCGGACCAAACATGGCCGAAACGAAACTGCTATTATTATACTGTGGGGTCTTCAGACCCCCGAGTATAATAAGCGGAGCCCCCCGGGGAGGTGATCAAACATAAAAAAACAATGTTAACTCACCTTCCCTGGATCCGCAGCTGCTCTATGGTCTTCGGGCGCTTCTGCCTGACGTAAGAGACTGCTGACAGGGCCTCAGGGGTCACGTCCAACGTCATTACGCATAATGATGCGACGTGACCCCGAGACCCAATCAGCGGTCGCTGACGTCAGGGAGAAGGGCCCACACAGCGGCTGCGGAGCGCAGGAAAAAGTGAGTAAGGGTGCGTTCACAAATGTCCAGCACAGCTTTCAGTTTCCCTCCAGCTTGGTGCACACAAGCCGGAGGGGAAACTGATGCCAGGACGGATCCCATAGTTTCCTATGGGATCGGTTCTGGCACAAGAGGCATCAGTTCTGGCGTCCTATCTGTGCCTCAGCCGGATGGAAAAACGCTACCTGCAGCGTTTTTCCATCCGGCTTCCTTAAAATTACATTAGCGCGGGGTGCTTCCTGAAGATGGATGCGGCATCACCCGACTTCAGCAGAGTCTATGTACAGTAGTGAAGCCGGTAATTGCCGGCTTCACTACTGTACCTGAGTGAATTGCTCAGGATTGGCTAAAGCTATAAAGAAACACTTGGATTCATTTTAAAGATGAGAATCTCATCTTTAAAATGATACCAAGATCACCATGATCGTCCTTAAATATCCTGAGCCATTAGCTGGTGAAAACGATGTTCGGCATTGAAATCCCAATGCTGATCTCAATTCCCGACATCGTTTTAATAGTGAATCGCTCTGAATCTGTCAGGTCTATCATGGCCATCTTGGTATCTTTTTAAAGATGAGATTTTCATCTTTAAAATGAATCCAGTAGTATCTTTGTGGCCCTAACAGATCCTTAGAAATGGGTCTCTAAGATGTCCCCCCCTCCTGCCTCAGGCAGCATCTTAGAGCTAAGGAAGGAGGGGGAGGAGTGGAGCTGCAGAGACAATGATAACTCATCATTGTCTGTGCATAAGCTGTATGTGACCCCAGTGGGGGATAGCATGGACTTCTGTCCATGTTATCCCCTCTCCTATCAATTAGAGAACATACTGTACTTTCGCTCTCTGATTGTCACATAGAGGGATAATGTAATACCCCTCTGAGCCTAATCACAGGGGTATTCTTCTGTAATACCTCTCTGAACCTAACCAGATGTTTATCATCGTCCAGGTCGCAGCGCCAAAAGTGTCGCACCAAACACTTACACAACACATACACAATGTCAGCAGTAAAGTTTACATTTTTTCACTGTCCCTGTCCTTTCCATACCTGATCTTTATAGAGTAAAATAAGCCACCCGCCTCTCTAGTGATATCCGTTACACGTAAAATAATAGCAATAGCAATTATCACTAGCGATGAACGTATAAAACATTTCTGACAAACGGAGGTTCCGTCAGTCAGATAATAAATTTTTACCCATTAAATGTCACCATATAAAATCCTAGTTTTTGGCAGTTTTCAGATGGGTGCCTTTTTTTTTTTTTGCACCCACAGTACAAACGAAACACCTGCACCTCCAGTAGGTCATCAGACTCTATCACCAGTAATGATGAACCGCAGGAACTTCAGAAGTTGTGTCCATAATACGTGAGCAATAAAGTGGTCGTGTTACACCAATCTGAACACGGCCCTAGTTATAACATTAGTTAGGTGTAGGGATTATAGTTATTCAATAGAGTTACAATTTTTATAGGGGGATAGAAAATTATATTCTTATGTAAGCTCCTATTTAATTTGCATGCACAGAGTTAAACTGGGGACAGATGGATGGGGACATTAACTGTGGGGATAGCTGGAGGGGGACATTATAGTGTAAGGCACCACCCGGGAGGCATTATACTGTGTTAGGGACATTATAATTTGTGCAAGTCGGGTATTCCTAAGTGGTGGCGATGAGGGGGCCCACCTATGAAACCACAGGATAATAATATCTAGTGAGTGGTGACAATTGGAGTATTATAAAAGTTTAAATATTATACTGTGTGCAGGGGCCACTATGGAGGATAATACTGTGTGCAGGGGCCGCTATGGAGGATAATAATGTGTGCAGGGGCCGCTATGGGGCATAATACCGTGTGCAGGGGCCGCTATGGGGCATAATACCATGTGTAGGGGCCGCTATGGGGCATAATACAGTGTACAGGGGCCGTTATAGGACATAATACTGTGTGCAGGGGCCGCTAAGAGACATAATACCGTGTGCAGGGGTCGTCAGACTTACAATTATTGACCGGCACTCCGAGTACCTCAACTTTGATTTCTTTAATAGAAATTGGCACGCCGAACAAAAAAGGTTGTCTACCCCTGGGCTATACCATTTTAGTGTGCATAATATATATATATATATATATATATATATATATATATATATATACACACACACACACACACACGTGGACAAAATTGTTGGTACCCCTTGTTTAATGAAAGAAAAACCCACAATGGTCACAGAAATAACTTGAATCTGACAAAAGTAATAATATATAAAAATTCTATGAAAATGAACAAATGAAAGTCAGACATTGCTTTTCAACGATGCTTCAACAGAATTTTTTTAAAAAAGAAAAAACTCATGAAACAGGCCTAGACAGAAATGATGGTACCCTTAATTTAATATTTTGTTGCACAACCTTTTGAAGCAATCATTGCAATCAAACGATTCCTGTAACTGTCAATGAGACTTCTGCACCTCTCAACAGGTATTTTGGCCCACTCCCCTCATGAGCAAACTGCTCCAGTTGTCTCGGGTTTGAAAGGTGCCTTTTCCAGAAGGCATGTTTCAGCTCCTTCCAAAGATGCTCAATAGGATTTAGGTCAGGGCTCATAGAAGGCCACTTCAGAATAGTCCAATGTTTTCCTCTTAGCCATTCTTGGGTGTTTTTAGCTGTGTGTTTTGGGTCATTATACTGTTGCAAGACCCATGACCTGCGACTGAGACCAAGCTTTCTGACACTGGGCAGCACATTTCTCTCTAGAATCCCTTGATAGTTTTGAGATTTCATTGTACCCTGCACAGATTCAAGACACCCTGTGCCAGATGCAGCAAAGCAGCCCCAGAACATAACAGAGCCTCCTCCATGTTTCACAGTGGGGACAGTGTTCTTTTCAAGATATGCTTCATTTTTCCATCTGTGAACATAGAGCTGTTGTGCCTTGCCAAAAAATTTCGATTTTTGTCTCATTTGTCCATAGGACATTCTCCCAGAAGCCTTGTGGCTTGTCAACATGTAGTTTGGCAAATTCCAGTTTTGTCAGATTCAAGTTATTTCTGTGACCATTGTGGGTTTTTCTTTCATTAAACGAGGGGTACCAACAATTTTGTCCACGTGTGTATATATAGAGATGAGCGATTTTTCAAAAATTCGATTCGACCGATTCTCCGAAGTTTCCAAAACAATTTGATTCGATACGAATTAATTTGTGCCGAATCGCACTAACCCCTTCCCGACATCCGCCCTAATAGTAAGGCGCTGCCGGGAAGGACTTCCCACAAACCATGGTGGAAGCATGGTGTGCACACAGAAACTGTGTGCGCACCCTGCTTTGCAGGTGTCAGCCGTATGTAACGGCTGACACTGTCCTCTAACACCCACGTTTTTATTATATATTGGGTTCCCGATTGGCCCCCATGCAACATTTTCGGAGGGTGCCGCTGCTCCTATTCGGCAGCCCAGGGTCTGACCAGTGACCCTGGATCTGCCCCATCGCTGTCCCTCCGCATACCTGGTTGATCCTGCCTTGAATGGATACTGTCAACCTATGCGTCTGCACGGGCTGACAGCCTCCTATTCACTGGCCTCAGAGTCCACATGGGGGCGTGATGACATCATTTCACTGGCGCATTACACCGGCGTCTGCGTCATTACGCCCAGAGCTCCAGGGTTACTACTGAGCACAGGACAGGTGAGTATCAGATTTTTTTTTTATTTTTAATCACTGCGGGGGGTGCCGAGGGGGACAGGTAGCATGGTGGAACCCCTTGGATGCCGCGGTCATGTTTGACTGCGGCATCCAAGGGGTTAAAACCCCTGATCGGAAATGTGTGATTCCATACATCGAAGCGTGAGGAAATCCAGAATCAATGCAAATCGAAGATTTCCTGAAATTCGGATCGAATTCCACTTCGTCAGCTTTCATTCGCTCATCTCTACATACAGTGGGGAAAAAAAGTATTTGGTCAGCCACCAATTGTGCAAGTTCTTCCACTTAAAAAGATGAGGCCGGTCTGTAATTGACATCATTGGTAGACCTCAACTATGAGAGACAAAATGAAAAAACAAATCCAGAAAATCACATTGTCTGATTTTTAAAGAATTTATTTGCAAATTATGGTGGAAAATAAGTATTTGGTCAATAACAAAAGTTCATCTCAATACTTTGTTATATATCCTTTGTTGGCAATGACAGAGGTCAAACGTTTTCTGTAAGTCTTCACAAGGTTGGCACACACTGTTGCTGGTATGTTGGCCTATTCCTCCATGCAGATCTCCTCTAGAACAGTGATGTTTTGGGGCTGTCGCTGGGCAACACGGACTTTCAACTCCCTCCAAAGGTTTTCTATGGGGTTGAGATCTGGAGACTGGCTAGGCCACTCCAGGACCTTGAAATGCTTCTTACGAAGCCACTCCTTTGTTGCCCTGGTGGTGTGCTTGGGATCATTGTCATGCTGAAAGACCCAGCCACTTTTCATCTTCAATGCCCTTGCTGATGGATGGAGGTTTGCACTCAAAATCTCACGATACACGGCCCCATTCATTCTTTCATGTACACGGATCAGTCGTCCTGGTCCCTTTGCAGAAAAACAGCCCCAAAGAATGAGGTTGCCACCCCTATGCTTCACAGTAGGTATGGTGTTCTTTGCATGCAACTCAGCATTCACTCTCCTACAAACACGACGAGTTGTGTTTCTACCAAACAGTTTTACTTTGGTTTTATCTGACCATATGACATTCTCCCAATACTCTTCTGGAACATCCAAATGCTCTCTAGCAAACTTCAGATGGGCCCGGATATGTACTGGCTTAAGCAGGGGAACACGTCTGGCACCGCAGGATCTGAGTCCCTGGCAGCATAGTGTGTTACTGACGGTAGCCTTTGTTACATTAGTCCCAGCTTTCTGCAGGTCATTCACTAGGTCCCCCCATGTGGTTCTGGGATTTTTGCTCACCGTTCTTGTGATCATTTTGACCCCACGGGGTGAGATCTTGCGTGGAACTCCTGATCGAGGGAGATTATCAGTGATCTTGTATGTCTTCCATTTTCTAATTATTGCTCCCACAGTTGATTTCTTCACACCAAGCTGCTTGCCTATTGCAGATTCAGTCTTCCCAGCCTGGTGCAGGTCTACAATTTTGTTTCTGGTGTCCTTCCACAGCTCTTTGATCTTCACCATAGTAGAGTTTGGAGTGTGATTGTTTGAGGTTGTAGACAGGTGTCTTTTATACTGATAACAATTTTAAATAGGTGCCATTACTACAGGTAATGAGTGGAAGACAGAGGAGCCTCTTAAAGAAGTTACAGGTCTGTGAGAGCCAGAAATCTTGCTTGTTTGTAGGTGACCAAATACTTATTTTCCACCATAATTTGCAAATAAATTCTTTAAAAATCAGACAATGTGATTTTTTTGGATTTGTTTTCTCATTTTGTCTCTCATAGTTGAGGTCTACCTATGATGTCAATTACAGGCCTCTCTCATCTTTTTAAGTGGGAGAACTTGCACAATTGGTGGCTGACTAAATACTTTTTTTCCCCACTGTATATATTTAATCAATGTATGTGAGCAGAAATTGAAGTACAATTTTGTAATGTACTTGTATGATTTTGTGTTATATAGACAAATAAATAAAACAAAATAAAAACAGAATATTAATTAAGTTATAAGCATTTAAAATCTTAGATTGGAATAAGTAATCAACTTTAAGGCCCCACATTGTGGAAATGCTGCTTTTTTTGTTGCAGATTTTGCTGTAGTTTTTTGAGGCAAATCCAGGAGTGGATTGAGCAGAAGGTAGAAGTATAAGAGCTTCATATATATTCCCCATTCTTTTTGCTGCCATTCTTGGCTTTAGCTTAAAAAAAAAAAAAAAAAAAAAAAAAAACGCACCAAAATCTGCAACAAAAACAGCTGCGTTTCTGCAACATGGGGCTTTAGCCTAAGGGGTTTTCTTTCCCCACGAAAGACATTTATAGTATATCTACTAGGTATGCCACAAATGTATGATATCTCCTAAATGACACCCCCTCTCCCCAACCGCGTCCTTCCTGAGAAGACTTTCAGCTATGGTTGGGTTTTACAGAAACAGTGTGACTCCATGACTCCCATATAAGTGTATAGGAATTACAGAAAACGTAGAACAGTGAGCTATGTTGTTTCTGTAACTCCTATTCAGTTCTATGAGAGTTGCAGAAACAGTGTAGCCCAGAGCTAAGCTGTTCTTGTAAAGCCTGACTATGGCTTAAAGTCTTCTCAGCATGTTTGTGGTCAGGTAAGTAGCAGGTACAGAGGGGGTTTTATTTAAAAGATAGATGGAGGTCTCAACTATGGGACCGACACCTATCAGACATTTATGGCATAACGCATGGATAACTAGTCAAGGAGGGTGGGTAGCAACTTGATCTAGTCATGTAGTCATAAAGTCTTTGCACCCTGTGAGGCCAGGAGTTAGGTAGGGTGCCAGACTGAAGCCTGACAGTAACAGACATGCCATTCCTGCCACACAGGGTGTAATCTAGCACAATGACTGCATGACTAGATGAAGTTACTCCTGGGCTCCATGACTGGTTGAGGTAAATTTACATATCTAAGGTTTTAAAATCTGACAAATAATAAATTTTCAGTGAAAGAAAGCTTAGTGAGGGTCCTATAATCACTGTTCTGTACAGTGAGGCAAGCTGGGAGTGAATGGAGAAGTGCCCATTTACATCTAGGAGTCATGGCTCAACTGTTTCTACCATAAAAGTGAATAGACAAAGCTGCAATGAGGCAATGAGGCTGAATGCAGCAGCCAGTGGCTGAATCTAAAAAGATAGACTGGTCAGAGGAACACTCTTCTGTCAGACAGTTATGGCATATTCACAGGACAAGCCATAAATGTCTAAGAAGGATTAACCCTTTAAGGCCAGGGCCCCACGTGGCGTAAACGCCAAAAAACGTGGGGTTTTACAGTCACTGCAAAGTGGTTGGGATTCTAGCGAATCCTATCCACAAATTGCTGAAAAATATGCTCAGCAGAAATGCTGCAATTTCCAAAACTGTAGCGTTTTTGGAAATAGCAGCATGTCAATTATACCTATGGATCACCAGCGGTTTCCCTATAGGTATAATGGAAGCAGAAAGTCCGCAGAGGAAAGCTCTGCAGAGTTTCTGTGAAAAGAGCTGCGGGAAAAACCATTATGCGTTTTCGCCTCGTTTTTACCCACAACGTTTTTTCGCTGCAGTCTGCTACATGGAGCCTTAGCCTAAAACTGTCTTTGAATAATCAACTTACCATATTTTCTAGACGTTGTGCAGTACTCTGGAAGTCAACAGATGATGTATCATTGTACAGTGGTAGATATATCTCATTTATTAACTCAAAGGAGCCCACAAATACTTTACATGTCTTAGTAGAAGGAGGTTGGTAATTTGAACTTCCTGAAACGTGTGAGTTAGAGGTCAGTGCATCAATTGTCTCCATTGTTACATTCATGGTGCTTCTGAAGCCATTTATAATAACTGGGAATTCTGTTGAATTGAAAAATAATTTAGTAATTGAATTTTAATACTCTTTCTTAAAGGCAATGTACACCTTTTTGGTAATTTTTTAAATTATTCCATTACATAACACACACTTTACATTTTTTTTATATTAAAATTCTGCTTGCTTTTTCTTTCTGCAGCCTTTACTTGCTCTAATTTAGTGCAAACTGCTGTATCCCCTTTTTGGAGCAATCTATTGAGCAGCTGTCTGACAGCTCATTCTGTGAATCTCTATTGTCTTAACTGCTCATAAACACTAATTTAAGTTAAAATCTTCTGAAACTTATAATTACATCTGCAATTACAGATGTTACAATTGTTACAATTCAGTGCTGCAATTCCCCAGAACCACCATAATGCAGTGGACAAGGCTGCTGTGCCAATACTATTATTTGAATAGCAGCAGCCTATGTGTGCTCCCAGTTCACTGCCTCATCTTCTGGCACCTAGAGGGTATGTAAGGGGATTCCCCTTTACTGGCATTTCAGGGGTTCTACATGGCGTCCAAAAATCAAACTGTCTAAATCTGTGCTTCTAAAACCAAATGGCACTCCTTCCATTCTGTGCCCTTCTGTGTGCCCATACTGTAGTTTATACACACATATGACATTATGTGGGTTATCCCGGGTACAACAATGTCATATGTGGGCATAAACCATTGTTTGGGCACACAGCAGAATGTAGAAAGGAGAGGGAGCCCGATTTGGTTTTTAGACCGCAGATTTATATCTTTGTTTTTTGGACACTAGGTCATGTTTGCAGGGCCCCTAAGGCACCAGAAAAGTTGAATCCCCTAGGAAGTGACCCCCATTTTCTAAGCTGCGTAAACCAAATTCCCCACTATTCTCCCACTAGCTCCTAGGATTGGAAAGCGTTCTGGTGTCTGTACCATGATGTACGCTCAGTTTATACATTTTCCTTCGTGCCACAGCTAGATTTGCCTTAAGGGAAACGGCAACTTTTGGGTTTATCGCTGCCACATTGTATAAGCTACAGTGGGGAAAAAAAGTATTTAGTCAGCCACCAATTGTGCAAGTTCTCTCACTTAAAAAGATGAGAGAAGCCTGTAATTGACATCATATGTAGACCTCAGCTATGAGAGACAAAATGAGAAAACAAATCCAGAAAATCACATTGTCTGATTTTTAAAGAATTTATTTGCAATTTATAGTGGAAAATAAGTATTTGGTCACCTACAAACAAGAAAGATTTCTGGCTCTCACAGACCTGTAACTTCTTCTTTAAGAGGCTCCTCTGTCCTCCACTCATTACCTGTAGTAATGGCACCTGTTTGACATTGTTATCAGTATAAAAGACACCTGTCCACAACCTCAAACAGTCACACTCCAAACTCCACTATGGTGACACCAGAAACAAAATTGTAGACATGCAGCAGGCTGGGAAGACTGAATCTGCAATATGCAAGCAGCTTGGTGTGACAAAATCAACTGTGGGAGCAATAATTAGAAAATGGAAGACATACAAGACCACTGATAATCTCCCTCGATCAGGGGCTCCACGCAAGATCTCACCCCGTGGGGTCAAAATGATCACAAGAACGGTAAGCAAAAATCCCAGAACCACATGGGGGGACCTAGTGAATGACCTGCAGAAAGCTGGGACTAATGTAACAAAGGCTACCGTCAGTAACACACTACGCCGCCAGGGACTCAGATCCTGCAGTGCCAGACATATTCCCCTGCTTAAGCCAGTACATATCCGGGCCCGTCTGAAGTTTGCTAGAGAGCATTTGGATGTTCCAGAAGAGTATTGGAAGAATGTCCTATGGTCAGATGAAACCAGTGGGGTAACCAGGAATGGCTGGGCCCCAAGGCGAACATTTGACATGGGCCCCCCCCCGAACCGCCGGCCCCAACCCCTCCCGCACAAACCGCCGCCCCAACCCCCCCCCCCACACATAAACCGCATTCCTGCACACACTATTATGCGCCATAGTGGCCCCTGCAAATAGTATTATGCCCCATAGTGGCCCCTGTACACAATATTATGTCCCATAGTGGCCCCTGCACACAGTATTATGCCCCATAGGGGACCACGCATGAACGATTATTATACTCTGGGGTCTTTTCAGACCCCAGAGTATAATGATTGGAGACCCAGGGGAGGATACAAACATAAAAAACAATGCTTATTACCTCTTCCTGGCTCCGATGCACTCCTGTGTGCTACTTTGGCCATCTTCAATGTTGGAGCAGATCTCGCGTGAGTGAGGCCGACGCCGCGACGCATAATGACGTCGGCTGACGTCTGGGACGTCACCAAACAGGCCCAAAGCCTGCGCAGCGTAGGAGAGGTGAGTTACAGTGTTTTTTATGTTCCCTCACCCCCTAGGCCCCCGATCGTTATACTCAGGGGTCGCAAAAGACCCCGGAGTATAATAATAACAGTGTTTGTGGGGTTCGCGGTAGCGGCTGCCACAGGGCTCCAGGTCCCGGGCCCCATAATGTTCCGGGCCCTGTGGCAGCCGCTACCGCTGCTACCCCGATATTTACACCCCTGGATGAAACCAAAGTAGAACGGTTTGGTAGAGACACAACTCATCGTGTTTGGAGGAGAGTGAATGCTGAGTTGCATCCAAAGAACACCATACCTACTGTGAAGCATGGGGGTGGCAACATCATGCTTTGGGGCTGTTCCTCTGCAAAGGGACTAGGACGACTGATCCGTGTACATGAAAGAATGAATGTGGCCATATATCGTGAGATTTTGAATGCAAACCTCCTTCCATCAGCAAGGGCATTGAAGATGAAATGTGGCTGGGTCTTTCAGCATGACAATGATCCCAAGCACACCGCCAGGGCAATGAAGGAGTGGCTTCGTAAGAAGTATTTCAAGGTCCTGGAATGGCCTAGCCAGGCTCCAGATCTCAACCCCTAGAAAACCTTTGGAGGGAGTTGAAAGTCCGTGTTGCCCAGCTACAGCCCCAAAACATCACTACTCTAGAGGAGATCTGCATGGAGGAATGGGCCAACATACCAGCAACAGTGTGTGCCAACCTTGTGAAGACTTACAGAAAACGTTTGACCTCTGTCATTGCCAACAAAGGATATATAACAAAGTATTGAGATGAACTTTTGTTATTGACCAAATACTTATTTTCCACCATCATTTGCAAATAAATTATTTAAAAATCAGACAATGTGATTTTCTGGATTTGTTTTCTCATTTTGTCTCTCATAGTTGAGGTTTACCTATGATGTCAATTACAGGACTCTCATCTTTTTAATTGGGAGGACTTGCACAATTGGTGGCTGACTAAATACTTTTTTTCCCCACTGTATAATTTTTTTTAGTCATTGATTTAGCAATATGAGTGCTTGTTTTTTGTAGCATGAGATACAATTATCAATTACACCATTTTGGGGTGTTTATAACTTGCTGACTAGTTTTTTTTTAATTCTTTCTTAGTGGGATAAAAAAGTCACTGTGTAGTGGATGGGATTCTATCGAATTCTATCACCACAGTACGGTAAAATAGGTTCAGCGGACATGCTGCAGTTTTGGAAATCGCAGCATTTCAATTATACTTAAGGAAATGCCGGCGGTTTCCGTATAGCTATACAGTAATTGAAACAGAAAGTCCGCAAAGGAAAAGTCTGTGAACTTTCTGTGAAAAGTGCTGTGGGAAAAACCGTGATGCGTTGCCGGCGCAGTTTTTCCCACAGCGCTTTTTTGCTGCGGTACGCTACGTGGAACCTTAGCTTTAGAGTGACTTCCCACTGATTTTGAAAGTAGTTTACACATGGCTTAACATGTGGGCTGTCCTGGCAACAAAGTATACACACAATTGTTCCTATAGCAAATAAGTACACATAATGCTTCGTTCACACCTGCGCTTGCTGTCCGTCCGTTGCCAATCCAGTGAAAATCTCGGCGAACTGGATTGGCATCGGATACAGACCGGTCAGCGACGCATTGGTTAAAAACCCATTCATTTGAATGGGTTTTTAAAGCAATGTGCGGGTGTCCGATTGCACCCTCTGCGCTGCGAATCCTTTTTTTTCGTCGGAAACAAAGTCGGACACGCAGGACTTTGTGTCCGACGAAAAAAAACGGCTTCGGAGCGCAGAGGGTGTAATTGGACACCCGCGCATTGCTTTAAAAACCCATTCAAATGAATGGGTTTTTAACCAATGCGTCGCTGACCGGTCTGTATCCGATGCCAATCAAGTTCGCTGAGATTTTCACTGGATTGGCAACGGACGGATAGCAAGCGCAGGTGTGAACGAAGCATTAGATATATTCACTAATTACAGACAGAAAAATATCAACTTAGTTAAGATGGCCATAGAACTTAGACAGCTGTAAGTTGAAGGCTCATGTGGATGACAGCTATTCCTCCCAACCCTCCTTGGACACTTGGACATTGAATTTGGCCAGGCGATTCCAGAATTGATTTGCTTTTTCATCCCTTATCATAAAACAAATCCCTTTCTCAAACAATTTGTAGATAACCCAGTGTGTACCACATATTATTTTTTTGCCATAATTGACTATTACTCATAGCTATCTAGCATAAAATGTGTGCTTCCCTTTAAAGAGGACCTGACAGTAAATTCTTGCCTTTCTCATGAAATAATTTTGAAATCTCTCTGCTTCTGTTCCTCTTGTTATTTCTCTTGAAAGTGTTTAAGTAAATTGACAACTATGCGTTACCATTTCCCTTGGGTTATGTCCCTACAACGTCTGACGCCGTAAGCACTGATTAGATATGGTCACACTGTATTGGAACATAACTCATTGATAAGGGAAATAATAACACTCAAGCTGGGTTCACACTAGAGCTGTTTCCGTCCCTCCCCAAGCAGACTCGAAGGATGGAAACTCTGTCTGCTTAAAAAAGTGGTTACCCGAGGAAGCTCACAGACCCCATAGACTATAATGGGGTCTGACCTGTTTTCGCCCAGTTTCCGCCAATTTTATACTGATATCGGTGGAGAGAAAAGTCGGATTCACCTGAACACTAGTGTGAACCTAGCGTCAACTGTCAATTTACTTATACATTTCTAGGAGAAATTACAGAGGAATGGTATGATATATAGTTTTAAAAAAAACAAGATTTGTATTTTCATGAGGAATTTAAGTATTTGCTATATCAGACATGTAAGGAGAGCAGACAAATACGCTTGATATGGACGGACAAATATATAATACTTACCCAAGAAAATCCTTGCACATAAAACTAGACCAGCTATTGCTAAAAGAAAAATAAATCCACTCAGGCAATGAATGCAGCAGGAACAACAGTTGGCACAACAACTGCAGCAAACTGTTCTTGACTAGAAAAGAAGATTATAAAATATCATTATTATTATTATTGAGCTGTCTGACAAATAAATATACATATGCTGTTACATATTTGTTAGGGTGCTCAGTAGCTCAGTCAGAATATTGAATTGTGGGACAACTTCTTTTAAAGATTTTATTATAAGCAGATCATTTCTATTTAGTAATCATAGAAACAAACATTGATGGAAGAAAAAGACCACATGGTCTATCTAGTCTAGACTTATATTATTTCCACTATATCTTAGGATAGACACGTGTATATCCCAGGCATGCTAAAATTCACTTCATCTTGATTGTATACATGCATCGCTTGGATTATGTCAGATTCCTTCGATAATTATATTTTTTTCCATCAAAGATGATTATGTCAGAGTTTTATTTTAAATGTTCTTAGGTGTCTGTGTGTGTTTTTAACCCCTTAAAGGGATTCTATCATTGGGAAAGGCATTTTTCAATAACACCACGTCGTAATAGACTTTAGAAAGGCTATTCTTCTCCTACCTTTATTTTTCTGATCTGCACCGACATTTCTGAGAATTTTCTTTTTTCTTCTTTATGCAAATGAGTCTTCTTGAAGCACAGGGAGCGTCCCCTGTGCTCAAAGCACACGCTCTTCCAAAGATCCAGCGCCGCCTCTCTCTTCTTATGTTGACGCCTCTCTGCAGCGTCAGCACCCGCCGGAGTCTGTGTTCGGGATTCAAATCCCGCGCCAGTCGGCCATTTTCATGTGACCTCGTGTAAGAGGTCACATGAAAATGGCTGACTGGACATGCGCAGTCAGCTCTGTTCAACGCGAAATGGCGGAGCCAACTGAGCATGAGCGGGATTTGAATCCCAAACAGAGACTCGGTAGCTGATGACGTGGCGGAGAGGCGTCAGCAGAAGAAGAGAGGGACGGCGCTGGAGTTTCGGAAGAGCATCTTCTTTGAGCACAGGGAACGCCCCTTGTGCTTTGAGAAGACTCATTTGCATAAAGAAGAAAAAAGAAAGTTCTCAGAAATGGTGGCACAGATCATAAAAATAAAGATAGGAGAAGAATAGCCTTTCTAAAGGCTATTACGACATGGTGATATTGAAAAATGGCTTTCCCAATGATAGACCGAGCCAATTTTCATTTTTGCATATCTGTTTTTTCCTCCCCATTCCAAGAGCCATAATTTTTTTTTTCAGTTCACAGATTCACATAATGGCTTATTGTTTGTGGGAAAAATTGTACTTTGCAATGGCACCTTTCAATATACTGTACAATGTACTGGGAAGCTGGGAAAAAAATTCAGAATGAGGTAGAATTGGAAAAAAAACGCATTTGCGCCAATTTCACTATGTGGTAAAAATGACATGTTACTTGTATTCTGTGGGTCAGTACGATCACGGCGATACCAAATTTATATAGTATTTGTAATGTTTTGATACCTTTAAAAAAAAATTAAAAACTTAAAATAGAAAAAAAAAATATTGCCATATTGTGACACTGTAACTTTTTAATATTTATGTGTATGCAGCTGGGTAAGGCGTCTTTTTATGCAGGACAAGATGGCGTTTCCATTGATACCATTTTGGGGACGTTATGATGGTTTGATCTCTTTTTATGCCCCTGATTCCCCCTGACATAAATACTGCACCTCTAATGGATCCTTATATTAATGACCACCCCCTTATGTTCATAATGCCTCCTAATATAAATGATGCCCCCTAATGGTCCCTTATATAAATAACCTCCCCCTTGTATTCATAATACTCCCTAATAACCCTTATATAAATGCACCCCCATCGTCATAATGCCCCTAATGAATCCTCCCTTTATAGTTATATTTCCCCCTCCTAACCACCCATAATACTATTAATATACCCACAACTAAGCAAAAAAAAACAAAAGTTCTACTCACCTACTTGCGATGCTGATGAATGGAACCGCCACTTCCTCCCTGTCCACGCACAGGACGTCTGTGTCTGAGCGCAGGCGGCGTTATGTTGTGACGTCATTTGCGCCGCCCATGCTGAGAAGCAGACATCTGTCTGTGGTCTCAGCGTCTTTTAAACCGCAAGCCTGTATTGGCTTGTGGTTTACAATACTGTTAAGTTGCAGGATATGTTTTAACTAGATCGGTGTCTGCAGACACCGATTTAGTTAGAAATAAAGGATGTATTAATGGTGGCCATGGGGTGGGCCCCAAAGAGTCATTGGGCCCGGGGCAGCCACCCTCTCTGCCCCCCCCGCTAGCTACGTGTGTAATAGAACTATGGTAATGACAAGCATGTTTGTTAACAGTCCACTCACATGATTTGATAGCGTGGATCATAATCCTGATAGATCCGTTGCGAAGGAAACAAACAACCTTTCAGTCAAAGTCCAATTGCACACCAGTGAAGTATCCAGCAAACGGGAACCAGGCATCATAAAACTTAGCTTTTAATTAAGCATATAAGAATTACCAATCCATCAAGGTGAGGAAAATAGATGCAATGAACAGCTTACACATTTAAAGGGGTATTTCCCACGACGATAACCATTTTTAAATTTGCAGATAATTAAAAGTTAAACATTTTTGCAAATATAAGTAATTAAAATTTTTGCAGAGTTTTAAAGATTTTCTCTAAATATCTTGTGGTGACAGTCTTGTCTCTAGATCGGTTGCCATTGGATACGGCCATTAATACAGGATCTTTCTAAGGTCAGAAAATCAGTCATGAAGTTCTTATTGTGGCTGGGATATCTTCTCATACATGTAGTGTCCCTGTCTGATAACCCAGCTACAAAAAGGACATCATGGCTGGGTTTTTGACAAGTCCCAGACCATAGAAAGTTTCTGCATTTGTGGTCGTATCCATTGGCAACCGATCTAGACAGCAGATGGTCACCACTAAGATGGTTAGAGAAAATCTTTAAAACTCTGCAGAATTTTTAACTACTTATATTTGCAAAATTGTTTAACTTTTAATTATCTACAAATATAGATATGATTATGTTCATGGGAATACCCCTTTAAGGACTCAAGGTCCCTTAGTCATAGCATGCTATGGCAATGACAAGCCTGGGAGCCTACAATAGGTTCCTGGCTGTCATGGCGACCCATGGCACCTGCACACTTTCGATGCCACAGTCGCGTTTAACCACGGCATCTAAAGCGTTACCAGCTGTGATCGGTGTCGGCACCGATTGCAGCTGTTAGCGGCAGGTGCTTCCTGTGTTATACTGTGGGTGCTGGCTTAGCTCCTGAGCCCTTTCCATACATCCCCATGCGACCAATGACGTACAGGTATGCCATTGGTTGTAAAGGGGTTAAATACTTTTATTACCACCTTAGTAATGACCACTTTCTGATTGAGAGTGTTCATTACTAAGGCAGGGCTTACTGTTAGCTGGTGAAAAGGCTAATACTAACACCCAATTATTACTCTGGTACCCATCATCAGGGGTACCAGTAAGAGCCTGATATTGTCCAATATTTGGCTGGGTATTGGGGTAGTTACAGGCTGGTATTAACAGGCTGCTGCTTGTTGTATCTGGCTGGTTCTGAAAATTAAAGGGGGGTCCCATGCCATTTTTTAGAAAATAAATAAATTAAAAAAACAACATAGAGTCCCCTACACACACCATTTTTTCAGAACCAGCCACACAATTGTCTTTGACCATATTAATTTCTTTTTTTTTTTTTTTTTTTTAAAGATGATCTATGAAGGAGTCCTACAAATCTGACAATCCAAACAATCCAGCAATCCAACCTGAAAGACAAAAAAACAAAACACACCAGTATGGAAAATTATTATACTCGCATACAACCATTTTTTTCTTCTGTTTTCTGTGGTAAATGAATAGATCCCAGAGTTTCATGAATGCTTTCAATTCTGGCGCTTTGAATTTGGAGATGAAACAGAACTGTGTCTCATCTGAAATGTCATGTGCATCAGAACCCAACCTATCTGAAGTTGATGACATGTCCTAAAGATAAATTGTCACTATCTTTTAATCTGTAAGACCCCCTGTATTTTAAAGGGGTTTTCTGGGTCTAATTAAATGTGACTAAAGGGAGGAAATTATTGTTATATGAATGAACAAACATAACTGAGTAGATTTATGTGTATTTGAACCATTTTTATCATTCTACATATTTTCAGTGTCATGCAATACTTCTTGGTTTACACTTCCTGGTTGTGGGAGTGTCAGTGCTTTTCCAGGCAGCCCCACCCAGCGTCCACCCACTGAACCTCCTAGCAGTTTTTCATTCATGCCAAGTACACTAGACCAGCTATTGCTAAAAAGATTTTTTACCATTCTTCTTATTTTCAGCCCCATGGAATACTTCCTGGTTTACACTTCCTGGTTGTGGGAAAGTCAGTGGTTTTCCAGGTAGCTCCAACCAGCGTCCTTACACTGCACTTCCTAGCAGTTTTTATTTCATGCCCAGTACACCTTGTGGTGAGGTGCAATACTTTCCCTGTCTTGCTACTTGCTATATATGTATCTGTGTGTATGTGCATATACATATTAACCTATATATATATATATATATATATATATATATATATATATATATGTACAGTATGTGCATATGCAGTATAAATATAAATTTGAGTATATGAATATATTTACTGATATATATTGTAGGTATGTGAGCCAGAGGGCGCTGTTGAGCGACCCAGGCCCAGCCCTGAAAAGGCCTTCAGCCACACCTTTGAGTGGGTGGCGTGTAACTCCAGAGGACTGGAGTATCCCGCACAGAGCAGGAAATAGTGGACAGATAGACGGTCTGTGCCAGAGGGGCTGGGGCCACAGGGGACCTTTGCTGAGTGGAGCATTAGTCCGGCTGCTCAAGTGGACCAGCTAAGGACAGAGAGATAGGCTCTGTCCCAGAAGGGCTGGTGTCCACAGAGGACGGTTGCTGGAGCTGAGCAACAGTCAGGACAGTTAGGGGCTCAAGGAGTGAGTTAGGCCCTAACTGTGGCATAGGTTTTTTTGTTGTTTTGCTGTGTTGCAGTTAAGCTGAATAAAGCCATTTTTATTTTACACTTGGACCGTCTGAAAGCTATCTTTCCGGCGCCCAGTACCACGAACCACCGTTGTCCGGACCAGGACAAGCCGCCATTTTGAGTTTAATTCCCCCAAGCTGTCACATATGATGGAGAATCGCTCGCATAAAGAGATCCACGCAAGTCCTGGAAGACAAGTGGTTTGTGATTGCAGTACTGCAAAGTGTGCATTGTGGCCTACAGCTGGAAGAAATCTGTGATTTCAACTGAAGAAACCCAGGAGGGGGTGAGTGAATTGCAACATAGCAATGTGTATAGAAGCTGGATATTGCAAACAAGTGTATGTGAAAGGCTATGGTGCCATGTTGATGTTTTCTGTGGAAGACAGAAGAAAATGCTGGTTGTTGTAGTGCCACATAAACAGTCTATGTGAAAGGCTATGGTGCCATGTTGGTGTTTTCTGTGGAAGACAGAAGAAAATGCTGGTTGTTGTAGTGCCACATAAGTTAACTGTTTGAATACATGTGACTGCAGAAGATAGCAAAAAGTTGCTGCCGGTTGAACCCCAAGGTTGCTGTGGAATATTGTGTAATCTTGTTAGTAAACCATGGGCAAGAAAAAGAGAATTTCAGCTTGTAAAAAAACAGAGAAGTTATGCACAGGTGTATTAGTGCAGCGGTCTGAATGCAGAGAGACACAAAATCCGGAGCAGATTAGGTGGAATGCAAGTAAAGATAATGTGTTGCATGAGAGTGACTCAGTTTTTCTAAAGCACCTCTGTTCTATGAAAGAATATGTCCCTACTGAGTGTATGTCTATGTCTCATACTGGAGTGCATCAGAGCACCAAAGAGGAAAATATTATGGTGCAGCAGCTTCAAGATGAGATTAAAACCATCAGGTTCATTTATGAAGATGAAATATCTGATTGGAAATGGCAACTTGAGGTATCAGAAAAAGAGAACCTTAAGTTAAAGAAAGAGCTTGAAACTGTAAAGAGTTCATATCCTAGTCATTGTGAAAATGTGGTACTGGGTTTGCCTGGAATGGACTGTGTCACTAAGAAGGAGCTCGCTGATATGAAATGTGCTCTATCTAATAAAGTTATACAGAGTGTAGAGCAAAAGCAAGTGCTTGAGAAGCAATTGCAGGATTTAAAGGAGCAGCATGTCCAAGACTCCATTGCCAAAGAGTGTATCATTGAAAAATTAAGACATGACCTTGAAACTGCTAAACGTGAGAGAAGTGAATTTTTGCAGTGTCAGTCAGAATGTTTGGATGACCAAGTGAGGAAGTGTGAAAAACTTTCGGTGGCATTAATTGACAAAGAAAATGAAATTGCAGAGCTGAGGAAGCATGTGTCTGACCAAGAGAGTGATTTAGAATCTGTGGTGCAGACATTGCAGTCAGAGCAAAACTTGCATGAACTAAAGCAGGTTCGCCTAAATAGTGAAGTCAATGAATGGCAGAGCAGAGCGGGAGTTCTGGAACAAAGAGAAAGGGAACTCAAAGCTAGAATATGCAGCCTGGAGAGGGCGCTGTCAAGATCTTGTGAAGATAAAGAGAAATTGTCTGTTTTGGTGCAAAATAAAGACAAAGATTTGATGGAAATGTCGTCTGTCCATGCTCAGAAAGTGCAAGCCTTACAGGAGAGTCATAAAAAAGTGGAGACTCAACTTCAAGACCTGCAACTACAGGTCACAGAAGGGGACAGGTTTCAAGCGGAGCTGCTAGACAAGGCAAACAGACTACAGATGGAATTGGATAATGTCACAAGGCTTCTCTCAAGCAGACAGCAGGTTTATCAAACTTTCCAAAGCTTTTTCTACACTAGGATCTCAGCTTCAAGACACTCAGGAACTTTTGCAAGAAGAAACCCGTCAGAAGCTTGACCTTAGTACAAAACTAAAACAAATGGAAGATGAGAAAAATGGTTTCCTTGAGCAACTAGAGGAAGAGGAGATAGCAAAAAGAGATTTGACCACGCAGATTTCAACACTACAGGCTCAGGCGACTGATATGAAGAAAAAAATGGAGGATAGTATTGGGTCCTTGGACTCTGTTGAAGAACTAAAGGAAAAGTTGCAAAAGGAGCTAGAAGTTACAAATCAACGGTTTGAGGAGAAGGTTGCTGCTTATGACAAACTTGAGAAGACGAAAATTAGACTGCAGCAGGAACTAGAAGATGTAGGTGTAGATCTTGATCATCAACATCGGATTGTGTCAAATTTGAAAAGGAAGCAGGAAAAGTTTGATCAGCTGCTTGGGGAAGAGAAGATTCTTTCTGCTAGATATGCAGAAGAACGTGACCGTGCTGAAGCAGAGGCTTGTGGAAAAGAGACCAAAGCTCTTGCCTTGGCTCGCTCCCTAGAAGAGGCCCTTGAATTGAAGGCCGAGTTAGAGAGGCTCAACAAGCAACTGCGCACTGAAATGGAGGATTTGGTTAGCTCCAAGGATGAAGTTGAGAAAAACCTGGAATCTGTGCAGATATTGTATGAGAACAAAGCTAATGCTTATGAGATGCTGGAAAAGGCCAAGAGAGAATTGGACCTCCAGACAGAAGACATGAGGATTCAGTTTGAAGGAAACCTGTCTAATTTATCTGCTGAGATTGTAGATCTAAAAATGCTTGTTGCTAAATTAAGGGTGCAAGTGAACAAGCAGGAGGAAATCAAGAAACAGGTGGAGTTTCAGATGAATCAAGTGAAGCGTGAATCAGAAATAAAGTTGGAAGAGCGCACTTCTCAGATTGAACAGTTAAAAACCGAAGTGGAATCTAAAAAAGAAGAATTGGATCGATTGCAGCAGTCTTTATCCAATACGGAACAGACGGCATCTGCACGATCTTCAAAGCTGGCAGCACTAGAAGATGAGAGAGACTCGCTGCAGAGCCTGTTAACCTCTAAAGAATCAGAGCTGTTATCCCTGAAAAATGTGATTCAAGAAATAGAGTCTTTATTCAACCAAGAGCAAGATAAGAGAGCCACTGAGATACGGGACTTGAATGAAAGACTTGACAAAAAGTCTGCAGATGAGCAGAAGCTTTATCAGAAGATGTTGGAGGATCAATCCAATATAATTCAGGGAATAGTGGGGGAAGCAGAAAATATTATCCAGGATGCTGACCTGACAAATGTTACAAGAACATTGCAGAATGTCCTAGAATTAGGAGGCGTAGTGGATAAAGACATGGCATCTACATCTGCTGCCATAGAAGATGTCAGGAAGATTGAGGAAGTTCAGCAAGTTGCAATAGTAAAAACTGAGATGGAGGCTGTGCAGAAAAATGTGGCAGTGAAGAAAGTTCCGGAACTGGAATCAGAGATTTGTGCGCTACAGAAGGCGGTAGAATTGAAGAAAGCTGCCAGCATAGAGGCAGAGAAAGCAGAACCATTAAGGCAGCCAGAAAATGTAACCCAAAAGCATCTGGGTACTGACAGAAAAAACTGTGATGGTGAAAACTTGGTATCCCAGTCCTCCGGTGTTAGTACAGGGAATGAAAATAACTTGAAGAATGTTGAGATGATGATATCACCAGCTCCTGTACTGTCAGAAAAGGGTTGGCACGAAAATTCTTGCAATCTATCACAGTATCGTAACATACCTCCAGAAAGTTATGCGTATGAGAGAGAGGAAGTAAGACTAGAGTGTGGAAGTGGTCCTTCTGCTGCCGTACAGGTGTGGACGCATTATACAGAAACCATTCCAATATATGATGTGGCAGTTGTTAAAGACATACCAGAAAATGTAGTTCAGCGTGAGCTATTTTGTGAGTCTGTACGGTATGGCCCTCGTGCAAAAGGAGAAGATATTGCAGTGCAGAGATTGTGTATCTCAAACAAAGAGGAGAGCAAGCGGCCTATGTCTCCTAAACCTCTAAGCCTTGATGGTGATGGCAAAGTTCGCTTTGAGATGAAGGTTACAGAAAAGGTACCCGTGAAATATTTATACTCTAAAGACATTGATGTACATGAAGTACGTGTTAGCTGGTATCCGAGCTCCTGTGGATTCGTGATAGGAGAAGTAGAAGATTCTTACGGCTATTCACTAAAGGGATCAAAGTCATGCAATGGGATGGCTGAAGACTATGATGGAAAATGTGATGAAAATGATGTGATTTCCTGTGTGGCGAATTGTGGAGGTGATGGAGTAGAGCTTGCCTTTGCGCAGAATGGCCAGGATCTTGGCATAGCGTTTAAAGTGAGAAGACGGAAGGCTCGACTGACTGGAACTTGGAGGTTGAGACTGCCAGATGGGGACATCTGGAGAGACACTGGACAAGTGTATAGCATTGAAGAGGGACGGCGACATATGTCTTGTCCCATTGTAACTCACCCCATGGGTAGTGAGCTGAGGGGGAGGGTATGTAGGTATGTGAGCCAGAGGGCGCTGTTGAGCGACCCAGGCCCAGCCCTGAAAAGGCCTTCAGCCACACCTTTGAGTGGGTGGCGTGTAACTCCAGTTGACTGAAGTATCCTGCACACAGCAGGAAATAGTGGACCAGTTGGACAGATAGACGGTCTGTGCCAGAGGGGCTGGGGCCACAGGGGACCTTTGCTGAGTGGAGCATTAGTCCAGCTGCTCAAGTGGACCAGCTAAGGACAGAGAGATAGGCTCTGTCCCAGAAGGGCTGGTGTCCACAGAGGACGGTTGCTGGAGCTGAGCAACAGTCAGGACAGTTAGGGGCTCAAGGAGTGAGTTAGGCCCTAACTGTGGCATAGGTTTTTTTGTTGTTTTGCTGTGTTGCAGTTAAGCTGAATAAAGCCATTTTTATTTTACACTTGGACCGTCTGAAAGCTATCTTTCCGGCGCCCAGTACCACGAACCACCGCTGTCCGGACAAGGACAAGCCGCCATTTTGAGTTTAATTCCCCCAAGCTGTCACAATATATATATATATATTAGTATATACACACGTATCTCTGTATATGTATATACCTATTTACAGTGCCTTGCGAAAGTATTCGGCCCCCTTGAACTTTTCAAACTTTTGCCACATTTCAGGCTTCAAGCATAAGGATATAAAATTTAAATTTTTTGGTGAAGAATCAGCAACAAATGGGACACAATCGTGAAGTGGAACGAAATTTATTGGATATTTTAAACTTTTGTAAAAAATAAAAAACTGAAAAGTGGGGCGTGCCAAATTATTCGGCCCCCTTAAGTTAATACTTTGTAGCGCCACCTTTTGCTGCGATTACAGCTGCAAGTCGCTTGGGGTATGTCTCTATCAGTTTTGCACATCGAGAGACTGAAATTCTTGCCCATTCTTCCTTAGAAAACAGCTCGAGCTCAGTGAGGTTGGATGGAGAGCGTTTGTGAACAGCAGTTTTCAGCTCTTTCCACAGATTCTCGATTGGATTCAGGTCTGGACTTTGACTTGGCCATTCTAACACCTGGATACGTTTATATGTGAACCATTCCACTGTAGATTTTGCTTTATGTTTGGGAGCATTGTCTTGTTGGAAGATAAATCTCCGTCCCAGTCTCAGGTCTTTTGCAGACTCCAACAGGTTTTCTTCCAGAATGGTCCTGTATTTGGCTCCATCCATCTTCCCATCAATTTTAACAATCTTCCCTGTCCCTGCTGAAGAAAAGCAGGCCCAAACCATGATGCTGCCACCACCATGTTTGACAGTGGGGATGGTGTTTTCAGGGTGATGAGCTGTGTTGCTTTTACGCCAAACATATAATTTTGCATTGTGGCCAAAAAGTTCGATTTTGGTTTCATCTGACCAGAGCACCTTCTTCCACATGTTTGGTGTGTCTCTCAGGTGGCTTGTGGCAAACTTTAAATGAGACTTTTTATGGATATCTTTGAGAAATGGCTTTCTTCTTGCCACTCTTCCATAAAGGCCAGATTTGTGCAGTGTACGACTGATTGTTGTCCTATGGACAGACTCTCCCACCTCAGCTGTAGATCTCTGCAGTTCATCCAGAGTGATCATGGGCCTCTTGGCTGCATCTCTGATCAGTCTTCTCCTTGTTTGAGGTGAAAGTTTAGAGGGACGGCCGGGTCTTGGTAGATTTGCAGTGGTCTGATACTCCTTCCATTTCAATATGATTGCTTGCACAGTGCTCCTTGGGATGTTTAAAGTTTGGGAAATCTTTTTGTATCCAAATCCGGCTTTAAACTTCTCCACAACAGTATCACGGACCTGCCTGGTGTGTTCCTTGGTCTTCATGATGCTCTCTGCGCTTTAAACAGAACCCTGAGACTATCACAGAGCAGGTGCATTTATACAGAGACTTGATTACACACAGGTGGATTATATTTATCATCATCAGTCATTTAGGACAACATTGGATCATTCAGAGATCCTCACTGAACATCTGGAGTGAGTTTGCTGCACTGAAAGTAAAGGGGCCGAATAATATTGCACTCCCCACTTTTTAGTTTTTTATTTTTTACAAAAGTTTAAAATAACCAATAAATTTCGTTTCACTTCACAATTGTGTCCCACTTGTTGTTGATTCTTCACCAAAAAAATTAAAATTTTATATCTTTATGTTTGAAGCCTGAAATGTGGCAAAAGGTTGAAAAGTTCAAGGGGGCCGAATACTTTCGCAAGGCACTGTATATGCAAATGTGTATATAAGTAAATGTGTATATATTATATAAGAATATGCATGTGTAGCTGTATATATTTTGACTGAGAATGTCTGTAAAGCACAATCACATAATATGGCCCCATGATACAACAATAATCCCAGTAAAGCTATGTTCACATGGTGCATTCATGTTTAAAAAATAAAAATGCATGTTTTTATGGGAAAACAAATGCATTTCTGATTTTTGGCCAAAAAAGCACCATGTGAAAACAGCCTGAGCAGGACCCTGTATGATGCTGATGATTAAGCATTCACATCTATTGCACATATTGCTAATCTCCTTAACTCTCCCTATGTATCTACTATGCTGCCAGCCCATTAGTGCCCATAAACCAACAACTCCCCCCTCACAGAAGCATGGCTGTTCAAAAGGAAGCAGGGGACAGGCTTAAATAGTTTAAGAAAAACAAAAAATGTTTGTCTATCTGTTCTTGCTGCTGCTTCTAATCACACTATATATGTGTGAAGAAAGTGTTGGCTTATCTGATGATCAGGGCTAGCCTCCACCTCTTCCTGGCTGCTCTTGCAGTCAATAAAGTTTAGACAAATGCTGCTTTCATCAGCAATGACATCATGTTCATGGTGGGTGTGGCTAATAACTGAAGTCATGTGTAGAATGTACAGCACATGATGATCAAGACCAGTAAGGAAGTGATTGTAAAAGAGACTGTGTTACTCACACAATTCTGCAAAAGGTTAAGAAAATTTTTATGTGGTCTCAAGTAGAAAAATTAATTTCAGCACATTTTTTGTCTATGTGTAAAAAAATTATCTCAGAATAACCCTGTAAAGGAAATGGTTGAATATATACATAGGTACATCTCAATAAATTAGAATATCTTTGAAATGTTTATTTCTTTCAGTAATTAAATGAAAAAAGGGACCTCCTATATTTTCTAGATTCTTTACACACAGAGTGTTCTATTTCAAGTGTTTTATTTCTGTAAATGTTGATTATGGATTACAGGTAATGAAAACCAAAATCTAAGAAAATTTGAATATTGTAAAAAAGTTCAGTATTGTAAATTCAGTGTGTCACCTGCCAAGGTTTCCTAAGCCTTTAAATGGTCCCTCTGTCTGGTTCAGTAGGACACACAATCATGGAAGACGCTGATTATGAATTGGATTACTGAATCACTGAATTGAATGAATGTTTCAAAAATATTCAAATTTATTGAGATGCACCTGTGTGTATATATAGTGGGGAAAAAAAGGTATTTAGTCAGCCACCAATTGTGCAAGTTCTCCCACTTAAAAAGATGAGAGAGGCCTGTAATTGACATCATAGGTAGACCTCAACTATGAGAGACAAAATGAGAAAACATATTTAGAAAATCACATTGTCTGATTTTTTAATAATTTATTTGCAAATTATGGTGGAAAATAAGTATTTGGTCACCTACAAACAAGAAAGATTTCTGACTGTCACAGACCTGTAGCTTCTTCTTTAAGAGGCTCCTCTGTCCTCCACTCATTACCTGTAGTAATGGCTCCTGTTTGAAATTGTTATCAGTATAAAAGACTCCTGTCCACAACCTCAAACAGTCACACTCCAAACTCCACTATGGTGAAGACCAAAGAGCTGTGGAAAGACACCAGAAAGAAAATTGTAGACCTGCACCAGGCTGGGAAGACTGAATCTGCAATAGACAAGCAGCTTGGTGTGAAGAAATCAACTGTGGGAGCAATAATTAGAAAATGGAAGACATACAAGACCACTGATAATCTCCCTCGATCAGGGGCTCCACGCAAGATCTCACCCTCTGGGGTCAAAATGATCACAAGAACGGTGAGCAAAAATCCCAGAACCACAGAACCTAGTGAATGACCTGCAGAAAGCTGGAACTTAAGGTAATAAAGGCTACCGTCAGTAACACACTACGCCGCCAAGGACTCAGATCCTGCAGTGCCAGACGTGTCCCCCTGCTTAAGCCAGTACATATCCGGGCCCGTCTGAAGTTTGCTAGAGAGCATTTGGATGTTCCAGAAGAGTATTGGGAGAATGTCATATGGTTAGATGAAACCAAAGTAGAAATGTTTGGTAGAAACACAACTCGTCGTGTTTGTAGGAGAGTGAATGCTGAGTTGCATCCAAAGAACACCATACCTACTGTGAAGCATGGGGGTAGCAACATCATACTTCGTAAGAAACATTTCAAGGTCCTGGAGTGGCCTAGCCAGTCTCTAGATCTCAACCCCATAGAAAACCTTTGGAGGGAGTTGAAAGTCCGTGTTGCCCAGTGACAGCCCCAAAACATCACTGCTCTAGAGGAGATCTGCATGGAGGAATGGGCCAACATACCAGCAACAGTGTGTGCAAACCTTGTGAAGACTTACAGAAAACGTTTGACCTCTGTCATTGCCAACAAAGGATATATAACAAAGTATTGAGATGAACTTTTGTTATTGACCAAATACTTATTTTCCACCATAATTTGCAAATAAATTCTTTAAAAATCAGACAATGTGATTTTCTGGATTTGTTTTCTCATTTTGTCTCTCATAGTTGAGGTCTACTTATGATGACAATTACAGGCCTCTCTCATCTTTTTAAGTGGGAGAACTTGCACAATTGTTGGCTGACTAAATACTTTTTTTTCCCCACTGTATATATAAAATTTTATATAGGCATCATACTTATATCTTAGTATGTCCCTGTCCCCTTGTTACCCTTATCAAACCCTGGCCCATATGTTAAATGTATACATCCCCAGTTATATGTGGATATACTGTTTGTGAGAGAATATCATGGCAATAAACCATTTCTGCTATTCAGCTTTCCCAACTAAAGGTCTGTGCTTTCACAATCCTGTGGCCACTGGGCACCTGTCTGAATACACTCCATGGGTTGGTCTGGTGATGTCATATCACCACATTGATCCATAGGAACAAGGCACATATGTACAAACAAACTGTTTGTGAGAAAATAGCATGGCATACAGAAATGACAATAAACCATTTGTGCCATCCAGCTTTCCCAGCTAAAGGTGAGAGAACCTGTTTACATCATCGTTGCCTCTATCAGCAGGATGCCAGGGCCACTGACCTGAGCTGTGATTTCACAACTGTGTGGCCACTGGACACCTGTCTGAATACACTCTATGGGTCGGGTCTGGTGATGTCATATCCCCACACTGATCCATGGGAACAAGGAGTATGGAACTTAGCTTAAATACCTGAGCTTCAGAAGTCAAAGGTAGCTTGAGCTGGGCAGACATCATCTGAAGACACAAAACAGCTCACCTCACCTGCCCCATCATCACCACTGCAAACTTGGCTGGCTTAGTATATCTCCCCTTGGAACTCTCTCTCCCTGCAACTATCTCTTTCTCTCTCCTTGCAACTCTCTCTCTTGCTCTCCCTGCTATCTCATTCCTTAAGCCTTCTTTCCCCTACACTGCTATTCCCATACCTACTCCCCTATCTATCCTGTACCCTATGACCGTTAGGAATAGGGACAGTTAGACTGCTGAGTGGGAGCGACTGTGGTATGTATATGTGTGTAGGATCCGTATAATTGTTGGGGTATTCTGGGTTTTGTATTGTTCTTATTGTACTGTGATTTTTCTATTTTTCACAGTATTATGCATAGAAGTGCCTAGTACATATAGATGTTAGTGTATTAGTGTTAGGTAATAAACATATTTTATTATCCTACACTGAGTGCTGTGAATCTCTGTATGTATGTCATACTGTGTAAGGGAACAAAAATAAGTTTTAATATAAGGGAAAAGAGTTTTGAATGGAATTAATAAAATTAGTTATTAATATAATTTTTAGATATTAACTACATTTATTCCCCTTTACAACCCCTTTAACCCCTTTGCGACATGTGGCATACTGTTAGAGCGGATGTCAGGTATTTAAATATGGCGGCCGCTCAGGAGCTGAGCGGTCGCCATAGCTTCTGGGCCTTTCCTGTATTAAGATCCTGGCCATTTTCCCATTATGAGGATCGCCAGTGCCTGCAACAAGATCCAGAGCCAGTGATCTGTTGCCATGACAGCCTACAGGCTCCCAGGCCTGTCTGGCATTAATTTGTATGACAGGCTGCTTTATGCAGCCTGTCTTACAAATGCCGGTATTTTGCAATGCATTGAAATGAAATAGCATTGTAATGCATTGCATTAGTGATCAGACCCCCTGAGCTTTTTAAATAATAACAGTTAAAAAAAAAGAAAAGTAAAAAAAATATTTAAAAAATTGAAAATAATTAAAAATTGAGATGATCCCCCCTTTCCCTAGAATACATATAAAAATAAAAAATTATTGTGAAACACATACAAATTAGGTATCCCTGTGTCCGAAAACATCCAGTCTACAAACTTATGAATTATTTTTCCCCTATGGTGAATGCCACAGCAGGAAAAAAAAATCTAAAGTGCCAAACCTCTGATAAAAAATTAGAATAAAAAGTGATCAAAGGAATAGACATACCCCAAAATGGTATAACTAAAAAGTACACCGCCAAAAAAAAAAAAAAAAAAAAAAGAAGATGCATTCCCATACACGGAAGTATAACAAGAATACGGTTGTCAGAATATGGTGACTTGAGGAAAAAACATTTTTTTGCTATGTTTTATTGCAGCAAAACTGCAAAGTTTTGGATTTTTGTTCAAGGGTTAAAATGTATATAAAACTATATAAATTTGGTATCCCCGGAATCATACTGAAACATAAAATACAGGTGATATATCATTTTGGCTATACAGTGAACACCGTAAAAACAAAGCCCATAAAAAAGTCGCAAAAATGAACTTTTTTTCCAATTCCACCCCATTCTGTTTTTTTTTTTCCAACTTCCCAGTACAATGTACAGAATAATAAATGGTACCATTATGAATATCACTTTGTCCTGCAAACATTGAGTCCTCATATGGCTTTGTGAATCGGAAAATAAAAAAGTTATGGGGTTTGGAAAGCGGGGAGTCAAAAACAAAAATCGAAGATGCCTCCGGTGGGAATGGGTTGACAGGTTAGTTAGTGTGAAAAAAACTTAATGAAATAGTTCCTAACAGACAGGACGTATTAAAACATATAATTCTATATTAATATATCTTAAAAGAACCCCCAATTTTAATTCTTAATAACACAAAACATCCATACAGGAATAGTGATATACCTAAAATGGGCAGAAAGAAGGCGCACGGGTCCAGATACTAAGATCCATTTTTCTTAGCAGCCACAATATCATCAAGTTAGTCCCAAGATAGGGGTATGTGGTTATACCTCAGGTATAGTGGTATAGTGTAACACTCTGAGGAGTAATTAACAGCCACTATTACCCTCATACAAGGGCCACACTAGATAGCATTAGTAAAACAACCCATCTGTACTACTGGGTTGAAAAAGCTGCTGCCCTGCACAAATTGTCCTTCTATAAAATCCTGACTATAGGTATGATCAATAGGGCTAAAATTAGCTCCAAAGCCCTACTTCTCAATAACAGAGGTGCTATCAGTCTGCCCTATCATTTGTTTCCAGCGTTTTTAGCAACCTCTATGAGTAGTGCCAATTTCTAGCGCTTACTCCTATAATGAACACCTGACGTGTTTCAAAAACCAGCTACACATGTGGACAAAATTGTTGGTACCCCTCGTTTAATGAAAGAAAAACCCACAATGGTCACAGAAATAACTTAAAAAAGGCAGACTGGTGTTTGCCAAACTACATGTTGACAAGCCACAAAGCTTCTGGGAGAATGTCCTATGGACAGATGAAACAAAAATCGAAATTTTTGGCAAGGCACATCAGACTTTTGTCAGATTCAAGTTATTTCTGTGACCATTGTTTGTTTTTCTTTCATTAAACGAGGGGTACCAACAATTTTGTCCACGTGTGTATTTGCCATGCCGGTAATTTCATCAGAGGTGCTATCTAAATCTTAAGAAAGCGATCTGAACTGATGGTTTTCAGTATCAGAACATAGTAATGCAGACCCTCCCGCTCCACCCTCAGCACTAATGTATAAAACAGTATAAAATAGGGAATAACGATGAAAAATATTTTTTTCTGTATTTACACCATACAAAAAGATATAAATTACAGAGTAAATTATTGTTCCCCCATACTGCACTGTAGATAGGTGATGAGTTGTAATCTTTGCTCAACTCCTTTAAGGCGTTACATTTTTTTTGACCTGTAAATTTTGTAGAATGTAGTAATGCCAAGTAGAATTTTAACAATTCCAGTTTATTTCCATACCTTTCTGTGCAGTAACTGTCGATCACCATCATTTTCAGCTGCTTCTGCCATTAAAGCCATCAGTTACAATATTGAATAGCACACTTATGTCTTTTCACGTCATAAAAGTTTTTACACCTTTAAAAAGAAAAAATTGGTTAAAATTATTTTCAGCATTTCAGGTTCCTTTAAACCGGCACAATATTTTTACTGTAAGAATTGCTTGTGATGCTGTTCTTGATCATCTTTAACCCATTCCCGACACCTGCAGTACTATTACAGCACATGTCAGTCTTTAAAAATGGTGGCCGCTCTACTGTATTCTACAGTGGAGTCGTGGAACTAATGCCCGCTATCAGAGAGAACTCTGATCACGGGCATTGCTGCTCAGGATGCCCCCCCAAAGATGGAAATTGCCCCCCCCAGGGCTGGTCCCCACCGGCCCCGTACCTTTCACGGTGCAGGACAGCTCCCACATGGTGAGATTGTGGGAGCTGTCCTGTTTCTTTGACATCCGGGAGCCTTATGAAGGCTCTCAGGCTTGTCATGATATTGTAGCTATTTAGGCTGGTCTATGACCAGCCTCAATAATTATGTAGTGAAAGTCCCATAGACTGCAAAAAATGGTATAACTAAAAAGTACATCTGGCCCCACAATAAAAAAAAAAAGATGCCTTATGCATCCCCATACACGGAAATATAAAAAACCTACAAGTGTCAGAATATGGCAACTCCAAGAATTTTAAATTATTTTTCCAAAGTTTTGGATTTTTTAAGGGATGAAAACATAAAAAAACGATATAAATTTGGCATCTCTGGAATCGTACCAACCCATAAAATACAGGTTACATGTCATTTTGGCTGCACAGTGAATGCTGCAAAAACAAAGCTCGTAAAAAAAAAGTTGTATAAATGCAGTTTTTCTCCAATTCCACCCAACTCTGAATTTTTTTCCAGCTTCCCAGTACATTGTACGGAATATTAAAGTGCAACTAAACTTTCGGACAACTTTTGATTATCTGGCAGTATTTGTGTCATTAATAAATTCTGTAATGCACTTTATTAATAAATTTTGGATCTTTTCTGTGAAATACTGCAATTTTTCACTCTTTCCCTTGTTATTAAGAGTTGTTTCTGCCTCTCACTGAATGTTACTGTGTACGGGAGTACTGGGCTGTGTAACATGTAGAGAAAATGTGGGTAGGGGAGGGTCATTTCAGTTATATTTCGGACATTATAAAACGCCACTATTCTGTTATTTACAGCGATATCACTGGTTAAAAACACAATTGGGATTAGGATATTTATATGCATCTGTATATAAAAATTTCAGACCTGACTGTGTTTTCAACCAGTGATATCTCTGGAAATAATTTAGATACAGCCCCTAGTGGACAAACCATCACCAGATTTAGCTTCCGATACCATCTTTATGCTGATGACACCCAATTATATACATCATCCTGTGACATCACCCATGCACTAATAAAGAAAAACAGTGACTGTCTCTCTTCTGTCTCAAATATCATGTCTTTGCTCTATCTGAAACTGAATCTCTCAAAGACTGAACTACTGCTGTTTCCACCATCTAATAGATCTGTCCCTGATATCTCCATTGCAGTCTCCGGCCTTACCATAACTCCTAGGCAGCATGCCCGCTGTCTCGGGGTTATGTTTGACTCAGACCTTTCCTTCACCCCCCCATATCCAATCACTTGCACGTTCAAGTCATCTCAAAAACATCTCCAGAATATGCCCTTTCCTTACCAGAGATACACTAAAGACACTTATTGTTGCCCTGATTCACTATCGTCTTGACTACTGTAACTCCTTACTAATCGGTCTTCCCCTTACTAAACTCTCCCCTCTGCAATCTATTCTGAATGCGGCGGCCAGGCTCATCTATCAGTCTAGACGCTACAGCGATGCCTCCGGTCTATGCCAGTCACTACATTGGCTGCCTATTCAATACAGAATACAATATATACTTATCACCCTCATCCACAAGGCTCTCCATAATGCTGCACCTCGCTATATTTCGTCCCTCATCTCTGTCTATCGCCCAACCCGTGCTCTCCGTTCACTCAAAGACCCAAGATTAACATCATCTATTATCAGAACCTCCCACACTCGTATACAAGACTTCTCCCAAGTTGCACCACCTCTCTGGAATACTCTATCCTGGACTATCAAAGTAACCCCCAATTTCTATAGCTTCAAGCGCAAACTAAAGACATATCTTTTCAGCCAAGCCTATCACAACTTCTAATGTAAACCCTTCTGTAGTTAGAATCCCTAAAACGTACCCTCCTCAGTTCACGCTCCTGCATTACCTCACAGGATATGATGCCATTTCAGACTAACTTTATCTGTCCAGGCACCATCTGCACGTTAAAGGACACGACTGGTGATGGCTCATACAGCTTTATGTATGTGTAATGACAGTAACCTCTATTACAAAATTGTCTGACCATTGTATAAGCAATGCTGCCTCCGATGCCGCCCCTGCTACCTCTTGTGTCACCACCTCTACCTCATAGATTGTAAGGTCTTGCGAGTAGGACCCTCAGTCCCATTGTGTGAATTGACTATTTTTTTGTAATGTATCTTTTTTTCCCCTAGAAATTGTACAGTGCTGCGGAATATGTTGGCGGTATATAAATAAAATGTATTATTATTATTATTATTAGATAGCCTTAGTATCAAATGAAAGAAGAGAATCTCCTCTTTCATATGACACCAAAAGCAAGTTTGTACATTTTATAATGTCCGAAATATAACTGTTTGATGTGACCCTCCCTTCCCATCAGTTTCTCTACATTTTACACAGCCCGTACTCCGTACATAGTAACATTTAATGAGAGGCAGAAACAGCTCTCAATACAGAAACAAGGGAAAGAGTGGAATAATGCAGGATTGCACAGAAAGGAGCCAAAATGTGTTAAGAAAATATATAACAAAATTTATTTATGACAAATACTGCCAGAAAATCAAAAGTTTAGTTATGCTTTAAATGGTACCATTACAAAGTACAATTTGTCCCACAAACATTAAGCCCTCATATGGCTCTGTGAACAGAAAAATAATAAAGTTATGAGTTTAAAAGGCTGAAAATCGAAAAACTAAAAATGCCTGCAACAGGAAGGGGTTAACCCATCAGTTTTTGGGTTTCAGTTTTACCTCCCCTTATTACAAGAACCATATATTTTTTATTTTTCTGTTTGCAGAGCAGTATGAGGACTTATTTTTTGCAGTACAAGTTGACTTCATGATGGCACTATTTAATAGTCTGCACAATGCACAGAGAAGCTGAAATGAATGGGGTAGAAATGGGAAAAACATCAATTTTACAATTTCACTGTGTGGTAATAACGACACATATATATATAATGTGAACTAGTAAGATCTTGGCTATACCAAATGAATTTAGTATTTTTTCATGCTTTTAATACGTAAAAAAAATTAAAAACTTTGAAAAACAGAAATATTTATTTGCATTACCGTAATGTGGCATCTGTAACTTCTTCATAATTCTGTGCATAAAGTTATGTAAAGTGTCTTATTTTGTGGGACAAAAATGTAGTTTTTATTGATACCATTTTGAAATATGCTTGATGATTTATCACTTTTTATTCAATTTTCTTTAGGAAGCGAGATGACAAAAAATGGTGATTTGGCCATTGTTGTATGTTGTATTTTTTAAAATATTTATAAACCATTTTCATTTCTTTTAAACTTTATTATTAGAAAATAAATGTTTTATAGCAGTTATCATGAAAATCTACTAATTCCTAATTGGTTTAGATCTCCAAACGCACCAGCGTCATACTGATTTATGACAGCAATCTTAATAAATCGGCCCCATTGTACTTCGATTTAATGCTAAATTCATGTGTTTTGCCTTTAATTATGAAAAATAATGCAGTTTTCAAAATTTGAAATAATCTTCTTTTCATAGAGATAATCATACCACCCAAATGACTTCATAAATATAATTTACAATAGCTCTGCTTTATGTTGGCATCAAACTTTAAACATCCTTTAATATTTTTTTGGACATTTTAAGGCGTACAAGTCAAATTTTCAAGAAAATTTCCAAAACACGTTTTTAAGAGGCCAATTCAGTTCTGAATTTGTATAACACGATTAATAATATAAGGATAATATTTTTGGGGGGCAGATTTTGCTGGAATTTGTTTCAGTTACCATGTCACATTTGCAGAGGCCATGAGGTACCAGAACAGCCAAAACCCTCATTAAATGACCCCATTTTAGAAACTCCATCCCTCAAAGAATATATCAAAGGGTATAGTGAGCATTTTGAACTTTGAAAAAGCTGTTTCACAGAATTTACTACCATTGGGACGTAAAAATGAAAAACGATTTGCTTTATGAAAAGCATTGCTTTAGCCCCAAATATTTCTTTTTTACAAGTGGTTAAAAGAAAAAATCCATCACACTTTGTTACACAATTTCTCCTGAACACGTCAGTACCCCATATATGGTTGTAAACTGCTATGGGCAGGGCTGCACCTGGTCTTTCTGCTGCCTCCCCCATAATATCCCCCCCGAATCATAGCAGATACTGAGAATTACACCCAACATATGCAGCGAACATGACGACCTGGACAGCTCATCTGCATGAAGGGGAAGTGATGCAACGGCCCAGGAGGCAGCATTCGGGGGTATGACAATGCTGTGCTTCATTAACGTATATGGAAAAAACAATTTACTTTAAAAACGGCAAAGAGCAGAACAAAAACGGAGGTAGGACTAGAATAGCCTTTCTAAAGGTTATTCCTACGTGTGTTTAGTGAAAAATCAATAAAACCAATGATAGACTCCCTTTAAGGTGTTAACCATATGCGTTGGTAACAGTTGGGGTCCTCCGAGCTGGTGGCGTGTGTTAATGGTTTTAGGTGGGGAGGGCTCCAAGGCAGGGGCTGCACTCCCCAGGTCTTCAGTATTGTTGCTATAGGTCTGGGTTTTGGATATGGGCATTTTATAGGGATTAACACCCTTTGGCCAGGTGGTTATGGCGGAGCACCAAGAATCTAAAATTAGTTGAAGCCCCTGAGCTGGTGTTAACGGCTAGGGGTAAAATAGCTGGTGCTACAGGAAATAAACTGTTAAAGGGTTTTTGGGCTTCGAGGACCTCCCTTATTGAGACATAGGGGAATTCATTTTGGTTATATTGTTTACAAAAGGGGGGTGATAGATACTTGGGGTGTCTATGAGTTTTGAGATTAAAATGTTACAGTATATATTTTGCATAATAATAAGAGTTATTTAAATAAAATGGCTGCTGTGGCCAATTTAATCCAACTTGCAGTCTGGTGTCTAAATTTATGTGTAAAGTGGTGGAATATGGGTTGGATTGAATTGACAATTCCCTTGTCATCCAGTTTTGTTTATCTCATGGCACTGTATGGCTTCAGCACTTGGTCAGATAGATCAACCCCTACCATTTATTTATTATAGGCCAGGATACAGTCTGGCTTGAGGGTAGTGCTACTGATAGATTGTACAAGGCCAAATGTACTGGCGTCACTATGAATTGTGGTCAATATATGGACATCCCTCTTGTACGTATACTTGACCAACATCATGTTCTCACTACATAGTGCTCTGCTCTCACCTTCTCTGAGTGGCTGCAAAACCTCTATTGCAGGGAGGCCTCTCTGATTTTTGTGCACTGTCCTACAAGCTACAGTTCCTCTAGAACTGAGGCATTTAAAGAGTGGGATACCGATGTAGAATCTAGAGGTGATGACCCTGGTCAAGCAGTGGGTGTAGCAAATCCCACACTATTTTCCCACTAACTCCCACTAGGATTGAGGGCATTCTGATGTCCTTTCCCTTATTGACCCTAAACATGGATGTACCCAGAGGTATTCTCATACAGTTTGTGCAGGTATTGGAATGTTCTGTTCCGTGGTGTATACCTGACTGGTCTGATTTTGTATAATAACCTGCTATGCATATAAACTTGTCTGGATGACCATGAAATTTATAAAATTCTTAGAGAAAAAAAAGACATAATAAAGTCTATTTCTCTGAAGCCTTTAGTCTCAAATTGGATTCCTGACCTGCTGGAAAAATCAGGAAGCTGAGGCTTATAAATCTCGGGGGTGGGGTCCATATTGGCTCATTAATTTCAGGAGTTGCCTCAGCTATTGTTCTGAGGCGACTCATTGCGGGTCCCCTCATCACTGGATGATAGTGACAAAAAGTAAGAAAAATAGAGGAATAGGGCATCTTCCTCTTCTCCCTTGCTGGCCATAACAGTGTCAGAAGACAGGAAGAAATATACCTCCTCTGCTGAATACTTTTAGATGTTTGAGAACTTGAGAGGTGTTTTATTTGTGTTGTGCTTTTACACAAACTTTATTCACAGAGTGGGGTCTGTGTTATGCTTTAAAGCTTATGCAAATCAAGGAAGTAGCAGGTATTCCTAAGATCTTCAAATGATCACATTTTCAAGCATCTATTTCAAATATTTGGCTTGTGGGAGAGGCATAAATGCCAGACTAAAATCACTTTTCTAGCCACATGAAACCTAAAAAATTGGATCAAGTGATATGGTGTGAATCTGTTCATTGATGTGCCAGTTATTGCCACTTGTTGCAAACCTGGAGACCTTAGTTTAGCACCTGCAGATCACTGCATACATAGGCCGAGATGTCAGCACTGTGGTGTGGTCTCACACACAGCAAAAAAAAAAAAAACCTGTGCCAAAAAATTGCTAGCAATCAGTAATGTCTGTTACTGACCAGCACTTGGTAGCTGCAGGATACACACAAAAAAAAAACATAATCTGCATAAAAAAAAATTGAGCACAGATGGGATCAGTAACTGTCAATAACCGGAGTTCGGAGACGGCAGTCCACAAGTGCAGTTGCTGGCTAGGGCTAATCAGCAGCCAGGAGGGGGAGAATGACGGAAACAAAAATAATAGCACAGGGAGAGATGACAAGAGGTTGGGACAGTACAGGGATGGAGGGAGTAAGATTGCAATAATACTGCAGCAGAATTGCAACTAAACTGCCAGGATAATACAGGCCAAATCCATAACTGCTCTGTTTGCAGTGACACGAGCAAGGCAGTTACTGTTATTTTGCAATGGCTTCCTTAGTCTCAGGAATGGCTTAGCATTACTGGAATGGTCTATACAGATCTGTGACCTCTAACATAAATAGCCAGAATCATTTAAAGTCTACATTATGTCACTTTCATCCATATTACATCATCATTAATGCGCTTAATGGGCAAACCCCTTTAAGTTCAATAAACAACAGCTGGATACTGTTGGCTCTCAAAGGTATTGTCCAGTCATAAACTAGTTATCACCTATCCACAGCAAGGAGCAGCTGGTCAGATATACAAGCTGTTGCTCTGTTAATTTCAATGGGAACTGCCATTGAAATGAATTACCATTCAACTAGTAAAACCTGTCTTTATGGACCGCTTTGTCCACTTCTTTTGGACAAAAATGTCTTTCTATACTGTTGCATTAACATTGTAACCAATGGATCAGAATGGATTTAAAAGAAAAAAACAACAACATCCAATTGATAACTCACTGCTCTTGTTCCTGTGGTTTCCGGTATCTACTTCCTGGTCCCTCTCGAGACACAGTGAAATGCCACCAAGCTAACCAGTCACTGAAGCTGTACCCTATCTCAGCTAGTGATAGCGTGAGCACCATTTTCTGTGTCGAGACCAGGAAGTAGAATCCTACAGGGCACTTTAACAATGTTGGAATGGAAAGGGTGGATCAGTGAAGTACTGGTTCTTCTATTATTTTTTTAATCCATTCTGAGCCCTCTTGTTACAAAATTGTACCTGCCAGATAATTACCTTCAATCACAAGAAATAAGGAAATTTTACTGTTGGCACCATTCATTCTAGTAGGTAGCATTCCCTGAGCTACTGGGCACCATGCATTTCATTAGGCAGCATTCTCTGGGCACCCACCATACCTAGATTCATCCATCATGTGCTCAAGTCACCTATAGATACAGTTTGGCGTTCTGTAGAGAATGATTCTAGATTCCACATCACAATTAAATGCTCATTTAGATGTGATCTAGCAAATTAGAAATTTCATGACTGGACTTGTGGCAAAGGTGGCATACTATCTGTTTTAGGTGTAGTTTTGTGGATCACATCTGGAAGGTAAAGATCAATAAAACAAGTTTAATAAATAACATAAATGGCCAGAATCATTTCAAGTCTACATTATGTGGTCCATATTACTTCATCATTAATGCGCTTAATGGGCAAACCCCATTAAAGAGGTTGTCCACAATATTTTAGTATGAAAATTTAGGTGATAAATAAAAAAACACACTCACTTGTCCCCGGTGCTCTGGTGCCCCAGGTCCCTGCAGTGCCCTAGGGCTTTTCCAGGCTTTTGTACCACCTATCTACAGCGAGGTGCAGCTAGTCAGATATTCAAGCTGTTGTTCCACTCATTTCAATGGTATCTGCAAGAAGTAGTTGAGCAGGGTGCTTTGGATATCTCTGGCAGTTGCCATTGAAATGAATGGCCCTGCAGTGTTCATTTTAAACAATGTGCTCCATTCAAACAGGGATGTAAAACTCGACATCTGGAGTTGGATCCCCACCGATCAGCAAGTTGCTTCCAATGCTTTTGATAGGGAGTACCTTGTTGTGACTGGATAAACCCTGTAAGCTTTTTCTAGTGGCAACTATGGTTATCCATCTTGCCATATTTTATTTCACTGGCTCTGCAAGAGATTAGGAGCTCAGTATCATGTAAACAAAGCTCTGAATACTATAAAGAAATATGAGCAGATTAATCAGCACAGAATATTGAATCAGACATAAAGGAATTAAAGAGTTAAGGTAAAGCAGAGTCTATGGTTCTTCCTTAACACACTTTATTACAAACATAATCTCCATAATATACATATATATTGTATCAAAGCAAGTAAAAGTAAAGTAAAACAAAAACAACTAAGATAAAAATAACCGCAAATAGAACTGGCCTATATTCCTGCCCTTCGGCCACAATAAAGGCGACTAGTCTTTTCTCCTCCCTGCTCATCACCAATAGCACATGCCAAGGGTGCCCACTCTATCCCCGATCTTTATTCTTTTCTTGGAACCCCTCCTGTGTCATGTCCTGAAATGCTAGGGGTTCTCATCGGTGGCATTTCACATAAACTGGCAGCCTATGCAAACAACTTGCTTTTTTTTTCACTTCTCCCTATACCTTTATTCACTTGATCCCAGTATATCAACCCCATATATCTGTGAAAGAATCCAAATTCAGAGAGAAAAGAAAAAGACACTTAGGGCACAGGTGAAAAGGGCAACCATGTAAGTGGTTGGGAAAGAAAGGACCCTATGGTTAATGTGTAGACAACTGAATATTTTGTTTTGGGTGGAGTTAGGCATTAAGCGTAATATAAGACAGAACATTTTGTGGCTTGTTTAGAGGCATTTATGTAATTCTTCTTGTCACATTTCCATCTGTTACACAACCAGGTGATTTTATTTATGGAGCTGCTAATACTAGACAAGCTGGAACAACTCCAGTTTTTTCAGGTGTCAGATGTAGAACTTCATAAACTGACTAAATACAATGACTCAAACAAAGTAATGTGTTAGTGTTACATGAAACTAAGGATATGCAAAAATGGAACAAGTTGGTGCTTGGTGTGGTAACGGTATTTGGAACCATCCATTTAAAGTTTCCCTAAACATTTAGATTAACAAAAAACAGGAAAAATATGTCTTCATAATGTTGGTTTAACTGGATTCAAGTCCTTTATTTACATAATGTGCATTAGGCCACGTAGTGAGATGCAGCAAAAAAAAATTCTGCGGAAAAAACACGGCGGAAATACAGTTTTCCTCTGCAGGCTTTCTATCCCATCAGCTTTATATAGTGCCTTATTAAAGGGAGTCTGTCACCAGGATGAAACATATTAAACCAGCAAAACAGATAGGTCAGGCTCACCTGAATGTAACACCTTATTCCCCATGAAAATGTGTGTTTTCCTTGCTGAAATATTCATTTACTGAATAATATGCAAATGAGCAGTCTTGAGCTCCGAGGGTGGCTCCCTTGGCCCAAACTGCTATGCCCCACACTACTTTAACTTCAGAGCCATGAGGGCTAGAGCCATGATCTTGGTCTTGTTTGAAAGACCAAGAATATGTCTATAGTCCCAGTAGATTCCGAGTTTTCACTGGTTGAAATGAAGCTGTATATACTTGCAGCTTTCACTTTAGCCAGTGTGTAGCTAATGCTAGGTTCACATCTGCGTTGGAGTCTCCTCCACAGAATCCTTCAAAAATCAATGCACGGAGGACTTTTCTCTCTGCCAGTTTTAGTATATAAATGTCGGAAACATGACAGACCCCATTATAGCCTATGGGGTCTGCGGGTAACCGCTGTTTTAACGGACGGGATCTCCGTCATTCGAATTCGGTGGACCTGAAGGACAGAGACCCCCAGCGCAAGTGTGAACCTAGCCTAACAGTGTGCAAGGAGGAGAGGAATGATTTTGCTACATCCACAGCAACCCTTAAAATAAAATTAGTACATTATTTATTCTACATAATAAATACCATAAACCTTAAAATTCAGATGATGGAAATAAAAACTGATCTAAAAGTTATTTGTACCCACAAAATACAAGGTCTTGTAAAGCTACATTGAAATAAAATTTAAAAAGTTATGAAAGCTGGAAAACAGAAGCGGATAAAATGTTATTGGTTTAAATGGTCAGTAACTTTTCAGACGACTTAGTTTCATTTAATAGAGCATATGATTGTGGACCAAAATGTAATGTACTTTATTCAAAAATGTTGCTGCTTACTGCCTGGAAAACCTCTCTATAGTTCCTACCCCGCGGTGTTTTCCTTCTAGATAATTTGCAGTTCACGCCCTGTTACTAAGGAAGACAAAACCCCCAAAAATCGACAAATCATTAGGCCAAAACTGGCGGTGGCAAGAAGGAAATGTATAAGCTGTTCGAGCATATATCAGGGTACATCCCAGATTTAGAGCTTACGAGAGGAAATACACCAGCACTGACCCTCCCAGAATGACATCCCTGTCCTTGTCATAGGATCTAGGGGGAAAATCATGTGGGATTTGGTGTTCCCAATGTACTTCGCACAGCTTACATATTCACTTTGGTGAAACTAATGCTCACTACACCTCTTGATAAAATCTTTGAGGGGTGCAGTCAGTGGTGAACCTAGCCTCTTTGCTGCCTGAGGTGGACTATCGAAAGACCGCCCCCCCCCAAAAAAAAAAAATATAAAATTGCGTTTACATGCTGTTAGCGTCACACACTGTTATTATTGTCGTACAATAAACATACACAAACTTATGAAACAGTTTTTAAGATTTCTTCTTACTGCATTACTTCAGTATCAGATCAACAACACGGCATTAACAACGAAAGTAACTTCACACATCTTCTGCTTGGTGGATGGACGAGCCCACGTGGCCCCCATTCTCTATAATAGGAGCCCCGTAGATACCTGAGTACTGGACTTCAGGTATCTTCGGCACTCCCATCGAAGTGAATGAGAGCCACGCAGGTTCGTCCATCCAGCAAGCGACACATCTATATATCGCTGCAGTCAGGCTGGATTCCCACCCGGTGGGGGAAAAAAACCCAATTCTCAGGCTCAGTGGGGGTCTCAGCAGACAGACCCCCATCAATCAGGTATTTATCCTCTATCATTTAGGTGAATACAGGGCATTAACATTTTGTGACTTACCGGTGACGTCTCTGACTAATCTTTCACATTTCCCTTCTCTTCCCTTTGGACCGCCATGACCACTTCTTCCAGCTGTGACTTGTCTCTGTAAAGTTTACAACAAAGACATCTTTGGCTCCTCACTTTTCCAGGCATCCAACCCACATTGTACTCACCTACACACCCATCCTGCTGCTACCCCAATTATAAAATATATGCTATAATCCCCCATAACTCCCAAGTGCATATTCATATTAATAATGTCTGTGTGTACCCTGTATAAATAGTGCCCCTTATTAATAATGCCCCAGGTGTTAACTAATTAAAAGGTTTTCCAGGTCATTAATAAACTAGTCAGTGGGGCTCAAAAACCCAGGACCTCTACTGATCACCTGTTTGAATGAACCATGGTACCTGTGTAAGTGCTGTGACCGCTTCTCTGTTTACATAGTGTCATTCATCTCATAGCGGCCATGTCATGTAACTACAGCCTCGTCCTATACATGTCTATGTGACAGGACTGTAATTACATCACATGGTCACTATACAAAGACAGCGTGTGATATAAACAGGCACCATAGCCCCTTCATACAGCTGATCAGAGGAGGGGTTCACTGATCTCTTATTGATAATCTGTCCTAAGGATAGAACATCAATAAAAATGAGCTGGAAAGACCCTTTAATAAAGCCCAAGTTCCACCTTAAAGGGGTTGTCCAGGATAACCACTTTTTTAATATGAGGCTGGGGAAGGTGCTCCGGTGTCTCCCAGTCCTGCTGCTCCGGTGTTTTCTTCCCCTCAGCGGTCATGTGTGGTGGGGACTTCCGCCAGAAGAGAACACCAGAGCAGCAGAACCAGACTGCGGTGGGAGACATCGGAGCACAAGGGTCAGGTGAGTAGGTGTTTTTTTTAATACAGTATTACACGGTATTATGGCCCACAGCGGCCCCTGCACACAGTATTACATAGTATTATGCCCCGCAGCGGCCCCCCGCACTCGGTATTATGCCCCGCAGCGGCCCCTGCACACGGTATTATGCCCCGCAGTGGCCCCTGCACATGGTATTATGCCCCGCAGCGGCCCTTGCACACGGTATTATGCCCCGCAGCGGCCCCTGCCCACGGTATTATGCCCCGCAGCGGCCCCTGCCCACGGTATTATGCTCCATAGTGGCCCCTGCACACAATATTATGCCCCGCAGTGGCCCCTGCACATGGTATTATGCTCCATAGTGGCCCCTGCACATGGTATTATGCCTCATAGTGGCCCCTGCACTCGGTATTATACTCCATAGTGGCCCCTGCACACGTAATTATGCCCCATAGTGGCCCCTGCACACAGTATTCTGCTCCATAGTGACCCACCCATGAACTATAATTATACTCTGGGGTCTAAAAGACCCCAGAGTATAATGATCGGAGACCCAGGTGGTGACAAACATAAAAACCAGTGTTACTTACCTGGGCTCCGGTGCACTTCCTGCTTTCGGCCCTCTTCAATGTCGCACAGACCGGCGTCGCCACATAATGATGTCGGGCTGGCTCACGCGACGCCTGGGACATCACCAAAGGCGGCAGAAGCCTGCTGTGAGTAACATCAGATCGCCAGAGAGGTGAGTAACATTGGTTTTTATGTTTATCACCTCCCCTGGGTCTCCGATTATTATACTCCGGGGTCTGAAAAGACCCCGGAGTATAATAATAGTAGTATTTGGCCTCACTTATCGATCCCCGCTGCCGCTCACAGCCACTTCTGATTCCCCCTTCTGCGTCCCATAGCAGAAGGAGAAGCGGAGGCGGCCACAGCAGGCGTGGGGATCGATAAGTAAATAGGCCCCTACCTGCTGGAGATACTTCAGCAGGTTACGCCTATTTGTATATATAAAAAAAAAAAGTTATTGTCACCTACCTGCAATCCCATGATGGAACCGCAGCCACCTCCTCTTCTTGTCCTCGACATCTGCATCTCAGCGTAGGAGGCGCGATGACGTCATTGTATTGCCGCCTGCACTGACATGCAGAAGTCTCGTAAACCAGCCCAGGACAGGACCCGCTCAGCTTTGTTTGTTTTTTTTAAGCGGCCTGTCCTGGGCTGGTTTACATTAAATAAATGGTAAAAATGCCGCCCCCAGACAGTGACGGACAGTGCCACCTGAGGTGGCCGCCTCACTTCACCTCATTAGCGGTGCACCCCTGGGTCCAGTTTTCAAAATGGAGTCACTTTCTGATAGATTCCAATTTACTGGCTCCTCAGGGACCATGACATGGCGTCCAAAAACCAAACCATCTCAATCTACGCTCTGAAAGCCAAACAGTGATTCTTCCCTTCTGTGCCCTGCTGATTATGCCCACATATATGACATTGTTGTTGCCAGGATAGCCCACTTAACTATCATATGTGGGTACAACCTGCAGGATGTAGAAAAGAAGCAGCACTATTTGGGTTTTGGAGACAGTTTGGGTTTTGGACGTCATGCCACTTTTGCAGAGTTCCTGAAATTCCAGCAAAGTGGAATCCACTGACACGTGACCCCATTTTAGAAACTACACCCCTGAAGGATTTATCCCAGGGTACAGTGAGCATTTTTATGCACCAATTGTTGCATTCATGTATTTTCCAGAATTAAATGTACCATCAGCTGAACAGAGTGAAAAAGACATTTTTTTCCAGGAATATGTAATTTCAGTGCCCAGCTTGTGTCAGAGATGAATGCTCCAAAAGCTGTTGCGCTTGGCATACCCACTTTTTGGAGTGTGTGTCTCTGCTCTCACAATCTGGGCACAACATATCGGGCACTGAAATGGTGTATCTCTGGAAAAATTTTCACTTTTCACCGTAGTATAATGTTGTACTGTGTTAACCATAGAAAGTAGTGGAAGCGTGAAGAAATCAGGCGATACCTTTTAGAGGCTAACTGAGTATATTTCATAGTAAGCTTTCGAGAGTCTAGCTCTCTTCTTCAGACATACATGAAACTGAAAATTCACAGACTCTTTATACACACACAAGACCTGGATCTTCAAAGGGTCTTAGAATCTTTAAAGAAAATCAAAATGCAATATAAGTAGAGAAGTTATTTACAACAGGTCAGAAATAAACAATCTGGAAACTTGTGGGGAGTGACGGAGGGATCATTAACGATGCGTGTATAAGTGTGTATAAAGAGTCTGTGAATTTACAGTTTCTTGTATGTCTGAAGAAGAGAGCTAGACTCTCGAAAGCTTACTATCAAATATACTCAGCCTGATTTGTTCATATTTTTTACTGCGCATTTATTTCTGGAAATTAAAATAATGCAATACTCGAGGGTTAAAAATGCTCAGTATGCCCCTTGATACATTCCTTGAAGGGAGTAGTTTCTAAAATAGGGGGCCCATTTTTATTTTGTCTCAGAACCCTCTGCAATTACTCGCCAATGCAGTGTAAAATAAACAAATTAGGCCTCAAATACACATAGTGCTTCTTCATTTCTGTGCCCTGCCGTATATCCAGGAAAAAAATTGGGGCCGGATGTAGGGTGTTTCCAAAATCAGGAAACAGAGCATAATAACTGGAGAGCTGACTTTTCACAGTGCCATTATATGGGCATTTCCGTAGTCAGGAGAAATTGCGTAACAAATTGTGGGATACATTTCTCCTTTAATGCCTTGTTAAAATGAAAATTTTTTAGCTAAAGCAACATTTTATTGCAAAAAATATAATTTTTAATTTTCACTGCCCATTGTTAAAAAAAATCTATGAAATAGCTGATCAAAATGCTCAGTATAGTTACATAGTAGATGAGGTTGATAAATTCCTTGAGGGGCGTAGTTTACAAAATGGGGTCATGTTTTGAGGGTTTTCTGTTGTACGGGTTCTTTAGTGGCTCTGCAAATGAGACATGGCACCTTAAAACTATTCTAGCCAAATTTGCCCTCTAGAAGCCAAATAGCGCTCTTTCTGTTCCAAGCTCTGCCATGTACCTATACAGCAGTTTATGACCACATATAGGGTATTGCTGTGTTCAGAATCCCATTGGTAGTAAATTTAGTGAAGCAGCTGTGTGTTCAAAATGATGACTATACCCCTCAATAAATTCCTTGAGGGGTCTAGTTTCTCAAATGAGGTCATTTGTTGGGGGCTTACCACTGCGCTGGTACTAATTCCATCAAAATCTGCCCTCCAAAAAGCTCAATGGTGCTCCTTCCCTGCTGTTTGCCAATACAGAGATTTATATCCACATGTTGGACATTTCCATAATTGGGAGAAATCACTTAAATTGTAGAGTGCATTTTCTCCTTTAACTCCTTGTAAAAATTAAACATTTTGGGTTAAATCAACATTTTATAGATAACAATGTAATTTTCTATTTTTATGGCCCAATTCTGTGAAAGACCTGTAAGGTCAAAGTACTCACTATACCCCTTGATAAATTCCTTAAGGGAATGGGGTCACTTTTGGGAGGTTTCCATTGTTTTGGTATCTCAGGGGCTTTGCAAATGGGACATGGTGCATGAAATTCATCACAGCAAAATCTGCCCTCAAAAAGTTCACTGGCGCTCCTTCTTTCCTGTGTCTTGCTGTGTGCCCATATATCAGTTTACATTCACATGTAGGGTGCTATGGTAGTCGGGAGAACTTGCATAAATTGTGTGATGCATTTTCTCATTTAACCCCTTGTGAATGTGTGAATTCTAGGGCTAAATGAACATATTAGTAAGAGAAAATTAAACATGTAAATTTTACCTCCATTTTGTCTTAATTCCTGTTAAATGCTTAGAGGGTTAAGATACTTTGTATATGCTGTTTTGGCTTATTTAAGGGGTGCAGTTTTGAAAATGTGGTGACTTATGGGGCTTTCTAATACAGGAGCCTTTCAAAACCTCTTCATAACTTAATTAGTCCCTTGAAAAATGGTTTTGGAAATGTTCTTGAATATTTTGAAAGTTGCTGTTTGACTTGTAAGCCTTATAATGTCCGTAAAAAATTAAAGGGTGGTTATAGTTTAATGCCAACATAAAGCAGAGATATGGCACATTAGATTTATGAATTAATTTGGATGGTATGACTATCTGTATGAAAATCAGATCATTTCACACTTTTTAAATTGCAGATTTTTCTAAATTTCCACCAAATTTCCTATTTTTTTCTTAATTAAACACAAAATATCTCGACCAAGGTTTACAACTAACACAAAGTACAATGTGTCATGAAAAAACAGTCTCAAAATCACTTTGGTGAGTCAAAGTGTTCCAAAGTTATTACTGCATAAAGTGACACATTCGAGCTCTGGTCAGAAAGTCAAAATCTGGCTGCAGCAGGAGGGGTTAAAAAAAAACACACAGTGAGGTAAATGAGGAGGTGTCAATACAGAGGGGAGTGGCTGGTTTTCCTCAAAGCACATCTGCAAACTGCTTTCTCTGTTATGTTGCCATTGATAAGTGACTTGTATTATATAAGAGGAGACTGGGATTCCGTCAATATTTGACAGGTAAAAAGAGTAAGATACGGATTCAAAATTTACAATCTCTGTGGGAATGAAAGTAGGCATTGTGACAACTCAGGGGTTATTTTAGCTCATGGGAGCACACATCAAAAATCTCCAATAAATTTTACAACACAGTAAATTTGGTTCAAAACTGTCCTCAGCCAGCTTTATTCTTATGTTTTTACAGCAAAATAGCATGTACATCACAGTACAAAATAAACCCTCCGTCATCTGGCTACTAACTAACACATTCAGTGCCCTTCACTATGACACCCTGGGCCTACTACCCAGCATCTCCACAAAAACAGTGGTTTTCACCAATCCACGTGGTTCTGGCTCCCATAGGCCCTGGCACAGCCTGTCTTCCCAGACAGGGAGCCATAAGGGAAGGGTTGAAATTTTACTTGTAGAGCCTCCACCTGGATGCTAATTAACCTTATTTAATATATATAATAATTAAAAAAATATATATAAATATATAAATGAATATCATAACCCCAACTAACCTTGTCTGCAGACTAAATGAAATACCCAACTTTCAGGAGACTTTTCTCTTCCACCATGCTTTCCCAGAGTGAAATACACATTTTTCTGTACCTCCAGTGGCACAAACATGCTACTGCGCAAGTCACACTGCCACAGTACACTCAAAGATTCCATATCTGTGAACGCAAAGACTTCCAGATCTTTCCCACCAGAATGCCCCAACCATGCTCAATGCAAGTGCAAAAATTGTGTGGGACCTTTTATACCCAATGCTAGTTAAAGGGTATCACCTCTACCGTTTTTATACGAGTGTCCCTCTTTCCAAATGCCTGTTTTGAAACAGTGGCATGTGGTACTGTAAGGAGGAATCAAAGAAGGCTCTCAAACAATTTGATCAACCAAAGATTGAGACCTGGTGAAAGTAGGCCCATGTGTAATGAAAACCTTATGCTCACCAAATTAAAAGACAAAAAAGACTTATCGGTCTTCACATCTCTTCATATAGACAGAAGCACCCCTGTTCTGTAAGAGCACATAATGTCACAGTCAAGCCTGTGTCAAGCCTGTTTGTATACAGGGATACAGCAAACAATTGGGAGGGTTACATCTGGCTGACCAAATGTTACAGCCATATAACACAATGATAAAGTCATGTGTGTGGTATAAAAAGGTTGCAGTGCAAAACGGGCCTGGTACCTTGAATGCCAAGAACAAATTATTAAGCAAATTACAGTGGGGAAAAAAAGGATTTAGTCAGCCACAAAATTGTGCAAGTTCTCGCACTTAAAAAGATGAGAGAGGCCTGTAATCTTCTCTAGAGCAGTGATGTTTTGGGGCTGTCGCTGGGCAACACGGACTTTCAGCTCCCTCCAATGGTTTTCTATGGGATTGAGATCTGGAGACTGGCTAGGCCACTCCAGGACCTTGAAATGCTTCTTACGAAGCCACTTTGCAGAGAAACAGCCCCAAAGCATGATGTTGCCACCCCCATGCTTCACAGTAGGTATGGTGTTCTTTGGATGCAACTCAGCATTCACTCCAAACACGACGAGTTGTGTTTCTACCAAACAGTTCTACCTTGGTTTCTTCTGACCATATGACATTCTCTCAATACTCTTCTGGAACATCCAAATGCTCTCTAGCAAACTTCAGACGGGCCCGGATATGTACTGGCTTAAGCAGGGGGACACGTCTGGCACTGCAGGATCTGAGTCCCTGGCGGCCTAGTGTGTTACTGACGGTAGCCTTTGTTACGTTAGTCCCAGCTTTCTGCAGGTCATTCACTAGGTCCCCCCGTGTGGTTCTGGGATTTTTGCTCACCGTTCTTGTGATCATTTTGACCCTACAGGGTGAGATCTTGCGTGGAGCCACTGATCGAGGGTAATTATCAGTGGTCTTGTATGTCTTCCATTTTCTAATTAATGCTCCCACAGTTGATTTCTTCACACCAAGCTGCTTGCCTATTGCAGATTCAGTCTTCCCAGCCTGGTGCAAGTCTACAATTTTGTTTCTGGTGTCCTTCCACAGCTCTTTGGTCTTCACCATAGTGGAGTTTGGAGTGTGACTGTTTGAGGTTGTGGACAGGTGTCTTTTATACTGATAACAATGTCAAACAGGTGCCATTACTACAGGTAATGAGTGGAGGACAGAGGAGCCTCTTAAAGAAGAAGTTACAGGTCTGTGAGAGCCAGAAATCTTGCTTGTTTGTAGGTGACCAAATATTTATTTTCCGCCATAATTTGCAAATAAATTCTTAAAAAAAAAAAAAAAATCAGACAATGTGATTTTCTGGATTTGTTTTCTCATTTTGTCTCTCATAGTTGAGGTCTACCTATGATATCAATTACAGGCCTCTGTCATCTTTTTAAGTGGGAGAACTTGCAAAATTGGTGGCTGACTAAATACTTTTTTCCCCACTGTACATCCCATGGTAGTGAGGCCCGCAGAATTGCACTTCCCATCTGAAGTCCCCCTGACACCAAAAAGTGTTTACTATTTTTCCATAGAATATTAATTTAATTCAATTTCAATTTTTAAACCCCTTTTGGCCTTTTATATAGACATACAGATGTTTCCAACTTATTTATATTACATGCATTGCATTTATTTTGGGGTTTCTAACATTGTAGCAGCTCAGGGACTCTGCATATGTGACATGGTACACTTAAACAAATACAGCAAAATCTGCCCTCCAAAAGCCAAACAGTGCTCTCTCCGTTACGAGCCCTGCCATGTGCCCTTAAGGCAATTTACCATCGTGGTGTTGCTGTGTTCAGGGTAAATAGTGTAATAAACTAAATGCTGTTTGAATTATTTCAGGGGTGCAGTTTTGAAAATTCAGTGAATAATGGGGATTTCTAATACAGAGGCTTTTTAACCCCTTCCTGACCTGCACCGTACTATTACATCGCACTGAGCATATAGTTAACGCTCAGTGTGGTAATAGTACGGTGCTGTAATGCCACGAGAACAGCCGAAGGCTGGGTAAAGCCCCCTGGATGCCTGATCAATACCAATCACTGCATCCAGTGGGTCTGGGGGCAGATCACCGCCTCCGTCACCCCTCGGACCAGCTGCAATAAATTTAAAGGGTTCCAAGGGGTTGCCATGGCAGCCAGTAGGCTGGGCCATGGCCTCCTGACTGCCAGTGCTTAGTTCCCGTAGGAACTAAGTGTAGATTATGATGTTAATCTGTTTTACCTTAGTCCCAACAGCAGCACAATATTGGGGATATTTCTGCCCCTGTGTGCTGGTAGGACAGAATGAAATTTTTAATGAACAATAAATAGTTAACTGTAACCCCTCCCCCTCCTCAATATAAGGAAGGAAGTACCAACTCCCCAGCGTGTAATTATAAAGACAAATACATAACACATAGGGAGGGAGCCTTGTGCTGCTGTTGGCAGTAAGGAAACACAGATTAACATCATAATCTACACTTCCCTGTCGTCTCACAGCAGCACAATATTGGGGATCTAGCAAGAAAAACCCTAGGGAGGGCCCTCTTGAAGAATTGATTTTAACACAGAATGGCCAAAAGAAGTGGCCTCCGTACACCGGGTGTTAAATCTGTAATGATTAACAAAGGTCTGGAAAGAGCTGCAAGAAGCCGACGAACAAATTTTTTCCCAAGGAACAGAGCTTCTTTCCACCCAAAAGGCAGAAATGGCTCTTGTAGAATGAGGTCGAACAAACTCAGGGGGGTCTAACCCCTGTGAAGTGAAAGCCAATTTTATGGCTTCATTGTGCCAAGGAGGCTTTAGGGGCCTTGAGCCCATTATTTTTCCTAGCAAATGGTAGAAAAAAATTATTTGACCATCTAAAAGGCTCAGATCTCTGAATATAAATTCCGAGGCATCTGGCCACATCCAGGGAGTGAAGTTTAACTTCCTCCGGAGATGACGGACTGGGATAGCAAACTGGTAATGAGATAACGCGGTTTAGGTTAGAAAATGAGGGTACCTTAGGAAAACCCTGGCATAAATCTTAGTTGTACTCACCAACTCTCTGAGCTGATGTTATGGCCAAAAGGAACACTGTCTTTAGTGTGAGAAATTTAATCTCAACCTCTTCTAGAGGCTCACGGGGGGGGGGGGAAATCACATAACCCCTTTAAAACTGTAGATAAATCCCATTGAGGGATAGGGTGGGTAACAGGCGGACTAAGCCTGAATGCACCCTTAAAATATCTTTTAACCAGCGGGTCTGCAGATAGCTGCTTATCTAAGCAGGCTGACAGGGCAGCAACCTGAGCTTTCAAGGGCTTGTCCAAGCCTTCCTGAAGGAATTTCAGGATCTCTGGAATGGAAGGATCCAAGCTCTCAATTCCTCTACCTGATGCCCAGGAGATGAAGATGATTCGGATCCAGGCGTAATTTTTATTTGTAGAATCTTCTCTAGTGAGAGAGTGCTTAAGACGGCTCCTGAGAGTCCCTTAGATCGTAATAGGGACTCGTCAATCTTCAGGTTGTCAGATTGAAGGATTTCAGATCCTGGCAGAGCCTAGGTCCTTGAGACACCAGGTTCTGAATCGGGGAAGCCTCCAATATATCCTGTGACTCATTTGAATGAGATGGGAAAACCAAGCTCTTTTTGGCCAGAATGGAATGATGGAAATTACAGAGACTTGGTCTTGTCTGATTCTCATCAATACCCTTGGTATCATGGAGATTGGAGGAAATATGAATGCCAGCCTGAACCTCCAAGGGATGGACAGGGCATCCACAGCCAAGGGATTGTCCTCCTTGTATAGAGAGCAGAACTTCTCTACCTTGGCATTGAGTCTGGTTGCCATCAGGTCTATCTTTGGGTGACCTCATTTCAGGGTGATTGCTTGAAAGACTTCTGGATGGAGAAACCATTCCTCTGGAACAGTGATGCCACGACTCCACCACTACATTGAGTGACCCTCAGATATGTATGGAAGTGTGAAGGATCACACTTCAGTGGTTGCTTCAGTTACCTCACAACCACTTCCAGTGAGTGTTTTGGGCTCAGAGGATAATACGAAACCAAGCTTTCTAAATTTTATATATTTATTAACCACTAAACGGATGGGCACTAGACACTTAACACATACAGAGGATACATGTAGCGATTAGCAAGCAAATACAAGTAGAAAGCAGCATGACACGGCGCATAAAATAAAAAATGGGAATAACAGAAAGAAAAGAATATGTTACCAACACAAGTTTGTGGTTGGATCTCTGGCTCCAGGTGATGTAGATGATGTGGATCATGAGACAGGGCACATATCTTATAAAGTCCAGTAGCAGATGAATCTTAGCAGAGCAAAAGGCAGAAGACCTTTCCGGAACAAACAGTCCATTTCTCTGAGCCCATGTGGCAGGCTCAGGGTACAGTCTTGAGCAAAGCATGTTTTGCCTACATGCGGTTACACCTGTTCCAGGTTAACAAAATGGCCTCAGGCTTGGCTACTTAGGCTGCATGGTGAGCATATGGTTGAAATCTCCCACTTGACTTCCCATACATCTCTCCTCTAGAAATAGCACATCACCAAGGCCAGAAGACAAAAAAGACTGTTTCAGCCTGGGCGGAGACCTTTTGTCTCCCTTGGTCTCCTCCCTAAGTGAGGTCACCAGGGGAGGGGCCCCACCCCCTCTCTACATCTCTTAGAATCCTTTTTCCTTATAATTCTTTGCTCGATGACTATAGAGTAGGGCCGGTGGTATGATGGGGTTTGTAACGGGATCCCCAATTCATAGATTCCAAGGTTGGCACTCCATTTCCCTTTGGGTAAGGAGATCAGTGCCTGGACCTTTCCAGGGCTTTGAACTGTGACGTGTATATTCTGAGCGTGCGCCTCAACCTTACGCATCTGGGGAATTTATCGGGACGACTGTAAGCTGTTCCCCAGGCCAGATAGTGTCATAAAACCATAATCCTTTTGAAGTAGAGGTGGCTCCGGTCTGTCTACAGAAGATATGCGGATCGTTTCCCCAGCACATCCTTTCTGCATGACCCCCCCTGGGTTAATGAGGGTTGCAGTCTTATGCAGATACAGACTTGTGCCAGTGACTCTCTGGGGATCTAAGGGTTGTTGAGTACAGATCCCAGGAACCACAGCCCCCAGGCCTGTAACCAAATTGCTGATAACAGACAGGAACTATAATATGTGAGTGAAGATTAATACCATAAAACTATATCTGAGCCTCATATCATGACAGGCAGAAAGATGTGTTAAGTTCTTCTCTGCCCCACTCAAGATCTTCCCTACTTCGCTTAGAAGAGGTTGTGACCGAGTTCTTCCCTGCTTGTTTAAATAAAGGACGGTTGTCATATTGTCCGATCTTACATGGACTGCCTTGTCCTTCAACTGGTCGGCAAAGTGAAGCAGTGCCAGTCGTACTGCTCGGAGTTCTCTCCAATTGGATGACATCATCTTCTCGAGGGAATTCCAATGCTCTTGGGCCATAATGTCGTTCAGGTGGGCTCCCCAACCTGTGAGTGATGCATCTGTAGTCAACAGGGTCCAGCGTGGCTGGACCGTGGACTTTCCGTTTTATTAGCCGAATCCACCACTTGAGGGATGAGCAGGCTTCCTGAGACAGGAAAAAAAAAAACCTCTGTCTAGACCGCTGGTTTTGCATTTCCAGGCCGACAGGACTTCCCAAGGGATTGCTTCTGCAGCTAATGACATCAATCCCAAAACTTTATGCCTGTCCTGATGGTGATTGGCCGAGGAACCAGCAGGAATTTTGCGGCCCTCTGGAGGAGGAAGAGATATTTTCATTAGGCCTGAATCAAGTATGAACCCAAGAAATGTAATATTTGGGACTTTCCCCAATTTATAATCCACCCCAATTCTTGGAGAAAATTCACCATGATGGATAGATGCTGTAGTAGGCCTTTTCTTGAGAGACTTTTAACAGCCAGTCTTCCAGATAAGGAACATTCGTGAACCTCTGCATTCTCAGTGACTCAGCTACTGTGGATACCACCTTGGTGAATACGTAGGGTGCTGACGTTATCTCGAATGGAAGTGCGGTGAAATGGAGGCATCTCAGCCGACCCTCTACAACCACTGCAATTCTTAAATATTTCCTGTGAGCAGGAAGAATAGGGACGTGGAGGTGCATGTCCTTTAGGTTCAGAGTGGCCATGAAATCTCGTTGCTGGAGAATGGATATCACAGATGTTTCCATACGGAAATTTTTTCGTGATAGCTCTGCTGAGGTATCATAGGTCTATTGTAAACCAGTCTCCTGAAGGTTTTGGAACCAGAAACACTGAAGAATAAATTCCAGACCCTTGACGCTGTGATGAAAACAGCAGGGAGGCGAGAGGTCTGTATAAATCTGTCCTGGGGAAGCACAGAAAAAACTATGCCGGAACCGGACCGGATTATCTCCAAGACCCATGAATCTGTTCCCCCCCACAGGAACTTCATGTCTTGGAGGAGGGAGAAGGTAATAGTCAAATTTAGCTTTCTGATTATCCTGTCATCATGGAAAAAAAGACAGTTGGAGTTCCCACTCAGGAACTTAGAATGTCCACACGTGACCTCTTGCAGGTGGCCGTCTTTGAGGAGACTGTCCTCTACGACGCTGTCTGCCCTGTCCACGGAAGGACTGTAAATATTAAATTTTGAGGCATAATGCACCTTCTAAGGTTTTAAACATAAGGGGCGACGGGCAGCCAAAGTCCTAGACTTGGCAGATAATTTCACTTGGAGAAGAGGTTTCATTGAGGTAATCCGCCTCAAGGGCTATACCCTTCAAAGAGGACAACAATTCGCCCCTGGAGACCCCCAAATCAATATCTCTTTTTAATGAAGAGAGGCCGGAACACAACTTCTTAGCTACCTCACTAGTAGCGATACCAATCAAACACTGTGCAGAGAAAGCCATATATGCTTTCCTTAGGGAGCACTCTGCCTGGTGGTCCATGGGGTCCTGAAGGCTAGACCCGTCCACAGAGGGTACAAGTGTTCGCCTGGACAATTTGGCGACTGCCATGACAAGCTTAGGTGGTGGACCCAAGTCCCAACTGGTCCTCAGCTATTGGGAAGAGTGTCTTGAACCTCTTGGATAACACACAGGTCTTCTCTGGGTGTTTTCACTCGGTAGACATAGCATGTCGTCCACTTTGAAGGCCCTAGGCCCCCTAGAGGTGGAACTAGAGACTTCCCCACGGTCAATATCATGGTCCCTTGACCTGATGGACTTCAGTAATTTCTGAATTTTCTCCAGAGGAAAAAGCAGTTTTGCTATATCCGTATCTGAATCCTCAGTATTAGCTTCCTCTATGATCCTGAATACCTCATCAGATCATATGACAGAAGTGCCATCATATTCCACAGCGCTCCACAGACACTGACAGTCACTGTCTCATATAGGGCTCACAATTCATACTCCCCACCAACACGCTTTTGAAGTGTGGGAGGAAACGGGAGTACACCCACGCAAACACAGGGAGAACACACAAAATCCCCACCCCTGGCAGGATTCAAACCCAGGACTCCAGCGATGTGAGGCTGCAGTGTTAACCACTGAGCCACTGGGCTGCCCAAGCAACACTGGTGGCACGTATTGAAATTGTAACCATCAGGCAAGGGAATTTCACAGGAGCGACAGTTTAGATGTTTATGCCTAGACGCAGACTTACCTGGAGGACTCATCACCCCCAAACGCAGAGGATGACATCTTAGCGCAAGTGTAAGAGTAAATAGCAAGAAAAACCAGAAAAAAATGCAATAACAGTACAAGTCTGTTGAACTAGAATGCCCAGCATGCCCACTCTCTGCCAAATAACAAAGAGGCAGAGGAAAGGAAGCAGCAGACTTCTATAGAAGAAATGGAGAGCAAAGACTCTCCCAATACTTGTGACAGGTTACACAGAAAATAAAAGCCCTTTTTTTTGGAAGAAAAAGGCTGTCCCGCACAGATTTTATAAAAAAATAGCGGAAGTTAAGGTAAAAAACATTTCCTAGTAGCTCACCTGAAGGAGGTTCAAAGATCATCACGTACGCAAGCCAACATACTCTGGACTGCAGCGCCCCCACACACAGGAGCTGGAAAGAAGTAGCAGAAAACGCCCGCTGTGCATCGCAGTAAAACAAGCAATGCAAGGCTTACATAGCCACAAAGGGTTCAGCGTGGACACTCAAAGGCAGCAGACCTGTCCGGCCGCACATTATAAGCAACAGCTGAAAAAAGGCCTTTCACTGCAGCTATGCAGACAAAGTAGGAAAGACAGACAAGGAGATTTAACCTTTGAATTTTATTCCAACAGGAACCAAAGGCAGAAAAAGAGTCCTCACAGGAGGATAGACAAAACAAACACAAACAGGAGAGAGGAGGGGGAAATTCATTCAGAAATCTGAATAACCTCACTATAGGGAAGGTATAACCTTCCATCCAGCTGTACCACCAACACAGGATAGAAAAAAACACGCTGGGGGGTTGGTTTTTCCTTCCTTATATTGAGGAGGGGGAGGGGTTACAGTTAAGTATTTGTTGTTCATTAAAAATTCTATTCTGTCCTACCAGCACACAGGGGCAGAAATACCTCCAATATTGTGCTGCTGTGGGACGACAGGGAATGTGCAATGTTCAGGACATCTGAGATCCCAGCTTCAAGTCCCCTTGTGGGACATGTAAAACATTAAAAAAAACAAAACAAAAAAAAAACAAAAAAAAACACAGTTTACAATACACACAAATAAATAAACAAAAAGTTAAAAAAAAAAAAACTTATATTTAAAAAAATATATAATGTAAACAAAAATAAACAAACATGTTAGATAGTGTGTATAAGTCCCCACTATCTAAAAATAGTGTTATTTATCCCGTATGGTGAACGTCGTAAAAAAAAAAATAAAAAAAAAATACCACAATGGATAAATTAACGTATTTTGGTCAAAAGTGATCAAAAGGTCATACATACCAAACAGTGGTACGAATAGAAAGTACAGCTTGTCCCGTAAATAAAGAGCCCTGACATATCTCCGCAAATAGTACAGTAAAAAAGTTATAGGCGTCAGAAAACGATGGCCCCTGTAAAATCATTCATTTTCAAGAAGTGACATTTTATTTGTAAAAGCAGTAAAGCGTAATAAAAACCAATATAAATATGGTATTGCCATGACATTTTTAATGCAGACTGAACGCTGTAAAAACAAAATGTAAAAAATGATAGAACTGTGTTATTTCACATGGACCACCAGAAATGTAAATAAAAGCTCATCAAAACATTATATGTACCCCAAAACTATGGCAAATTAAAGTACAACTTGTCACGCAAAGAATAAGACCTCACATAACTATGTCGACAGAAAAATAAAAAAGTTATGAATTTTGGAAGACGGGAAGGGAAAATATGAAAAAAAAGTCACCAAGCATTAATGTACAAACTACCTTGTGTCCTTAAGGGGTTAAGTCCCTTCAGAATAGAGTTGGTACCTTGAAAAATGGATTTGGAAAATTTCTTGAAAATTTGGAAAAATGCAATTATACATGTAAGCCGTAAGTCTCCAACAAATGTATGTTTAAAGTTTTAAGCCAACATAAAGGAGAGATATGGTAAATTATATATATGAGCTAATTTAGGTTGTATGACTATATTTCTTTAATTAATTAAACACAAAACATATTGACCACAATTTAGCACTAACACAAAGTGCAATGTGGTCTTGTGATCAACAGACATGATGTCACTTCCTGAGAAGAAGAAAGCAGCCATTGAAAGTCCTGCACAACTCATTTAAGGGGCTCATAAAGAATACCATGGTAATATATTTCTTTTAACATTCATTACGTTTTGAAAATAATGACTGTCAACTTTAGAGATTACAGACAAGCACATCAGAAATCATATTTTACAGTTTGTCATAACTGAATGAGGGTCATCAAATATCTCAAACAACTTTCTAAACCAAAGGATGTGAACAATTCTGTAGCTCTAAAATTATTATTATTATTATTATTGTAATAATAATCCTAATATTTGCTAATAACCCAGAAAGTCTTCGAAATTTAGAGGTGAATTAAGATAAAATAACTTAATTCTATAGGATTCTATCATTAAAGTGTTTGTGGACTGTGCTAGGCGTACCAAATATCCTTATAGAAATCTAATAATTTGCTGTATTTATTATAAGAACTGTATATTTACTAATAATTAGCTGTATTTAGGATAAAAACTGTACATTTACTATGTTGCAACCACTTGAATGCTAGCATGCTATGTTGAGAGTGTACATTGGCTGACCACACCTAGGACTAGACTTGGCATTATTTCTAAAGATATCCTGTAAACAGTAGAAGCAGATGTATGATTGTTTGTTCATTGGGTGGTGCTGTATTAACAATTGTTAGCACCAAATAACTTACTAGACCCTTTAACAGTACAGTTTCAGTTCATTTCAGATACATAATATGCTTGCAGGTATATTGGCATTTTGTTAAGTTTTATTATGTACCACCACTCTTGTTTTGTTTGTTTTTGACACTGAGAAGATAAAAAGACTTTTAAAGCATTACTAAAATTTTTAACAACTTTTCATTTTCTAGCAGCATTTGTGACATTAATAAATATTGTAATATACTTTATTAACAGATTTTGGCTTTGCTTTGTTTCTCTCACTTGCTTCTCACTGGGGTACGGGGAGTATGGTCTCTATTAAAGTAGGTAACTAAATCTGGGTGGATGACTTCAAAAAGTTATATTTATGCCATTATAAAATGCAAAGCAATGCTCCTGGTGTCATATGAAAGATGAGATTCTCACAGTTGGGATTGTCATCTTTATATGCAACTGCTTCCAATTCTGACTCAATGTTTAACTGATGATATCTCAGTAAATAATACAGATTTCATATGACACCAAAAGCACCGTTCTACGTTTTATAATGGCTAACATGTAACTGTATAAAATAACACCCATAGACTCAGTTTCTATTATAGCCTGTACTCCAGTGAGAAGCCAGCGAGAGATACAAAGCAAAGCCAAAATCTGTTAATATAATATATTGCAATATTTATTAGTGTCACAAATGCTGCCAGAAAACGAAAAATTGTTCGAAAAGTTAGCCATGTTTTAAAAGTGTTTTTTCTTTCTTAGTGTAAAAAAAAACAAAACAAAACAAATAACAAGAGTGTTGGCACATAATAAAACATGACAAAATGTCAATATACTGTACCTTGAATATTGTCATGGAGTCAGAAAATCAAAAGTTGTTTGAAAGTTTAGTCATGCTTTAAGGCACATGGTTGTACGAAAAAAACTGTATTAAGTTAGGGAGTAATTGCAGTAGGTTAGTCGCTGTTTGTTTTGCAATAACTGCATGCAGGGAAACACAATACAGATTTAGCATTGTTGTTACAACTAGACACTTGTGTAAACATGGCACATCTTAAGTCCAAGGTGGTGTACTTTTGGTGCATCTTGGCACATCTAGTTTACGCTAAAATTTTTCAGTTTGCTAGACATGTGGGTTTGGATTCTGAAAAAAAAAAAGCTTCACTAAAATGCACCAAAAATGCGCCAAAGTTGTGTCAGAATTTCTGACTCAAAGTATTCCAACTAATAAATGGTATAAATGTAGTCTAGACAGTATAAAGATACATCAAATTTAACATATAGCATCAGCCATGTAATAGATCTGGCATATTTTAGACTGCCTTTCAGTCTGTAATGTACTAATAGTTTGTTAAACTATTAGTAAATGTGGGCCTTTGATTTTCATAGTTTGCAGTGTATGTTACAGTTTCACATTGAGTGTCTACAGATCTGTAGAAAAGGGCCTGTGCACATGGCTATGTTGTGTGCATGAGACTTCAAAGGGGATTTCCAGTATTATGATATGGATGACCTATCCTAGGGGGCATTATGGCGCAGACTCGGCTCCTCAAATGCAGCAGCTGCCAGCTGTATTATACAACTGACAGCCACAACTGTGATATTACCAATCATGGCTGTTTAAACACTTAGATGCTACAGGGCCACTTTAACCATAGGGCAAATGGTGCATCCGCACTGGGCCCTATAGTAATGGGGCCCCCATATGCTAACCGTATCGAACGTGACAGTCCCATATTTAGGCAGGGTAGCAATTTCAACTTTATCTGTGTCCTATGATAGAGTTGAATACACTAGAGGAACATGGAGCTATCAGCCGAGCTGCAAACATCATTACAGCCAGAGCCAGCATGTCGGTTGGAACAGGGTTAGGTGAGTATTCTTTCTTCTTTTTTTGTGTAATATTGGTGGTGGGAACCTTATGTGGGGGCTAGTTAAGAGGAAATTAAATTATGGGGAAATTAAATGTCAAACAAAAGTTATTGAATTACATATGTAAAAAACAGATACAAATTCAAAACACCCTCTTTTCCTTTTATCTTTTCTCTTATCTCTTATATATATAAAAATGAGTTTCTGTCTGTTTGTTTGTCTGTCTGTTCTTTATGCGCGACCAAACGACTGGGCCGATCCTCACCAAATTTGGTACACAGGTGCATCAGGTGTCCGGGAAGATTTTAGACTGGGTCTCAGCTCTCTAGGATGTACCGTTCCTGAGATACAGTAATCCCAAAAAATAACCTGCATTAGCTAATACAAGCCTGGAAGACTTTCACTCATATTCCAACTGCCACACACACGGTCACATGTCCCTTATCAGCCAATAGAAGCTCGCAGGCGCTTACTCTCCTCAGACACACAGGTTTCCATAGCAACCAAGCTATTTATAACCTGTATTAACCAATAGCAGTTCGCAGGTCCTTAAATATTCAGTCATATCACGTGTATCAGCCAATATAACTTCACATTTAATTTACCAGGTTTCCATAACAACACAGCCATAAATAGACTGTACCTATACTAGATTCAGTGGCGTAACTAGGAATGGCTGGGCCCCAAGGCGAACATTTGACATGGGATTCCCCCCCCGGCAACCACCCCCTCCCCCCGAACAAACTGCATTCCTGCACACCCTATTATGCTCCATAGTGGCCCCTGCACACACTATTATGCCCCATTGTGGCCCTTGCACACAGTATTATGCCCCATAGTTGCCCCTTCAAATAGTATTATGCCCCATAGTGGCCCCTGCACACAGTATTATGCAGGAGAGGTAAGTAACAGTGATTTTTATGTTCCCTCAACTTCTCTGGGCCTCTGATCATTATACTCTGGGCCGTGAGCAGGAGCGGTAAGTAAATAGGGCCCGTTACCTGCTGGTGTTACACCTGCCGGGACCCCCTAATGTCCCAGGCCCTGTGGCAGCCGCTACCGCGGCTATCCTGGTATTTACACCACTGACTGGACTGCCATACTGGATGTCAGCATTCTTATAAATTTAAACATTTTTAAACTACTCATGCCCCCTGCAGGAAAACGCATGGCTGCTGCTCAAGTTAATGAAAACTCTCAGCAGACCCAAGCCCGTCTCCAATCTGACAAGGTATGTCACAGACAACAACAAGCTGCTGAAACAACCCAGCAGACCCAAGCCCGTCTCCAATCTGACAAGGTATTGTCAGCCACATGCACACAGCTGCACTCCATGTTTCCATAACAACCCAGCCATTTTTCTTCACTGCTGTAGGTCAGCTTTAAAGGGGCAGGGTGCTGTGGATGACACTGTTACACAAGGTCACATACACACAGCTTTACTCCAGGTTTTCCATAACAACCGATCGCAGGTTTTTCACTGATATGCAAACTGAGATACACATGATCACATGAAGCTTATGGACCAATGGAAAATCGCAGGTTCTTCAGTCTTGACATAACCACAGCATTACACCAGGTTTCCATAGCAACCAAGCTATTTATGACCTGTATGAGTCAATAGCAGTTCGCAGGTCCTTAAATATTCAGTCATATGACGTATATCAGCCAACTAGCCGAAGGACACGGTTTCGCACGGGTATATTTCAATTTTTGTTTTTGTAGTGGCCCCATAAGAATTGGCCAGTTTTGCACTTGACATCCAGTATGGCAGTCCAGTATAGGTACAGTCTATTTATGGCTGTGTTGTTATGGAAAGCTGGTAAATGAAATGTGAACTTATATTGGCTGATGCATGTCATATGACTGAATATTTAAGGACCTGCGAACTGCTATTGACTCATATAGGTCATAAATAGCTTGTCAGCTTGGGTCTGCTGAGAGTTTTCATTAGCTTGAGCAGCAAGAGTTTACATACCCCGGCTGTAACGTCTCTGCCTGTTCAGGTCTCTGCACCACCCTTCGCCCGCACGCGGCGGCGCAAGAGGCGTGCTCAGTTTGATTCCTTGTTTAAGATTCTTGTTGCTCAGTCTGAACACTGTCCTAGGTTATGTAATTGATTTTCTGCCACACCCGTCTCCTTCACCTTGGTTTTGCTCTGCTCCTCAAATAGTTAATATCAGCCTTACCTGTGTGATTGACAGCCTATCGTCCTATCAAGTCTGGGGCGGGTTTTTCCTTCCTATTTATTCTTTGCTCACAGTCACATTACCGCTTGCTATTGCTTCTGCGTACCTGCCTTTACTCCGTGCTGCTTTGTTACCTGTATTCCTATTCCTGACCTCTGGCTTTGTTTGTGACTATTCTTTTGAATTGTGATTTTGCACTGCATTGTTCGACTGTTAACAACCCCTTGGCTAGCTGACTTCCCTATGTTGTTGTTTGTCCTGTCTGCATTCTTTGTTGTCACCTATATTAGGAAGGGACTGTCGACTGGTTGCTGGCTATCGCCTAGGACAGATCGGGCAAGTTAGCCAGGGACAGTGGAGTGTTTTCAGCTTAGGGTCCATTGTCTTGTTGTGCCCCACCCCCCAGGGTTCTGCAGCAGTACTGGGGAATTGCTCAACTGGCAATTCCCTTACACCGGCAGATTTTTTGGCCTTTTCTCAGAGAATATGAATATAACACAAAAACTTTTTCTCCACTCATGGTTAATGGTTGGTTGAAGCCATTTATTGTCAAACTTCTGTGTTTTCTCTTTTTAAATCATAATGACAACCAAAAACATCAAAATGACCCTGTTCAAAAAAGTTCACATACTCCACTTCTTAATACCGAGTATTGCCCCCTCTAACAACAATGACAGCTTGAAGTCTTTTGTGGTAGTTGTGGATGAGGCTCTTTATTTTCTCAGTAAAACTGCCCATTCTTGGCAAAAAGTCTCCAGTTCCTGTAAATTCCTGGGCTGTCTTGCACGTACTGCGTGCTTGAGATCTCCCCAGAGTGGCTCAATGATATTGAGGTCAGGAGACTGAGATGGCCACTCCAGAACCTTCACTTTCTTCTGCTGTAGCCAATGACAGGTCGACTTGGCCTTGTGTTTTGGATCGTTGTCATGTTGGAACGTCCAAGTATGTCCCATGCGCAGCTTCCTGGCTGATGAGTGCAAATTTCCCTCCAGTATTTGCTGATAACGTGCTGCATTCATCTTCCTTTCAACTTTATCCAAGTTTCCTGTGCCTTTGAAGCTCACACATCCCCACATCATCAGTGATCCACCTCCATGCTTTACAGTAGAAATGGTGTTCCTTTCATCATAGGCCTTGTTGACACCTCTCCAAATGTAACGTTTATGGTTGTGGCCAAAAAATTTGATTTTGTCTCATCACTCCAAATTACCTTGTTCCAAAAGTTTTGAGGCTTTTCTCTGTGCTGTTTGGCGTATTGAAGGTGAGATTCTTTGTGGCATTTGCGCAGTAATGGCTTTCTTCTGGCAACTCGACCATGCAGCCCATTTTTCTTCAAGTACCTCTTTATTGTGCATCTTGAAACACCGATAGTTTTCAGAGAGTTCTGTATTTCAGCTGATGTTATGTGTGGGTTTTAATTTGCATCCTGAACAATTTTCTGGGCAGTTGTGGCCGAAATTTTGGTTGGTCTACCTGACCGTGGTTTGGTTTCTGGGCATGTTATCAGGCCAAAATCACCAGGGTATGTGAACTTTTGAACAGGGTCATTTTGATGTTTTTGGCTGTCATTAGGATTTAAAAAGAGAAAACACAGAAGTTTAACAATAAATGGCTTCAACCAACCACTAACCATGAGTGGAGAAAAAGGTTGTGTGTTATCATTCATATTCTCTGAAAAAAGGCCAAAAAATCTGCCGGGGTATGTAAACTTTTTAGCACAACTGTATATATATATATATATAGTTAGGTCCATATATATTTGGACACTGACACAAATTTTGTTTTTTTTTTACTTGTTTACTGAAACATATTCAAGTTATACAGTAGTTATATAGTGGACATGGACATAAAGTCCAGACTTTCAGCTTTCATTTGAGGGTATCCACATTAAAACTGGATGAAGAGTTTAGGAGTTTCAGTTCCTTAACATGTGCCACCCTGTTTTTAAAGGGACCAAAAGTAATTGGACCCCTTCACACCAGCCAAACAAGTGAACAACACTCTCCAGGATGTAGGGGTAACAAAAACCAAAACTACCAAAAAAAAAAGGCCCCAAAAAAGTCCAAAAAAAAAGGCCAAAAAAAAAAAAAAAAATAAAAACCCCCGCTTAAAAGGGGGGGAAAAAAAAAAAAAAAAGAAAAAACCGCGCCGTTTTTTTTTTTTTTTTTTTAAAAAATACCCCCCCCTTTTTCCAAAAAAAATATTCAACAAAAAATAAAAAAAATTAATATAAAAAAAATTTTTTTTTTTATTTTTATTTTTTTTTTTTAATAAAATATTTTTTTTAAAAAAAAAAATATTTTTTTTTTTTTTTTTTTTTTGCAATCATTTTGTTCAACCCACTGAATTAAAGCTGAAAGTCTGAACTTCTTTAAGAGGGGCAGCATCTGACTTCAAGGGGATCTAAATGTGATTCAACTAAAACCAATTGCAGTGGAGGAATAAAAGGCACTATGGCTGTGAGATTGTTATTTCATGTTTTGAAAGTGTGTGAACCGAGAGCAAGGCAGGTGGTTTGGACTCCGCAACCAGAAATGAACGCACACGCGGTAGTTCAAGAAAAAAAAATATATATTTACTATAAGTTAATAAAGGTTAGTTAAAGGTAAAATGACAGGGCTAAAGACAAGCAAAATATACAATATAGCATGAACAATTTCAAGGCAAATTCTGCAATGGTTTCTACTTTTACTCTGTCCACTTCTGCAGTATGGACACTGAATGAACAATATACTCAAAACTATCCCTAACTGACCCTGACATCACATTTGGGTGCACCCCCTTTTCCCCAGTGGTCCAGGTGGACCGCTTACAGTCTGTAGAAGCGCGCGGTGGGGCCCAAAGTCGTTCCTTTCTTTTATAGCGAAACGTCCTCTCCTCACGGTTATCAGGATCTTGGGAGAAATGAAGTCCTTTTTAACAGGGAAACCCAATGAATGCAATGTAATCCAACAGCAGATTCCACTCAGCACACTGACAGTCCTGCCGAATCCATACACTGAGCTGGGATGTAAGCCGGGGTTTAGCAGGTGCTGTCCAGTACATCAACAGCACTGCGAGTCTCTATCTGTGGTATCCATATACACAGTCACAATGTCAGTCTCACTGATCAGCCACTGAGCACAGTTCCTTTCACATGGACTCACTAGTCCTGTTGTCTCTTTACACTCTGTTTGTCTCTGGACCAAGATACAGCTTAGCTGTACAGAAAAATCTCCACACCAGTTCAATACAACACTTGCTAAGATGGCTGCTGCTCTCTGTCTCGTCACTTCCTGCTTCTCTGCTCACATTCTGTCTGCAGAACAGGCAAGCTGACATAAAAGGGGGGGAGTCACTCCAGCATCATGTCACAATTACAATGGCTGCTGTCTTAAAGGAACAGAATCACAGAAATACATTCAACATTAACAGTTTATACAGACAAATAAAGCTTAGGACAACATTGGCTGTCTCTTACAAGTGTATTAGACTTGGCTTATAACATGGATTGGCCTCCTGGGCATCCTTGGAATGAATCCAATCAACACGCAAAAAGACTAACACTTTATACCTGGGTAAAAAAAAAAAATATATATCTATATATGAACATAATTTGTATTCCATATGGTGAATGCAGACACAGTGTCTAAATTGTTGTTTTTTTTTTGGTCAAAATCTCACACCCATCCCCCCCAAAAAGGAATAAATGTGATCAAAAAGTCATATGTACCAATAAGAACAGCTCCCCTGGAAAGCTCCGCAGACAGGAATAATTTAGGTGCCACAATACAGTGATGCAAGTAAATAAAAAATAATTAATTTGATGGAAAATAGAAACCCTTACTCTGCAATATCAAAAACAATATATTCTATATATCTGTTGAAAAATGAGAACGAAGAAAGGAAAATGAAAAAATGGAAATTCTCTGTGTCCTCAAGGGGCTAAAGAGATTACATTTATGTATCATTATATATAGATCTGTATTTGCTGAGCTCTCAGACAACACATGAATAAGTTGAAAGCATTACTTATGTGTATCTTTTGTGTAATATGTATCATATTGAACAAACATTAGAAAAATAAAGATTATTTCTTAAGACGGGGAACCTGGATGACAAACAGTCTCTTTCTGCATTACTTACAAGAATCTTGGCTGCCAGTCTTCCTGCTTTGATATGTTCGATACCTTTTAAGCAAGGACAATCCACCATGTAACCGAAGCTCTAGCTTCTTCAACTGCTCCACAGGAAATGATGCTCAAATGTACAAGACATCGATAATAATAGCAATCCCCAGGTCATTTATGTTAGAACACCTGATCAAATAATGACCTTTATTGGCTGGAATTTTCCAGACTCCATTATAATCAATCCACATACAATACACAATATTTATTTAGATATATTATCTGTTTTGTTCGTTCACCCTATAGAGTATTATGGGGGCCCTGTATTGTGATGTAAACACATGCAAAGCCTATTAATCTTATGTTTCTTTTTAACCCTAACCTAAGATTGCTAGTTGAAGTGCAGAGTTATATTGAAAATAGTTGTATTATTTTAGTCAACATAAATAAATGTAGATCTGCAGGTATCATAGTGTCTGATCGTATAAATAGTCTGTTACATGAATTATGGTTCTGTATTCTGGAGCTCTTTGTGTCTTGCCATGTGGAGTCTTCATGAGAATACCTTTAACTTACCTGTAATATGACATGTGATGGAACAAGCCACATTTGAGATAGACCGAATTACAATATGGATCCAATATCCAATATGAATCGAGGGTGATGTATTTAGTATCCATACAACAAAAAGTTGCCTACATAGGATCTCATTGGTGTCGGGTTTCTGCAATCTAATTTGCATAGCCATAAGAATGGATTGATATTATGGCTGTGGGGAACCGCTCAGGAAGATGCTTGGTAGCATTGCAGGAAACAGGGACACAAAGGCTGGATCACACTCAAGTCAGGTGTTTATTTAGATTCAGGTCCATAACAGGTTTGCCTTTACAAAGGCGCAAACAAAAACAAAACCACCTCGGTTGAGAACTACCTACTACAACAAATGTTCCCTATCTATACAGGAGTCTGGCTGCCAGACTCCCGCTCAGGTTATTCAAACAGGGGTGGCACACAGTTACCTTGATGCAGGTTCGGATACACAGGTCACTTTCCTCAGTGTAGTGCCACACCCCCTAGTTCTGACACACAGCCTATATCAGGCCTTAATTAGTCAGGTGACCTCCCTGCTGTGGGCTTCTACCACACACCCTTTAACTGCCTGGCTGGAAAATACCTGTTCTCCCAAACCACACCCTTCACTTTCTCACATGGCATACAGTATGTTTCTGGAAATCACAACAGGAAGATTTTACATTACATGAAACCAATACTATGGATTCAGTATTGAATTATTAAATCTTCATAAAATGTCAGCTCTAGTACTTACCATTAAATGGGTTGGAAGTTGAACCTTCTGTTTGGAAGATATAACATAATTTGAGTCATAGTAAGATAGCGCTGCATTTACACTTTTGGACAACAGGTGGAGTTACATCTCATCAATGTTTACTGACAGATCCAATGTATGGTTCACACTAGTATTTTAGTCTCAGTATGAAACCCCATCCCCCATTCCGCTTAAAATCGTCTATAGAGTCCATGGGTTTCCGTGCATAACCGCTTTTTAAGTGGATAGGGTTTTCTTTTTTTCAGGTCCACAAGTGGACCCAAAGGACAGAAACCCGAATGCTAGTGTCACCCTACTGTAAGTAATCGTATTACCCGCTGTATTAAAGGGAGTCTGTAATCAGGGTCAAGCATATTAAACAGTTAGATAGGTCAGGCTGACCTATATGTTTTGCTTTTGTGCCCATGAAAATTTGTGCCTCAGTTACCAAGATAGTAATTTATTTCTGAATATGCAAATGAGCAGTCTCACTGCCTGTGAGTCGTGGTAGCTGTGGTAACGTGTGGCAGTGCAGCAAGGCATAATATGCTGGGCCAGGCTGCAGTACATGTCTGACCAATGGCGTAACTAGGAATGGCTGGGCCCCAAGGGAAACATTTGACATAATTTGCCCCATAGTGGCCCCTGCACACAGTATTATGGCCAATAGTGGCCTCTGCACACAGTAGTTTGCCCCATAGTGGCCCCTGCACACAGTAGTTTGCCCCATAGTGGCCCCTGCACACAGTATTATGCCCAATAGTGGCCCCTGCACGCAGTAGTTTGCCCCATAGTGGCCCCTGCACACAGTATTATGCCCAATAGTGGCCTCTGCACACAGTAGTTTACCCCATAGTGGCCCCTGCACACAGTATTATGCCCCATAGTGGCCCCTGCACACAGTAGTTTGCCCCATAGTGGCCCCTGAACACAGTATTATGCCCCATAGTGGACCACCCATGAACGATTATTATACTCTGGGGTCTTTTCAGACCCTAGGGTATAATGATCGGAGACCCAGGGGAAGATACAAACATAAAAAACAATGCTACTTACCTCTTTCTCGCTCCAGTGCACTCCCGTGCGCTACTTTGGCCATCTTCAATGCTGGACCGGATCTCGCGTGATCCAGGCCGGCGTCGTGACGCATAATGACGTCGGCTGACGTCTGGGGCGTCACCAAACAGGCCCGAAGCCTGCAGAGTGGCGGAGAGGTAAGTTATAGTGTTTTTTTATGTTCGCTCATCTCCCCTGGGCCCCCGATCGTCACAACGATAGCAGTGTTTGTGGGGTTCGCGGTAGCGACTGCCACAGGGCTCCGGGCCCCATAATGTTCCGGGTCCTGTGGCATCTGCTACCGCTGCTACCCTGATATTTACGCCCCCGTGTCTGACTGAGTGTTGGCAGTGGTGGTAGCTGTTTAGGAGTAGCAGGCATCATCATCATCAGCAGTACAGCAAATGGAAGATGATAAAGGGAAACAGTGATACCACTATGCAGAGGCATCAGCTGGAGGTGTTTTAGCCTTAGTTACAGGTGAAATTGGCCCCTCACCAAAAATCCTCATGGATCCATGCTTGATTCATTTTGACAAAAGTAATTTTTCCCGCACTATCTGTGGAAAATTTCGTCCTTTTAAGTGTTATAACGTCACTAGCAGCTCTGAACACCCTCTCGACCATTACGCTTGAGGCCAGACAAAATAAAATTCCCATGGTAAACTGAGCCAGCTCCTTCCACTTCTCTAACCTATTGGCCCAGAATTCCATGGGGTCAGAGTGCAGCTATATTCCAGCACATTGGTGCAGCCAATGGGTTTGAGTTGCCTGTTGTGGCTCCAGTTGGCACTGCGAGCTGAAAAACATCTGGTTCATCATCTTCCAGATACTGTACTTGATCTTTATTATGGTTGGTGTTCTTGGCCAGTGTGGTGGTTGTCGTCATCATCTTGAAACAGATAAGGGTAAGCCTACTCCCCTGGTTGTGCCTGTGACATATCAAGGGCTTCCTTTGCATCCAAGGGAGAGTCTTCCTCCTCTTCCAGTTTAGCAGTCCCAATTCCTCTACCACAATGACCTTGAACCGGATCCTAATCCTCCTCCATCAACTCAGGGCGATGATGATGACTAAAGGTGGAAACTGTTCCTCCTCTTCCGTCCCTCATTGCATGAGTGTAAGGGTTTCCTGTAAGATATACAATAGAGGGGTCACATTGCTGATGCTGCAGTCATTCCTGCTGACAAATGTGGTGGCTTCTTCAAATGGCTTGTGAAGCTGGCACACTTTCCTCATGAGTCTCCAATGATGAAGTAACACATTGACCTGGTGGTCTGCTGCATGCAATAATCATTCACCACCTTCTGCTGCTCACACAAGGGCTCCGGCATGTTTAAGGTGGAGTTCTACCGAGTAGGAGCATTGCAGATAAGGCAGTACAAAGGCAGATCTTTTTGTCGCTGCAAATCGAGCAGGCTTTTCTGTCCATGAGAAGCACCTCTTTTAAGGGTTAATAGAGGTTAATAAAGTGGCAAACCATCAGATTGACCAGTACAGGACCACCCATAGACTTTATATGGCCGAGCAGTCCACTCTTAACTCTGTGAGGATGTACCTGTACATCTTTTCAGTGTTAAGCAGCTGCATGAAATATTTCACCTGCAGAACTGGGGAGTCGGCTGTTACTACAGCTGGAGCTCCTCTAGAGAAGGCAGGGGAGTATATTACCAACCCTGACTTTCCGATTGCTGTATACACAGCACTCAATCAGCGCTGTGTGTACAGCTATGCAAGCCGCCATAATGCGGCTCCCCTCTGACCCAGCGGTCACATGATCTGCTGAGGATATGAGACTGTTAGAGCTTCTGGGTCCTAGAGGACCCAGATCACTTCAGCAGTCATGGACAGGAGGCTGCATTCCTCCTGTAACTGGGGCTAAATGTATTAGCCTTAGTTACAGGTGAAATCGGCCCCCCACCAAAAAAATACTGCTCAAATGCCCCCCAAAGGTTTTTAACTTCCATACCGAATTGTGTCAGTTACAAGCCTAGTAACACCTGCACGGTCTTTACATGTGTTTTTTTTTTAATACTTCATATCCATAGAAGATAAACTTGTTAGGCTAGATTTTACAATTGCCTACTCTATGTCAAAGTTAAATCAAGGGTGGAGCTTCACTTTAATACTCTAACATCCACCATATGGTTTCAGTACAGCAAGGAAGGCATTTTAGTGAATTCTGAGAATTCTGAGCACATCATTTGTACACACAATTACTTATACCAGCTGAACCACTTTTATAATCCTTATCTTTTCACCACTTTTTCTCTGGACCTGTACAAGACAGAGCTGAAAGGATATTACAAAACAAACATCAGCTTATTATAATCCTGTTAGCAGCGTGATGTAATTAGAAACATGGGGAAGATCAACTTAAATTTGCTTATTTGAAAGTATTAAATGCAGAGACAACATCCAGGTAAGCAAGATTTATCCCACTGTTACGGAGTTAATATTAAATGCTATTGAAATGCACTCCATAGACAACTATACTGTCACATAGTGAAGGACATGAATTGCTTAGTGTGTATTCACATGTGCTGCTTTTTTTTAATCCTTTTTTTGCTAAGAATTGTGCAAAATGTCTTCAATAAAACACGACAAAACCAACATGTGAATTCCTTTTAGAGATTATTATTAATGTATAATATCAAGCTAACATATGATAATGCTTGTTAAAAGGGTTTTCCAGGCAAAAAAATATATATACAGTACAGACCAAAAGTTTGGACACACCTTCTCATTCCAAGAGTTTTCTGTATTTTCATGACTATAAAAATTGTAGATTCACACTGAAGGCATCAAAACTATGAATTAACACATGTGGAATTATATACTGTACTTAACAAAAAAGTGTGCAACAACTGAAAATATGTCTTATATTCTAGGTTCTTCAAAGTAGCCACCTTTTGCTTTGATTACTGCTTTGCACACTCTTGGCATTCTCTTGATGAGCTTCAAGAGGTAGTCACCTGAAATGGTTTTCACTTCACAGGTGTGCCCTGTCAGGTTTAATAAGTGGCATTTCTTGCCTTATAAAAGGGGTTGGGACCATCAGTTGTGTTGTTCAGAAGTCAGGTGGATACACAGCTGATAGTCCTACTGAATGGAGTGTTAGAATTTGTATTATGGCAAGAAAAAAGCAGCTAAGTAAAGAAAAACGAGTGGCCATCATTACTTTAAGAAATGAAGGTCAGTCAGTCTGAAAAATTGGGAAAACTTTGAAAGTGTCCCCAAGTGCAGTGGCCAAAACCATCAAGCGCTACAAAGAAACTGGCTCACATGAGGACCGCCCCAGGAAAGGAAGACCAAGAGTCACCTCTGCTGCGGAGGATAAGTTCATCCGAGTCACCAGCCTCAAAAATCGCAGGTTAACAGCAGCTCAGATTAGAGACCAGGTCAATGCCACACAGAGTTCTAGCAGCAGACACATCTCTACAACAACTGTTAAGAGGAGACTGTGTGCAGCAGGCCTTCATGGTAAAATAGCTACTAGGAAACCACTGCTAAGGACAGGCAACAAGCAGAAGAGACTTGTTTGGGCTAAATAACACAAGGAATGGACATTAGACCTGTGGAAATCTGTGCTTTGGTCTGATGAGTCCAAATTGGAGATCTTTGGTTCCAACCACCGTGTCTTTGTGCGACGCAGAAAATGTGAACGAATGGACTCTACATGCCTGGTTCCCACCGTGAAGCATGGAGGAGGAGGTGTGATGGTGTGGGGGTGCTTTGCTGGTGACATTGTTGGGGATTTATTCAAAATTGAAGGAATACTGAACCAGCATGGTTACCACAGCATCTTGCAGCGGCATGCTATTCCATCCGGTTTGCGTTTAGTTGGACCATCATTTACAATGACAATGACCCTAAACACACCTCCAGACTGTGTAAGGGCTATTTGACCAAGAAGGAGAGTGATGGGGTGCTACGCCAGATGACCTGGCCTCCACAGTCACCAGACCTGAACCCAATCGAGATGGTTTGGGGTGAGCTGGACCGCAGAGTGAAGGCAAAAGGGCCAACAAGTGCTAAGCATCTCTGGGAACTCCTTCAAGACTGTTGGAAGACCATTTCAGGTGACTACCTCTTGAAGCTCATCAAGAGAATGCCAAGAGTGTGCAAAGCAGTAATCAAAGCAAAAGGTGGCTACTTTGAAGAACCTAGAATATAAGACATATTTTCAGTTGTTTCACACTTTTTTGTTAAGTATATAATGCCACATGTGTTAATTCATAGTTTTGATGCCTACAATTTTTATAGTCATGAAAATACAGAAAACTCTTGGAATGAGAAGGTGTGTCCAAACTTTTGGTCTGTACTGTATATATATATATTTTTTTTTTAAAAACAGGTCTGTTAGTGATATTAATGGGTTAATAAGTGCACCCAAATACCTTTAGTAATGTTTTGAGTGATTTCTGGGTTTCTCTGGGAGCTCCTAGCATCTTCTGCATTTGCTTACATGGTGTAGCTTCCTGTTGTCTTAGTTCATGCAATGCATCATGGTAGTTGTAGGCTGACTCACACTAACTTCCTCTTACTCCCTCCCCCTCCTTCTCTCACACCCCTCCCTGTCTCTCTAGCTATCCTGCTGACCACTAGCCCTTCCCAACTAACTTAGCCCACCCCCCTCCCCATCATACTTACCTGTCTTCCTGTCCAGACTTCCTTTTGTGGGGACGGCTCTTCCTCTTCTTTGACTCTGCTGGCGTATGTGCAGACGTGGGAGGCTCCTCCAGCCTGGGCACATGCTGGCAGACGTCTAAGAAGAGGAGGAGCAGGTAAGTATGATGGGGTGGGGGGGGATAGTATTGGTGACGTTCCGTTTCCGGAAATGGGTAAATTTTTGCTAAAGTATGTAATTTAAAAAGTAGGCGGGGGGGAGAGTGTTTAGATTAGTGTAGAAATTCCATTTTATCCCGGACAACTCCTTTAACTGTATGTGGTTCTACTCCATTGGTAGAATTATATGCTCATGATCAAAAATGGCTTCATCCACTTGAAGGCTAAAGCCTTACATTGCTGAAAAGCTGAGTTTTTAAAAAATGCAACATGTCAGTTATAATTACAAAAATGCTGGCGTTTTCCCTATAAGATTTAGGCTAAAGCCCCACGTAGCTGCCCACAGTAAAAAGCATTGCGGGAGAAACTGCAGCAGCAATGCATTGCGTTTTTTCCACAGAGCTTTTCACAGAAAGTTTGCAGAGGTTTCCTCTGTGGAATTTCTGCTTCAATTATACCTATAGGGAAAATGCCGGCATTTCCGTAGGTATAATTGACATGCTGCGATTTCCAAAACCACAAAGGTTTTGGAAATCACAGCGTGTCTGCTGCACGGATTTTACCGCACTGTGGGGATGGGATTCACTAGAACCCCATGCACTACAGAGTGACTATAAAGTTTTTTATATGCCACGTGGGGCCCTGGCCTAATAAGGCAAGAAAATCTGCAATGAAAAAGACTGGAAAAAAAAAACTTGATGTGTTTATGCAGCATTTTTTAGCTGTGTTCTGTAACGTGGGACCTTAGGCTAAGATTTCATTGTAGGTGCTCAGCATGAAATATAAAATGGGTATCTTGTCCCATTATGAATACACTCACAGGCATCGTGTTAGGAATTGCCCGTAAGTAATTCCCAAGAGCAGCTGCTAGGAAAAGGGAAGACAGATATAGTGAGCCCTAAAACTAGGCCCTCCCCGTGTCCCTATCTATTTGCTGCAACTGTCCTAATGACAGGGACAACTGGATGAAAAACCCTACTCTAGATAAGTGAACACAGAACAGGACAAGACACAACACAGAAGAGGAGTCAGCAAGCCAAGGGTCAAGACAGAGAGACAAAACAGCACCAAATCGCAATCCAAAAGAGTAGTCAAAAGTCAAAAGCAGAGGTCAGTAAACACAATACAAGAGCAAGGGAAACTGCTTAGCAAGGTCAGAGACACAATAGCCAGCAACCATGTGTAGGCTGATGCCAGTTTATAGGAAGTCCATAACCCTCCTCAGGCTTGATTGGCAGATAAGCTGTCAATCACAACGCACACAAACGTTAACCTTTAACAGTGCCAACACAGAATGACAAGAGTCCGGGAGCAGGTAATCATGAGCGGACATGCCTCCTGCGCCGTACAATGCGGCCAGAAGATGGTGCAGTAGTTAGAACGGGTGAGGAGTCTAACACATCGGAGTTCAATATCCATTTACATCAATGGCACAGTTGTCAATGCTGTTGAATGTCTGCAGGGAAATTCAGCAGTGTTTTCCTCTGTAAGGCTAAGGCCGCACGTGATAATGCAATGTTGTTGGCTGCTACAGAAATGCAGTGGAAAAAACACCATGTTTTACAGTACCAGCAAAGTGAATGAGATTTTGGCTCATCTCATCCACACATGGCGGGAAAAAAAAGAGCTGCAGAAAAGCTGTTTTTTCAAAAATGCATCCACTTTTGGAAAAGGCAGCATGTTAATCTTCACTGCAGAAACGTGAGCAATTTCAGTAGAGTATCTCACAGCAATGATGCATAAATTATAAATATATAAAACAGCTTTTAATGAATCTCTGTTAAAAATGTCTGTTAGACCCGACACATGTAGTTATAACCCGTGGCGTAATGATCGTGGTCGCAGAGGGTGTGACCGCAACCGGGCCCAGAGCGGGAAAACCTTGTTCCCCTACCGCTATATATATTTTTAATGGAAAGGGGCCCGGCCGGTCTCCTTTCCAATTGCTGCCAGCTCAGGGGGAGGTGTATAAAAATAAGAAAATACTTATACTCACCTGTCCCGGCTGAGCATCCGCTCCGGGACTCTTCCTGCCGCTAACTGATGTCATGCCAGCGGTCACATGGGGCACACTGGCGTAATGACGTCATCGTGCCCCACGTGACTGCTGGAGCGCAAGACCTCAGTCGCCAGACAGAAGAGGATGCCGCAGACAGCAGGACGGAGCGAGGATGCCCCGGAGAGGTGAGGTAAGGTAAGGTGAGTATAAGTGTTTGTTATTTTTAATCACTTCTCCTGGGCCTCTACTTATTATACTCTGGGGTCTGAGGAGACCCCAGAGTATAATAATAGCACTGGCCATTATTATAGAGGGGGCCTCTTGGGAGCACAAAATACTGTGCGGGGGCCACTGTGAGCATATAACACGGTGTGGGGGTCACTGTGGGCATATAATGCTGTGTGAGGGCCACTGCAGAGCATGTAATACTATGTGGCAGCCACTGCGGAGCACATAATACTGTGTGGTGGCCACTGTGGAGCATGTAATACTGTCTGGGGGCCATTGTGGAGCCCATAATATTGTGTGGGGGTCACTGTGGAGCACATAATACCATTCCAGTATTGTTTACATGCCGGGTGGTTTTCTGCTCACTCACCATATTCCTGAGAACTGCAGTTATGGGTACTAAAGTTGTATCCCTTTCAAGTGTCTGAGATATCGCTGCAGCACCCGTAACCGCCACTATCAAGAATTCGCTGAAGGGAGGGGGTAGGGGGGCCCTGGACAAAAGTTTGTACCGGTGGGGCCCACAAGACTTTAGTTACGCCACTGGTTATAACCACACCCCTAGTAGGTGAATATTTATAGATATATTATATTTAAAAGATATACCAAAAAAAATTGCAAATGCACATAAGGTTAGGACGATTCAGTCTTCACCCATGTGCATAAAAACAACTGAAAACATCACGGGAGGTTCTCTACACACACAATCTACATGCATATATCCAAAAAGGTAAAGAACTTGTTCGGTCTTACCAATTAGTAGGTTTTCAAGCACAGAGTCAGAGACAGAGCAATAGGTCTATTCAAGTCTATGGAAATTTCCTATAATGCCCCTAAATCACACTGCCTTTTATTTCCTTTAATATTTCCCATTCCTTTTCAAGCCACTCTTGACTTTGACTCAAAAACCTGAAGTACAAGTCACATGTGTTAAATTTTACTGGGAACATTGCTGTAGGTTAGCCCAAGCAAAATTGTGTCTCCTCGGACTTAGGGTAGATTCACACCATGTCGGACTGGGATGTCTAGGGCCCACCAGTGGAATTGCTTCTAGGGGCCCACCATCAGGACCCCTGCAGATCAGTGGTACCGAGACAGGGCGGCTAAAGGTAATAACATGTCGGGAGACATGCTGTTCACCTGCCATAACATGTGCACCACTGCACTAAACCTATCTAAACCTACTGCTATGCCCTGTATGGCAAGTGAACAGCGTGGCTCCTAGAATTGGTACCATTGGTGGCCCCCACATCGCAGATGTAATATTGCTGGCCTATCCTAAGCACAGGCCATCAATATTAGAAAGATGGATAAATACTTTGAAGAGGATGTCCAGGAATTGGCGCAACCCAAGTCCCGGGTGGAAGGTGTAAAATAAAAAATAAATAAAAAAGCATACTCACCTGTCCCTGGCACTCTGCTGCCAGTGTTCATTCAGTCTCGTGCCGGCGCCTTCCTGCTGGGAGTCCTGCACCTCATGGGACCGCTAAGACCAATTAGGTACAGGTTTCCAGAAATGAAGCGCCACCATGAGACCGAACAGACACAGGCAAGGGACAACGGGGTGCTGGGGACAGATGAGTATGCTTTTTTTGAAATTTTTTTATTTTTACACCTTCCTGGCGGCCGCCACAGTGGTTGCTCTAGTTAATAGACAACCTCTTTTAAGGGGTTCTCTGGGCCAAATTTTTTTATGGCCACTTCACTGGTCCCCCCATACAGTGGCCTCTTCACTGGTCCCCCATACTGTATGAGGAACAGTGATGGGCCATTATATTGTGTGGGTGAAGTGATGGGGGCTAACATTCTGTGGAGGGGGGGACATTAAACTGTGTGATGCATATTAAAGGGATTGACCAGGGTTAATCTTTTTTATAGCCTATGCTCAGGATAGGCCATAAATACCTGATCGGTAGGGGGCTGACACATGGCACCATCAGCTGTACAGCATCACTTCCGGCGCCCGTTCTGTACACAACACAGGGCCAGAAGCAGAAAGCTCCATGTGCTGTTTAGTCACCCAACGCCTTCACTGCAGCTCAGCTCCCACAGACTTCAATAAGTGAAGAGATGCAGTGAAGGTGCCTGGCTAATATACAGTGGACAGAGTTTTCTGCTTCTGGCCCCATGTTTTGTACAGGACGGGTGCCAGAAGAGGCTCCATACAGCTGATCGGTCTGGGGTCAGCCCCCTACAGATCAGGTATTTATGGCCTATCCTGAGGATAAACCATTACAAATTATGCCTGGACAACCCCTTTAATATACCCCCTATTGCGCCATACTTTAAAGAGGTTGTCCAGTATAATTTTTATCTTTTTTTTATAATTAGTCTGGGAGAGGTGAACCCCTTCCCAAAAAAAACAAAAACATACTAAACATACCTATCCCCGGTTCTCCGGTGTCTGCAGGTCCGCTGTCTTCTTTTGCCGGAAATCCTCACTGGCTGTCAGTGTTGGACTGGGATGTCTAGGGCCCACCAGTGGAACTGTTTCTAGGGGCCCACCGCCAAGACCCCTGCAGATCAGCAGTACCGAAACAGGGCGGCTAAAGAGCCATGCTGCTCACCTGTCATACTATGTGCACCACTGCACTACCCAAACTACAACTAAAAAAAAACTAAGCTACACTCTGTATGGCAAGTGAACAACGTGGCTCCTAGAATTGTTACCATTACCTGTAGCCGCATTGTCCTGGAATAGCTGATCTACAGAGGTCCTGGCTGTTGTACCTCCGCAGATGTAATATTGATGGCCTATCCTAAGGACAATCAATATTAGAAAGATGGATAAATCATAAAAAGAGGTTGTCCAGGAATTGGAGCAACCCATGTGGTGAGCAGGAGGTGTAAAATAAAAAAAAAAAATAGATAAATAAAAAAAAAGCATACTCCATTGTCCGCTGCCAGTGTCCATTCAGTCTCGTGCCAACGCCTTCTTGCTGGGAGTCCTGCACCTCATGTGACCGCTAAGACCAATTCGGTACAGGATTTCTAGAAATGATGCGCCGCCATGAGACCGAACAGACACATGCGGGGGAAAACGGGATGCTGGGGACAGGTGGGTATGCTTTTTTTTTTTTTTTTTTTTTTTGAATTTTTACACCTCCCTTGCCTCCACAGTGGTCACACCAATTTATGCACAACCTCTTTAAAGGGGTTGTCTGGGCCAAATTTTTTTAATGGCCCCCAATACAGTGGTCTCTGCACTGGTCCCCCATACTGTATGGGGAACAGTGATGGGGCCATGATATTGTGTGGGGGCAGTGATGGAGGCTAACATCCAGTGGGGGGTACATTAAAATGTGTGGGGCATATTAATGGGGTTGTCCAGGGTTAACTTTTTTTATGGCCTATCCTCAGGATACAGCTGATCGGTCCAGGGTCGGCCCCTACAGATCAGGTATTTATGGACTATCCTGGACAACCCCTTTAATATACCCCCTAATGCCTCACACTTTAAAGAGGTTGTCCAGCATAATTGTTTTATTTATTTATTTTATTATTAGTCTGGGGGAGGTGAAAAAACACCCCCCCCCCAAAAAAAAAGAAGAAAAAAAACATACCCACCAGTGTCTTCCCAGCAGGGTCCGGTATTGCAGCTCCGATGTTTTCTTTTCCCGATAGTCCTCACTGGCATAGGTAGTCATGTTCAGTGGGAAGAAAACAACAGAGCTGCAGGACTGACAATGGGCACAGAAAAGTAAGTTTTCACCTGCCCCAGCCTAGTTAAAAAAAAACAAAAGTTATCCTGGATAACCCCTTTAATGTCCCCCAGGGGCCACTATAGGGGATGGAGAATAGTGCAGGGGCCACTATAGGGGGAGAATAGTGCAGGGGCCACTATAGGGGGGAGAATAGTGCAGGGGCCACTATAGGGTGGAGAATAGTGCAGGGGCCACTATAGGGGGAGAATAGTGCAGGGGCCACTATAGGGGGGGAATAGTGCAGGGGCCACTATGGAGGGGGGAGAATAGTGCAGGGGCCACTATAGGGGGGGGAGAATAGTGCAGGGGCCACTATAGGGGGGGAGAATAATGCAGGGGCCTCTATAGGAGGGAGAATAGTGCAGGGGCCACTATAGGGGGGGAATAGTGCAGGGGCCACTATGGAGGGGGGAGAATAGTGCAGGGGCCACTATAGGGGGGAGAATAATGCAGGGGCCTCTATAGGAGGGAGAATAGTGCAGGGGCCACTATGGAGGGAGGAGAATAGTGCAGGGACCACTATAGGGGAGAATAGTGCAGGGACCACTATGGGGGGGGGGGGGGGAGATTAGTGCAGGGACCACTATAGGGGGGATAATAGTGCAGGGACCACTATAGGGGGGAGAATAGTGCAGGGGTGACTATAGGGGGAGAGAATAGTGCAAGGGTCACTATAGGGGAGGAGAATAGTAAAGGGGCCACTATAGAGGGGGAGAATAGTGCAGGAGCCACTATGGGGAGGGGAATAGTGCAGGGACCACTATAGGAGGGGAGAATAGTGCAGGGGCCACTATGGGGGAAGAATATTGCAGGGGCCACTATGGGGGGGAGAATAGTGCAGGGGGCCCTATAGGGGGGATAGTTAAGGGGCCACTGGCCCATACAGTAGCCCTTTCACTGGTCCCCCCTATAGCAGTTCTGGGTGATTACTTACCTGTCTGCTCCACGGTCCCGCTCCATCTTGCTCCAGGCACACTGATATAACGTCATGTGCACCTGGAGCAGGAAGAAGCAGGAGGTGCCGCAGAACAGTTAGGTAAGTATCAGAACCGGGTCGGCGGCGCCACTTCTCCCCGGTTTTGCGATCCGGTTATTAACCAGGGAGAACCTGGCAGCATCACTTACCTCACCCTGCTCCTGCTCGCAGCCTCTCCTCTTCCCGCAGCAGCCTGGGACCTGTGCATCGCACATTACGTCATCATGACGTGATGTGCGACGCACAGTGAGCCCTGGCCTGGAGCGCGGAGAGGTAAGTGAATGAAAGGTAAGCATTGTATGCTCCGTAGTGGCCCCCACCCAGCATTATATGCTCCGCAGTGGCCCCCCACCCAGCATTATATGCTCTACAGTGGCCCCCACACAGTATTATATTCTCACAGTGGCCCCCACACAGTATTATATGCCCACAGTGGCCCCCACACAGTATTATATGCCCACAGTGGCCCCCACACAGTATTATATGCCCACAATGTCCCCACACAGTATTATATGCTCACAGTGGCCCCCACACACAGTATTATATGCCCACAGTGGCCCTCACACAGTATTATAGGCCCAAAGTGGCCCCCACACAGTATTATATGCCCACAATGTCCCCACACAGTATTATATGCCCACAGTGGCCCCCACAAAGTATTATATGCCCACAGTGGCATATAATAATAAGTAGTGGCACATATAATAAGTAGAGGCCCAGGAGAAGTGATTAAAAATAACAAACACTTATACTCACCTTGTCTTACCTCTCCGGGGCATCCTTGCTTAGTCCTGCTGTCTTTCCCATCGTCCTTGGTCCCTTGGTCCCCACGTCCCGTGCCCCAGACGTCACTGGTTCCTTGGTGGGCCAGTCCGACCCTGGATTCACACAGCGGAGAATATGCTACTGAAATAGAATTTGCAGAAATGTATGCGCTTGCTGGCAGAACAACCCTGTTCCAAATTAGTGTAAAATCCAGTGTGGACGTACCCTTAGGCTAAGGTCCCACAGAATAAAAATGCTGTGTTTTACAGTACCAGTAAATGTGAATGAGATTTAATTTAATCTCATTCACATGTTGCAGAAAAGCGGTGCTTTAACCCCTTCCCGCTGGTGGCATTTTTTGATTTTCAATTTGACTCCACTCTTTTCAAACCCCATAACTGTTTAATTTTACTGTTCACAGAGCAATACAAGGGCTTAATATTTGCTGGAAAAATTGTTCTTCATAATGGTACCATTTATTATCCTGTACTGGGAAACTGGAAATAAAATCAGAATGGGATGGAACTGGAGAAAAAGTGCATTTGTGCTACTTTCTTACGGGCTTCATTTTTAGAGCGTTCACTGTGCAGCCAAAATGACATGTCACCTGTATTCTATGTTTTGTTACGGTTCTGGAGATACCAAATTTATATAGTTTTATTTACATTTTAACCCCTTAACAAATATACAAAACTTTGTAAAAAATACTTTTTTCTTAAAGTCGCCATATTCTGACATCCATAACTTTTTTTTACTTTTCTGTGTACGGAGATGCATGGGGCATCTTTTTTTGCAGGGCCAGGTGTACTTTTTAGTTCTACATTTTGGGGAATGTATATTGCTTTGATCACTTTTATTCAAATTATTATCAGAGATGAAACAGCAAAAAAATGGTAGTTTGGCACTTTTGATTTTTTTTTTCCCACTACAGCGTTCATTGTACAGGAAAAATATTTTTATAAATTTGTAGACCGGGCGTTTTCGGACACAGGGATACCTAATGTGTATGTGTTTCACAGTAGATTTTACTTTTATATGTATTCTAGAGAAAGGGGGGTTATTTGAATTTTTAATACCTTTTAATTTTTTAAATATTTTTTTCACTAAAGCAATGCATTGCAAAATAACGGAACTTCTATTACAGGCTGCATAGTAAATACCAGACATGTGTGGGAGCCTTCAAAAAGCTCCCAGCTGTCATGGCAACGGATAGAGACCTTCACCAAAATGGTGGCATACATGTGCCACCAGGAAAATGCCACCCCGCGGGCAGGGCCGGCGTTAGGGGGGGGCAAACTGGGCAATTGCCCAGGGCCCCGTCCCCAAAGGGGCCCTCGGGATCCGGAACCTGATGACTCCGGATCCCGGAGTCAGGCCCGGCCAAAGCAATAACAGAAAGGGACTGCAGGGCCCCTTTCCGAGGTGAGAAAAATAACAAACATTTTTACTCACGTGTCCTTGGCGTCCGACGACATCTTCTGGCGTTCCGGACATCACTGCTGAGTCGCTGAGGCCTGGCCTCAGCGGTCACGTGGGGGCGTGCCTCACGTAATCGCTGAGGCCCAATCACAGGACTCAGAGGTGACGTCCACAACGCGTGACGTCAGCCGCAGAGAAGAAGCGGTTGCCGGCGGGGATAGCGGAGCAGCGTGAGGAGGCCCAGGAGAGGTAAGACAAGGTGAGTATAACTGTTTGTTATTTTACCTTACTTACCCCGGGCCTTCGATTATTATACTCTGGGGTCTGAAGAGACCCCAGAATATAATATAATAATAGCACTGTAGGGCCCCTGTGGAGCATTATACTGGGGGGCCCCTCTGGATATCATATTATACTGGGGGGGCCCCCTCTGGATAGCATATTATACTGGGGGGCCCCCTCTGGATAGCATATTATACTGTGTGGGGCCACTGTGGAGCATTATACTGGGGAAGGGGCCCCTCTGGATAGCATGTTATATTCTGTGGGGCCTCTGTGGAAAATTATAATGTATGGGGTGGGGCCTCTGGAGATAATGTTATATTCTGTGGGGCCACTTTGGAGCATTATGCTCTCCAGAGGGGCCCCCCAGTATAATGCTCCAAAGTGGCCCCACAGAATATAACATGCTCTCCAGAGCCCCCCCCACTTTATAATACTCCATAGAGGCCCCGCAGAATATAACATGTTCTCCAGAGGGCCCCTCCCCAGTATAATGCTCCACAGAGGTCCCACAGAGTATAATATGCTCTCCAGAGCCCCCCCCCAGTATAATTCTCCACTGTGGCCCCACACAGTATAATATGCTCTCCAGAGGGGCCCCCCAGTATATTATACTGTGCGGGGCCACCATGGAGCATTATACAGGGGGGGGGGCTCTGGAGAGCATGTTATACTGTTTTGGGCCACTGTGGAGCATTATACTGGGGGGGCTCTGGAGAGCATATTATACTCTTTTGGGCCACTGTGAGTATTATACTGGGGAAACCTCTCTGGGCAGTATATTATACTGTGTGGAGGCCATTCTGGAGCATGTTATACTGAGTGGGGTCACTGTGGAGCATTATTCTGGGGGGGGCATCAGCAGAGCATATTATATTGCGTGGCGCCACTGTGGGGCATTATTTGGGGGGGACTAATGAGCATTATACTAGGGGGCCCTCTGGGGAGCATATTATACTGCGTGGGGCCTACTGTGGAACATTATACTGGGGGGGACGCTCTAGGGAGCATAATATATTGCGTGGGGCCACTGTGGAGCAAAATACTAGAGGGGGAACTGTGGAGCATTATACTAGCGGGGGCCCTCTGGGGAGCATATTATACTATGGGCCACTGTGGATCTTTATACTGGGGGAATTGACAGTGTGGGGAGCCTGTTATACTGTGTGGGGCCACTGTGGAGTGTATTATATTGTGTGGGGCTTATCGGGAGCATATTATAATCTGTGGGGCCATTGTAGGGCATTATACTGGGGGGACTGTGGGGAACATATTATACTGTGGGGGACCACTGTGGAGCATTATACTGGGGAAACCCCTCTGGGGAGTATATTATACTGTGTGGAGGTCATTATGGAGCATGTTATACTGTGTTAGGCCACTGTGGAGCATTATACTGGGGGGGCATCGTGGGGTGCATATTATACTGTATGGAGCATATTATATTGTGTGGGGCTGCTGGGGAGCATATTGTACTGTCTGGGGCCACTAAGGGGTAGTATACTGTGTGGGCCACTGTGGTGTATTATACTGTGTGGAGCCGTACAAACCATGTGGGACCACAATGGGGGGCTCAGGGGAGCATTTTATACTGTGTGGGGTCACTGTGGAGCATTATATACCATGTGGGGAAACTGGAGGGCTCAGGAGAGCATTTTATACTGTGGAGCATTATATACCATGTAGAGCATTATACTGTGGGGGGGGGGGGGCTCACAATTCCTGCTGGCAGCCCTGTGTGCTATGTCTGCATCACAGCTCCCTCACTATAATCTTTCACATACGTGTAGTGCTCCATGGCCATGTCATTCCCCATACAGTACTGTGCATGAACTGGCCATGGAGTTATTGGGGCCTGCACAGTACTATAGGGGCTGACTATACGGGGAACATACTCAGTAACACCAGATAGTCAGCACATATGTAAGACTTCAGTGAAGGAGCCGTGGTGTAGGCTATTAGCAGGAACCTGTTGGGTGGGGCCCCAGTACAAGTTCCTTTGGTGGGCCTAAGGTCCTTCAGTCCGACACTGTATAACGGAGAACTATTATATATAAGGGTGGGTTACTATATATAATTGGGAAACTTAAGTATGAGGGGGCTATTATTTATAAGAGGGGAACTATTTATAAGGGGGGTATAATTGTTAAGTGGGCTTATTTATAAAGGGGGCTATTAGTGATAATGAGGAACATTATTTATAAGGATAACTATTATTTATGAGAGGACTATTATTAATAAGGGAGCAGTATTATTTTTACGGGGTGACTGTTACTGATAAGGGGGGATATTACTGATACAGGGCACTATTTATCATTTATAAGGGAGCTATTATTAATAAAGGTTAAGATTATTTATAAGCAGGGACTATCACTTATATGGAGGCGCTATAATAACTGATGACTGGGTGCAAAAATCTAATAGGTGGTACAAAGGTGCTCATTTGAATTGTTTGTGGTAAAATAGGGCTTGTTATTACTTTTTTGTTGGCAGAAAGGAGGCGTTATTATAGGGGTTGTCACTGGAAGACGATGGTGTTGTTTGCATATCAGCATTTGGGGCCCCGCTTTTAATTTTTGCCCAGGGCCCCACTTTGTCTAAAACCGGCCCTGCCCGCGGGCATTAACTCCGGGTATCTGCTGTATCAGCTCAGCTCTTGAGCACCCGCAATATTTAAATACTTGATGCAGATGTCAAGAAGGGGTTAAAAATAACAAAAAAAAAAGGTTTTTTGATAATCACAGCATTTAAATAGGGGAGTTTTTTTCCACAGTGTTTTTAGCTTTATTTTGGTACATGGGGCCTTAGTCTTAAGCTGGTTGCACACTACCGTGTGCTAACCAGCTGCCGTGAATAAATGCTACAGGCGGCTCACGAGGGACACATGGCTGTCATCTGTGTTCCGCCCGTGCAACGGCCATGCTTCTGCGGCCCCTTTCATTCAATGAATAGGAGCCGCGGAAGCAGGACTGCAAAATCAGACAGGAATAGGGCCTGTTCCATATTTTGTGGCCTGGTCTGTCAATGGGAATGGCCACAGACAGAGGGGGCACCACCTGCGTCCGTTACTATGCTGCAGGTAATGGGGTACATTTATTAAGTAACTTGTGCCTTTATTTGACATAAATTGCACATTTCTGGGGGATTGTTTGCTTCCTGCGCTCTATTTATAATATATTTGCAACTCTTTTCTTTTCTTCTCTCACCACTTTTGGAAATTGCAGCATGTCAATTATTTATTAATTAATTAAATTAAAGCATGTCAATGCTGGCGGTTTCCCTATAGGTATAATTGAACCACATAGCAGATGCATTGCCGCCGTGGTTTTTCTCCCAGCGCTTTTTTTCTGCAGGCCGCTACATGGGGCCTTAGCCTTAAATGGTTTTGGAGGGAGGTGATTCTCTCACTAAGCACTGGCTCCACTGTGATCGCAATCACAGGGTGCTGATGCCTTTACATGGCAGTTAGGGCCTAATAAAGGCCCTCTGGTCTACCTACAGTACAGTGGGGGAAAAAAGTATTTAGTCAGCCACCAATTGTGCAAGTTCTCCCACTTAAAAAGATGAGAGAGGCCTGTAATTGACATCATAGCTAGACTTCAACTATGAGAGATAAAATGAGAAAACATATCTAGAAAATCACATTGTCTGATTTTTTAAGAATTTATTTGCAAATTATGGTGGAAAATAAGTATTTGGTCACCTACAAACAAGCAAGATTTCTGGCTCTCACAGACCTGTAACTTCTTCTTTAAGAGGCTCCTCTGTCCTCCACTCATTACCTGTAGTAATGGCACCTGTTTGACATTGTTATCAGTATAAAAGACTCCTGTCCACAACCTCAAACAGTCACACTCCAAACTCCACTATGGTGAAGACCAAAGAGCTGTGGAAGGACACCAGAAACAAAATTGTTGAGCTGCACCAGGCTGGGAAGACTGAATCTGCAATAGGCAAGCAGCTTGGTGTGAAGAAATCAACTCTGGGAGCAATAATTAGAAAATGGAAGACATACAAGACCACTGACAATCTCCCTCGATCAGGGGCTCCACGCAAGATCTCACCCCGTGGGGTCAATATGATCACAAGAACGGTGAGCAAAAATCCCAGAACCACATGGGGGGACCTAGTGAATGACCTGCAGAAAGCTGGGACTAACGTAACAAAAACTACCGTCAGTAACACACAACGCTGCCAGGGACTCAGATCCTGCAGTGCCAGACGTGTCCCCCTGCTTAAGCCAGTACATATCCGGGCCCGTCTGAAGTTTGCTAGAGAGCATTTGGATGTTCCAGAAGAGTATTGGGAGAATGTCATATGGTCAGATGAAACCAAAGTAGAACTGTTTGGTAGAAACACAACTCGTCATGTTTGGAGGAGAGGGAATGCTGAGTTGCATGCAAAGAACACCATACCTACTGTGGAGTATGGGGGTGGCAACATCATGCTTTGGGGCTGTTTCTCTGCAAAGGGACCAGGACGATTGATCCATGTACATGAAAGAATGAATGGGGCCATATATCGTGAGATTTTGAGTGCAAACCTCCTTCCATAAGCAAGGGCATTAAAGATGAAACGTGGATGGGTCTTTCAGTATGACAATGATCCCAAGCACACCGCCAGGGCAACGAAGGAGTGGCTTCGTAAGAAGCATTTCAAGGTCCTGGAGTGGCCTAGCCAGTCTCTAGATCTCAACCCCATAGAAAACCTTTGGAGGGAGTTGAAAGTCTGTGTTGCTCAGCGACAGCCCCAAAACATCACTGCTCTAAAGGAGATCTGCATGGAGGAATGGGCTAACATACCAGCAACAGTGTGTGCCAACCTTGTGAAGACTTACAGAAAACGTTTGACCTCTGTCATTGCCAACAAGGGATATATAACAAAGTATTGAGATGAACTTTTGTTATTGCCCAAATACTTATTTTCCACCATAATTTGCAAATAAATTCTTAAAAAATCAGACAATGTGATTTTCTGGATTTGTTTTCTCATTTTGTCTGTCATAGTTGAGGTCTACCTATGATGTCAATTACAGGCCTCTCTCATCTTTTTAAGTGGGAGAACTTGCACAATTGGTGGCTGACTAAATACTATTTTCCCCCACTGTATATCCCTATTAGGTCATGTGAGAGGTATGGCCTACTAGCCTTCCTACATGCTACCATATACTACATATGTAGTACAATGTATTATGTAAGCGATCAGAAGATTGCAATTACAAAAAATAAACCCTCACCCTCTGTTGGCAAAAAAAAAAGTTATCAAATTATAGGTCTTGGAAAGTGGCGATGCAAAACAAAAATGTTATTAAAAAAAGGCTTTTATTTAAATAATAATAATAATAAAAAAATAAAATAAAAATAAAAAATTATATATATATATACAGTACAGACCAAAAGTTTGGACACACCTTCTCATTCCAAGAGTTTTCTGCATTTTCATGACTATAAAAATTGTAGATTCACACTGAAGGCATCAAAACTATGAATTAACACATGTGGAATTATATACTTAACAAAAAAGTGTGAAACAACTGAAAATATGTCTTATATTCTAGGTTCTTCAAAGTAGCCACCTTTTGCTTTGATTACTGCTTTGCACACTCTTGGCATTCTCTTGATGAGCTTCAAGAGGTAGTCACCTGAAATGGTTTTCACTTCACAGGTGTGCCCTGTCAGGTTTAATAAGTGGGATTTCTTGCCTTATAAATGGGGTTGGGACCATCAGTTGTGTTGTTCAGAAGTCAGGTGGATACACAGCTGATAGTCCTACTGAATGGAGTGTTAGAATTTGTATTATGTCAAGAAAAAAAGCAGCTAAGTAAAGAAAAACGAGTGGCCATCATTACTTTAAGAAATGAAAGTCAGTCAGTCTGAAAAATTGGGAAAACTTTGAAAGTGTCCCCAAGTGCAGTGGCCAAAACCATCAAGCGCTACAAAGAAACTGGCTCACATGAGGACCGCCCCAGGAAAGGAAGACCAAGAGTCACCTCTGCTGTTGAGGATAAGTTCATCCGAGTCACCAGCCTCAGAAATCGCAGGTTAACAGCAGCTCAGATTAGAGACCAGGTCAATGCCACACAGAGTTCTAGCAGCAGACACATCTCTACAACAACTGTTAAGAGGAGACTGTGTGCAGCAGGCCTTCATGGTAAAATAGCTGCTAGGAAACCACTGCTAAGGACAGGCAACAAGCAGAAGCGACTTTTTTGGGCTAAAGAACACAAGGAATGGACATTAGACCTGTGGAAATCTGTGCTTTGGTGTGATGAGTCCAAATTTGAGATCTTTGGTTCCAACCACCGTGTCTTTGTGCGACCCAATCGAGATGGTTTGGGGTGAGCTGGACCGCAGAGTGAAGGCAAAAGGGCCAACAAGTGCTAAGCATCTCTGGGAACTCCTTCAAGACTGTTGGAAGACCATTTCAGGTGACTACCTCTTGAAGCTCATCAAGAGAATGCCAAGAGTGTGCAAAGCAGTAATCAAAGCAAAAGGTGGCTACTTTGAAGAACCTAGAATATAAGACATATTTTCAGTTGTTTCACACTTTTTTGTTAAGTATATAATTCCACATGTGTTAATTCATAGTTTTGATGCCTTCAGTGTGAATCTACAATTTTTATAGTCATGAAAATACAGAAAACTCTTGGAATGAGAAGGTGTGTCCAAACTTTTGGTCTGCAATTCTGTCAGATAATACTCAATTTCTTCCAGAAAATGATTGCAATCACAAATGCTTTGGTAATAATATCTTCATTTAATTTGTCTTCAATGGAAAACCACAAAAAGAATTGTCAAAAAGCCAAATTGGATATAATTCCACACCAAACATAAAAAAGGGGGTGGACAAAAGTATTGGCACCCTTTGAAAAATCATGTGATGCTTCTCTAATTTGTGTAATTAACAGCACCTGTTACTTACCTGTGGCACATAACAGGTGGTGGCAATAACTAAATCACACTTGCAGCCAGTTGAAATGGATTAAAGTTGACTCAACCTCTGTCCTGTGTCCTTGTGTGTACCACATTGAGCATGGAGAAAAGAAAGAAGACCAAAGAACTGTCTGAGGACTTGAGAAGCAAAATTGTGAGGAAGCATGAGCAATCTCAAGGCTACAAGTCCATCTCCAAAGACCTGAATGTTCCTGTGTCTACCGTGCGCAGTGTCATCAAGAAGTTTAAAGCCCATGGCACTGTGGCTATCCTCCCTAGATGTGGACAGAAAAGAAAAATTGACGAGAGATTTCAACGAAAGATTGTGCGGATGGTGGCTAAAGAACCTCGACTAACATCCAAACAAGTTCTAGCTGCCCTTCAGTCCGAGGGTACAACAGTGTCAACCCGTACTATCCGTCGGCGTCTGAATGAAAAGGGACTCTATGGTAGGATACCCAGGAAGACCCCACTTCTGACCCAGAGACATAAAAAAGCCAGGCTGGAGTTTGCCAAAACTTACCTGAGAAAGCCAAAAACTTTTTGGAAGAATGTTCTCTGGTCAGATGAGACAAAAGTAGAGCTTTTTGGGAAAAGGCATCAACATAGAGTTTACAGGAAAAAAAAAGAGGCCTTCAAAGAAAAGAACACGGTCCCTACAGTCAAACATGGCGGAGGTTCCCTGATGTTTTAGGGTTGCTTTACTGCCTCTGGCACTGGACTGCTTGACCGTGTGCATGGCATTATGAAGTCTGAAGACTACCAACAAATTTTCCAGCATAATGTAGGGCCCAGTGTGAGAAAGCTGGGTCTCCCTCAGAGGTCATGGGTCTTCCAGCAGGACAATGACCCAAAACACACTTCAAAAAGCACTAGAAAATGGTTTGAGAGAAAGCACTGGAGACTTCTAAAGTGGCCAGCAATGAGTCCAGATCTGAATCCCATAGAACACCTGTGGAGAGATCTCAAAATGGCAGTTTGGAGAAGGCACCCTTCAAATCTCAGGGACCTGGAGAAATTTGCCAAAGAAGAATGGTCTAAAATTCCAGCAGAGCATTGTAAGAAACTCATTGATGGTTACCGGAAGCGGTTGTTCGCAGTTATTTTGTCTAAAGGTTGTGCTACCAAGTATTAGGCTGAGGGTGCCAATACTTTTGTCCGGCCCATTTTTGGAGTTTTGTGTAAAATGATCAATGATTTGACTTTTTTTCATTCTCTTTTGTGTTTTTTCATTGCAAGCAAAATAAATGAAGATATTATTACCAAAGCATTTGTGATTGCAATCATTTTCTGGAAGAAATTGAGTATTATCTGACAGAATTGCAGGGGTGCCAATACTTTTGGCCAGCACTGTATATATATACACATACATACATACATACACACACTACCGTTCAAAAGTTTAGGGTCACTTAGAAATGTTCTTATTTTTGAAAAAAAAAAAGCACAGTTTTTGCAATGAAGATAACATTAAATGAATCAGAAATACACTCTATACATTGTTAATGTGGTAAATGACTATTCTAGCTGCAAACGTCTGGTTTTTAATGCAATATCTACATAGGTGTATAGAGGCCCATTTCCAGCAACCATCACTCCAGTGTTCTAATGGTACATTGTGTTTGCTAACTGTGTAAGAAGGCTAATGGATGTTTAGAAAACCCTTGTGCAAGTATGTTAGCACAGCTGAAAACAGTTTTGCTGGTTAGAGAAGCTATAAAACTGACCTTCCTTTGAGCTAGTTGAGAATCTGGAGCATTACATTTGTTGGTTCGATTAAACTCTCAAAATGGCCAGAAAAAGAGAACTTTCATGTGAAACTCGACAGTCTATTCTTGTTTTTAGAAATGAAGGCTATTCCATGCAAGAAATTGCCAAGAAACTGAAGATTTCCTACAATGGTGTGTACTACCCCCTTCAGAGGACAGCACAAACAGGCTCTAACCAGAGTAGAAAGAAAAGTGAGAGGGCCCGCTGCACAACTGAGCAATAAGACAAGTACATTAGAGTCTCTAGTTTGAGAAATTGACGCCTCACAGGTCCTCAAATGGCAGCTTCATTAAATAGTACCCGCAAAATGCCAGTGTCAACGTCTACAGTGAAGAGGCGACTCAGGGATACTGGCCTTCAGGGCAGAGTGGCCAAGAAAAAGCCATATCTGAGACTGGCTAATAAAAGGAAAAGATTAATATGGGCAAAAGAACACAGACATTGGACAGAGGAAGATTGGAAAAAAGTGTTATGGACAAACGAATCAAAGTTTGAGGTGTTTGGATCACACAGAAGAACATTTGTGAGACGCAGAACAACTGAAAAGATGCTGGAAGAGTGCCTGACGCCATCTGTCAAGCATGGTGGAGGAAATGTGATAGTCTGGGGTTGCTTTGGTGCTGGTAAAGTGGGAGATTTGTACATGGTAAAAGGGATTTTTAACAAGGAAGGCTATCACTCCATTTTGCAACGCCATGCCATACCCTGTGGACAGTGCTTGATTGGAGCCATTTTCATCCTACAACAGGACAATGACCCAAAGCACACCTCCAAATTATGCAAGAACTATTTAGGGAAGAAGCAGGCAGCTAGTATTCTATCTGTAATGGAGTGGCCAGCACAGTCACCAGATCTCAACCCCATTGAGCTGTTGTGGGAGCAGCTTGACCGTATGGTACGCAAAAAGTGCCCATCAAGCCAATCCAACTTGTGGGAGGGGTTTCTGGAAGCATGGGGTGAAATTTCTCCAGATTACCTCAGCAAATTAACAGCTAGAATGCCAAAGGTCTGCAATGCTGTAATTGCTGCAAATGGAGCATTCTTTGACGAAAGCAAAGTTTGAAGGAGAAAATTATTATTTCAAATAAAAATCATTATTTCTAACCTTGTCAATGTCTTGACTAGATTTTCTATTCATTTTGCAACTCATTTGATAAATAAAAGTGTGAGTTTTCATGGAAAACACAAAATTGTCTGGGTGACCCCAAACTTTTGAACGGTTGTGTAGATCTATATATGTACATACAGGTCTAGTATCAATAAGTCCTATCAGTCCTACATTGAATAAATGTATCACATTATTTGAGCCATACAGTGAATGGCATATCATTTACAGCACAGTTTTATTATTACTTCCCAGAGTTAATAAAAGTTATTGAAATATATGCACTCCAAAATAGTGTCATTAAACAATACAATTTTCTTGTGAAAAGAGAAGACCTCTTACAGTTACACTGACAGAAATATAAGAAAGTTATAACTCTTGGTATGTGACAATGGAAAAACGCAAAAAAAAGGGATTAAAATGCCATTCTAGTAAGTATTGGTTTATATTGTCATACTGAATTGTGAAAGACCTATGTTCATATGGTTTGGTCCATTTTAGCCAAAAGCAGGAGAGATTCTAAGAGAAACTGTATGTATAAATGAAAGACTTCATTTATTTGACATTAAATGCCGACCTGATCTGCATTGTGTGAACATGGCCTTACTGTGTCATTTTACAAGGATATTATACTATTGTAAATAACTGCATACTGTAGTACTCCATACATGTTCAATAAGGTACTTTTTCGAAAAGATAAATCACTGGACTGTACTAAATCTTTATCACAATTGGCTTAAACCATTTATTGTTCTAGGGCATTTGAGTTTGAATACTGAGGTGAGTTGAGTTTCTTGGCCCTGTGAATGAGTGGAGTGAATCATCATTTGTATATTGCATGTGGAAAGCAAAGTTAACATAAGTTTCTGGCATTAGGCTGTGTAAACTAAATTGCCTGCGTAAGCAGCCTCCAACGTGAGGTCAACCTCATATCATTGATCAGGTGATATGGTTGAATATGATCAACAGTAATAAGCAACTAAGTTCACAGTAAGCTAATACTGTAAACTAATGATAATAGTTTTACATTCTTAGAATTTCAGAAAGAGGTAAATACTTGTCAACATTTGTCAAGTTGTCACAAGTAGCTGAACCCAATGAACTCAATTAACTTTAAATGGCTGATCTACTCTCCGTTAGATTCTGGCCCAGAGCACTCTTTATAGTTTACAAATTTAGGCTAAGGCCCCACTTAGCGGGCCGCAGCAAAAAAGTGCTACGGGTAAAAAGGCGGAAGGCAATGCATAGTGGTTTTTCCGGCAGGGCTTTTCACAGGAAACCTCTGCGGACTTTCTGCTTCCATTATAAGAGAAACCGCCAACGTTTCCATAGGTATAATTGACATGCTGCGATTTCAAAAATGAACTCGATATCAGCTGTGTTTCCCGGACTGAATGCTAAGCAGGGATCCGGACTCTTAGCAATCATAGTCATCTATGATGCTAGATGACCCTGCTTATCCGCAGCTCTACTATCCCCATGCAGAAAACATGATTACAGCACGGGACAGTAGAGGCACAGGGACTTTTCACATCATATATCACTATGATGCTGAGAGCCTGCGCCCAGTCTCTGGGATCGATCTGCTAAATGCAGGAGACATTTGGCTTATATCTCAGAACTGAACCTGCCCATGTGAAGCCTGCCTTAGCATAGTTCATAAATACTTTCATCATCTGACCTGGTCATCAATATCAAAAGTCCAGAAATCCCTTAAAGCACCATGAAATTAGCATAATGAAGAAAAGAAAAATTCAAAAATGGTGGTGTGGACCTGCAAAATAAAGGTAGGAGAAGAATAGCCTTTCTAAAGGCTTTTCCTACGTGCTTTTAGTTTAAAAATGTTTTTTTTTTTTTAATAACAGAATCCCTTTAAACCCTTAGATGGCACAGTCAATCATGACTGTGCCCCCCCAACACTTTCATTTTTGGGTTTCCAATTCATTTCTATGGCAGCCTGAGTTCTGCCTTCAGTCACTGCTGTTTAAATTCTGCCTGAGGCAGGATCGTTTAGATAGCCTATTCAGAGGCTGACAACCTTAACAGCCTATTGTTCACTGCAATACATTATTTATTTATTTATTTAGCTTACTTATATTGTGCCATCATATTCTGCAGCGCTTTACAGACATTGTCAGTCACTGTCCCATATAGGGCTCACAATCTAAATTCCCTATCAGTATGTCTTTGGAGTGAGGGAAGCCAGAGTACCCAGGGGAAACCCATGCAAAAAGGGGGAAACATACAAACTCCTTGCAGATGTTGTCGTTGGCTGGATTTGAACCCAGGCGCTACATTTAATTCAGCACTGAGATCTCCCCACTGTTGGGCGGGCATTTAAAATGACTAACGTTCCTCACAACTCAGTGTCATCTCTAGGCGGTAAGGAACGCCCACTCTGACAGTACAAGGCTATGTTAGAGTGCAGTCAGCTGGGTGCATTCCTCACAGCCTAGCGATGACCCTAGGCTGTAAGGGCTGCCCTTCTGACAGTGGGGAAATAACGGTACTGAAATTAACAGCACAGATACACACGTGGACAAAATTGTTGGTACCCCTCGTTTAATGAAAGAAAAACCCACAATGGTCACAGAAATAACTTGAATCTGACAAAAGTAATAATATATAAAAATTCTATGAAAATGAACAAATGAAAGTCAGACATTGCTTTTCAACCATGCTTCAACAGAATTTTTTAAAAAAAAAGAAAACTCATGAAACAGGCGCTGGACAGAAATGATGGTACCCTTAACTTAATATTTTGTTGCACAACCTTTCGAGGCAATCACTGCAATCAAACGATTCCTGTAACTGTCAATTTGACTTCTCTCAACAGCTCAACAGGTATTTTGGCCCACTCCTCATGAGCAAAGTGCTCCAGTTGTCTTGGGTTTGAAAGGTGCCTTTTCCAGACGGCATGTTTCAGCTTCTTCCAAAGATGCTTAATAGGATTTAGGTCAGGGCTCATAGAAGGCCACTTCAGAATAGTCCAATGTTTTCCTCTTAGCCATTCCTGGGTGTTTTTAGCTGTGTGTTTTGGGTCATTATCCTGTTGCAAGACCCATGACCTGGGACTGAAACCAAGCTTTCTGACACTGGGCAGCACATTTCTCTCTAGAATCCCTTGATAGACTTGAGATTTCATTGTACCCTGTACAGATTCAAGACACCCTTTGCCAGATGCAGCAAAGCAGCCCCAGAACATAACAGAGCCTCCTCCATGTTTCACGGTAGGGAAAGTGTTCTTTTCAAGATATGCTTAATTTTTCTGTCTGTGAACACAGTGCTGATGTGCCTTGCCAAAAATTTTGATTTTTGTCTCATCTGTCCATAGGACATTCTCTCAGAAGCTTTGTGGTTTGTCAACATGTAGTTTGGCAAATTCCAGTCTGGCTTTTTTATGATTTGTTTTCAACAATGGTGTCCTCCTTGGTCGTCTCCCATGAAGTCCACTTTGGCTCAAACAATGACGGATGGTGCGATCAGACACTGGTGTTCCTTGAGCTTGAAGTTCACTTTTAATCTCTTTAGAAGTTTTTCTGGGCTCTTTTGTTACCATTTGTATTATCCTTCTCTTTGATTTGTCATCAATTTTCCTTCTGCGGCCACGTCCAGGGAGGTTGGCTACAGTCCCATGGATCTTAAATTTCTGAATAATATGTGCACTGTAGTCACAGGACTATCAAGCTGTTTGGAGATGGTCTTATAACCTTTACCTTTAACATGCTTGTCTATAATTTTCTTTCTAAGCTCCTGAGACAACTCTTTCCTTTGCTTCCCCTGGTCCATGTCGAGTGTGGTACTCACCATGTCACCAAACAGCACAGTGAGTATCTGTAGCCCTATATACAGGCCCACTGACTGAGTACAAGATTGTAGACACCTGTGATGCTAATTAGTCAGGGTCGGACTGGCCCACCAGAGAACTGGTGAATCCACCGGGGGGGCCCCGAGCCCCGACTATTAGTCCTCATGTCATGGGGGCCTGATCGGTATCCTGACCATCCCGATCGGGCCCCTGACCAGTGGCATAACGATTGCGGTCGCATGGGGTGCGACCGGGCTCGGCGGGATATGGGGCCCGTGGCCAGCTGGAGATGGCCGGGGTCCCGGACCACTATGATAGCGGTCGGGGAAAGCCTGTTTCCCCGACCGCTATACATACTGTTATTGGAAAGGGACCCTGGCATATTGCAGGCCCCTTTCCAATAGATGGCAGGGCAGGGCACCCAGGGGAGGTGACTGAAAATAATAAATACATATTCTCACCTCTCCTGGGCGCAGCGTCTTCTCCGGCACTTCTCCGTCATGTGACTGAGGCCTGTGATTAGGCCCCAGCGGTCACATGGGGCTCGGTCGCATAACGACGTCAGTGCGCCCCCATGTGACCGCTGAGGCCCAATCACAGGCCTCAGCAGCGACGTCGGAAAAGGTCCTGAAGACGCTGAAGACGACAGGATGGAGCAAGGATGCCAAGGAAAGGTAAGGCAAGGTGAGTAGGAGAGTTTGTTATTTTTAATCACTTCCCTGGGCCTCCGATTATTATACTCTGGGGTCTGAGGAGACCCCAGAGTATAGTAATAGCACTGAAGTGGAGTGTGGCTGTTGGGAGCATATTCTACTGGGTGGGGGCCACTGTGGGGAGTATATAATACTGTGTGGGGGCCACTGTGGGGAGTATATAATACTGTGTGGGGGCCACTGTGGGGAGTATATAATAGAGGGTGGGGGCCACTGTGGAGCTTATACTCCATACAGTGGCTCCTTCATTTTTTATTTTAATTACGCTGGGGCAGGTGAAAAAAAACAAAACCAAAAAAAAAAACCCAAAACTTTCTCTCCTGTCCCCAGTGTCTCCCAGCGTGGTTCGGTCCTGCAGTTCTGTTGTTTTCTTCCAGCTGAAGTTCCCCCTGCACATGACTATCTTTGATGTGACGTGACCCCTGAGGCCAATCAGCGGCCTAAGGTAAGGGACCTGGGACGTCACAGCCAGTGGGGACTTCCGGCAAAAAGAAAACAGCGGAGCTGCAGGACCGGACCATGCTGGGAGGACACCGGAGCACCGGAGAGAGGTGAGTATGTTTAGTATGTTTTTTTTGGGGGGGGGTAGGGGGGATTCACCTCCCCCCGGACTAATTATAAAAAAGAAAAAAATTATACTGGACAACCTCTTAAACCCCTTAATGACCGGGCCATTTTTTGTTTTTGAATTTTCGTTTTTCCCTCCCCACATTCCAAGAGCCATAACTTTTTCATTTCTCAGTTCACAGAGTCACATGATGGCTTATTGTTTGCGAAACAAATTGTACTTTGTAATGTCACTATTCAATATGCTGTGCAATGTACTGGGAAGCTGGAAAAAAATTCAGAATGAGGTGCAATTGGAGAAAAACTGCATTTGCGCCAAATTCATATGGGTTTAATTTTTACAGCATTCACTGTGTGGTAAAAATGACATGCTACCTGTATTCTGCGGGTCAGTACGAACACGGCGATACCAAATTTATATAGTATTTGTAATGTTTTGATACCTTTTAAAAAATTAAAAACTTTGCTAAATAGAAAAAAAAATTTTGCATCGCCATATTGTGTCACCTGTAACTTTTTCATATTTACATGTATGGAGCTGAGTAAGGCGTCTTTTTATGCGGGACAATGTGACGTTTTTAGTGATACCATTTGGGGAAATATCTGATGGTTTGATCATTTTTTATTCAGTTTTTTATAGGAGACAAAGTGTTGAAAAAAACGCTATTTGGCCATTTTGATTTTTTTCCCCGCTACGCCGTTCACCGTATGGGATAAATATTTTAATATTTTAATAGTTCGGGCATTTTGGAGCACGGGGATACCTAAAGTGTTTATGCTTACTTTTGTTTATTTACTTTTATATCTGATCTAGGGAAAGGGGGGTGATTTGAACTTTTGTGTTTTTTTTAATTTTTTCATACTTTTAAAAACTTTTTTTTTTTATACTTTTACTTGTATGATCAGACTCCCTAGGGACCTTGAAACCTAGGGAGTCTGATTGATCATACTATTCACTGCGATACTACTGTATCGCAGTGAATAGCAAAATGCCTTCACTGCTATTAGACGATGCCTCTGGCATCGCCTAATAGCTGTAATGTAATGACAGGCCTGGGAGCCTTCAATAGGCTCCCGGCTGTCATGGCAACCATGCGTTGCCCTCCGATGACGTTCTGGAGGGCGGCGATCAGGTAAAAATGGCGGCGCCCGTGGCGGCTGCGCATTTTAGATTCCGCGGTCCCATTTGACCGCGACATCTTAAGGGTTAACATCCGCGATCGGTGCAGGCATTATACAGCCGGCACCCGCGGTGTATGGAGAGAGCTCAGCTCCTGAGCGCTCTCCATACATCGTCATGTGACTCAGGACGTACTATTACGCCATGGGTCGTTAAGGGGTTAAAGTGTGGGGCATTAGGGGGGCCCTGGGGGTATATTAAAGGGGTTGTCCAGGCATAATTTGTTATGGTTTATCCTCAGGATAGGCCATAGATATCTGATCTGTAGGGGGCTGACCCCGGACCGATCAGCTGTACGGAGCCACTTCTGATGCCCGTACTGTACACAATACAGGGCCAGAAGCAGAAAGCTCTGTTACTCCTCTGGTACAAGCTGGGTGTTGGACCCCCACTGATTGGATACTGATGACCCACCCTTTTAAGGGTGGTTTTATACTTAAAGCTACAAAACGTGCAGGTCAGCGCGTGTATTAGCTGGGCACCTTCACTGTATCTCAGCACTTATTGAAGTCAGTAGATGCTGAGCTGCAGTGAAGGCGCCTGGCTGCTATACAGTGGATGGAGCTTTCTGCTTCCGGCCCTGTGTTGTGTACAGAACGGGCGCTGGAAGTGGCACCGAACAGCTGATGGGGCCATGTGTCAGCCCCCTACCGATCAGGTATTTATGGCCTATCCTGAGCATAGGCCATAAAAAAGATTAACCCTGGACAACCCCTTTAATATGCATCACACAGTTTAATGTCCCCCCCACAGGATGTTAGACTCCATCGCTGCTCCCACACAATATAATGACCCCATCACTGTTCCCCTACAGTATGGGGGACCAGTGAAGAGGCCACTATGTGGGGGGACCAGTGAAGTGACCATAGAAAAATTTGGCCCAGACAACCCCTTAAAAGAGGTTGTCCATAAACTGGAGCGACCACTGTGTCGGCCGCCAGGGAGGTGTAAAAATAAGAAATTTTTAAAAAAAAGCATACTCACCTGTCTCCAGCACCCCGTTGTCCCCTGCCTGTGTCTTCAGTCTCATGGTGGCGCCTCATTTCTGGAAATCCTGTACCTAATTGATCTTAGTGGTCACATGAGGTGCAGGACTCCCAGCAAGGAGTCGCTGGCACGAGACTGAATGGACCCTGGCAGTGGACAATGGAGCGCCGGGACAAAGTAGTATGCTTTTTAATTTACTTATTTTTTACTTTACACCTCCCGCCAGCTACATGGGTTGCTCCAATTCCTAGACAACCTCTTTAAAGAATTTATCCATCTTTCTAATATTGATGGCCTGTCCTTAAGATAGGCCATCAATATTACATCTGCGATGATACAACATTCAGGACCTCTGCAGATTTTCCAGGACAGTGTGGCTACAGGTAAAGGTTGCAATTCTTGGAGCCACGCTGTTCACTTGCCATACAAGGTGTAGCAGTAGGTTTAGGTAGTGCAGTTGTGCACATGGTATAGTGGGTGAGCAGCATGGCTCCCGACATGTTATTACCTTTAGCTGCCCTGTCTCGGTACCGCTGATCTGCAGGGGTCCTGATGGTGGGCCCCTAGAAACAATTCCACTGGTGGGCCCTAGACGTCCCAGTCTGACACTGTAATTAGTGGACACACTTTGATTTAACATGTCCCTTTGGTCACATTATTTTCAGGGGTATCATCATTTATGTCCAGGCCTGTTTCATGAGTTTTCTTTTTAAAAAAATTCCGTTGAAGCATGGTTGAAAAGCAATGTCTGACTTTCATTTGTTCATTTTCATAGAATTTTTATATATTATTACTTTTGTCAGATTCAAGTTATTTCTGTGACCATTGTGGGTTTTTCTTTCATTAAACGAGGGGTACCAACAATTTTGTCCACGTGTGTATCTCTGGCACTGGGGCACATACCGGGAAAGTGACAGGCTTTCTAGCGATATGTAAAACCACGCATTGATGAGGGCATGAAATGTCCTCTTTAAGGTTTTCTACTTGAGAAGACAAAAATAAAGAAGTTTTCTGCTGATCTCCTGGTTCTCATTTCTGGTCTGTTGTCCTGGTTAACCTTCTTGGCTTCTGATTTGGATTTGGTTCTGACTTCTTGGATGTGACTTTGGCTTGGGCTCTGATTCTCCTTTGATGCTCATTTTGGCAACTCCTTACAAAATGTTTAATTATTTATATTTTCAAAAATGTATAACTTTTATTTGTCTACAATTTTAAATATGGTTAACTTTGTGGGGACAATACTTTAAGACCCAAATAAGCCCAGTCCTAAAGGAAATAAAGGGGTTATCAGCTTTTATAAGCGCTGATGTCCCTCCCATAAAGTAGTATATCAATTTTAGATTGATGGGGGTGCAACTGTTGAGACTCCCACAGATTAGTTTTTTCCACGAGCATGAGCTGCAGTGCAACTTTTCACAACAGCGGTTGTGAACACTACTGCCTGTATCCCATTCAAGTCTACCTTATGGATTTATAAAAAACAAACAAAAAAACTTACCTACATTCTTAAGGTGTTAACAGAAGATAAGGGGTAAAAAATGGCATTAATCTTGCTACACCTACAATACATCCTTACATTGTTTTTTTGCTAGCTTTTTAGTCCATGCTACTACTAAATATGAACCAGAAGCAAACATGAACTCTGATCAAAGATATGTTTCATTAGGGTCATGTGATTGCATTGCCTTGGCAGGTAAAGGTTTGTGCCTGCCTTCCTAAATAGTTAAAGTGCAAGGGTGATTTCAAGGATATTTCATCACAGATTTGCTGACTGTGCATCACAGTATATTTACAACAGCATCATCTGGCACCATTTAAAGAGGATTTGTCTCCAATTGCAAAATAGTAAATGACATACATCATTTAATCCTCGCTGTGCCCCAATTTGGAGTACTTATTTTTAAAATCCAGCCACCTGTTCAAAAGATGTAGTCCCTGGATGGTTATATATAAATTACTTCTTATTCACCAATTGGACAGGAACCCTTTATTTTTTTATGAGAAAACAAAAAGTTCCTGCCCACTTGGAGAGTAAGAGCCAATTTACATATAATATTCCAAGGGTTATGTCATTTGAATGGGTCTACAATTTTCAAAAATTAAAATGCCAGTTTGATCAGGGGCATGGCCAGAATCAAATGATATTTGTCATTTATAATTGGACTTGGTGACCAATCCTCTTTAATATTCCATTGTAAGCAAACAGGCTTTTATAACTGATTATCTCTAAGATGGTCACAGAAAAGCTATAATTACACCAGAATATAATAAAATAAAAAGTCTTTAAGGCTAAGGCCCCATGTAGCAGGTCGCAGTGAAAAAGCACTGCGGCAAAAACTGCAGCGGAAACGCATCGCGGTTTTTCCCGCAACAATTTCCGTTTCAATTATACCTATAGGTAGAGTGCTGCAATTTCCAAAAATGCAATGATTTTGGAAATCGCAACATTTCCGCTCTGGGTATTTTTCTACAATGTGTGGATGAGCCTAATAAAGGAAAAGAGATAATACTTAGCTGCGGTTACAAATGATGCAGTGGTGTAAGTACTGCTATAGTGGCTGCTAAGAGGCCTTCAACCTTAGGATGGTCCCCTGCTGCTTTTTTTTTTTTTTTTTTTTTTTTTTAATAGGACGTTACCTGCTGGAGTAACATTATACTGTGTGGAGGGGCCAAAATGGAGTATTATGCTTTGTGGAGGGTCCACTATATGACATTATATTGTGTGAAGAAGCCACTATGTGACATTATACTGTGAGGAGGGGCTGCTATGGGACATTATAGTGTGTGTAAATGGGGCGTTATACTGTGTGGAGGGGGGGCCCCAAGTCAAAAGTTTGCTAAGGGGCCCAGTCTTTGCTAGTTAAGCCCTTGAAATGATGCAAAATGGTTCACATGATGAAAATGGGGGGCCCCATTGCATATTATGCTCTGATATACACCCATCTTATTCAATAACAACCTTGTATGGCAAGTGAACAGCATGGTTCCTAGAATTGTTACCTTTACCTGTAGCCACACTGTCCTGGAAAAGCTGATCTGCAGAGGTCCTGGCTGTTGTATCATCGCAGATATAATATTGATGGCCTATCCTAAGGACAGGCCATCAATATTAGAAAGATGGATAAATCCTTTAAAGAGGTTGTCCAGGAATTGGAGCAACCCATGTAGCTGGCGGGAGGTGTAAAGTAAAAAATAAGTAAATTAAAAAGCATACTACTTTGTCCCTGGCGCTCCATTGTCCACTGCCAGTGTCCATTCAGTCTCGTGCCAGCGACTCCTTGCTGGGAGTCCTGCATCTCATTTGATCGCTAAGACCAATTAGGTACAGGATTTCCAGAAATGAGGCGCCGCCATGAGACCGAACAGACACAGGCAGGGAACAACGGGGTCCTGGGGACAGGTGAGTATGCTTTTTTTTTTTTTAAATTTTCTTATTTTTACACCTCCCTGGCGGCCGACACAGTGGTCGAATCACAGAGGTGAATCCCCCCCCCCCCCCCCCCCCAAAAAAAAACCCACACTAAACATACTCACCTGTCTCTGGTGCTCCGGTGTCCTCCCAGCACGGTCCGGTCCTGCAGCTCCACTGTCTTCTTTTTCCAGAAGTCCTCACTGGCTGTGACGTCCCAGGTCCCTTCCCTTAGGCCGCTGATTGGCCTCAGGGGTCACGTGACGTCACAGGTAGTCACGTGCAGGGGGAACTTCAGCTGGAAGAAAACAACAGAACTGCAGGACCGAACCACGCTGGGGTACACTGGGGACAGGAGAGAAAGTTTGGGGTTTTTTTTTTTTTTTGGTTTTGCTTTTCACCTGCCCCGGCGTAATTAAAAAAAAAAATGAAGGAGCCACTGTATGGAGTATAAGCTCCACAGTGGCCCCCACCCAGTATTATATACTTCCCACAGTGGCCTCCACCCAGTATTATATACTCCCCACAGTGACCCCCACCCAGTATTATATACTCCCCACAGTGGCCCCCACCCAGTATTATATACTCCCCACAGTGGCCCCCACACAGTATTATATACTCCCCACAGTGGCCCCCAGCCAGTATTATATACTCCCCACAGTGGCCCCCAGCCAGTATTATATACTCCCCACAGTGGCCCCCACCCAGTATTATATACTCCCCACAGTGGCCCCCACCCAGTATTATATACTCCCCACAGTGGCCCCCACACAGTATTATATACTCCCCACAGTGGCCCCCACACAGTATTATATACTCCCCACAGTGGCCCCCACACAGTATTATATACTCCCCACAGTGGCCCCCACCCAGTATTATATACTCCCCACAGTGGCCCCAACACAGTATTATATACTCCCCACAGTGGCCCCCAGCCAGTATTATATACTCCCCACAGTGGCCCCCACACAGTATTATATACTCCCCACAGTGGCCCCCAGCCAGTATTATATACTCCCCACAGTGGCCCCCACACAGTATTATATACTCCCCACAGTGGCCCCCACACAGTATTATATACTCCCCACAGTGGCCCCCACACAGTATTATATACTCCCCACAGTGGCTCCCACACAGTATTATATACTCCCCACAGTGGCCCACACCCAGTATTATATGCGCCCAATAGCCCCCCTCCGCTTCAGTGCTATTATTATACTTTGGGGTCTCCTCAGACCCCAGAGTTTAATAATCGGAGGCCCAGGGGAAGTGATTAAAAATAACAAACTCTCATACTCACCTTGACTTACCTTTCCTTGGCATCCTCGCTCCATCCTGTCGTCTTCAGCGTCTTCAGGACCTTTTCCGACGTCGCTGCTGAGGCCTGTGATTGGGCCTCAGCGGTCACGTGGGGGCGCACTGACGTCATTACGCGGCCGCGCCCCATGTGACCGCTGGGGCCTAATCACAGGCCTCAGTCACATGACGGAGGAACGCCAGAGAAGACGCTGTGCCCAGGAGAGGTGAGAATATGTATTTATTGTTTTCAGTCACCTCCCCTGGGTGCCCTGCCCTGCCATCTATTGGAAAGGGGCCTGCGATATGCCCTGGCCCCTTTCCAATAACAGTATGTATAGCGGTCGGGGAACCAGGCTTTCCCCGAACACTATCATAGTGGTCCGGGGCCCCGGCCATCTCCAGCTGGCCACGGGCCCCATACCCCGCCGAGCCCGGTTGTTACACCACTGGTCAGGGGCCCGATCGGGATGGTCAGGATCCCGATCAGGCCCCCATGACTTGAGGACTAATAGTCGGGGCTCGGGGCCCACCGGTGGATTCACCGGTTCCCGGTAGGCCAGTCCGACCCTGGTTCCGCCCTTATATGGCTGAAACTATTATAAGTGAGGAACTTATATTTAAAGAGAGGAACTAATAAAAGGGGGGGCTATTATTGTTATATATAAAAGGGGGAACTATTATTTATAATGGTGGAGACTGTTATGTATAAGGGGGCTATTATTTATAAGGGAGGGAACTGTTGTATATGATAGGACTATTACAAGTGGAAATTATTATATATAATGAGGGCTATTATAAGGGTGAAACTTATTTATAAGGCGAAATAATAAATGTGAATAGAAAGGTTGTTGCGCAAATATAAACAAAAAAGTATTAAATAGAACTAAAACGTAACTTTTAATTTTTAAAGTACGTATAAAATGTGTGTTAAAGCACTATGATGAAACACACGCAATGGTTATCCGCTCAAGTGATATAAAATATAGTACCCACTCAGAGAGTATGCATATTGTTCACCCCAAAATAGTGCTCACATTTAAATCAGCAGCATCTATAGCATATGCACCTTTAGGTGTTAAACTAATATACACCTCTGTAGCATGTCCTGATTATGAGGCTATATCGTGCAATGAAAAGGTGTGGGTGACGTTTACATATATTAACTAAGTCACCTCTCTGTTCAGATCATGGTTGATACTTGTAAATAATTAATAACCATGAAAATGAGAGTTTACCCACAATAGTCTCTATAAATAGGACAAATATATATATAAAAGTATCATTTTGCAAATGAGAGAGAATCCACTATTGACCTCATGGTCTCCCTGCCAATTAAAGCCCAGCTACATTGCCTCCTGATAGCTGCCTATTTCCTATCCTACATGTTTCGCAGGTCAGTTTGTAACCGCTCATCAGGGGTATTCAGTTGCTATCTATCCATAATGAGTTATATCGGCATGTGAGCTACATAAAACGGGCAGTCGGTGGCCACCGGCTAGTGTCACCAACAGACTCGTCCGTGCATCGGTGCTAGTATGACCGCAAGGCGCGGCCGGATCTCCTGTGGTTTAAATGCACCACCTAGCGGATACACGCCCACCTAGGTGGCGAACCTTCATTGGACAGTGATGACCATACCCCTGTGAAGCTGACACGCCTTCTGCATAGTCGACTGTCCAATCGGGTCATAGCCGCATCATCAGTGGGCGGAGCTAAAGCACGTCCAATCAGAATTCAGCTATGCCTTTAGTGGGCAGAGTCGACAGGTCCTGCAGACGTCCTTCCTTTTCATTGCACGATATAGCCTCATAATCAGGACATGCTACAGAGGTGTATATTAGTTTAACCCCTAAAGGTGCCTATGCTATAGATGCTGCTGATTTAAATGTGAGCACTATTTTGGGGTGAACAATATGCATATTCTCTGAGTGGGTACTATATTTTATATCACTTGAGCGGATAACCATTGCGTGTGTTTCATCATAGTGCTTTAACACACATTTTATGCATACTTTAAAAATTAAAAGTTACGTTTTAGTTGTTTTATTTATAAGGCGGGTTATTATTTATAAGGGAGGAACTATTTATAAGACATCTATAATAAGGAGGAAATTATTACATACAATGCAGCTATTATAAGAGGGAAACTTTATAAGTGGGGTATTGTTAAAGGGGCTATTATTTATAAGGAGGAACTATTATGGATAAAAGGAGAGTTATTGACCCCAGAATATGCAACATCAGGTAATGACCTCACCAATGGTGCCCTCACTAAGATATGAGAGACTGAAATGTCAAGTTAGACATAGACTTACAGCAGGCATTTTTTGATTTTCGTTTTTGACTCTCCACCTTCCAAACCCAATAAATTTTAGATTTTTATGATCACAAAGCTGGGACAAATTGTACTTCGTAATGGTACCATTTAATATTCTGTACAATGTACTGGGAAGTTGGAAAAAAAATCAGAATGGGGTGGAATTGGAGAATTACTGCATTTGCATGAATTTCTTACAGCCTTCATTTTTACAGAGTTCACTAAGCAGACAAAATGACATGTTACCTGTATTCTATGGGTCATTACGATTTCAGAGATATCATAGTTTTGTTTTTTCATTTTAACCTCTTTGAAAAAAAATCCAAAACTTTGCAAAAAAAATTTCTTGCCACACACACACACACACACACACACACACACACACACACACACACACACACACACACACACACACACACACTTTTTAAAATATTTCCATGTTAGTTATACCATTTTGGTCGAATGTCTATTGCTTTGATCGCTTTTTATCCACATTTTTATGGTAGGTGAAATGGTGTTAAAACGGCATTTAAGCACTCTTGACTTTTTTTCCTCCACTACAGTGTTCACAATAAGGGAACAATATTTTTATCAGTTTGTATATTGGGAGTTTTCAGACACAGGAATACCTAAAGTGTAGAGAGAGGGAGGTGATTTGATTTTTATTTATTTTAATTTTTTTTTGTACTGTAATTATTAGGGATATTGAACCCCAGGTGGTCTGATCACTAATGCAATGCATTATAATGCTAATGCACTGCAAAAAGATGGAATTTCTATTACTGGCTGATTAGAGCAACCTTAATAGAAATGAAAAGAAGACAAGTGCCTTCAATAGGCTCCCGGCTGTCATAGTAACGAATTGCCAGCCCTAGATCTCACTTCTTGGGCTGGCAATTCACAGGAAATTGTCAGCGCCCAAGCGCCACTGTGAAAATGGTACCTCGTTCAGTTTTGACCAGAGCGCGGGGTGTTTAATGCCCACGATCAGTGCCTGGGCATTGCCAGGGGTTCTCTTTGTCTATCTAAATGGGTTAAAACCTTAGATTGGTATATGCAAATTTACTTTAAGTACGCACGGGGGGAGAGCAGCTTCATCTAGTCATGCAATCATCGCACTAGATTACTCCCTGTGCAGCATGATTGACATTTCCCTGACTGTCAGCCTGATACCCCACCTAACTGCTGGTCTCACAGGGTATGATTTAGGGCAATCACTGCATGACTAGCTGAAGTTGCTCCCCACTTTGCAAAAAAAAAAGCTTAGGTTTTAAAAGCTTATAGCCTGACTTTTCGGCAACAGAAAGCTTAGAGTTTATTGATGGCCATGTGATTGCAGGATTTAAAACCATGAATGTCCATAGGTATATTCACATGTCAATTTTTTTGGTTGGACCATTTTTCACAGCCATCAAAAAAATTCACATAGATAGAGCTATGTGAATAGACCCATAGACATTTATGGGTTTTAAAACAGCCATCTTGTGAATAAGCCCTTTCAATGGACCCATGTGGCACTGTCATAAATATAGGGACACCATAGGAAAGGTCATTACTTGATTCTACGTATGCTGGAGCCAGTTTAGGGTGGAAAAAAAAACCTGACAGATTCCTTTTAAAAATTTCTTTTTGTGGCCATATGTAATGTCTCTGCCTGTTCGGGTCTCTGCACCACCTTCCGCTCGCACGCTGCGGTGCAGGAGGTGTATTCAGCTTGATTCCTTGCTTAAGGTTCTTGTTGCTCAGTCTGAACATTGTCCTATGTACTATGTAATTGAATTTCAGCCACACCCGTCTCCTGTACCTTGTTTCTTTCTGCTCCTCATATAGTTAATCTTAGCTTTGCCTGTGTGGTTGACAGCCTGTCTACCAATCAAGTCTGGGGCAGGTCCTGGACTTGCTATAAACAGGTCATCAGCTCACTCACGATCGCTGGCTAGTGTGACTCTGTCCTGTGACCTTGTCCTTGCTAAGCTGTTCCTTGCTATTGTATTGTATTGCTTACCTCTGACCTTTGGCTTCCCTTGACTACTCTTTTAGATTTCGATTTTGTACTGCTTTATCTCTCTGGCTTTTGACCTTTGGTTTTCTGACTCCTCTTCTGTGTTTGTCTTGCCTTGTTCTGTGTGTCGCTTATTTAGAGAAGGGATTGGCTCCAAGTTGTCGGCTGTCAGTCAGGCAAGTAGGCAGGGACAGGGGCTGGATCAAGTTTAGGGCATACTGTCTCTGTCTTTCCCTTCCTCCCAGGTTTCTGCAGCAGCACTGGGGAATTGCTCAACTGGCAATTCCCTTACACCATATTGTGATACTGGTAATTTTTTTTTTTTAATTTGTCCATTCACCATTCTGTGTTGTTGTTTTTATGAATAAAATTTAGGGAAATGTTTTGATCCCTATTTATTCATTTTTTGTTGTTTATTTGTATATGTAATCTAGGTAAAAAGGTGATTTTAATTTTAAAACACATATACAGTGAGGAAAATAAGTATTTGATACACTGGCGATTTTGCAAGTTTTCCCACCTACAAAGAATGGAGAAGTCTTCATTTGTATCGTAAGTACACTTCAACTGTGAGAGAATCTAAAATAAAAATCCAGAAAATCACATTGTATGATTTTTAAATAATTAATTTCCATTTTATTGCATGAAATAAGTATTTGACACAATAGAAAAAACATAACTTAATATTTGGTACTGAAACCTTTGTTTGCAATTACAGAGGTCAGAGTGTTTCCTGCAGTTCTTTACCAAGTTTCTACACACTGCAGCAGGTTGTTGGCCAAAATTTCACAATATTCATCCTCCCTTCAATATTGTGCAGTCGTCCTGTCCCCTTTGCAGAAAAGTACCCCCAAAGTATGATGTTTCCACCCCGATGCTTCACAGTTGGGACGGTGTTCTTAGGGTTGTACTAATACTTCTTCTTCCTCCAAACACGGTGAGTGGAGTTCATACCAAAAGTTCTATTTTAATCTCATCTGACGACATGACCTTCTCCCATGCCTCCTCTGGATCATCCAGATGGTCATTGGCTAACTTCAAATGGGCCTTGGACATGTGCTGGCGTTAGCAGGGGCACCTTGCGTGCCTTGCTGGATTTTAATCCATCACGGCCTAGTGTGTTACTAAGGGTAATCTTGGACTGTGGTCCCAGCTCTCTTCAGGTCATTGACCAGGTCCTCCCATGTAGTTCTGGGCTGATTCCTGACCTCTCTCAGAATCATCCTTAGCCCACAAGGCGAGATCTTGCATGGAGCCCCAGACCAAGGAAGATTGACAGTAATCTTGTGTTTCTTCCATTTACTAACAATTGCGCCAACAGTTGTTGCCTTATCACCAAGCTGCTTGCCTATTGTCCTGTAGCCCATCCCAGACTTGTGTAGGTCTACAATTTTGTCCCTTGTGTCCTTAGACAGCTCTTTGGTCTTGGCCATGGTAGAGAGGTTGGATTGTGTGGACAGGTGTCTATTATACAGGTAATGAGTTCAAATAGGTGCAATTAATACAGGTAATGAGTGCAGAGTAGGAGGGCTTCTTAAAGAAAAATTAACAGCTGGGAGATGGTTGCTGGTTGGTAGGTGATCAAATACTTAATTCTTGCAATAAAATGCAAATTAATTATTTAAAAATCATACAATGCGATTTTCTGGATTTTTTTTACATTCTGTCTCTCACAGTTGAAGTGTATCTGCAATAAAAATGACAGACCTCTCCATCCTTTGTAGGAGGGAAAACTTGCAAAATTACAAGTGTATTAAATACTTATTTTCCCCACTGTATATGTCAGAGCCGTAAATAGAGGTTCAGCAAACACGTCCGAGTTGACCCTCAACTCAGGTATAACAATATTACTACCATAACGTGACCATATAGTGGTAGATACCTGCTGTACACAGTTGGTGTAGACTTCTGTCGAGCCTCGCTTTGTCCCCAGTCTTGTGCTCCCCACTTGCCCTTTTCTTACCTCCAGTTCTCTCCTGTCACATGAGAGGAGAAGTTTTAGACTCCATCTCCGGCTTCTGTTCTTGATCTGACATCACGCATCTCCAGCATACTCGCAAGTGGAGGGTGGGGGAGGGAGGAGGATATCAGATACTTTTACAGTGAGGTCGTGCACTGTGTGTGTTCCGGGGAAGGTGATCAGAATCAATATGGGCTCACCTCTGTGTGTAGGTGCCTCTGTCGCAGTTGATCAAGGAATCTAAAGGTTTGCTGCAGGTGCTTGCTTTCTAATACTGCTGTAAGGTATGGATAGGACACAGTTTCTAAGTCCTCCCCATAACAAATTAGTGACACTGTGATGTAAAAGTACGTCCTGTCTTGCTAAGGCCCCATACATATGACCAAGTGTGCTTCTGATGTGGGGTCAAGTTTGCAGAAGAATGCATTTTAATGACACTCAGAGACATCCCAGTGTCATCCGACTGCATTCCTTGATGCACTCAATTCTATGGGGGCTTCAAATCCATTCTCTTCTGATGAAACCGATGATTATGGAGCAAGTCCTGTCCTGCTCCATATCATTGGAACAGAATGAATTGAAGCATCCATAGAGGTGAGTGCATCACAGAATGCACTTGGATGTCACTCCGAGTATCATCTGAGTGCGTTCCACTGCAAACTCAGCCCCACGTCAGAAGCACACTCTGTTGTGTGAATGGGACCTTAGGGGTTAAAGAGCTCACTGAATTCCAATGTGGTACTGAAATAGGGTGGCCCTATTGCAACAAGTTGGTTTATGAAATTTCTTCCCTCTCAGATATATTTCACAATCAATTTCGAGCGGCATTATTAAAAAGTGGAAGTGTTAAGGAATCAGAGCAACTAAGCCATGGAGGTGGTGGACCACGTAATTCTAAAGGGGCTTTTTTTTGCATTATAATGTTTGTTTTATTAAAGAACAAGGTACAAGTAAGTAGGGCAGGAGAGGAAGAAGGAAGAGGATGAGGGAAATGAGGATCAAAGGGTTGGGACTTAAGGGAGAGTAGGGGAACATAATAAATAGTCTGTATTGGGGCTCCAATGGTATGACTGGTTAGAAACTTTGGGAAAAACAGAAACTATGTAAAAGGGGAATAGTAGGGGAAAGGAAGGAGACATTCTTGTTCAATAGGAAAGAGTTAAAGGGGAGCTGGAGACATGGGGGCAGAAGAGAAAAAAAAAAAAAGGGTCGGGGGAAGTAATTTCCTTAGTCTACGCCCCTCCCCCCAGACTCCATGGACTCGTGCAGAAGGATCTGTGTAAATGGAAGATATGGAAACGATTACCTAGTGAAACCAAGTCCTCTGAAATTGAGGAGCGTGGGGGGAATCAGAGTGTATCAAGCTTTCCATGCGGCAGATTTCATTGACCTGCCACAGCCAGTGAGATAACAATGGGGTCTTTGAGGATCGCCAACAGGTGGGGGGATACAAGCCTTAGCTGCATTAAGTAGGTGGTTAAGACTGCGTATGATCTGCTGGACCTCTATGCAGAAAGAGCTGAGTCTAGAGCAGCTTCAGAAGAAGTGTAGAAGGATTCCCTTTTCGAGGCCATATTGCCAGCATAACGGTGACACTGCTGGGAACATTTTATGTAGGACACTGGGAACTCTATACTAGTGGGTTAGGATCTCACAGTTTGTTTTCTGGTAAGAACTACTAAGAGAAGTCTTATAGACCAAAGCCTTAGATCTCTATATTTCCCAGACAATAAGAGACCCAAGACTCTTTCCCATTTGACAAGAAATGGGGAACAAAGTTCTCCGTGGGTGTAGCTAGCAGTTGGTATATGCTGGATAGGATATGTTGTATCAGGCCTGTACCTGAGTATAAAAACTCCAGGAGAGGTAAGGGATCTAATAGGAACCCTATCTGCAGGAAAGGAGGAGAAAAAGGGAGTATACCCCTTCTACACTCGAATGCCGTGACGAAATTTGAGGGTCGAGATGGTGACCACCCCACAACCATCCCGTTGCATTCCTAAATGAGCTTATTCTGAGCCAACCTACCCGGAATCGTGCTCAAAAGACTGGGGCGTCGAGGCAAGGAAGAGACTCCGGATTGCCCAAAACTGGGAATAGCAGAGAAGGGCGCTGAGAAACCGAGGAGTGACCCTGACAGCAATCAAAGATTTGCAATATTGCATAAATAGTAACGTGAGAGCGCTTCCAATAAGGCCTAGTGACCCATGGAAGTATCCCTGTTCTATCAATACTCAGGCTTTAAGCTGATGATACCTATACCAACTGACAATCTTAGACAGGTGGGCAGCTCAGTAGTACAAGGCCATATCAGGCAAAGCAACGCCACCCCAATTCTTTGGGAGGGAGAGCAACTTACACTGGAGGTGGGGAGGTCCATTGCTCCACACAAGGGAGAGAAACAACTTGTAAACATCTCTATGGAACGTTGAGGGGAGAAATATCGGTAGGCTCTGCATCGGGTAGAGAAGACAGGGCAAAACATTCATTTTTAGTGCTCCTATATGTCCAAACCAGGAAAGGTATCCCTGACCATATCTGTAAATCCTCCCCAACAGTCTGCAGTAGAAAAAGGGAAATTACGGCAAAGGCGTTCTCCACCTGTGGAGGCAAGTGGATGCCAAGTTAGCAGATGAAGTCTGTAGCCCATGTGATGATTCCACTTAAATATGGCTATAACTCAAAGATGTATTTTGATCTCTGGGTATCGTATCTCCTTCTTACTTCCATTTACTCATAATGTGTGCAGCTCTAATCTTAGATGTATGTTGTCAGTATTGGCAACAATGTAACAATAGGGCTTTGTATCCATCCCAGAATAGCTCCATTGAATTCCTACATAGCCCTGGGTGATCAAATACACATGCATTGTTCAGCCTGGGCTGTTGATCAGACATGGTTGATAACATCTAGAAGGCATTGTGTCATTCCACTTAATCCCATCTTCTTACAAAGAATCTTGACTTAAGTGCGTTAGTCAATCAGACTTGCTGTCGCCGGTGACCTCATTCTGGGTGGTGTAATCAAGGGTATAAAAGATGAGGTAAGAGGTCAATGGGAGAGACTACAGGAGAATACTATGAAGAGAATACTATGATGAGAATACTGTGCAGAGACTACTGGGATATACTGTGATGAGCATGCAGGCTGGAATGCTGTGATGCTGTTGCTAGGAGCCTCCACTGGTTAACTCCACATGTTATGTGTGAGTGTTGGATTATAGAGCTACATCAAGGATATGTGTGGTAAAGTAATTATTTCAATTTTATTCCCTTTTTATTTATTGTACTGTATCTTGTAACTAGTAACTGTTAATGCTTGTATATATCTGCATATCTGTTCTGAACTGCATGTGTTAGATGTTAATACCGACCCATTTAGGGGTTAATAAATATACAAAATTTAGAAAGCTTGTCTTGTATTTATCTTGTGAACCCGGCACTCACTGGTGGTGTGTGGTTTTTTTTATGAAAGAAATCTCAGGTGTGGGCCAGAGCGGTGTTGGCGCACTGAGGATCTTTCACACCCATCAAAATTGGAAATTGGACTGTAGGAGGTGTTTCTGATATGGGAGGGATATTAAGCGTCATAGCCTCAGATTTCTCCATATTAATCTTAAAATTTGATATGGCGTGACATATTGTAAGCTCCTCAACAAGACCAGGAAAAGAAATGTGTGGAGAGGTAATAAAAAACGATAGATTGTCTGCATACGCAGCAGACTTAATAGAATGACCTCCAAAAGTGAGTCCAGAGAAGTCAACATTATTCTTGATCCTGCGGAGGACATATTCCAGAGACATAGCAATGATCAATGGGGATATAGGGTAGCACTGATTAAAAAAGGACATAATATACAAAAATACATATCACAGAAAAAAGGCCACACTTACCAAATACCATATGAAACATGGCTGTCCAGAATGCAGACAGACCACATAGCAGTACTGTATATGACATGCACTGTCAGCTGTGTTCTCTTGTACACTGGCTAAAGTGAAAGTGCGAGTATATACACATCCGCTTTAACCAGTGATATCTAAAAATCTATCTGGGCTCCAGAGTTAGAGCCGTTTAAAGTTAAAGTTAATGTATCAATGAACGTGTTCTACTCGGGGTGATCTGTAATGTACTTAGATCAAGCCCTGAATCCTGCTCATTCATAACTGTAGGGGGGTTAAAGTATTTTTAGCTTTACCTAGGAAACAATGAGGTCAGCGAGATCAGTGAATGATTGGAGAGTGGTGAGGTGTGGATGTCTGCCTGGATCACTTTGTCTAGAAGTAAATGGCAGATGAAGAGGTAATCTATCTTCAAGAACATGTCGGGGGTGGAGGAGAAATAGGAATAATTCTATGCATGTGGGTACAGAATGCATCAGGTGTCAATCAATTGGTGAGAGTGAAGGGTCTACTGCATTGACCAGAGCTGGGACTGGGACAGAGGATACATTCACGTAGAGATATCTAATCTGAACCCAAGGCCACGTTCATATTCCCTCCCACGACCAACAGTCCCTCTCTATTCTTCTGGAGCCGCTCTAGATAGTCTGCCAGAGCAGGTAGTCGGCAGATATAAGTTGGCCAAGGCCACTGTCTGTGAGAACAACTACCCCTTGAGAAACGAGAATCTACCCTGGGGGTTGGCCTGGGTGTCAGAGTTCAGGGAGCAGATCGAACTATCAAAATGGAGACTTTGCGCAAGTGTAAGTCCTCTGAACAAATGCGGTATTATGGGAAAAACGGTTGCTAAATATTCTGGGTACCTTATCTTTGCAAAAGTGCATCTCCTGCAGAAAAACAGTCTAGGCTTGAAGTTGCCACAAGTCCTGCAGAAACATGGTGTGTTTATAAACGTTGTAGGACATAATATGCAGATCAGCTGCCATGGCGTATCCGCTGCAGCCTAAAACCTAAAAAGGGGGGAGCGTGTGTAGTAGAACAGGGGGTGAAGGTGGGGACTAAAGTGGGAAGGCCGGGATGGAGGGGCAAAGGGTGGTGTCAGAGGGTAGGAGGGAAGGGTGCACAGAGAGGAGAGCACATCCAAATCAGGTATCTAAGGGCTGAGAATTCAGTTCAGGGCAGTGGAATCAGTCAAACTGGCCCTGAGGAGTATGTAAGAGGGTAGTGGGTAGGACATGGAAGGAAGTGGAGACCGTCATCCATGAAGCAATTATTCTAAATGCGCTACATATCTGTCATAACACAAACACAAACAAACATTAAAAGTAGACCGGGGAAAAAAAAATCACAGGGGGTGAAACTTAGACTATGGGAGGATATTAAACCCTATACGGTCATCTAAGGGGATCATCCCAAGAGCTCCCTGTTGGATCCAGGGGATAATGGGTGGAGCGATTGCAAGAATATGGATGAGTAAGGGTACAATTCAAGGAAAGGGCTTCGGGCCACAGCTCCTGCAATTTGCAACTTCAGGGTGATGGCTGTCATCCAGTGTGGTTTCGCTGTGGTCCAGAAGGAGAGGACCTTGTGGCTGCCTTCCTTGTCCCATGACAGGTCTAGTGTACTGCTATCTGGAGCCAATCTGGGACCTCACACAGCAGGATGCCAAGAAAAGAGAAGAGTGTGGGAAAATCCTGATGAGTGTAGATTGGGAACGCAGAGCAGACTAGGAGGTGGATGGGGTATACCCAGATAGAAGTGGCATCAGTTTCGCAGATTTTGTTTAGTATTGGGCTCACATGTGGTCCTTGAGCTCTGTCCAGGAGAATCTGTTCCGCACAGTGAAATTCAAGGGGGCCAATCAGGCATGTCTTTCTCATAATGTGCTCTTTGATGCCATAGTAGTGGATGCAATAGACCACATCACATGGTCGGGCACGGTCCTAAGATTTTGAGCCCAGAGTTCTGTATACCCAATCTAGTTGAGTGTCTGGAGAATCTTATTAAATATAGCCAATACTGTGCTGCGAAATTTATCACCCTCAGCTGACTCACCGTGTGCCATGGTGTGTTCTGAGGCCTGTTTCTCCAAGGTACTCACATGGGTGCTAATCTGTTCTATAGTTCTATGCACCTCCTTCAAACATTGCTTATACAGTTTCTCCATTATGGAGATCATGGTATCAAAGAAGTCCCTGGTAGAGAGTGACCTAAGGACCTCAGCTAGGTCACAAGTCTGTGTAAAATGGTTGCAAATGGCTACCCTTTCTTTGGCATCTGTTTGCATTGTTTTTTTTTCAAATGTAAGCACTGTATGGTAAAAACTTGATGTGAAAGTATCTTTAGTATCTTTATGACAGTTTTGTGGCATGCAAGGCATTAAAAAAAAATATTTTTGGGTCCCCGCTTTTTTTTTTTCCACATAAATTGTAACCTTTTGCTTTTTTGTAACCTTTTGCTTTTGCATCCTGTTTGCCACTTTAGTAAAAAAAAAGTGGGCCTACTCTTTCAACTTCACCACGCGGAGGTCTCCATTCTTGCCATAGAAGGGAGCCTTGCTACAGAAAATGCAGTAGAGATGTTAGAACAGGTTCAGTGAAAGTTTTCATGCCTAGAAGTGGCCTCTCTCCTTAGCTATACACCTCCCTGGGGACAATGGAATCCTATATGATGTTCGTTAGGACTTTAGGTGGGGTTTCCCTTGTGATGCTGCCATGGTAACTATGTTGAGTTAAAAGCAAGGAATGGGAAGGATTCACTGAAAATGTAAAAACTCCTGTTTAGTAAGGCACAGCATACGTTATTATAGAAGTAATTGTTTAGTATTTGATTAGTGTTGCAATATAAACCTATTGATGTATTATTCTCTGATGCATTGGAGGTCTGGTTTACCTGGGGGGGGGGTGCTCCTTGCGTATAAAGCCCTTTACCCACTGGGGGCGCTCCACTGCTAGTCACGCATGTTTTTATTCTTTGTTACCCTCCTTCAGAGGAGAGACATATTCTTCTATTCCAAGAGATGCACTTTAAACTGGGGCACATTCCCAACCACCACAATAAGTACTACACAAAATGTTATCATAGTCCAAACCCAAATGCTAAGTCGTGGGTGATATACAGTCATGGCCAAACGTTTTGAGAATGACACAAATATTATATTTTCACATGATCTGCTGCCCTCTGGTTTTTATGTGTGTTTGTCAGATGTTTTTATCACATACAGAAATATAATTGCATTCATATTATGAGTAACAGAAGCTTATATTGACAGTTAGAATGAGTTAATGCAGCAAGTCAATATTTGCAGTGTTGACCCTTCTTCTTCAGGACCTCTGCAATTCTCCCTGGCATGCTCTCAATCAACTTCTGGACCAAATCCTGACTGATAGCAGTCCATTCTTGCAGAATCAATGCTTTAATTTTGTCTGAATTTATTGGTTTTTGTTTGTCCACCCGTCTCTTGATGATTGACCACAAGTTCTCAATGGGATTAAGAACTGGAGAGTTTCCAGGCCATGGACCCAAAATCTCTCTGTTTTGTTCCCTGAGCCATTTAGTTATCACCTTTGCTTTATGGCAAGGTGCTCCATCATGCTGGAAAAGGCATTGTTGAGCGCCAAACTGCTCTTGGACGGTTGGGAGAAGTTGCTCTTGGAGGACATTCTGGTACCATTCTTTATTCATGGCTGTGTTTTTAGGCAAGACTGTGAGAGAGCCAATTCCCTTGGCTGAGAAGCAACCCCACACATGAATGGTTTCAGGATGCTTTACAGTTGGCATGAGACAAGACTGGTGGTAGCGCTCACCTCTTCTTCTCCGAATAAGCTGTTTTCCAGATGTTCCAAACAATCGAAAAGGGGATTCATCAGAGAAAATGACTTTACCCCAGTTCTCAGCAGTCCACTCCCTGTACCTTTTGCAGAATATCAGTCTGTCCCTGATGTTTTTTCTGGAGAGAAGTGGCTTCTTTGCTGCCCTCCTTGAGACCAGGCCTTGCTCCAAGAGTCTCCGCCTCACAGTGCGTGCAGATGCACTCACACCTGCCTGCTGCCATTCCTCAGCAAGCTCTGCACTGCTGGTAGCCTGATCCCGCAGCTGAAACACTTTTAAGAGACGGTCCTGCCGCTTGCTGGTCTTTCTTGGGCGCCCTGGAGCCTTTTTGGCACCAATGGAACCTCTCTCCTTGAAGTTCTTGATGATGCGATAGATTGTTGACTGAGGTGCAATCTTTCTAGCTGCAATACTCTTCCCAGTTAGGCCTTTTTTGTGCAGTGCAATGATGACTGCACGTGTTTCTTTAGAGATAACCATGGTTAACAGAAGAGAAACAATGATGGCAAGCACAAGCCTCCTTTTAAAGTGTCCAGTGGTGTCATTCTTACTTAATCATGACAGATTGATCTCCAGCCCTGTCCTCATCAACACCCACACCTGTGTTAATGGAGCAATCACTGAAACGATGTTAGGTGGTCCTTTTAAGGCAGGGCTGCAATGATGTTGAAATGTGTTTTGGGGGATAAAGTTCATTTTCTAGGCAAATATTGACTTTGCAAGTAATTGCTGTTAAGCTGATCACTCTTTATAACATTCTGGAGTATATGCAAATTGCCATTAGAAAAACTGAAGCAGTAGACTTTGTAAAAATTAATATTTGTATCATTCTCAAAACTTTTGGCCATTACTGTACATTCACAAGTCTCTGATACACACAGTACTTGGCTCCCTGATAGACCCCTTATTCCTAAAACAGTGCATTCATACGCTCACTTACACTATTGCTAACTGTTGTTTTCCTAACAGGTGCTGACTTGGTCAGATTTTTCCAGATGGGGATTTTGTTACAGGTGGGGACTTCAATTTCACTCTGAACCCAGGCATGGACAAGACCTCAGAACTGAGTGCCGTCCTCCTGAGAATTCTACGAACTGTTAAATTGAGAATGTACACTTTACAGCTGGAGGAAATATGGCATATACTAAATGCACATGGTAGGAATTTCACATTCTTTTCGCATCCTCACAACACATACAGTCGTGTCGATCCCCTCCTAGGCAGTCACCATGCCCTGATGTGTTCTCCCACTGCCTCAATTGGAAATATTCTGTGGTATGACCATGCCACAGTGTTCATATCCCTATCACCTCCTAATGGGGTGCAGCACCCCGGGACATAATGATTAAACAATAACCTCCCCCGGGATGTTGTTTGTATTGTTAACTTTAAGTCGGCCATTGATACTTTCATAACTGTGCATGGTTTGCACGCCTCAACCCTCTCTTCTTAATAGGATGCCCTAAGATGTGTTCTGAGAGGAACATTCATAAAACACGGCACTAGGCTGAAAAAAGAACGGGCTCATTTAATTGTCCAACTCTTTTACAAAATACACACCCTTGAAACCACTTACAAGCAAACCTTATAAGCAGATACCTTAGCTGAACTAGAAAGGGTGTGGGAGAAGTTGAGGTCCCTGCTCAATCAAAAATACTGAAGGGGCAGGGAACTATGTTGGAGGTGCAACTACCCTAATTTAGATAAGTATGGGAGACCCTTAGTATGACTGCTGCATCCTCATATCCAAAAGGTCTAATGGCTTCTCAACCCATTACTTGGTAGACATTTTAGAGGTGCTCCCCTTGTATTACAATTGTACTCTATCCAGAGCCAATATTGGGATATGCCTCCCTTGGCACTGGCAGAGCATATGGACTAGTACGTCATTAACACTGCCCTCTCTGTTTTGGATGCAGAGTCTAGGAACAAGTTCGAAGAGGACCTTTTGGACAAGGAGATTGAGGGTGTGATTTGATCTACCCCTGTGGGAAAAAGCCCTGGCCTAGATGAGTTCACAACTGCCTTTTATAAACTTTACTGTGAGCAACACACTCCCTTTCTCATTAAGATCTTTAATTCTGTAACCACTGATTTTCCCTTTGTACAACAACCCTTGGAAGCCCACATCAGCATCCTACCAAAGCCAGGGAAAGCACTACAAAACTGGTTTATACACCAATGACCTCCTTCTATATACAGTGGGTACTGAAAGTATTCACACCCCTTTAAATTGTTCACTCTTTGTTTCATTGCAGCCATTTGCTAAAAGCAAAAAAGTTCATTTTATTTCTCATTAATGTACACTCAGCACCCCATCTTGACAGAAAAAAAAACAGAAATGTAGATATTTTTGCAAATTTAATAAAAAAGACAAACTGAAATATCACATGGTCATAAGTATTCAGACCCTTTGTTGTGACACTCATATTTAACTCACATGCTGTCCATTTCCTTCTGATCCTCCTTGAGATGGTTCTACTCCTTCACTGGAATCCAGCTGTGTTTAATTAAACTGATTGGACTTGATTAGGAATGGCACACACCTGTCTATATAAGACCTCTCAGCTCACAGTGCATGTCAGAGCAAATAAGAATCACGAGGTCAAAGGAACTGCCCAAGTAGCTCAGAGACAGAATTGTGGCACAGATCTGGCCAAGGTTACAAAAGAATTTCTGCAGCACTCAAGGTTCCTAAGAGCACAGTGGCCTCCATAATACTTAAATGGAAGAAGTTTGGGACGACCAGAACTCTTCCTAGACCTGGCCTTCCAGCCAAACTGAGCAATCCTGGGAGAAGAATCTTGGAGAGAGGTAAAGAAGAACCCAAAGATCACTGTGGCTGAGCTCCAGAGATGCAGTAGGGAGTTGGGAGAAAGTTCCACAAAGTCAACTATCACTGCAGCCCTCCACCAGTCGATGCTTTATGGCAGAGTGGTCCGAAGGAAGCCTCTCCTCAGTGCAAGACATATGAAAGCCTGCATAGAGTGTGCCAAAAAAACACATGAAGGACTCCCAGACTATGAGAAATAAGATTCTCTGGCCTGATGAGACGAAGATTGAACTTTTTGGCGTTAATTCTAAACGGTGTGTGTGGAGAAAACCAGGCACTGCTCATCACCTGCCCAATACAATCCCAACAGTGAAACATGGTGGTGGCAGCATCATGCTATGGGGATGTTTTTCAGCTGCAATTGAAGGAAAGATGAATGCGGCCAAGTACAGAGATATCCTGGAAGAAAACCTCTTCCAGAGTGCTCTGGACTTCTGGGCCGAAGGTTCACCTTCCAACAAGACAATTACCCTAAGCACACAGCTAAAATAACAAAGGAGTGGCTTCGGAACAACTCTGTGACCATTCTTGACTGGCTCAGCCAGAGCCCTGACCTCAACCCAATTGAGCATCTCTGGAGAGACCTGAAAATGGCTGTCCACCAACGTTCACCATCCATTGATTATGCTAAGACCAGGGCTGTGGAGTCGGTACGCCAAAGCCCCGACTCCGACTCCTCAATTTCCCCTGACTCCGACATACATGGCGCATGTTTAAGAGATAACTTAATTTAAGCTTTTTATCATCCTTATGATACAATAATCAAGCTATTTAGGTAGAACATAAAATATATTTATTGGATACAACTTTAGAACACAAAAAACTTTAATAAATTGCAAATATGCAAAACGCTGCAGTAAGTGGTAAAAAAAACAGTTTTCAACAAAAATGTCCTGAATAACATTTGTGGAGTCTATGAATTTGTTCTGAGAAAAAGTATCGCCTCCATCAGATCCTCCTTCAAAGATGACCTCAAATCGGATCGAATTATTTTAAGGCTAGAGAACAGCCTCTCTACACTAAAGTGGGTTGGTGGCAAAGCGGTGACCACATGGGCAAGATCTCTAACAATCTCGGGGTATAAAGGAATTGCCTCCTGCACAGTCAGTTTTGATGATCGGTTGAACTCTTCTACTTCTTTGAGAGCAAGTGAAAAATTTTGCTGAAATACAGTCAGTTTGTTTGCTATGGGAATGGAATATTTTTCTCTAAAGGAATTGCCTCCTGCACAGTCAGTTTTGATGATCGGTTGAACTCTTCTACTTCTTTGAGAGCAAGTGAAAAATTTTGCTGAAATACAGTCAGTTTGTTTGCTATGGGAATGGAATCTTTTTCTCTGCGGCAACGCTTTGCCTGATCCATATCATCCAAATACTTTTCAAAGTTAAACTCTTCATCTGATGAGGCTGAAGATATGGTGGCAGTAGCACTGGCAAGACACAATTCCTCTTGCTCTTGGCAGTCCTGTAGCCCACTCATCCTAATTGCTACCTCAGTCAGAGCTTCTTTTCCTTTAGTAATCTGTTGATCATTCAGCAATATACGATGACTTGGGTCCACACAAACAGCTGCCAGAAGAATTTTGTTATCTAATAACAGTGTCTCTCTCCTTTTCATTGAAGCAGCAATGACCTCTGCGATTAAGCTTTGTCTTTGGGACATGCAAAACAGCAAGTTCTTCCACTCCTTTAAGAAAGTTCCAGGAGTTAAATCCTCAGCTTGTAATTTTTTTGTTACTGTGAATGGGTGATGAAGCATTTCCATTAATTCAGCCACCTGTGTCCATTGACCTTCTGTTAATGTTACCTGAGGGTTGGCCATGTCCACAAGAAAGGGCTTCAGCTCAACTAATCGCTCAATCATTAAATAGGTGCTGCCCCACCGAGTGGCTTGATCTACGATTGCTCCTTTCCCAGCACGTCTCTTCAAGATGGAATCAATTTTAGGGGTTCGGGCAGCAATAGCCAATTTCCTCACCTTGCCAATCAGAGTTCCAGCATGTCCCTCTTGCAGACTGTCTCTTATTGCCAGCTGCAGTGTGTGCACAGCACAGCGCATGTGATAAATATGAGAGAATTTTGAAGCAGCTTCAGCAAGATCTAATTCTAAAGTATCATTTTGCTGTTGTTCTGTAGTAATATCTGTTTGTTCTTCAGTTACAAGAACAGGACTGTGGGCTTCCATCTCAGACATACTGAATCCAAAGTTTTCTTCTAACTGTTCTTCACCTTCCTTATTCTCATTCATCAGTTTAATTGTACTTATCATGTTTGAAGCATTGTCCGTTACAATAGCAAGAACCTGTTCTTTTTTGAGTTCATAATCTTCCAGAACATTTTCCACTAAGGCCTGGAGAAACTGACTGGTGTGTTGAGCTTTAGTATCCTTTACTGCCAGTGTCTTGGTAACAAATTTTTTGTTGTCACAAACAAATCTTACATTTATAGCAAAATAGTTCACTCTGTGACGCGTGCAGGCATCCATTTTAAGATATATTAAGCGTCTCTTGAGAATCTTTTTAAGATGTACTTTTTGGTTAAGGGCTTCTTCAATCACTAATTTTCTAATACTTTGTCTTTCCAGAGAAACACCAAGTTTGCGGGCCATTTCTCCATTAAGAGCTTTAACCCCTTAACGACCTTGGACGTACTATTACGTCCTGGGCGCTAGGTACTTCGCGCACCAGGACGTAATACTACGCCCGAGGCCGGCCGCCCGCTCACTATCTGAGCGGGCGGTATCAGAACCGGGTGTTAGCTGTATCTGACAGCTAACACCCTGCTCCATAACCCCCGGTCGGCCATAACTTCCGATCGGCGGTTTTAACCCCTTGGATGCCGCGGTCAAACATGACCGCAGCATCCAAGGGGTTCCGCCGTCTTGCCGAGCCCCCCCAGGCACCCCCCCCGCGGCGAGATCGGGGGGTGCCGATATCTCTAATGTGCAGCCCGGGGTCTGCCAAGTGACCCCAGGCTGCCTGGAGCCCCCAGTACCTGGTTGATCCTGCCGAGACATCAGGAAGTCAGCACTGTGTTTCCATAGCGCTGACTTCCTGTATAGGCTGTAAGACACGAGTATGCTCGTGTCTTGCAGTCTATATTGCTGAGCTCAGGTGTCCTAATGGGACACAAGAAAAAGTAAAAAAAAAGTGAAAAACAAAATAATAAAGTATGTGAAAAAAATTAATAAAAGAATAAAGCCCCAAAAATTCCCTTTTCCTATATAAAATGAATTATATAAAAAATAAACCTAAAAATTAATAAAAACAATACATATTTGGTATCTTTGCGTCCGTAACAACCTGTACAATAAAACTTAAACCATATTTAATGTACACGGTGAAAGTCGGGGAAAAAAAAACGGAAAAAACCCGCCAAAAGTAACGATTTTTCGCCATCTCACCTTACAAAATATGCCATAAAAAGTGATCAAAAAGTCATATGTACCCCAAAACAGTACCAATAAAAAGCACAGGTTGTACCGCAAAAAATAAGCCCTAAACCAACTCTCTAAACTGAAAAATAAAAATGCTACGCATCTTAGAAGATGGCGATGCAAAAAAAATTTATTTATGTCCCCAAATGGGTTTTTGTTCTGCAAAATTGGTATTGCACAAAAAAAACATTATAAATGAGGTATCGCCGTAATCGTACCGACCCGCAGAATAAAGATAACATGTTACTTATGCTCTACGCTGCATGGTGAAAAATTTAAAAGCTAAAACGCAGTGCCAGAATTGATGGGGTTGTTTTTTAATCCACCAAGAAAGAGTTAATAAAATTTATTTAATAAGTTGTAAGCACCTAAAAATGATGTCATTAAAAAATACATCTCACCCTGAAAACAACAAGCCCTCATATGGCTACTTCACCAGAGAAATAAAGAAAATATAACTCGTACAATGTGAAGACAAAAACCCCAAAAATCGCCAAATCATTAGAGCATAACTGGCTGCGGCAGGAAGGGAATGTATAAGCTGTGCGAGCGTATATTAGGGTACACCCCAGATTTAGAGCTTACGAGGGATAATAAACCAGAAGTGACCCCCAGAGTGACCCCCCAATAATAGGAACTACTGGGGAAATAGTAGGGAATTTAGTGTACCCAATGTACTACGCACAGCTTACATATTCACTTTTCCCCATCCGCTGTGCAGTCACGTCTGGGATACTAATGCTCGCTACACCCCTTGATAAATTCTTTGAGGGGTGCAGTTTTCAAAATGGGGTCATTCCCTAGGGGATTCCACTTTACTGGTACTTTAGAGGCTCTGCAAACATGACATGGCATCCAGATCCCAAACATCTGAATCTGCGCTCCAAAAGCCATATAGCGCTCCTTCCCTTCTGTGCCCTACTGTGTGCCCAAACCGCAGTTTATACCCACATGTATGACACTGGTGTACCCAGGATAAGGTACTTAATGTGATATGTGGGTATAAACTCCTGTTTGGGCACAGCCGGGCACAGAAGGGAAGGAGCGCTATTTGGTTTTTGGACGCCATTGCACTTTTGCAGAGCTGAAATGCCAGTACAGTGGAATCCCCTGACATGTCACCCCATTTTGGAAACTGCACCCCTGAAGGAATTTATCCAGGGGTACAGTGAGCATTTTTAACCCCCAAGTGTTGCTATAATTTATTATCCGTAAATGAATAGGCAGCTGATGATGAAAGGTGAAAATGACAATTATTCCAGGAATACGACATTTCTGTGCGTAATATGTTGTGCCCGGCTTGTATCAGAGATGAACGCTCCAAAAGCTGTTGTGCCCGGGATCCCCGCTCACCAGTTTTTGGAGTGTGTGTCTGTGCAGACATAAACTGGGCACAACATATCGGGCACTGAAATGGCGTATCTATAGAAAAATTTCATTTTTAACTTTTCATTATCAGCTGCGCATTCATTTTTGGAAATTAAAAGAATGCAACACTTAAGGGTTAATAATGCTCGCTACCCCACTTGATAAATCCCTTGAAGGGTATAGTTTCCAAAATGGGGTGACATGTCTGCGGATTCCACTTTACTGACAATTCATGGTCTCTGCAAAAGTGGCATGGTGTCCAAAAAGCAAACTGTGCTCTAAAAACCAAAATAGCGCTCTTTCCCTTCTGTGCCTGGCTGTGCCCAAACAGCAGTTTATACCCACATATGGCATTGTTAAGTACGTTATCCTGGGTACACCAGTGTCATACGTGTGAGCATAAACTGTCATTTGGGCACACAGCAGGGCGCAAATGTGAAGGAGCGCTATGTGCTTTTGGAGCGCATATTTAGATTGTTGTTTTTTTGGACGCCATGTCACATTTGCAGAGACCCTAAAATGCCCCTACAAAATGGGGGTCACTTCTTGGGGAATTCCAATTTACTGGCACCTCCAGGGCTCTCCAAAAATATCATGGCGACCAGAAAGTCCCTCTAAATCTGTACTCCAAAAGCTAAAAAAAACCACAGTGCTCCTTCCCTTCTGAGCCCTGCTGCGTGCCCAAGCAGCAGTTTATACCCACATATATAATTTTTTTGTCCCTGGGATAGCCCACTTAATAGTTTTAGGAGTGCATGTCTCTGATGCCACAAAGTGGCCGCAACGTATTAGGCACTGAAATTGCATATTTCTTTAAAAACTTTAATTTTCACTTTGTACATTAATTTTTGGGAAGCATTTTTAGGCTCTAAATGATAATACCCCTTGATACATTCCTTGAGGGGTGTAGTTTCTAAAATGGGGTCACTTTTGAGAGGTTTCCATTATATTGGTACTTTAGGGGTTCTGCAAATGCGACATGGCATCCAAAAACTATTCCAGCAAAATCTGCCCTCCAAAAGCTAAATAGCGCTCTTTCCATTTTTAGCCCTGCCATTTACCCATGCAGCAGATTACAACCACATATGGGGCATTTCTGTGTTCAGGAGAAATTGTGTAACGAACTTTGGGGTGTTTTTTCTCCTTTGTCCTCTTGTGAAAATGAAAAATTTGGGGCTAAATTGACGGTTTATTGGAAAAAAAGTAATTTTTCATTTTAATGTCCCAATGTTAATAAAATCTGTGAAACAGCTGTGAGGTCAAAATGTTCACCATACCCCTAGATAAATTCTATAAGGGGTGTAGTTTCCAAAATGGGGTCACTTTTTGGGGGTTTGTATTATATTGGTACTTTAGGGGCTCTGCAAATGCGACATGGCATCCGAAAACTATTCCAGCAAAATCTGCCCTCCAAAAGCTAAATAGCGCTCTTTCCATTTTGAGCCCTGCCATGTACCCATGCAGCAGATTACAACCACATATGGGGCATTTCTGTGTTCAGGAGAAATTGTGTAACGAACTTTGGGGTGCTTTTTCTCCTTTGTCCTCTTGTGAAAATGAAAAATTTGGGGCTAAATTGACGGTTTATTGGAAAAAAAGTAATTTTTCATTTTAATGTCCCAATGTTAATAAAATCTGTGAAACAGCTGTAGGGTCAAAATGCTCATTATGTCCCTTGATATGTTCTGTGAGGGGTGTAGTTTCCAAAATGGGGTCACTTTTAGGGGGTTTCCACTGTATTGGTACTTTGGGGGCTCTGCAAATGCGACATGGTACCTGAAAACTATTCCAGCAAAATCTGCTCTCCAAAAGCTAAATAGCGCTCTTTCCATTCTGAGCCCTGCCATGTACCCATACAGCAGATTACGACCACATATGGGGTATTGCTGTGTTTAGGAGCAATTATTTTGCAAACTGTGGGGTGCTTTTTCTCCTTTAACCCATTGTGAAAATGAAAACTTTGGGGATAAAGTGACATTTTAGTAATGTTTCATTATGTATAATCCCAGTGTTAGCAAAATCTGTGAAACGAATGTAAGGTCAAAATGCTCACTATACCCCTATATGAATTCTGTGAGGGGTGTAGTTTGCAAAATGGGGTCACTTTTTGGGGTTTTCCTTTGTATTGGTACTCTAGGGGCTTTGCAAATGAGACATGGCACCTGAAAACTATTCCAGCAAAATCTGCTTTTCAGACGCCCAGTGTCGCTCCTTCCCTTCCGTGCGCTGCCATTCGCCCAAACATCAGTTTACACCCACTTGTGGGGTATTTCCGTGCTCGGGAGAAATTGCATAACAAACTGTGAGATGCATTTTTTCCTTTAACCCTTTGTGAATGTGTTAATTTTAGGGCTAAATTAAGGAATTAGTGGGAAAAAATGTCTAAATTTCACATCCATATTGTTTTAATTCCAGTGAAATTCTTAAAGGGTTAACAAACTTCCCAAATGTTATTTTGAATTATTTGAGGGGTGCAGTTTTGAAAATGGGGTGATTTATGGGGGTTTCTAATATATAGGCCTTTATAATCCTCTTCAGAACTGAAGTGGTCCCTAAAAAATTAGTTTGGGAAATTTCTTGTAAATCTGCAAAATCGCTGTTACACTTGTAAGCCTTCTAACATCCAAAATAAATTACAGGACGATTAAAAGATGATGCCGATATAAAGCAGAGATATGGTAGATAATATGTATTAATGTATTTGGGTGGTATGACTATCTATCTGAAAAGCAGAGCATTTCACATTTTGAAAATTGCGATTTTTTAAAAAATTTCCATCAAATTTCCTATTTTTCTATAAATAAATACAAAAATATTCATTAGTGTTTACCACTAACATGAAGTACAATGTGTCACGAAAAAACAATCTCAAAATCACTTGTGTAAGTTAAGACGTCTCAAAGTTATTGCCATATAAAGTGACACGTCAGTTTTGAAAAACGAGGCCTGGTCCTTAACGCACTTTTGGGCTGGGTCCTTAAGGGGTTAAAACTTGGTCAAGCAAATAATGATAATGGTACACCGTCCTTCACAACAAGCTCTATGAGCTGTCTTTTAAACACATCTTCTGTCATTGTTACAGTAATTTTGTCACTTAGAAAATATCTTGTTACTGATGTTTGCGACAATCTATCATCCTCCGTTGCCTGGCGGGAAGTGCTGGGCACTGGTTTCTTGGTGTCACTCTGATCCTTCTCAGTCACAGATTTGAAAACTTCTGGGTGGAAGCTGCTTAAATGTCTTTTTAGATTGGAAGCTCTCGTAGGAGCGTTTTTCTCGCTTCCGGAGTATGCACTGATTTTGACATCACAGCATTTGTTCTCATCTGGGTCACTTATCTTACACTGACACACAAAATATTTTTTATCTTCCGTTAGTGTGAAATGCTCAAATACAGCTGACTTCATAGGAAGCTTCTTAGACATTTTATAATGATATAAATTTGTTTTCAAAATAATTTTGTCCTATAAAAAAAAAAGGTATATTGTAATATCTGAAAGAATAGCGAGTATAACTTTGGATAGAAATAAAACAAACTATGCATAAATCAATAGTACAGCAATCGATATGTCATGATAAATAAAAAGTTTGTAATATATGTTTTATTAGGTCTCTTTACTCTGAACTTTCAGTATCACACTTTTCTCTGGATACAGCTCACTAAGGGCCTGATGTGTGAAAACTGTCTTGGTCTAAGACTTTCTTTGTTACCCATAGCAACCAGTCAGAGCTCACAGCAATCAGAGCTCTGCTTTCATTTCTCCAGAGCACTACATGAAAGGGGAGCTCTGATTGGTTGCTATGGGCAACAAAGAAACTTCTACACCTAGACAGTTTCATACATCAGGCCCTGGGTGTTTTACATCATACTGCTTCACAATCTACAAAGTGAAACTACTAGCAGTGCTAGATAACAAAGCCTTGGCAAGTGGCAACAGCTTCTACACCTATAGTACTTTCTCACATGTGTGTTTCTGTATTTCTAAGTTTGAGATGTTAGAAAACAGTTTCCCCCCTTATATTCTATGTATAGCATATATAAGCCATCTGAGCAGAGCAGCTAACCTCTCCAAACATGAGCTCAGAGGAGAAGCAAACTAACACAAAGCATACAGAGAGAACATACACTGGACAATTGATTTATGCAGTTTATTGAAAGTTTAGATATACTAAGAAGAAGTACTTGCCTTAAAGGAGTTCTGTCTCAGCACAATGATTCACTTGCTGACAAGCAGTCACTCTGTGTCCTCGGGCTGTGGGTGGGTCTCCAGCACAATTACAGATAAAGTCAAGCTTTTCAGTCCTCACAATCACAACACTTGTATCTTTTGCTTACTCCAGATAATGGTGCTAAACCTTATAGGTTCACTCAGAACTCAGTCCCATCATTATATGAGGAATAGAACAGACCTTTACAGGACATTTCATCATTTTCAACATTTCATCATTTTCCCAAATTCTTATGAAAATATATTCAGCACATACTGCATTGTACTACTAACTGTACCAATTTATTATATATTTTGGGAGTCGGAGTCGGTCCATTTCATACCGACTCCGACTCCACCAAAATAGGCACCGACTCCACGACTCCGACTCCACAGCCCTGGCTAAGACTGAAGCCCTGAATATATCCCTTACCCCCCGCTGAGGTCAGTCACTTAGTATCACAGTTTCCATTCCCGCTGGCAACGAAAGTCCTATCAGTATCTGGGAATTCAGCTGGCTGCTAATCTGTCTGTACACAGTCACCACCCCATATTGGAGCACACTTTGAGAGGGATCTTGGTTCTTACTCAGTCAAAAGAGTGTATTTATCATACCAAACCAGAACAATAAAAATGGATATTCTTCCATGTTTCTTGTACCTCTTTCAGCCGATCCCTATAGTACTCCCTCCTTGCTTTATTTGGCAACTAAAAACAGCAATACTGCCATTTGTGTGGGGACGTGGCAGACCAAGAATGGGCTACGAACCCCTGTGGCAACCCAAGAAGTCCAGGGGGGCAGGCCCTCCAGAGCTTTAGCTTTATTATTTGGTGGTTACCTTAGTCAGTCTACTGCACTGGTCTTTTATTGTGGGTCCCAGGGTGCGACTTGAAGCGACTCTCTTCTATCTTCCCTAGCATGTTGTCTGCTGGATCAGCCCTTCTGGTGTATAGGCAAGGGAGGGTTGATTTTACTCAACCTACTTTATGTTTGTGGGATGATGTACAACACTAGGAAGATTTGTCACAAATGAATGGGCCATTCACGCCAATTTTTCAAAACCCATAATTTCCTCCAGGTTTGAGACAGATAGGCTCTTGGGGTGGAACCATACTGACCACCCGTGCTTATCAGACTTTATCAGGTTCTCCCCTCCTGACATTTATGGAACAAGCTAGGTGTTATCTGAAATATATCTCCTTAGGATAGGTAATCGATTTAAGATTGATAGGGGTCTGATACCAGGTATCTCTACAATCACCTGTTTGACTGTTAAGATGAGCTCTGCGGCATCTTCACAAAATTCCAAACACAATGCTGTAAATTGTGTAATAGCTGTGCTTAGTATCACAGTTTAGCCCGATTCACTTGAGTGGGACTGAGCTGTGTACAAGCCATATGACCGATGCGTCACCTGGTCTGTGAGGCAGGTCCCAGGTGTCAATTGATGACCTATCCTAAGGATGGGTCAACAATTGATAAAGCCTAGAAAATCTCTCTACATACTACTTCCAAAGCAATTAAGATAGTAAATAGCACGTAGGTGCTACTAGTCATACAACCTTCATTAATTGATCATCCTTAAATGTAACTTCCACAACAAAAGTACAAGTTTTTTTATATTTGCTGGTCTGAAGTATTCAAGTGTGTGTTAACACAATGCCAAAGGCATCAGCAATGATCTGAGAGAAGCAATTGTTGCATCCAATCAATCTGAAAAGGGATAAGCCATTTCCAAGTCTATCATTCCACTGTGAGAAAGCTTATTCACAAGTGGAAAACATTCAAGACAGTTGACAATCTTCCTAATGCAACGTTCTTGTTTCTTCAGGGTTTGTGTCCTCACCTGCAAACTTCCTCCTGCCAATCACAGTCTTCTTGTATGTATATAAATCCGCTCCTCAAGCCACGCTTCAGTCTCTGCTGTGTATCCGTTTGAACATTTTCTGCAGTTCAAAATCCGTGTGAAATCAGTTTTTGAAACCGTCTCAAAATCCTCAAAAGCTGATTTCAAATGGTTCGTTTTAAAACCCTTTGATTTCAATAGGTGGTAAAAACCATCCACAGGTGTGCGTTTGGAGCATTTTCGTGTGGTATCCTCTCTTTAGGGCAGAGAAAAAAGTCGGACTTGCAGGACTTTTTCTAGGTTCAAAAAATATGGATACTACAGTCATGGCCAAAAGTTTTGAGAATGACACAAATATTATATTTTCACATGATCTGCTGCCCTCTGGTTTTTATGTGTGTTTGTCAGATGTTTTTATCACATACAGAAATATAATTGCATTCATATTATGAGTAACAGAAGCTTATATTGACAGTTAGAATGAGTTAATGCAGCAAGTCAATATTTGCAGTGTTGACCCTTCTTCTTCAGGACCTCTGCAATTCTCCCTGGCATGCTCTCAATCAACTTCTGGACCAAATCCTGACTGATAGCAGTCCATTCTTGCAGAATCAATGCTTTAATTTTGTCTGAATTTGTTGGTTTTTGTTTGTCCACCCGTCTCTTGATGATTGACCACAAGTTCTCAATGGGATTAAGATCTGGGGAGTTTCCAGGCCATGGACCCAAAATCTCTATGTTTTGTTCCCTGAGCCATTTAGTTATCACCTTTGCTTTATGGCAAGGTGCTCCATCATGCTGGAAAAGGCATTGTTGAGCGCCAAACTGCTCTTGGACGGTTGGGAGAAGTTGCTCTTGGAGGACATTCTGGTACCATTCTTTATTCATGGCTGTGTTTTTAGGCAAGACTGTGAGAGAGCCGATTCCCTTGGCTGAGAAGCAACCCCACACATGAATGGTTTCAGGATGCTTTACAGTTGGCATGAGACAAGACTGGTGGTAGCGCTCACCTCTTCTTCTCCGAATAAGCTGTTTTCCAGATGTTCCAAACAATCGAAAAGGGGATTCATCAGAGAAAATGACTTTACCCCAGTCCTCTCCCTGTACCTTTTGCAGAATATCAGTCTGTCCCTGATGTTTTTTCTGGAGAGAAGTGGCTTCTTTGCTGCCCTCCTTGAGACCAGGCTTTGCTCCAAGAGTCTCCGCCTCACAGTGCGTGCAGATGCACTCACAGCTGCCTGCTGCCATTCCTCAGCAAGCTCTGCACTGCTGGTAGCCCGATCCCGCAGCTGAAACACTTTTAAGAGACGGTCCTGCCGCTTGCTGGTCTTTCTTGGGCGCCCTGGAGCCTTTTTGGCACCAATGGAACCTCTCTCCTTGAAGTTCTTGATGATGCGATAGATTGTTGACTGAGGTGCAATCTTTCTAGCTGCAATACTCTTCCCAGTTAGGCCATTTTTGTGCAGTGCAATGATGACTGCACGTGTTTCTTTAGAGATAACCATGGTTAACAGAAGAGAAACAATGATGGCAAGCACCAGCCTCCTTTTAAAGTGTCCAGTGGTGTCATTCTTACTTAATCATGACAGATTGATCTCCAGCCCTGTCCTCATCAACACCCACACCTGTGTTAATGGAGCAATCACTGAAACGATGTTAGGTGGTCCTTTTAAGGCAGGGCTGCAATGATGTTGAAATGTATTTTGGGGGATAAAGTTCATTTTCTAGGCAAATATTGACTTTGCAAGTAATTGCTGTTAAGCTGATCACTCTTTATAACATTCTGGAGTATATGCAAATTGCCATTAGAAAAACTGAAGCAGTAGACTTTGTAAAAATTAATATTTGTATCATTCTCAAAACTTTTGGCCATGACTGTAGACGCACAGCAACCAATCCTTTTCTATAGAAAGCGGATTACAAATGGATAGTAATCAGTTTGTGACCGTTTTGCAATCTGTTTTTTCCCTCTGCGCATGCTCAGAATGAAGAAAAGGGAAAAAAAAAAAAAAAAAGGACTGGTCAAAAATGGTTAGTTTTTTTGAACAGACACCCACTGACTAATCCATCTAAAAAGACGAATTCGGGTATCTGCTGTGTAACCGTTTGGAATCCTTTTTGTACTAAACCGTTTTTTTTTAAACCGGTTTGCAAGCGGACAGATACCAGGTGCAAGTGTGAACCTAGCGTTACCTGTATCATGACCTGCTGTGATACTGACCAATTTTGCAGTTTCTTTGCATGTTTGTAGTGCATGACTTCATGTTTGGACTAATGTTCTTCTCTCTGTTTGGCATGAGCTATGATGTCTGTATGTCTAAACTATGCCCTAGTTTCTGCTTGAAATGTTTGGATGATGCCATTAGCTCTGGTATTTTAAAAAACTGAGGTGCAAAGAAACACTGTGTGGAGACCCGGTGGGTACCCCAAGATAACATGGGGCTAGAAAATCCACTTAATTAGTAGGGTGCACATGCGCTTTTTCATTCTTTTGAGCCAACACCTATTTTAACTAATAGAAATGTGCCCAGATAGAAATGTTGGATTGCTGCAAAACTCAGGCAGATATGCAAATGATTACACATGTGGTCTGATTAGGTATGGCTTTTTGCCCAGATGGTATAAAGGTGCTTCCCTCAACAAAAAGGCTCTCACAGGCTACTTTTGGGTAGTATACTTGATATTTTGCATAGGTGATAGACTTTGAGATGGGGCACATCACTGGACTGAAAGAAAAAGGATGGTCTTTTTGATAAATTGCCCACCGTTCTGACCTAGCTGTTAGGAGGTGTTGGGGGCAGTAGTTACATGAGGGTACGCACACATGGAAAACAGGCTCTGGACAGTAAAGACAGACCACCAGCAGAGAGAATTGACTGATTGACTGATGAGCATAAGCAGCTTCATGTTTCCTTGTCCATCATCAAGACACAGGCACCTTCCTTGCACACTCCTGTCTCTTCCTGACCATTTCTAGGGCCTTACCAGGAGAAAATGTGATTTCATGGTGCCCACTTCATTTGCAGGGGTGTTGTGAACAAGAAACCTGGACTGCTATGGACTGGAAACATAGCATCTTTAGTGATGAATCCAGGTTCTGTATGTATTTGACAATGGACAGGTTTGAGTATGGTGACCTTATGATAAGTACTTCAATCCTGCCTTTGCTGTGGAGCAACACACTGCTCCAACTGTTGATGTGATGATCTGGGGAGCCATCATATATGACAGTCAGTCACCCCTAGTAGTGATATGAGGGACACTAACAGGTCAACAATATATGCAGGACATCCTGTAGCCACATGTGTTGCCTCTCATATGAAGGCTTTCAAAAGGCATATTTCAACAGGATAATGCTCACCTGCACACAGCAAGGGTTTCCCAGGAAGGTCTCTGCCAGAATGCAACACTTACTTGCTTTGTTTGGTCACCAAATTTATTGCCATTTGAGCATTTATGTGGCCAACTGGAACAACAGCTTTGACAACCTACAAGTGTGCAAGATCTATAAACCCAGCTGCAACAGCTGTGGGTGTGCTGCAGGATGCCATATTTCACCAATAGACTGTGTGTTGGCTGTTTTTAAAACCATGAATGTCTATGGGTTTGTTCACATCTGTTTTTTTTCATTTCGTTCCAGCAACTCCTTCTTGTCGAGTTACTTTTTTCTGTCAATGAGCATACAAGGAATTTTTCCACTCACCAGACAAGAGGTTATACTGACTGAGAATGGCACATTATTTATTTGCCTTTGTCCCTTGGGGATTTTCAGGGTGTGGTATTCAGGGTGCAGTATTGTTCCGAAGAGCTAGGTGGGCTTCTGAATCCTTACACCCCTGGTACCCTAGCTCCCCCATCTGGGGGAGCCAAACCAGTGGTTCAGGTTTTCAGGCAGTCTATCTCAACCACCTCTTTACACAGACATGTCAACTGAACCTACAAATCCTATTTTGTGTACTAGCCCAATAGGCTATTAACCCCTTATGTAAGTAAATGGTTACGCTAGGTTCACACTAGGGTTCGGCTTTACGTTCTTCGGGTCTGCTTGGGGACCCGAAACATAGAAAGCTAACCCACTTTAAAAGCGGTTACCCGCGGACACCATAGACTATAATGGGGTCCGCCAGGGTCAGAAACCCCGAACCTAGCCTTAAAGGGGTTTTCCGGACAAAAAATGTTTTTTTAAAAAAAGGTCTCTTAGTGCTATTTAGGGTTGGTTCACACTTGCGCCCGGAGTCCGTCCGGCGTGAATCCGACCTAAATATTAGAAAAAAAGGATAGGGAAAGGCTTGCAAGCGGTTTGTTTAAAAACCCATTTACTTCAATGGGTTTTTAAAGCAACCTGCTGGTGTCCGATTGCAGCCTCTGCGCCGCGAAGCCGCTTTTTTTGGTCGGACACAAAGTCCTGCATGTACGACTTTGTGTCCGACCATGTACGTAATCGGACGGACTCCAGACGCAAGTGTGAACCAACCCTTAATGGGTTAATAAATGCACCCATGTACCTTTAGAAGTGTTTTGAGTGATTTCTGGGTGTCTCCGGGAGCTCCTGGTATCTTCTGCATTTGTTTACATGGTTTAGCTTCCTGCTATGTAACTTCCACACTAACCCCTCTCACCTCACTACCCCCGCCCCGTCTCTCTAGCTATCCCGCCCACTACTAACTCAGCCCAACCCAATTATACAATTATATACTTACCTCTCTTCCTTCCAGGCTTCTTCCTGCGGGACGGCCCATCCTTCTTTTCTGACTGCCGGAGCGCGCTACAATCCCAGCGCTGCTCTGTGCTCTGCAGTGACGATCCATCTCTACTGCGCAGGGGTGTGAGCTGCGCAGTAAAGTTGGATTATCGGCTGCAGAGCAGTGCTGGGACAACAGTCAGAAAAGAAGGATGGGCCGACCCACAGGAAGAAGCCTGGAAGGTGAGTATGATGGAGTGGATGGGGGGGGGGGGAAGTAGTAGTGACATTCCGTTTCCGGAAATGGATCGTCACCAGATAACCAGCAAATGTCCCTGGGGCGGTCACATGATATGGGTAAATATACATCTTTGATCAATTATGTTATTTAGAAAGTAGGAGGGTGTTTACATTAGTGTAGGGATTTCCATTTATTCCTTTAATAAAGTTATGATTCTGCCAATGTGATTGTCTTGTGTTTATTGATGGGTAGGAAAGAAAAAAAATAGAGGTACAGCAGGTGCGCTCCTTGAGAAATTCATATAGCTTAGGATCCCTAGGGGTAATAACACCGAGCTACTATCAGTCAGACACTTCTTACCGTGATTTTCAAGGCAAATTACAGAACGCCAGCTCAATCATGCGCACACAGTACCAGAGGGCAGTGCTATATTTACAAGTCCATTGTCACCATCGCGAACAGTAAGGTGTGGCGTGAATGGAAATGTACAGAGTGTCCCGAGCCAGGGCCAGGGATCTATATAGCACACTGTTACATGCTTATTCCACAATCCTTACGCAACCAGATTACTCAGGGCTCCTGTAACCAAAACCCTCACCTCTGCCCGATTTGTCCTGACTTGACGTCACTTCCAAGCACCGCCCCCATTCCACAAGCTCATCCACACCTATAGGCCCTCTGCGCCACGGAAGTGGGCTGTTCTTGGATCATACCAAGGCGCGCGGCTTCTAAAACGGGGGGTGGGGTGGTATTTCGCCCGCTTTTACTTTTTATGACATTAAAAGTGTCTTTAGCTTCTTGTGCTGATACAGACATTTTTATCAAAGGCTTTTGCTTTGGTTTAGGTTTTCCACATAAATACGATTAGGAGTTTTGTAGTTTAGCCGAACACCTTCTCAAACACCCCTAGTCTCTTCTCACGTAGACACTTTGCAGCAACCCTGAATCAGCTGACCTGCCTGTGGTGTCAAAGACGGAGTCCGGAGTTCGTTGTTCTTGCTACCTGTCGGATTAGAATAGAGGTGCGGTACCGGTAAGTTACTTCACTAGTGCGTTCGGGAAAGGCTGGGGGCAGTGAAGTGCTGGGGCTTGTTGCCATGGAGACACAACTTGACTTCTTCTCACGTGTCCTTGCTTGGTCCTGGCACCGGCTTCTGCCGTGTTTAAGATGCTTTGCAGGGAGTAAGCAGTCGGGTGTATGTGGGTGAATCGGGTGCTGTACTCCCCAGGAGTATCTGTAGTAGTTTTCACAGCTATTATAACCCTGTAAGGGATATATACTGTATACCATATGTTGTAAGTGAGGCCAGCTAGCTAGGTATCTGCCTAGGGGAGCACAGACATAGAAGTGCTTTGATCTACAGTCATGTTCCTTTTAGGTAACTTTCTCAATATTTATCCCTATTTTCTCAGTAAAAGTAACTGCAGGTAGTAACACTGAAGCATCTTTACTTGCTTTTGTTGGTAGAACTTTCTATGTTCTGTAACCCTAAGAATCCAGGTGCAGCAACTCTGTATAATGGGACAGGTAACTAATGTGACCAGTCCCTGAGGGGCCATTGACAGTCGGCGTTGTCTGAAAATACACAGAATGCACTTCACCTGGACATATACAAATACTGGCAAAGGTATTATCTGTGGGAACGTCCTATTCCTGTTTGTCAAGACGTCTTGTCATACACAGGCAGTTTTTCTACTTCATGTGCTCACACATGACAGCAGAGGGGTTAACCACATGACACAAGTTAAGCACAAGAAGTGACAGGTAAAGAAACTAATATCGTTTCACACTTTAGTTTGTATTGCATATTGCATTTATTTTTTGGAAAGAATCTGCCAATTTAATTAAAACTACATCCTCCTAGCTGCCATAAGGCTAGAGCTATACAGTCATGGCCAAAAGTTTTGAGAATGACACAAATATTATATTTTCACATGATCTGCTGCCCTCTGGTTTTTATGTGTGTTTGTCAGATGTTTTTATCACATACAGAAATATAATTGCATTCATATTATGAGTAACAGAAGCTTATATTGACAGTTAGAATGAGTTAATGCAGCAAGTCAATATTTGCAGTGTTGACCCTTCTTCTTCAGGACCTCTGCAATTCTCCCTGGCATGCTCTCAATCAACTTCTGGACCAAATCCTGACTGATAGCAGTCCATTCTTGCAGAATCAATGCTTTAATTTTGTCTGAATTTGTTGGTTTTTGTTTGTCCACCCGTCTCTTGATGATTGACCACAAGTTCTCAATGGGATTAAGATCTGGGGAGTTTCCAGGCCATGGACCCAAAATCTCTATGTTTTGTTCCCTGAGCCATTTAGTTATCACCTTTGCTTTATGGCAAGGTGCTCCATCATGCTGGAAAAGGCATTGTTGAGCGCCAAACTGCTCTTGGACGGTTGGGAGAAGTTGCTCTTGGAGGACATTCTGGTACCATTCTTTATTCATGGCTGTGTTTTTAGGCAAGACTGTGAGAGAGCCGATTCCCTTGGCTGAGAAGCAACCCCACACATGAATGGTTTCAGGATGCTTTACAGTTGGCATGAGACAAGACTGGTGGTAGCGCTCACCTCTTCTTCTCCGAATAAGCTGTTTTCCAGATGTTCCAAACAATCGAAAAGGGGATTCATCAGAGAAAATGACTTTACCCCAGTCCTCAGCAGTCCACTCCCTGTACCTTTTGCAGAATATCAGTCTGTCCCTGATGTTTTTTCTGGAGAGAAGTGGCTTCTTTGCTGCCCTCCTTGAGACCAGGCCTTGCTCCAAGAGTCTCCGCCTCACAGTGCGTGCAGATGCACTCACAGCTGCCTGCTGCCATTCCTCAGCAAGCTCTGCACTGCTGGTAGCCCGATCCCGCAGCTGAAACACTTTTAAGAGACGGTCCTGCTGCTTGCTGATCTTTCTTGGGCGCCGTGGAGCCTTTTTGGCACCAATGGAACCTCTCTCCTTGAAGTTCTTGATGATGCGATAGATTGTTGACTGAGGTGCAATCTTTCTAGCTGCAATACTCTTCCCAGTTAGGCCATTTTTGTGCAGTGCAATGATGACTGCACGTGTTTCTTTAGAGATAACCATGGTTAACAGAAGAGAAACAATGATGGCAAGCACCAGCCTCCTTTTAAAGTGTCCAGTGGTGTCATTCTTACTTAATCATGACAGATTGATCTCCAGCCCTGTCCTCATCAACACCCACACCTGTGTTAATGGAGCAATCACTGAAACGATGTTAGGTGGTCCTTTTAAGGCAGGGCTGCAATGATGTTGAAATGTGTTTTGGGGGATAAAGTTCATTTTCTAGGCAAATATTGACTTTGCAAGTAATTGCTGTTAAGCTGATCACTCTTTATAACATTCTGGAGTATATGCAAATTGCCATTAGAAAAACTGAAGCAGTAGACTTTGTAAAAAATAATATTTGTATCATTCTCAAAACTTTTGGCCATGACTGTACAGTGAATTTCACAGACTCGTGTCGTCCCTGTGACTCCTTTATTAAAGGGAGTCTGTCACTTCCCCCAAACATATTCAACTGTTACCGACATGTTACAGAGTACATTAAAGTGATAAGCAACACACTTTTGTTTATATATATATATATATATATATATATATATATATATATATATCACTTTTGTAGACAACTTTGAAGTCTTATGCAATTGAGACAATTGGTGCACTGAGGGTGGGACTTCAGCTCCCTGGAGCACTTCTTTTGCCACTCAGAGCCTACCATCCTCTAACTCTGCCAATTCATTCAATGAGAGTTGATCCTCCCACTGCTATGAAATCATCCATCTTACTTAAGCATCAAGAGCAATACTCCCAAGACTGAAGGCCTGCCTCCAGTGCACCAACTACCTCATTTGTATAAGACTTCAATGTTTTTTTTTCTTCATATTTACAAAAGTGACCTATATAACAAAGGTATGTTGTTTATCACTGTAATGTGGTCTGTAATGAGGTGGTAGCAGTTGATTATGCTTGAGAGAGGTGGTGGACTCCCTTTAAAGAGGATCTGTCGCACGTGGAAAATGCTAAATAAAATGCATTATTTCATTCTTGCTGTGACCCCGATCAATTTGTTGTCTCTTTTTAAAATCCATCCTCCCATTCAAAAGATACGACACCTGGAAGGTTATATGTAAGCTAGCTTTTATTCACCAAGTGGGCGGGAATATTTTATTTTCAAATAGAGAAACATAAGGTCACTGCCTCTAACATTGCGTGTGTCACATAATGCTGCAAAGCTGAATTCAGTGCACCGTCAGTTTTGCTGGTATTTTCCCTGGTTGCAGAATTATAGGTGCAATTAGTTTTGGTACTGATATCACTGCACTGTGAGAGGGGCCAGCCTCACAGCTCAGCATCATTGCTTGGCGGTGAGGAACGCTCCCCAATGGTCTATAGGCTTATACTGTTGGGGGGATGGGGCGTTCTTCACTGCCCAGCGATGGCGGTGGGACCAAGCTTGCATGTTTACAGTATTTCAATAGGGAGAGGCACTTAAGATGATTCATTTATTTCCTTGGGAACAACAGATCACCAATGTTGGAATCATTGTTTTCTGTGATATCATGTGCCATCCATTTTGCTCCAGGAATTATTTAATGTGACCACTGTAGTTAATAACTGAGCTCAGTGATGGGTTGTGGTAGTCACATGCAGTTAATGTAGCATCACTGCTGAAGCCCTGTCAATGCACATTGGATGCTCAGTAGAGACTGAGCATCGAAGCAGTGGGGGATGCAGGAGGTAAGTATCACTATTTTTTTTTTTTTTTTTTTTTTTTGGTACCTGCCAGTGCCCAGTTTTTCATTGAAAACAGAAAGTACAGTATGTGATATAACAACGTGCCTTTTATTTGCTAAAAGCAGAGTATCTCTTTACCTAACAGTTCCCCAGCTGTACTCAGTGGGACAGATTTATTATGCCTTGTACATCAGTTTTCTGGTGTACATGGCATATAAAAAAAAAAAAAAAAATTTTTTTGTACAAATCGGCCCACCAATGCAGCGGATATGAAAACCGGCTTTGAATATGTCAGTCGTTGCAAATCTCCACCATTAACTTGTATTACGCTAGGTTCACGCCTGCGTTCGCATTTCCTTCCAGGGGTTCCGCTTGGGGACCCCCCCCGAACGGAAACCTAATCCGTTTAAAAAAGCGGTTACCCGCAGATAACCCGCTGACCCCATGGACTATAATGGGGTTTGTAAGGTTGCATGCGCATGCAGCGCTTTTCTCTCCGCATTTTTTAAACGGGACAGAAACACTGAACGGAGTACATGCGCAGGTGTGAACCCAGCCTTAGGGTGGGTTCACACTTGCGCCGGCACACCATCTGCTGTGAATCTAACCTAAATGTCAGAAAAAGGGATTGGGATAGGATAGGGAAAGGTTTGCGATGGTTTGCTTAAAAAAAAGATTCACTTCAATGGGTTTTTAAAGCTATGCGCGGGTGTGCGCTTACACCCTCTGCACCGCGAAGCCGTTTTTTTCGTTGGAAACAAAGTCGGACATGCAGGACTTTGGTCCCGATGAAAAAAACGGCTACGCAGCACAAAGGGTGTAAGCGCACACCCGTGAATTGCTTTAAAAACCCATTGAAGTGAATGGGTTTTTAAGCAAACTGTCGCAAACCTTTCCCAATCCCTTTTTCCAACATTTAGGTCGGATTCACAGCGGACGGAGTGCCGGCGAAAGTGTGAACACACCCTTAGTGAATGAGGTACAACAATGGAATGCTCCTATAGTTGTGCTTCCAAGGTGCATGGAAGTGTCATAGGTCTAGCAACATTGTTTTGATACCAGTTTCATATAGAAACATGTAGTATTCCAGGTTTCATGTTTTCTAGTATATGATAGAACAAGAACGCAATCAGATTGGTTCTTCACACTTTGGTTATAGCATCTGTTTTCCCTTGAACATTGGTAGTTTTCTGTTCACTGTGTCTATATACTGGTTGCACAGGTCATCGGAGAAGAATTTATGTGCATTTTTTTTTCTTTTTGTGAACCATCCATACCTGTACTGCAACAAGCCATTCTTGCCAGTTAGTCCTATTGTTGAGGCATTCTCTTTAGGTGGACTCCAAAGTTTAACTCTTTTGGTGTCGTTCACACTACATAACATTAGTTATGAGACTATTGCTATGTGAGCACTATCTGCATATCCTTTTTCCCAGGGAGCATTGCCTGGCCTGTGTTTTTTCTGGTCCTTTTCTCAAGGAGAAATAATAACTCCCAAGACCCATATTTCCAGTTGTGGGAATGCTTTCAGTTGCTCTGAATGCTTCTAGCCTATGCTGCCTTCCAGTACACTGTATGTTTGACCTTAAATGGAGTGGAAATAAAGCTATTTTCAATTTTATTTTATTGAAAAGTATAATGACCACCCCAGTAATGAAAAGTATTGCAGGGCTTATTGATAGTGAGGGTACGGGATTAATCAATTTAATATTTTGACTCTGTTTACAACATTCTGCCACATGGCACTTGGGTAGATGTGGAACACATGATAACATGTTATCTTGTCTAATATCACTCTTACTGCACCTCTGTACTCTGGAGTGAGTTGAAAGTACAGTCAAGGACAGGATATTTTTTTAAATGCCATTCACAACTAGTTTTAAAGTTTGTATGAGATTGTGTGCTTCACTAGGACATACAGGTGCATCTCAATAAATTAGAATATCTTTGAAACATTTCTTTCTTTCAGTAATTACATTCAAATGTGACCTAGATTTTCTAGATTATTACACACAGAGTGTTGTTCTATTTCAAGTGTTTTATTTCTGTAAATGTTGATTATAGATTACAGGTAATGAAAACCAAAATCTAAGAAAATTAGAATATTGTGTAAAAGTTTAGTATTGTATATTCAGTGTGTCACCTGCCAAGGTTTCCTAAGCCTTTAAATGGTCCCTTCAGTCTGGTTCAGTAGGACACACAATCATGGAAGACGCTGATTATGAACTGAAATGAATGAACGGTTCAAAGATATTCTAATTTATTGAGATGTGCCTGTACTTTTAAAATGAATAAGGCAGTCTTTTGAGCCAAAGGGAGTGTGTTTTTTCTATTTATCTCTTGTTACTTTTTTATAATTTTCTTACTGGGTATAGAGAAGCCTTTTGGGAACAAAGCAAGACCAAACACCCTGAAGCTAGGGCCAAGCGAAACATGTATACTGCTGAATTTTCATCGTTGCTGCATGCCTGCGTGAAGACACGTTGAGTTTTTGTTGCGTTTTCTTGACCAAAGCCGGAAGTGGATCTAGAAAGAATGGGAAATATAAGTGGACTTATAATGCTCCTTTCTGCTGAATCCACTCCTGGCTCTGGCTCGAAAAGGTCCTGCAAGTCCAGCTGTTTCAGTTAAAAGGATGCAATAAAGAAGTGGTGTGTGTTCCCCAAGATATGGACTGCCTGCGCTCTTGTAAAGGAAGATCTTAGGTCACTTTTCTGAATGAAGGTCTCTTTATTAGGGTACAGAAGGCACCATCAGTTAAAAGGATGGATGCCAGATGGGAGCCTATTATAGTCATTGGGGTCCTTTGGTCTCCATGGTATTTCATTTTAGTGCTCGATTTGTCCATTGTTCTGGTCCTCCGACAGACCAGAACAACGGACGCTCAGATGCCAGTGTGAACGTAGTGTAAAGCTACAAAAAAATCACTTGTTTGTCCAGCTTTTGGGAAGATTTACACACAACATTTACAAACAATTTTTGTGGGAGTATTTTTTTTACACAATTCTGACATAAAGTAAATCCGGAACTTAACACAATTCATCAAAACATGAAGCAGGCAGTCCCAGCATTATGGTGGTACTGTAGCTGAGGTACTCTTCCTTGGGACATGAAACGTTTGCTATTAATGAAGCTATGAAATTTCCTGAACTAGAAAACTGTCTTCTGTCTGCAAGCTAAAGCCAAAGTGTATTTTGCTTTTATAGCAAGGCAATGATCCAAAACACTAAAGTAAATGTTGATTTGAATGCTTGGAGCAGTCCACAATATTTATTTGGTTACTTCCCAAAGTCTTGACTTGAACCCAGTAAATAAGAATTTGCAAGACCTGAAATTAGCAGTCTATTTACAAAGCCAACTAACACATTGATCAGTCATAACATTAAATCCACCTGCCTATTATGTCGCCCCTCTCCCCCCACCTTGTGTCAGTGAAACCCCTTTGGACCCATCGAAGGCTTTGCAAGACCTCCTTTGATCTCTGGTACCAAGTAAATTGCAAGTTAGACTTCTATGTATTGGACTTGTTCTAGCTAGCACATCCTGCAGATGCACAATTGAATTGCGAATTTGGAGTAAAAAAAAAAAAAAATCCTCAAACCGTTACTGTGCACTTCTTTAATGTTGCAGGGCACTTTATACTGCTGAAAAAGGTGACGTTAGCTGGTACTTTGAATACCAGGACTCAAAATTTCCCATCAGACTATTATTTCCCAGAGCAAGCCATTGCATTTGTCAGCTTGTCTCAGAGATATTCTCATCTGGGACATTTGTGCCATATTCACAGCTCTGCTACGGTATATGTTGCTGCTCAGCTATTCTTGTAAGCCCAATAAAAATGAATGGAGAGAGTGACACGTGTCACTGCAACATTGGGGGGGGGGGACAGGAAGTTATGGTATAGTATTTTGATATGCCATATAAGTCTTAAATGGGAATACCCCTTTTAAGGGTTTGCATGGGCATCCTGACTGCTTTGTGGCTGCACAGCGCCATATACAGCAAGCTGTGCTGCACTGTGTGTTATGATGCCTTACTGTCACAGCCAGCATTGACTATTTCAGCAATTTTTTTTCTACAGTAGCTCTTCAGTGGGATCAGACTAGACAGGCTATTCTTTACTGCTTTGAATTTTGGTCACCCATTACCATGTTGTTGGTTCACCAATTCTGTCTTTGCACCAATTTTTGAAGGAACTCACCACTTCATATGAGGAACAAGCCATGCCATACATGGAAGGCTGACAATCGCTGATGGGACCACCCCGTGACATGCTCAACTCCTCCTGCTCTATAGTACGATGCCTGCAGATTACTCTGTGTTTTCAGGCTGGCAAGTTCACTGTTCAAGGAAGTCTGTCAGCAATAAATTGGCTAGAAACCTAATCCCAGTACCTTGTAGAGGTGATTATACAGTTTCCAAATATATCTCTGTTATTTCTGTTTTTATTCACAGGCAAATCAACGAAAAGTGCTTTGTCCTGAAATCTAGAGATCAGACCAAATCCCAGGCAAGCTAAGCTATACCCCACTTTCCCCCAATTTGCATATGAATAAAATATTGATTTACATGAAAATTGTAATTCATAGCTGAATAACAGAGGAACATTTGGAACTATAACTGTAGAATCATCTCTACAAGGTGCCTGGATTAGGTTTATAATCAATTTACTGCTGACAGACAAACTTTAAAAAAGTTATAAATCTGCAACTCCCCCCCCCCCCCCACAAACACACATTTATTGCATATCTTGTGAATTGGTGATGTGTGATTTTCTTGGGATACTTCTTTAGAGTCATTCTTGTACACGCCAGCCTTTCAGACTCTTTCACTTTCAAATGAAAGTTCCTGAATGTTCCTGGTGAATGTATCATGAAGTAATGCAGGATATGCAGATATATTCTTTACAACCAAGAATCTGTTTTATGATGGCCTGAATTCCAGTTGTTCTTGGCTATGAGGCAAGTAATGTTGCTGAGTCATGTCCATAATCTCTTTTCTGCTTAAACATATTTTTGGAACTGATTGTTATGTGTGTTCTTCTAGACCAAAGGGAACAGAAGATGACCTGCCAAGTAATCTTATCGTGATGGTGTGCTTGCGAAATCAGTTGCACGTGTGTGCCAGATTGGCAAGTAGCACGTGTGCTGTATTTTGTCTTGGGTCACTCCTTTTTGGCAAGATGATGTTGGGATGGTGTATAAATGTTAGTGAGGAAGACTAGAAAACTCCAGTCTAGTTGCGCTCTCGTTTCACAGGGAGTGGTGGTGAAACTGTACATCCCTCCGATCCGGGCCCAGTGATTTACCGCCTGCTGTCAGCCTTAACTTACAAAATTCTAGATATATTCTCCATAAATTTGCAAAATGGACTTTGAGGTCACTGACTGGCTTAAGACACTTGGAGGTAATGTTTAGACTATAGCAAAGTTTTTATGGTGCACTGACATAGAAATTGGAAGAGCAGATTTAATGACCAGAATAGTTTACATAACTGTACACTATATATGCAATGTTAGTAGAGGTGTTTGTACAAGTTTCATATTAAAGGGATGGGTCTGTTCTCTAGGTGCAGTATGAATGTATAAATAGCATGTGTAAAGCAGTATTACCTGTAAGACTTTGAGAAGGCTTTTAAAAGACACTCAGAATTTGCTATATTACTGTGAGCTTTCTGCATTTGAAGTATGTGGTGAAATTGAGCTGGCTCATTGCTGTAATGAGGTTTTCTGATTTAGTTGTGTATACACAACATATAATTGTGCGCTTTCCTACTGGGGTTGTGGCGTATATATATGTGTACGGATTCCATATTGGAAGCGTCTACTGGAAAACATTGCAGACATGTCCACCCAACTTGTGTGGTTTTGTTGTATAGGATAAAATGACCAGGTAAAGAACTGCAGTAATTTGGCATGGACGCTACGCAGTGTACATCACTGTGCTTTGGGCCAGTAGACTGCGTGCTGAGCTGTGTCTGGTTTTGGTCTGTAGTGAGCGTGTTAGAATTAAGACCCCCACTGACCTGCTATGATGACCTGTTCGTAGGATAGATCATCAACTGTAAAGTTTCAGAAAATTACATACATGCTGTAAGGTTCCTCTCACGTACACTACTTCTATTCCATTAGCTTTACATTCTTTTGAGGGCTATGGGGTTGGTAGGCAAAACCTCCAACTCCTGCACAAAAAGCTGACAGCCATGGTCAGTCAGAAGGAGTAAAGGTCATCTAATTCATTAAAGGGGTTTTCCAATCTGAAATAGAAGAATCTTTTTTTTTTTTTTGTTTGTTTTATTATAACTTGTTTGTTTATATCAAAAATAGAAACACACACAACCCATCGATAGGATAGGTCGTCAGTATGTGATCTGTTGGGAAGCTGCTACTTGGTGGACAGCGTGTGCAGTGCTGCTTCTATTAGAGGCACTTTCATGTCCTCATAGATGTACGGTATTCTATACAGCTAGAGAGCCAACAGTGCGCTGAACTGAGCACACTTTCTGCTTTCCTGTTCTGTGCCCCGGTGCTGGAGATATTGGTGCTGTTAATTTCTGTGCTACTGTCAGAAGGGTGGACCTTAGAGCTTAGCATTATCGCTGGGCTGTGAGGAATGTCCCCCCTGACAGTATTCTTCCATAACCTTGTACTGTCAGGGGAGGTTCCTCACAGCCCAGCGATGATGCTAGGCTGTAAGGTCCGCCCTTCTGACAGTGGGGAGATATCAGTGGCAAAATTAACGGCACCAATATCTCCGGCACTGGGGTGCATGCCGGGATGATGAATTCAGCGCCCTATTACTGCATATCTATAAGAATGTGAAAGGTCCTCTTTAAGTTGAAATTCCCCCAAAACCACTGCTTTGCAGTGGGCAGGACTGCCATGTCACTCCTATTATTTGGACTGCAGGTGCTCTCCATTCAGGCTGCTGCAACAGCTGATCTGTGTGGCATCTGGGTGTCTCACCCCAACAGATCACATACTGATGATCTTTCCTGTGTACAAACCCTATAAAAATCTAGCGATTGAATTCCTATGAAAGTAAGTATGTAATAAACCATGCATCTAATTATACAGTATTAATTGCATAATATAATTAAAAATAACGAATCATTTTATTTTGAAGTCCGTAACCTTTTTCCAAATCCACTGCCGTCTCTAACCAAAATTGGCCCCGACTCCACAACCATGATTTTCTTCTTTCTGAATGGTTAGAATAGTGTGGCTTCTTAAAATATGTAAAGCAACAGACCCTTTGTATGTCATTAGAGGTGGTATTATAACAGATATGTCATGGATCCTTGTATCAACTGTGTGACACCTAAATTATGTGATTTGAGTAATCTGGTGTTGCCACTAACTTCTTTATATGGTTTTTTGCTGAGTAACGGTTGCTGTCAGAAATCACATCATTGTCTTATGGTTTTACTAGAAAATTGCTTCAGCAGCTGGAAAAACGTATTGGTTCTGTGGTCATACGGTTTCCTTCCTCTATTTTCATTTATGTATCTTTTTTTTTTTTTTTTTTTTTTTTTTGGAAGATGCAGCATGATTCAGTACTTTTTTTGTCCAAGTGAATATGGCAATGTCACTGGGAATGTGGATGTAGTGACTGACGTGTGACTTTATGTGAATCCAGCCTAGGTCATTGTAGTGGGAGACTAGTATGCAGATCTTCTAAGTGAAAGCGTTGAATTTATTTAATGAGAAAAGGGGTTTTTTTTTCTTGTTTTTTTCGTTTTCTATAAATTTTGTGCAACTGTACTTTAAAGTCTTATGGCAGATGGTAGAAAAAAATAAAAATATGCCATCAAAGATTGATCTCTTTGATGAAGATTATGGATGCTAGCACCTTTCCTTTCTTGGTGGGCCAAGAATTTTATGTGAGGACTGTGACCAATTCCCTTTTGTATATTTCAGTAATATATCAGTGACCCCAGTTTAATGATTTTTGTGATCTTTTGCTTTTTGCTGCATGTTGTTTAGCAACAGATACAATGAGGATAATTTGGCTTAAGCCTCGCTCTGCGGTTTTTGCTGCTGAATCAGTCTCTGAATCCATGGCAAGAAGCAGGAAGCTTCTTTATTCAGCGTGCTAGAAAAAAAGTATCCCTCTCTTCCTCTCATTTAAAAATTATATATGTAAATATACATGAAATATGCACTCTAATTGACAGATCTTAATCTCTAATTTAAAGGGAGTCTGTTTGATCCAAAATGCCTCCCAAACTGATACCACCTTGTATGGGCCTTTAATAAAAGCGGAAACATACTTTTGTGGCCACAAACCGATGAAGCAATGCAGAAATAATCAATGTTTTATAGACATGCAAATAAGTTTACAAGTGCGCTAAGGGCGGGGCTTGATTTAGAAGATTTGCATGGACGTCTGTAATGCTGACAGAGGCTGAAAATATCATTCATAGCTATAGGGACTGCATTTCCAGAAGGTGGCTGAAGCACTTGCAGCTGTCTATGTGTAAATCTGTCAAGTCGGGTCCGCCCTTGATGCACTTGAAGGCTGTGTTGCATATCCATAAAGATGTTTATCTCTTTTACTTCATTGGTTTGTAGTAAGTTCCAGACTTGACCAGGGGGAGGTGCTGGTTGTAACAACATTTCATGTGGTATAGTAACATAAAATGAGAAAACTGGGACTAGGGGAAATTATGCGTAACTCGCTTGAAGTATACCTCCAGTTATAAACAAATCTTCATTTATTTCCGAATTTGCAGACACTACAAATTGCTATACCCTGCACTGCTCTAATATGCCAACTGACACATGTCCAGATGAGATTTCAGCATAGCTACCTGGTCCTGTCATGCAAAGAAGGGGGGAGGGTGTATTAGAGCATTGTGGAGCTGCAATGCAGAATAAGAAAGGCCTCTTTGGAAAGTGTAGCAGCCACCTTACAAGCTACTGTTTTTAGTTTGATTCTTATTTTCCTGCTGAAAGACTCTCTTTAATGAACTTGTAGAGTCTGTTTTTCCAGATGATACTAAGTTTGATGTGTCACATGACCCCCTTCCCATTGAAAAAAGCAAAGTTTAATCCAAAATGGCAGCTTTGCAGATGGCTGCCATGGGCGTCACCTGGCCTCAAATGTTTCCCCCCTCCCATGTACTAATATGCCACAAACAGTAAGGTGAGATCAGTAACCACTAACCATTTTATCTGGGTGTATCTATACTTATGGCCCACCCTGTACAATGGCAGGTTATCAAACTGGAGGTTATTCAGTTTGGAAAAAAGATGGGGTGACTGAATGACAATGTACAAATAAATGAATGAACATTTATACAATATTATACTTGTAACCATAACAAGGGAATATCCTCTAGATTTCATTGTCATAGACTGGGCATCTTTATAGTAAGAGTGTTGAGACCATGGTGCTCACTGTCATAGGATTTTATTAATATGAACTTGTACAAATTCAAGAGGGATCTGGATGCCCTTCTTGATAATAGTATCACAGATTATGGTAAGTAGAATTGTTAGAATGGTGTGTTGAACCTTGTATTTAGTCTGACACATTTGTAATTGTAAATTACTGGATCAGATTAGGATCATAGGATGGACTTGTGTCTTGACCCAACCTTACATCAACTATGTTAAAGGGAATAATCTGGGTAATAATATAGCTTTTCAGTTCATTCCCTGCATTGCTTAAGCTTTACTGCTAATGTACATGCCGGTCCACCAGAGCCTCATTCATTTCTTTTGAGGGGGGAGGACAGAACCCTGGTTCCTATCTGCCTTGCAGCTGCTCCGACACTTGGTCACATGACTGACTCCATTCTACTGAATGAATCTGCGTCCCAAGTTTGTGAGTTGCTAAGTAGAGGGCGAAAGGCAATGAAAATCTCTACACACCTTCACTGGTGCTCTCCTCAATGTGAGAGATTCTTGTCCCTAACCCACTCATTGCCTCCCACTAAGCCAGCCAATTCACTTTGCTCTGTACTGATGAAGGACAACAATCCGGAAACAGCGCTGTATGCAGATAAGTGAAATTGGCTTGGCTAAGATCCCTTTTGCTGTCTCAAGGCTCGGTGAGTCTAAAGCAAATTGAGGATCTGTTACATCCAATAGAGGGCGCATGAGCTCCCCAGCTCCTTTCCCATAATGCCTTGTGATATATATATATATCCCAAGTTTGTGGGCAGTTAGTGATATCCTAGACTCAGGGCAGCTCCAGTGAAGGCTGATGAACTAGTTCCGGGCTCCCCCTCTGCCCTCCACAAATGTAATGAATGGGGCTATTGAAAACTGGGGTGTACATTAGTAGTAAAGCTTAATGCGGGGAATGCATTGGGAAGTGTGTAATACCTCAGTACTGGGTCCTATATTTCTTTAAGGCTGAGTCAGAGATGTGTTCATGTTGTAGCACGGGTTACTGTTATATAATATGTTATGTCTTTAAAGAGGACCTCTCACGTCCTCATGTATTTGCTGTTTTACATACTGTTAGAAAGCCGACAGCGCGCTGGGATGCGCGTCATCACTGGGCTGTAAGGAACGCCCCCTCTCTCTGTACTCGTCCATAGTGGTGTACTGTCAGAGGGGGCGTTTCTTACAGCCCAGTGATGACGCTGAGATGTGAGGAACGCCCCCCCAGTACAAGTCTTTGGGCGAGTACTGTCGGGGGGGGGGGGGCATTCCTCACAGTGCAGCTAGACTGTCAGGAATGCCCTTCTGACGTGAAACTACGACCCCCCCCCCCCCCCCATATCTACAGCCCCGGGGCACATACTGGGAAAGCCGTCAGTGCGCTGAATTCAGCGGTATGTAAAACAGCACATACATGAGGACGTGAAAGGCCCTCTTTAAGTATTTCATCAGCCATTGCATCTGTGCCAGCACTGCTAAGGTTAATGCACAGCACCTCACACCACATGTTCCCAACACTTAGCCCTCATTGGACAAAGGGGGTGGAGACATTTTGGTGTAGTTTAGGCAGACTGGGGAAGTCTGGTGAGTTCTGCCTGTGGGGTAGTGAGCTGGATGAAGTCTGAGGAGGAAGATGGTTGCCACACTTTTGGCCACTGCTGGACCAACAAGACCTTAACACAGAGTTCAGAGTGTAGTACCACAAGTCTCAGGAGTCCAGGTACAGTCTGTAATAAGAGTAGGAGGATTTAGACTGCTACAGAGCACAAGGCCGCATTCAGTCCTACATAAGGAGGGATACCTAGTGCTACTCCAAGGTACATCATACTCATATATATGAGAGGAACTCTTCTATCCTTCACTACCTTGCTATGCACATCCATATTGAGAGTTATCTGCTTGTACTGTGAACCAGATGTTGGCTGTCTGGAAGCTTTTTGCACTGAGTAAAGACTGGCACTACTTTCACCATCCATCTTGCCTCCATGTGTGTGTCTGAAACTAACTTGACCAACCACCATCTTGGGTACATCCCGGGCCAGGCCACACTACTACACCCATCATTCACCAGAAGGAGTACCCCGGAGAACCTGTCCAGTACAACGACCACCTAGGTGCGTTCCTCCACCACTGTGTTGTACCTGAGGGAGAGAGCCTGGAGATGCCTGCACCGTGACTACCACTCCCAACATCACCCCCTGCAGTCCCCCTTTGAGCACCACAAGTGTTGTTACTCCCTAGATAAACCCTGGAAGACCAATTAGTATTGAATTACAGTAGCCAGGACCAGACTGAATCAGGACAGCAATATGGGTTGTTGCTGTTTACAAGAAAAGGGTGGATTCTGGAGACTGTTTCAAGTTGCAATTGACATGTGTGTGAAGGTGATTAAATACAAGGGGTGAATGAAGGGTCTGAGTCAAACACAATAAACCCAAGGCAGTGGGAATGTTCCCTAGGAGGCATGGTAGTATCACAAAATTGAAGTGGAAATATTGGGTATAGGCAAGATGTTTGACAGAAACACAAGAACTTCAGGTTTATTTTCAAAGATTAAGTTTTGTAGAGGTCATCAGCATAGAGATGGTATTAAAAGCCAAATCTTCTAATGGTTTGTCCAGTTGTGGCCATTGAAAGAGAAAAAAGAAGGGTGCCTAGGACTAAACCCTGAGAAACCACACGAGAAAGGGGAGAAGAAGCAGATCTTGCAAATGAGTGGTGGAAAAGATGGGAAGATAAGTGAGGGAGAGCGGCGTCCTTTAAAGCCTTTAATGTAAGTAATTGATCTTCTACAGTGTCATTCTGCAGTGGGATCCAGAAGAATGAGTAGAGAATAGTTGCCATTAGATACAGTTGTCTATAGGTCATTTGTAAGGGAAGTTTCAAGATACAAGAAGAGAATTAGTAAATTAGATTAGTTAATCAAGCGTTCTATGCAAGAGGGGAGATTAGCCTGGTCGGCTAACACAACTTGGACCAAGGGAGGGTTTTTCATTAGAGGGGATATGCCAGCATGACTAAAAGAGGATGGAAAGTTAGTAGAGGACAAAGAGGTTAAAGTACACATGATTGAGATGGCTTGTACTCTGATGCCTGGAAAGGGTTTTTTCTGTAGAGCTTCACCATGACCTTTGCCCATGGTTAAAGCATAGTTTACCTTGAACTTGAGTATAACTTGCTTGTTCTGTACTTTTACAGATAATTTCACAATCTGGCACTGCATGCAGTGACTGAACAGCCAGTTTATACTTCTTTAGATTTTACATAGTATGATTGAAAAAAGACATTTGTCCACCTAGTTTAACCAAGGGATGGGAAAAGACATGAATGAAGAAAATGAGCATTCTGTACATTTCCATAAGCATCAATGCTATTTTCCTGTAAAAGACATCTAAGCCTTTTCTGAAGCTGTCAGTTGTTACTGCTTTGACCAAATTGTGGGTTAGGCTATTCCACAGACTTACAGTCCTTACAGTGAAGGCGCCCTGTCACCTCTGGAGATTACACCTTTTGCTCCATGGAACAGCTTTTCCTCAGATTTCTTGTAATGCACAAATGATTTATTAAGTGGTAATATTACATCCCTGTCCTTTGAGTTTTTAATACATGACCATATGCAGTTGGCTTTAGAAACAGCTTATTGACATTTCATGCTATTATTTCACCTTTTTCCATTTTTAGATGGACTCTGCGGCTGGGTCTCCTAAGGAGGCTCCAATGCAGATGTGAACCTAGCCATACATAAGAATATTCTTCTCATTAGAGGGTTATTACATTATCCCTCTATGTGACGATCAGAGAGCAAATGTACAGTATCCTCTCTAACTAATAGGAAAGGGGATAACATGGACAGAAGTCCCTGCTACCTCTCCCCCTGGAGTCATATACAGGTTAAACACAGACAATGATGATTTATAATACTCTCTACAGTCTGTCCACAGGTAACTGTTTTTAGAAGACTGTCTGTCTTTCGGGTCCCCATGCACACCCGAATGATGGAGAGATGAACGCTAGTGTGAACCTAGTGTAATACCCCTCTGAACATAATTAGAAAGTTTATTGGCGCTGTGACCCAGACGTTTACCTTCAAAAGGGTTGCACCAAACACTTACACAAAGTCAGAAATAAATTTGACACTGTCCTTATCCTGTCCATACCTGATCTTTATAGAGTAAAATATGTTGACTGCCTCTCTACCTATAAGATATAGTGGAGCGCCCCCTATCATCGCCTTTGACTGTTCCCTCCTCCTTTTATTTTTCATTTTGACCTTTATTTTATGGCGCTATTACTCCCTCCTACTGGTTACAAGGTTTTGTCCTTTACATTTTATTACCTTGTTTCCTGTATTGTAGATATGACTGTTTTTGACATATTCTTTTGCCCCTTATATCCTGTATACATAACTCCGCACTTATGTTCTATTTTTATGATTGTATGTATGTTTCTCTTCCATTCTGTGTTGTTGTTGTTGTTTCAATAAATAACATTGAAACTAAAAACCCAGTTTTTGGCAGTTTTCAGATGGGCATAAATAGCGGGTGTATTTATTTATTTTTTTTGCGCACATAGTACAAACGAAAAATCCGGACTTACAGTAGTCATCAGATCTAGAATTATGACTCTCTTAACACCAGTAATGATGAACCGCAGGAATTTCAGAGGTTGTGTCCATGTTACATCAATCTGAAACTGGCCCTAGTTATCAAATTACTTAGATATAGAGATTATAATTTATTCATTAGAGTTACAATTTTTGTTATGGGGGTAGAAAATTATATTCTTAAGTAAACCCCTATTTAATTTGCATGCACAGAATTGATTGGTGCATTTCTGTGATTTTTCGCATTTCTCGTACATAGTGAAATATAGCTAGCTAGATAATAAGCTAATAAACAGATAAAGCATGACCAGCTAAACCCTGGGATATACAGGTCGACCATCTCCCCCAGGATATATAGTTTCCAGCTCCACCCAACACTAATAAATAATGACCACTCAGGACATCTAAGGGTAGCAACTAATAGATATCATGAATTCTCAACATGTTTCTCTCGCCTACTGAATAGCACAAGATCATCAGGAGATAGTAAATAGCAAGATAAGTAAGGAGAATTGCGGTTAAAACCACATTTCCCAGAGCCTGAATGGTAGGCTCTGGTACTTGCAAAATAGTCGACGCCGAGTGCTGGCTAATACTGCTCTGATATAGAGCTGTAAGCAGATTGTAACTGCGCCCCTCGGCAAACCCCCGGAGGCAGCAAATCACTATAGGTGTACTAGGCTCCAATGGGTATCGCTGACTCAAAAAAAAATGGGCGGAGCCACAACAATAAACAAATGGCAGCTGAATAACAGCTTAAGGAAATCCACAGAGGTAAACATAAGAAAATAAAGGGAATATGGAAGTGAGTACACAAGATCAAAGATAATCAATCTATATCCACATATAACCAAGATAAATAGCACACATATAGATGGATCAAAATATGGATGGAATAAAGTACAATAACGCATCTGACCAGCTGCCTATAGATAATACAGCAGATATAAATAAGTGTCAAACACAATATAATGTACATAACCTGAAATCCCCATATAAAATTGGTAGATGAGATTATACATAGGCCTAAAAAGGGGACTGTATTGCAATCACACCATAAACTGTATATATGTATTACTTATACTCATAATGACATCACCCGACTACACATAAGTGAAATGAATGGGGAAAAAGAAATGGCCCCAATTCAAACCCTGAGATTTATTGGACTTGAATTTAAATATCCATTGGGCTTCTTTGCATAATATAAACCTGTCCCAGTCCCCACCTCGTATTGATTTATGTACTCACTCCAGACTTTGAAATTTGATCGAAAAAACCTCACCGCCATGACACATATGTGATTAGCAACTGGGTTATCCCTTCTATGTACGATGTCTCTGACGTGGTCCAAGATGTGCCTCCGTAATTGTCTCTTGGTCTTGCCCAATTTAGTGGGCAAGAACAGGACACAACATAGACCACGCCTTCGGTTGAATAGTTTATGAAGTCTCTAATATTAAAGTCCTCTCCAGTGGCATGAGCCCTAACCGAAGATCCCTTCAATATATACGCACAGGCCCTGCAAGTACCAAACTTAAAGGTGCCAGGTATGCGGGCCGCTCCCAGCCAAGTAAGGGAAGACTTCATAGGTGACAAATGGCTATGTGTAACCCAGTCACCAAGATTCCTCCCTCTACGGTAGACGATCAACAGTCTTGACTGAATGACATCATGTAGGTCTGGATCTTGTCTAAGTATGTCCCAATACATATGGAACACATCCAAGACCTCTTTAGATTTGGTGTCATAAGTCCCAATCATGCGTATTGATTTTGAAGACCGATCCCATTGTCTGAGTTTCAACAAGGACTCCCTCGGGGTAGTTCTAGCCAACTCACAGGTTTCAGTCAATAAAGTCCTAGGGTAACCCCTGGCGCTAAATCTTTCAATAAGTTTGCTTTGAGTTTCATAATCACTGTCCAAGGAGCAGTTCCTCCTAACATGGAGGAACTGCCCCTTAGGGATACCCCTTTTCAATGATGGGGGATGGTGACTATCCCACCTTAAAAGGGAGTTTGTGGCGGTCTCTTTCCTGTATAAGGTGGTACTGAATGTCCCCTCATCAGTAATATCAATGACCACATCCAAAAACTGAACAGATCTCGGCTGAATAAAGGACGTAAAGTGGAGATTAAGATCAAGAGATTAAGTGAATTCTTGAAACAAATCGGAGGTACCCGACCATACAATTAGTATGTCATCAATTTATCTTTGCCAAGCTATGATATATGATGTAAATTTCTCATAGCGTTCACTAAAAACTAGGCAATTCTCCCACCACCCCAAAAAGATGTTAGCATAAGTCGGTGCAGCGGGGCTCACCATTGCGGTGCCCCGCCGCTGGTGGAAGAAGCGCCCATTAAACAAAAAGGAATTGTGGGACAAAATGAATTGTAATAATTCCACAACAAATGCGTTTTGTGAAGCAAATTATGTCCCTCAGGTCCCCAGGAAGTGCTCCACAGCCCCACACCCCTTGTCATGGGGGATGGAGCTGTAGAGCGCCTCCACATCCAAACTAGCAAGGACCGCCCCCGATGGAAGATGGACGTCCTCAAGATGTCTAAGGACGTCCATCGTGTCCCGGACATATGACAGAAGGGCTAACACAAATGGGCGCAGCACCTTATCAATATAGGTGCTTGCACCCTGAGTGAGCCCGTCAATGCACGAGACAATGGGGGCGGCCCTTGAGGGGAGATAACCCCTTGTGGATTTTTGGTAGTGAATAAAACGTGGGCATCCATGGGAACTTGGAACTCATATATTCCCACTCCTTATGAGAAATCAGATCCCCCCCGATTTGGCTCGATCAAGAATTTCACACAGTTGTAAACAATAACCGGAAGTCGGATCTGATGCTAATACTTCGTAGTTGGAGGAGTCAGATAATATATCCTCACACATTGATATATATCGATCACGATCAAGCACAACGATGTTGCCCCCCTTATCTGAGGCTTTTATCACCACAGTATCATCCTGTTCTAAATTTTTAAGGGCCTTCATTTGTGCTGTTGAGAAATTACTCCTTCCACTTGACTGTTTACCCTGAAGTGAGAATAATTTATCCACCACCATTTTTTCAAATATGTCGGTGTTTAGTGTCACATGGTGGAGGATTTGCACGATTTATAGGTCTCAAATCATTGAAAGTTACCGGATCCACCAAACCCTGTCCTGTGCTTTGGAGACATCGTACATAGAAGGGATAACCCATTTGCTAATCACATATGGGAGTATCATGACTGTGACGTTTTTTTGATCAAATTTCAAGGTCTGGAGCGAGTACATAAATCAATACGACGTGGGGACTGGGACAGGTTTATATTATGCAAAGAATCCCAATGGATATTTAAATTCAAGTCCATTAAATCTCAGGGCTTGAATTGGGGCCATTTCTTTTTCCCCATTCATTGGACTTATGTGTAGCCGGGTGATGTCATTATGAGTATAAGTAATACATATATACAGTTTATGGTGTGATTGCAATACAGTCCCCTTCTTAGACCTATGTATAATCTCATCTATTAATTTTATATGGGGATTTCAGGTTATGTACATTATATTGTGTTTGTCGCTTATTTATATCTGCGGTATTATCTATAGGCAGCTGGTCAGATGCGTTATTGTACTTTATTCCATCCATATTTTGATCCATCTATATGTGTGCTATTTATCTTGGTTATATGTAGATATAGATTGATTATCTTTGATCTTGTGTACTCACTTCCATATTCCCTTTATTTTCTTATGTTTACCTCTGTGGATTTCCTTAAGCTGTTATTCAGCTGTCCATTTGTTTATTGTTGTGGCTCCGCCCATTTTTTTGAGTCCGCGATACCCATTGGAGCCTAGTACACCTACAGTGATTTGTTGCCTCTGGGGGTTTGCCGAGGGGTGGAGTTACAATCTGCTTACAGCTCTATATCAGAGCAGTATTAGCCAGCACTCGGCGTCGACTATTTTGCAAGTACCAGAGCCTACCATTCAGGCTCTGGGAAATGTGGTTTTAACCGCAATTCTCCTTACTTATCTTGCTATTTACTATCGCCTGATGATCTTGTGCTATTCAGTAGGCACGAGAAACATGTTGAGAATTTATGATATCTATTAGTTGCTACCCTTAGCTGTCCTGAGTGGTCATTATTTAGCAGTGTTGGGTGGAGCTGATAGTAGTATAATGTTGTACCGTGTTAGCCATTGAAAGTAGTGGAAGAGTGAAGAAATCAGGCGATACCTTTTAGAGGCTAACTGAGTATATTTATAAGTAAGCTTTCAGAAGCCTAGCTTCCTTCATCAGACATGGTGTTATACAAGAACTGAAAATCTGTGAATTTTCAGTTCTTGTATAACACCATGTCTGATGAAGGAAGCTAGGCTTCTGAAAGCTTACTTATAAATATACTTGGGTTGAGCTGGACACTATATATCCTGGGGGAGATGATCGACCTATATATCCCAGGGTTTAGCTGGTCATGCTTTCTGTTTATTAGCTTATTATCTAGCTAGCTATATTTCACTTTCATTTATAGGACTAGTAAGGGTATTAGCAGTCTTTAGGAGAACATTTATGTAGTTGCTCCTGATTGCTGGGACTTGTAGTGCATCTTCCTCAAGGTGGCGTGTAGGCTTTATCTTAACCAGTCAGCCCAAACTTTTCAGTGGGGGACTGATGCATGCTATCAGTTCCAGTATAAGAGTATATTTATTGGTCTCTTAAGCCCATATTTATCTATGGGGTATTTATAGGGACTATGGGTATCTCAGTGTAATGTAGCTGTATGTTTGGCACTCATTTTAATCTAGATAATTAAAGGTTAAATTTTATCTTACATATTCTATTTGTGAAAATCCAATCCTCTGATTTGTCCTTTCTACTTTGGAGTTTTGCTGTCACCCACTGTGAATTACATTTTTTTTTTTTTTTTTTTTTTTCAAAAAATTATTTTTTTTGTCATAAAGTTACATGAAGGTGGAAATGGCTATCGATAACCCATTGAGAAACATCCTCAGGTTGTCTACTTTCTAAAAATATATAGGGTTTAGGGGTGCACTTTTTTGTTTTCATGGTGTGTAATCCCTACATTTGATAGGATGATACTACTTTTTTTTTTTTTTTTTTTTTTTTTTTTTTAATCGCTCCCTAGCTTCAACACAGGTTTTTGTTCCTTCCAGTTCGTGATTTTAGGAAGATATGTGCATGCAAGTTTAGGCCTTAGTGATATGAATGAACTCTGCACATGTTGAACTCTTAATTTTAGGAGGTTTGGTGCATATAACGTTTTGTTTGGTTTCCAGGATCATTAGCTCCCTTTTGCCTTTACAGCTACAAAGTGTATGTATGTTCTCTCCATGTACCTCCGTGTACTCTGGTTTCCTCCCAAATGCCAAAAATATACTGATGGGTAAATTGGCTTCCCATAGAACAACTGACCGTAGTGGGTGTTGGGAATGGGCACTGATATTGCAGCCACTAACTCCCCAATTCTCCCTGTGCTTTGAGTCCATTGTGTGAGGAAAGGGCATTACAAATGTTTGTCATTGTCATCTGCACTTGATCACATGACTGCACAAGGGACCTGTTCAGAGGCGCTCTTAAAAGCTGTAAGTGCTGGTTGAGTGAACAGACCCTGCTATTTATTACACTATTTGCAGAATCTGATTCATTGTGCTGGATTGTAATTTTAAAGGGATTGTCCCTCCAAAGTAGTTTATGCCCTATCCACGGCATACATGAATAAATTGCAGTTTGGTGGGGATCTGACTGCTCAGACCTCCACTAATCACGAGAATGAGGGCGTTCTGCTACCCAGCCTGAACAAACAGGTGATAAGAAAAACACACCGCCATGTCATTCACCTGTATTAGACCAACCGAGATGGCCGAGTGATGAACTATTTCTGGACAGGAACATCTCTCCTTGAGGAGAAATTGAGGATCTGTTACATCCAACAGAGGGCACATGAGCTCCCCAGCTCCTTTCCCATAATGCCTTGTGATATGAACTATTTCTGGTGGTTCAGTCGAGCTAATAGAGCGAGGCACACCTTTCTGACCACTGCTTCATTTAGAGTGGGAAGCAAAACACCCCTGTACTTGTGATCAGATGGGATCCCAACTTGGATAAGTTGCTTTTGTTGGACAACACTTTTAATAGTTAATTACTATAACAGGTCATATGGGGACTGAATTTACAAAATGTAAGTGCTTATCTGTATAAGGTAGTGTAGCCGCCTGTTTGCTTTGGCAGATTCTTTATCATGAACCTGGGGGTTCAGACCCGGTTCTGACCCTTGGGGGGGTCACGTGATCGTAAACTCTTTACCTGTGCTATGGAGGCTGGCTTTACTATAAAGCTGGATTGCTTAAACACTGTGTAACAGTATAGCTATATGTTTAGCATTGTTGTAAGTATTATGTTAGCTTTAAAGCTGATAATTACTAGGCAGTCTACAAAACATAAATCTCAGAGATTGAATCCCATTTGGCAGCAGCATCTGGGTGTACCTGACTGAACAGAGTATCCTATAATCTTATGTTATGCAAGATACTTGCATGAAACTTGAGATGCCTCTGTTGATCTGGTACATATTTTCCTAGCAGCCACATAACTCCCTCATTGTGGTTATGTAACCAACCAACTTGAAACTTTTTGTATTTATACAGAGAATGTCTCCACCTAATGTCCAGATTATTTCTGGCCTGTTGGAGTTCTTCCTTTTGCAGATATTTGGATTTTTCAGGTTTATTCTTTTAAGTAAATTGATTCTTTACGGTATCCTCACAAGATTTGTTCCCGTTACCAAGGATTCATAACCTGACAAAAGTGGCAAAAATGGTAATGATCAGATTTTTATGCTTTGTATTCTATTGTTTAACATTTTTCTTTCTTTTTGCTTCTTATAGTGTCTAACATAAAGATGGGCGATTCCTGTGTTAACCAAGATGTGTGCCAGTCGGAGGAGGGGAGCAGTGTTGCTGAAGAGACCATGTTCAGTATGGCAGACATGTTCTTGTTATCACTCATCGTTGGCTTACTGACCTATTGGTTCTTCTTCCGCAAGAAGAAAGAGGAGACAATTGAATTTAAAGTTCAGCCTGCTGTGTAAGTGTTTTTATTCTTCTAACATTGGTTATACAATACAAAGTATGGATCTACCAGACAGTAAGAGATTATTTTCACTTTTAGTGGATGGTGCTATTTATAGTTTAAGCAGGTGGTATTAGTATAATTTTTTTGGGGTCTACAGTTTGTAATTTGGGGTCACCTCCTAGTACAACAGAGTTTTCCACTGCAGAAGTGGCCTGACATTTTGCAGCTAATTCCATCTTTAACATTACAGAGGGTGAAAACTGCAGCAGATCCAAAAACCAACCTGTAACTGAGTTTACTGTGAAAATCTGTGCAGATTCATTTCTGCTGCATGTGAATACATTTTGCTGTATATTATTCTGCATTTCTGGTGCAGAATATGCACAGAAAATATTTCAACAAATACTCCACATGTGAACATTGGCTAAAATTGTTTTCCGTTTTGGACAATAAGTTTTGCAAATTCATTTTATATATTTGATTTTTTTGACATGTAAGGCAACCCATTGTGGAGCGCAGTTCTCAAACACTGAATATAAATCTTGACTCAAGTGAATAAGTGGTGCAATAGAGGACAACTATAAAGGATTTGTTAAAATCAGTTAACCCATTGAAATTGTAGGTTAACTTGTTATCTGCTTGTAAGAGAATTGCAGTCAGTGTGTGTGTGTGTGTGTGTATTATATTAAAATATATACACACAAACACACACACATTTAGCACCTTGGAGGGACGGTTGGTAACTTTTGGAAGCTCTTTAACTGTCTAATGGTGGGCAGCAATAAAGCAATAAGCTGATCATTTAACTAGGATATCTTGATACTTTACGTAGGGCTGTACCTAGCCCACTGACTGTTTCTTTATCTGGATTCTTGCTGATATAATCATATGGGATGTCTTGAATCAAGGATGAACCTACATCATAATTAATAAATGTGTGAGACATGTCTCTGGAATACTTGTTCCCTTTCACTACTTAAGCCAGACTATCCTCTCTTTTATTTATGTTATGATTAACCCAGCGGATGTCTGGTATTTAAATATGGCAGCTGCTCAGTACTGAGATCTTGGGCCAGCAGTCAGTTTCCATGATACCCAGGAGCCTATTGAAGGCTCCCAAACATGTCTGAAATATACTTCTATTACAGACTCCTCTGGTGCAGCCTGTAGTAGAAGTTTCGTAATTTTACAATGCATTGTATTAGTGATCAGACCCCCTGGGGTTTAAGACCTCTAGGGCATCTAATAATTACAGTTTAAAAAAAAAAAAAATTGAATCATCCCTTTTTTTCCCCTACAACACAGAACATATATAAAAGTAAAAAAAAATAGTGAAACACATATACATTATATATCTCTGTATCCATAAATGCCTGGTCTACAAAATTATAAAAATATTTTTTCCATATGGTGAACACCATGGCAGGGGGAAAAAAAAATCCCCAAAGAGCCAAACCGCCATGTTTTCGCTGCTTTGCCGCCCATAAAAATTTGGATGAAAGAAGCAATCGGAGTAATTCCCCAGATTAGTATAAATAACAGTACATTTTGGCCATGCAAAAAAAAAAAAAATGCTTTATGCATCCCTGTACATAGAAATATAAAAAAGTTATGGGTGTCAGACTATCATAACTCCTAGAACTTATTTTTCTTTTTGCAAGTTTTTTTTTTTTTTTTTTTTTTTTTTAAGGGGTTAAATATGTGTTTGTGTGTACTGACCCATAGAATACTGGTGATATGCCATTTTGTTGCGCACACAGTTTTTCTCAAATTCCACCCCATTCTGAATTTTTTTTTTTTTCTAGCTTACCAGTACATTGTACGGAATATTAAATGGTAACATTACGAAGTACAATTTGTCCTGCCAAAATGAAGCCCTCAAAAATGACTCTGTGAACTGAAAAATAAAAAAGTTATGGCATTTGTAAGGCGGGGAGTCAAAAATGAAAAACTAAAATAGCTTTAAAAGTGGTCAAAAGCCAAGTTTTATATTTATTTTTGGTCTGCCCTTGTCTTATGATTTATAATTTAAATTATTTAATTCATTTAAATGAAATATCATTCATTTTGCCGGAGACTGTAAAATACAGCATTTTTTGACATTTGGCATTTCCACAGCAGCTAAAAACACTACTTTCTTGCTTATTTCACAGCACCATGGGTATAGACCTGGCCACCAGGAGGCTGACATTATTGAGATGTAAAGCTGTCGGCTCCGCCTCCAGGCCTCTCACCCCCCTCTCACAGGCACTGTGCATTATTCAGTTTAAACCTAGTGTCTGTAGGAGGCAGACAGGACCTGACTCGGGGCTTTCTGTCTTACATTGTATTTTTCTTTCTTTCAGGTGCAGGGGGGTCTTCAGCGTGTACGCCACACTAGTCGTACCCCCTGCTGGCACAGTGCTCTCGTAGTGCACCTCGCCGGTCACCTAGTCCCCACTTCTCACTCACCACATCAGTGGCCGGATTGCTGGTGACCCCACTCCCACGTGCGAGGTCTACAGAGGGGGTGACCCTGTGGCGCCTGGAAACTCCAGACAGGTGAGAATGAGAAGATTAGAAGATTGGTGAGTATGAGACTTACCTCAACCCCTCTCCACCTCCACCCCAGGCTCCCCTGAGCCCCTCAGTGCCTCTGTCATGGTCCTTTGTTTTTGGGGCCCCCAAAGCTGGGTTATAATTTTTAGCTAATAAGCCCCTGGGGCGTTTTTGGGCCTTCCCGGTCACTCTTACTCACCAGCCCCTGTCTGGGAGGGGGGCGCAACAGGTCCCATCCCCCCCCCCCCCCCCCCCTTTCTTCGCGCGCGGTATTTTTTTTCTAGGCTTGCCTGGCCTCCCTGCCGATGAGTGCTTCGCGGCTGACCACATTTCTATGTGAGTCCCAGAACTGGCCGAGGACTAGGCCGCAACTTTCCCGGGCTTTTCTGGCCTCCAGACCCGTCCTGGGCTCTTCCATTAGACAGGGGGCTGTCCTGGCAAGCCATCCAGCCCGCCCAATAGCTCTTCACCACAGAAATTTCCAGGGGGAGGGCTTCTGGGGAAAGCTTTTTATTTATTTCATGTCTTTTCTGCTTGCTTGGACAGATCCCTGGGAGACACTGCACCTGCGGAGCCCTCTCTGTGCAGCAATCTCTGCAGCAGTCGGTGAGCAGCCATCTTTCCTGTGGTTTTGTAGGCTAACCCATTGGGTTACTCCTAATTTCTCTGGGCCCCCCTCCGCCTTGTCCTCCCGTGAAGAGCCAACTCGCCCTCCGGCCCCTCAGGTTCCGCCACGTTTTATACGTGCACCCGCTGTAACAAAAAATTGCCATACCGAAAGCCTGAGCCCATCTGCTCTCTCTGCCTTCTGCCTCTGCCAGTTTAGATACCTCACAGCCCCTCTCCGGTTCATCCATCCCCGCATTGGACAGTCGCCCTAACCTGGGCCATGGTGCCCTTACTAGACTTACCCAGTCGGTGGTGGAAACTTGGAATGGCTGCCCTGCCCAGAGCGCCGGCGGCTTCTTGGGATCTCCCCGGGCACCCTCATAGTTCCCGTACCAGCTTCAGGAAGAGTACTAGTGATTCTTTGTATAGGTCACTGTCCTCCATCACTTCCTCTGGGCACTCCCCAGATAGGTCCTCAGCTTGTGGGTCTCTGTCTCCCCCTGCTCTGTCTGCTTCTCCTGGGGACGCCTCTGACTCCAACCCGGAGCATCAGCTAGGCTCATCTATATTTGCTGCTACGCAGGAGCTCATCCGTGCGGTCAGAGATACCCTACAGATCTTGGAGGACCCGGATCTGTCCTCTCAGGTGGACACCTCCTTCCGCCATAGCTGTCGCCCTCCTCTGGTCTTTCCTATCCACTGGGCGTTTTACCATATCTTGAAGGAACAGTGGCTTCACCTGTCCTCTGTCTTCTACTGGAAGTCGGACGTTCTCTTCTTTTCCATGATCTGTGTGTCTCCAAGTGGAAGGTGAGCTTAGGGGCAATACTGCCGGTTAAGCTGTGACTCTAGTCCGGATGTTCATCATTGCCAGCTAGGGGGAGCTAAGAGAAGCACACTGTGCACTGTCAAGCCAGCCTGACATGAGATCTCTTGTCAGCCAGCTACCCCATGTGTCCCTTCCTGACATTTAGAGTCTCCCGCAGTGGACCCCACAATACCTAGGCTCTCCAGGGCTACTATTCTGCCTTCAGCGGACTTCGCCTCCCTCGGTGATCCCTCAGACAAGAAGGTGGATTACTTCTCCAGGGCAGCCTTCGTAGCGGCTGTCTTCTCCCTGCGGCCTTCCTTCGATGCCTCTTGGGTCAGCAAGGCCTGCATTTCCTGGGCCAAACAGCTCCAGACAAAACCTCTCTGATGAAGCTTCCCTCCAGGACAACCAGCTGCTTATCTCTTAAATCTTGAATGCTTCCAAGTACCTGTGCGATGCCTCCCAGCTCTAAGATGGCTGTCAATGCAGTGGCTATTAGCCGTACTGTTTGGATTATTTTGTGGAACGCTGAGTCCGCCTCCAGAAGACGGTCATGTCCTTTTCCCTTTCCTGGGCCGAACAGGGCCGACTTTTTGGCATAGGCCTAGAGAAGCTTATCTCTGAGGCCACAGGGGGAAAAGGTTCTTCCTCCCCCAGAGGCGTCCTGAGCACTGGCTATCCTCCTTCAGCCGTTATCAGCATTTTTGCACCTCTTCTTTTTGCAGTGGATTCATGACTTTTCCAGTTTGTCGCTCTCCCCTTTGGGTTGACCTCTTACCTCTGGGTATTTACCAAGGTGATAGCGTCTCTCATGGCCATACTCCGCACCGGTGGTGTAGCCGTGATTCCATGCTTGGACCTCCTGATGAAGCCCCCTCCAAGTCGGAAAATCTGACCATCTTGCGGATCACCTTGGCCACTTCGGCTGACTCATCAACGAGGAAAGGTCTTGTCTTGTTGCTTCTCAGCGTATGGAATTCTGGGGCAAGATCTTCCTCCCGGAGGACAAGATTCAGAGGTCCGGTGTGTGCCACCTTCGGATCAACTCTCCTTGCTCTCTTTGGTTCTGCATGCGGGTCCCTGGCATGACGCTCTCAACCTTCGAGGCTGTCCCTTTCGCTCAGTTTTACTCTCGTCCTCTCCAGCTGGCCATTATGACCCGCTGGGACAAATCTCCAGTCAGCATTGAAGCCTGATTCTCCTGTCTCGTCGGGTACACAAGAGTTTTTGTGGTTCTCCTCCCCAGGAATATTTCAGGGGAAGTCCTCCTTCTCCCTTTTTGGCAGGTGATTTCCACTGATTCCAGTCTCTCCGGCTGGGGAGCGGTGTTCGGTGCCTTGACTGCTCAGGGCCTGTGGTCCAAGGCAGTGTCCTCCCTCCAATTCAACCTGCCGGAACCAAGGGCTATCTTCTTAGCCCTGTTTCATTGGATCTCTCTCCTCCAAGGATGTTCCGGTCACAGTCCAGACCGACAACACCACCATGGTCGCCTGCTTGAACCTTCAGTGGGGCACCAGAAGCCGTGCAGCCTTACTAGAAGTCTCCTGATCTCTTCCTTGGGCAGAGTGTCTCGTTTCGGCTCTTTTGGCGGTCCTCATTCCAGGCCTAGACAGTTGGGCAGTAGACTACCTAGTCGAGAAAAATCTCGCTCTGGGCGAGTGGTTGCTTCATCAGCAGATCTTTTTTCAGCTGTGCTCCTGGGGCATGCCTGACATCGACCTCTTCGCCTCCTGCCTGAACCACAAGATTTCTGGATCCTCGAGCCATTGCCGCTGACACTCTCATGATTTTGGGCTTTGTTTCCTCTTCCTCTTCTCCCTTGGGTCCTCAAGAATCTGAAGACCAAGGGGGGTTTTCTAGCATCCTGGTGGTGCCGGACTGATCCTGCCGAGCCTGGTACGCAGATCTTATATTCCTGCAGGCGGACACTCCTTGGCCTCTTCCTCTGCAGGTCGTCCTTCGGTCTCAAGAAAAGAATCGCTGTTCCACCCCACCTTGCCTCAGCTGTGTTTAATGGTGTGGCACTTGGAGCTGTTTTTTTTTTTTTTTTTTTTTGATGCATCGTGATTTTTCAGAGCATGTTATCCAGACCATACTCAAGGCCTGGAAATCCCAGTCAACTAAGATCTACCATCGCACGTCTGCTGGTGTGTGAGTAACAATTCTCATCCGATCTTCCCAGGTCTTAGTCATTCTTCACTTAAAAGACTTTCCTACAGGGAGTGGCGCAGTGTGTCCCTCCCAAACCCACCCCCTCCCCAATGTCCACCCTTGGAACTGTGGGATCTTAGCCTCGTCCTTGAGGGGCTTCAGGTTCTCCCCTTCGTGCCTTTGCAGGATATCCCTCTTCTCCTCCTGTCCTGGAAGGTCTCGTTCCTGGTGGCCATTACCTCCATCCGCAGGATCTCCGAGCTGGTTGCCCTTTTCTGTCAACGCACGTCTGCTGGTGTGTGAGTATCAATTCTCATCCGATCTTCCCAGGTCTTAGTCATTCTTCACTTAAAAGACTTTCCTACAGGGAGTGGCGCAGTGTGTCCCTCCCAAACCCCCCCCCCCCCTTCGGTCTCAAGAAAAGAATCGCTGTTCCACCCCACCTTGCCTCAGCTGTGTTTAATGGTGTGGCACTTGGAGCTGTTTTTTTTATTTTTTTATTTATTTTTTTTTGATGCATCGTGATTTTTCAGAGCATGTTATCCAGACCATACTCAAGGCCTGGAAATCCCAGTCAACTAAGATCTACCATCGCACGTCTGCTGGTGTGTGAGTAACAATTCTCATCCGATCTTCCCAGGTCTTAGTCATTCTTCACTTAAAAGACTTTCCTACAGGGAGTGGCGCAGTGTGTCCCTCCCAAACCCCCCCTCCCCAATGTCCACCCTTGGAACTGTGGGATCTTAGCCTCGTCCTTGAGGGGCTTCAGGTTCTCCCCTTCGTGCCTTTGCAGGATATCCCTCTTCGCCTCCTGTCCTGGAAGGTCTCGTTCCTGGTGGCCATTACCTCCATCCGCAGGATCTCCGAGCTGGTTGCCCTTTTCTGGCATCGCACGTCTGCTGGTGTGTGAGTAACAATTCTCATCCGATCTTCCCAGGTCTTAGTCATTCTTCACTTAAAAGACTTTCCTACAGGGAGTGGCGCAGTGTGTCCCTCCCAAACCCCCCCTCCCCAATGTCCACCCTTGGAACTGTGGGATCTTAGCCTCGTCCTTGAGGGGCTTCAGGTTCTCCCCTTCGTGCCTTTGCAGGATATCTCTCTTCGCCTCCTGTCCTGGAAGGTCTCGTTCCTGGTGGCCATTACCTCCATCCGCAGGATCTCCGAGCTGGTTGCCCTTTTCTAGCAACCTCCCTTTCTGCTTCTCTCACCACCGTCTTTTCTGCCTAAGGTGATTTCCTCTTTCCACATCAATGAGGACTTAGTCTTAGCAATCTTTCTGCCCGGACCCCAAGCACTCACGTGAGCGTTCTCTTCTCTGCCTGGATGTTGTCCGGGCGTTTCGGGTCTATTGTCCCTATCCTTTTTCATCGTTCAGACGCTTTGCTCATTCTCCTTGAGGGCCCTTGTAAGAGCCTGCCTGCTTCCATCTCCCTATGCCTTTGGTTTGTGATCTGGAGGCTTATCGATTCAAGGATATGGCCCTGCCCTTCCATGTGACGGCTCACTCTGAGACCTGTTGGGGCTTCCTGGACGGTTCGGCATCAGGCTTCTGCTGCCCAGGTATGTAAGGCTCCCACCTGGGCCTCCATCCACTTTCATTAAGTTTTACCAGATCCATTCTGTGGCCTCTGCCAATGCCAGTTTGGGCCGTAAAGTTTTGCAAGCGGTAGGTGGTTTGCATGGCCATGTAATTCCCACCCTCTGGGACTGCTTTAGGACATCCCATAGTGCTGTCCCCCAACCCCCCCCATTGAAATAAGCGAGAAAATGGCCTTTTTTTGTACTCACCGTAAAATCCTTTTCTCATTGTATTCACTGGGGGACACAGATCCCACCCTTGTTTTTCACTGTTGTTCCTGCCCGAGTTGTGTTGGTTCCTTTTTGGACTCAAGACATGTTGGTGGTTGTTGGTTCTGTCTTCCTTTGGTTCTTTTGGGTCTCTCTCCTACTACTGCAGTACAAACTAATTAATGCACAGTGCCTGTGGCAGGGTATAGCTTGGGGGCGGAGCAGACAGCTTTTCATCTCCGTAGTGTCAGCCTCCTAGTGGCCAGGTCCTATACCCATGGTGTTGTGTCCCCCAGTAAATACAACGAGAAAAAGATTTTATGGTGAGTGCAAACAATTCCATTTTTCTGCAGCATCTGGACTTAGCCTTAAAGGGGTATTCCAGTGGATAGGCAATAGCTGCTAGATCAGGTGGGGAGGGGGGGGTCCAAATGCTGGTACCCCATGACTGCTCAGTTCATCTCAATTAGATTGCTGAATAGAAACAGAGAACAGCACTTGGCACAGAGTACAGACTGCTCTGTACACTATATAGTGGCTGTTGCAGACTACTGCTGCTCATTGTCCGTGTATTTTTTGATTGAGAATTCGTCACCAGGACAGGCCTCTCCAAGGCATGCTCCTGTTGGTTCATTAGTCTGCTCTGTGGACTGGCAGGATCACATGATGCCCTAAAAACTTTAGTACCATAGATTTGACCTTGTGGATTTGCTTGGCCATTTAGCAGTGGGTATTTCTTAAGGAGAGTCTGTCAGGGCGATTTGGGACACTAAACCCCTGGTCCATAAGGGCCTGTAGGTGGTTTAGTGTCCCAAATCGCCCTGTAATAAAGTTTCATAGTTAACCTGCTGCTGTACTTCCCGTGCCGGTGTAGTTCTTGACTAAAGCCAGAGGAGTATACCTCAGCTTCAGTGTGCATGCCCTAACCTCCGGCACTTGAGATGAGTCTGATGAGGCTCATTGGACTCTCCTCTAGATAGGTATAAATGTTTGTTTTTTTTTTCTTTTTTATTGCAGGCACAGATGGCTTTTTTAATGGGGCAATTTGTGACACTAAACCCCAGGTCTATAAGGACCTGTGGGTGGTTTAGTGTACCCAATCGACCTGACAGGTTCTCTTTTAAAGAGGACCTTTCCCCAGCTCCAACAAGTCCAGTTATTTGCATCATTTAATAGGAGCTGCCCTTCTGTTAGATTTTTTTTTCTCTTGCCCCCACCATCCCCGAGTATCAATGCTGTTAGTTTTGGTGCCTGATATGCTATTGACTCTGTACTGTCAGGAGGGCGGTGTCGGGCAGGAGCAGACAAGGAGCTCTGACACTGGCTGCCTCTGATTGGAGCTATGATTCACACCCCCTGCCTGACACTGCTTTTCTGACATTATAGAGCTTAAATAGCACAACAGGAACCAAAACTAACTGTGATTGATGCTCGGAAACGGTGGGGGTCCTGGGGAAAAAAATTCCAAATGTGCTGGAATCAATGGAGCAGCACATATTAATAGATGTTAAGAACTGGCTTTTGTAGAGGTGGTGAAAGGTCCTCTTTAAATGGATATTCCCTTTAAAGTCTTTTATTGCTGGGTTCGGAATACCAGACTGTGGTGGTAAATAAACAGCCGAGCAGGCTGTTTCCATAACTCCCATAGAAGGTCCCTATTCCTGGCTGCCACATACAGATGAGTATCCCGATCTTCACCATAAAAGCCTGAAATGGTAATACCTGCTTTAATTGACATGCAGGGCATAGTTTTTATCTTTGCCCAAAACATGGGTTTGGAGGTGGCTGAGAAGGAGCACTATCTGGCTTGTGTTTTTCCTAGGTTTTCAACAGATGCTTCAAGCTAAAAGTTTTTTCCTGATGACAGATTACCCTTTTAGGTTGTTCATAGGAGGAAGTCTTTGATTACCTCTTCCTGCTATTGTGTGTCAGTGTCTTTCTGCTTTAGGTAATTCTAATGAGCCTCTTAGAAGATGTCTTCAGTTGCTCATTAGTAGAAATTGTACCTGAAATTATTAGCTTTGTGAGAGGCTCTTGAAAGGTTTTGTGTTATGCTTTTTTTTTTTTTTTTTTTTTTTTTTTTCTTTGTTTAAAGCCTACATTACAGATGAAAAACGTATAGGAAATGTCACTGATTCACCGTGATATCAGTAATTCTAAACGGAATACAGACTGACGCATAATAATGGTACATTTTCTGAGCCCTGTTTCTGAAAGCTGTGTTCGGTCTCTGGAGCATATGTTAATCCTATTTCCCAAACCAGACTCCAAACATCATGGTCATCTGTGAGTCCTTGCCTCCCTGTAGGACTATGGCACTGTTCTTAAAACATAACAGTATGGTATAGTAGTCCCAAGTGGTGGCAGGGACTCCTAGCATCATAGATGACTGATACTGAGATGCCAGTTCCCTACAAAATGTTTGATCCGGCCATCTGGGATACTCGGCTGACATATGGCCCGTATTTCACTGACCATACACTGTCGTCTGAAACCTGCCTTAGGGTAGGTTTCTGTGAGCCCTTTCCTTGTAACTATGGCGCAGATTTATGACAACTGTCTAAAAGATTGCCCATAGCAACCAAGGAAAGCTTTCATGTTTCAACAGCACTATGAGAAATGAAAGCTTTGATGGGATATGAGATTAAACAAAGGAGTACCTTCACTTTGAATTGTTTATCGCCAAAATGTTCTTTGTGTCTTTAGAGCGATCATTTCATACGTATTCTGCTCTGTCACTGGGATTTTTCTCGTACCTTACAGTACATTTGTCCTGAATTTTATCTGTATCTCCTAAAAATAGCTGCTGTTTTTTTTTTTTTATAATACATTTTATTTATATAGCGCCAACATATTCCACAGCACTGTACAATTTGTAGGGTTCAAATATAGACAAAAAAGATACATTACAAAGAAATAGTCAATTCACACAATGGGACTGAGGGCCCTGCTCGCAAGAGCTTACAATCTATGAGTATTTTTATTTATATAACGGCAGCATATTCTTTTGCACTTTTCAGATATAGGTTTCATATACAAACAAATTGAGACATTATAGAGTAATAAATGAATCATCAATTCACACAACAGGAGTGAGGATCCTGCTCACCAGAGCTTACAATCTATGTAGTAGAAGGGGTGACACAAGAGGTAAAAGTGTTTAAATCTTTGAGCTATCCCCAGCCAATATTTTTGTATGTACAACTCCAAAATTCTTGGACATGTATGGTTACAGTAAGAGGAATGGATAATGAAGAGGGGAGTGGCTAGCAGAGAAGGGTTTTAGAGGTGCCTGTCTAAAGAGACGTATTTTAGGGTGCACTTGAAACTGTGAAATTTGGGTACAATTGGTTGATCTTTGCTGTACTTGATTTCATGTAGCTATCATTGCAGCTTCATTAAAAAATCGAACAAAAACTTGTTACTGTAAAATGACTTCGGTAAATGTTTTATTTTACGTTTTTACAGATACTGAGTATACACAAATGCTATATCAATACTGAATACTGGTGACTCCTCATAAATTAGTGATTAATACACTTTAAAGGGATGCTGCCTTAAGTAAATTGATTCTACAGTTTCCAAATATGTCTTTCTTATTCAGCTATGCAGTCCCATTTTCATGAATCTCACTGTTTTATTCATATACAAGTTAGGAGTAAAGTCCTTTGGGGGGGGTTGTCTTAGCTTGCTTGGGCTCTGGTCTCTGCTGTACATTTCTGGCCAAAGCACTTTCCTCGCATGTGTATACCATGGTGATTTCCATGAAAATGGGTCTCCAAAGCTGACTAATGGGCATATTTGGAAACTGTAGAATCACCTCTACAATGTACTGGGATTAAATTTACAACCAATTTATTTGCTGACACTCCCTTTAAATGCATCAACTACATGTAACCGGTTACTGTTAATTGACAGTGGTATTAAAATGCAGTAAAGCTGGCTCTTGAACCATGTACATGATTTATGATCTAGATCAAATTTCAGTGATATTATTGTTCGGCTTGTAGTTGCCAGTTACATGGATTTGTCTCTGGCACAAAAGTGATGGTAGGACATGCTTGAAGTAATGGCTATGCAGCAGTATTTATGGCTTCCACGTCGTGGTCTCCTATGAGTCCCATGTACTTCTCAAACCTTAACTCTAGGTTCAAACTAGAATTCGGTTTCCGAACTTCAGGTCCACTTAAAAAGTGGAAACCCGTGGACCACACCACTATAATGGGGTCTGCCAGGTTTCCGCTGAATTTATACTGAAATCGGCAGAGAGAAAAGTCCTGTTTGCAGGACTTTTCTCTCTGCTGATTTTAAGTGGAATCTGGGACAGTGCCTGAATGCTAGTGTGAACCTAGTGTTAGTTGTGTTTAGTACAATAATATTTTATAATAATATTAAAGCGGTTTTCCCAAAAACATAAATATATTTTTAGACAATTAACCTGATATTTGCAAAATATTTTGAACTTTTTCAGACAGGGACACTACATGCATGAGATAACCTGATCACAATAAGGCTGGATTCACACTAGTGTTGGCGCAGAATCTACTTAATCGCTAGAGAGAAGTCCTGCAAGGAGGACTTTTTCTTTCTGCCGATTTTATACTGAGACCAGCGGAGAGAAAAGACTGCAGACCCCATTGTAGTCTATGGGGTCCATGGGTTTCCGTGTGTAACCGCTTTTCACGCGGACAGGGTTTCCATCTGCAAGTAGACCCGAAGGACGGAAAGTCGAACGCTAGTGTGAACCTAATGTAAGAGTAAGTTCACATATCGGAAAGTGAAGAGGAATTTAAGGCAGTCTTCCTCCTCAGATTCCTCTCTACTTCCCAGCCCTGTGCACTCCGTGGTGGAAAGCCAAAGCAGAGCCTTGAGTTTCTGACATAGGTTTGCTTGCTGATTAGCCTCAGAAACAGCTAGACTAATCCGCTCGAGGCTCATGCTGTGGCTTTTGTGGCTAAATCAGCTGTAAGATCTGTGTGAAGAGCAAATTGGATGCGTATTTTTTCGGCGTCCTGCATTGGTGTGTGCAGGGGCGTAACTACCGGGGTAGCAGTGGTAGCGACTGCCACAGGGCCCGGAACATTACGGGGCCCGGAGCACTGTGGCAGTCGCTACCGCGAACCCCACAATCACTGCTATCGTTATACTCCGGGGTCTTTTGAGACCCCGGAGTATAACGATCGGGGGCCCAGGGGAGGTGAGCAAACATAAAAAACACCGTAACTCACCTCTCCGCCGCTCCGCAGGCTTCGGGCCTGTTTGGTGACATCCCAGATGTCAGCCGACGTCATTATGCGTCGCGACGCCGGCCTGGATCGCGCGAGATCCGGTCCGACATTGAAGATGGCCGAAGTAGCGCACGGGAGTGCACCGGAGCGAGGAAGAGGTAAGTTGGAGTGTTTTCTATGTTTCTATCCTCCCCTGGGTCTCCGATCATTATACTCTGGGGTCTGAAAAGACCCCAGAGTATAATAATCGTTCATGGGTGGTCCACTATGGGGCATAATACTGTGTGCAGGGGCCACTATGGGGCAAACTACTGTGTGCAGGGGCCACTATGGGGCAAACTACTGCGTGCAGGGGCTACTATGGGGCAAACTACTGTGTGCAGGGGCCACTATGGGGCAAACTACTGAGTGCAGGGGCTACTATGGGGCAAACTACTGCGTGCAGGGGCCACTATGGGGCAAACTACTGTGTGCAGGGGCCACTATGGGGCAAACTACTGTGTGCAGGGGCCACTATGGGGCAAACTACTGTGTGCAGGAGCTACTATGGGGTAAACTACTGTGTGCAGGGGCCACTACGGGGCAAACTACTGTGTGCAGGGGCTACTATGGGGCAAACTACTGTGTGCAGGTGCCACTATGGGGCAAACTACTGTGTGCAGGGGCCACTATGGGGCAAACTACTGTGTGTTGGGGCCACTATGGGGCAAACTACTGTGTGCTGGGGCCACTATGGGGCATAATATTGTGTGCAGGGACCACTATGCTGCATAATACCGTGTCCAGGGGCCATTATGAGGCATAATACTGTGTGCAGGGGCCACTATGGGGCATAATACCGTGTGCAGGGGCCACTATGGGGCATAATACCGTGTGCAGGGGCCACTATGGGGCATAATAGTGTTCGCAGGAATGCGGTTTGTGTGTGGGGGGGGGGTTGGGGGCGGCGGTTTGGGGGTGTTGGGGGCGGCGGCTTGGGGGGGGGCCCCATGTCAAATGTTCGCCTTGGGGCCCAGCCATTCCTAGTTACGCCACTGGGTGTGTGCCTTTCGTTGTCAACAATGGAAAGTTCCTGCCTTCATGATCGTATCCATTGGCAACTAAACAAGACGGCAGACTGTCGGCACTAAGATGGTTAGAGAAAATCTTTGAAAGTCTGCAGTTTTGGATTCTTTGTAATTGCAGAATATTTTACAAATTTAAATATGGTTATGATTATGGGAAAACCCTTTAAAACGATTTTCAAGGCACCTGATGAAAAGCATAATTCATGTCATTGTAGCCATGTTCAATCCCCATTCAGTTTGTGCTAACATAGTTCAGTACTGTCAACAATACAGGCTGAAAACAAAGTAAAATTTCAAATCTGATATTTTTACATACATTCTTTTATTTATGGATCTGCACTTTATCTTTACAAGCTTTCATTGTGTGTACTTGCATCTATTAGGTTTCAGAGCTGTGAAGGTACTTGTATTACAGAGACATGTCCACAGATCAGGCTTGTTGGCTTTCCTGCTGAGCACAACTGCTTAAGATGTTTGTGTAAGGGATTCCTTCTGGGTGAGGAGGCCCAGTGGGGAAGGTTCAGATGTGAACTTCTGAGCAGAATGGGATAAATGGCTTACAAAAGGCGACTCATGTTACAGGATGTGGGAAAGCTAAAAGCTGGATTATAAAGCATTTCAGTGTTTTTCGGTGTGGTCTTCACTGTCCTTTACCTCATGAAATAATTTTATAATCCAGATTATTACGCAATTTCTTTGAACTCCGAAAAATACAGTTTTATAGTGGTGACTGAAACTGATCACATTTAGATTAGTGGAAGAGTGAAGAAATCAGGCGATAGCCTCTAAAAGGTAACTGAGTATATTTGATAAGTGAGCTTTCGAGAGTGCTAGCTCTCTTCTTCAGACATTGTGTTGTACAAGAAACTGAAAATTCACACACTCTTTACACACACACAAGACATGGATCTTCAAAGGATCTTGGAATAACAAAATGCAATATAAGTAGAGAATTTATTTACAACAGGTCAAGAAATAAACAATCTGGAAAACTTGTGGGGCGTGACCGAGGGATCATTAATTCTTGCTGTTATCTGTTTGCAATCAAGTGGTGATTTGTGACCCTCACAGTTCATACATAGTGTGACATGAAACTGGCATGAATATTAAGTCCAAATTGCAGAGTTTGAAATTTTTACATTAACTTGTATTCCCATTCCTTTCTCACTCTCTGCGTCTTAAAATGTCCCATTAAAATCACAACCACAGATCTTCAATAGAGTGGTCTTCTCTGGTCAAATGTGTGGCCACTGGGAGATCGGTTCTGCTGTTATTAATGGTGTATCTGTGTGAGTTCTTGCGCTAAGTCTCTGCTCTGTTTCCCCCACATAGAGGCCTGTGGTGGGACATTGCGCACACATTATGAGATACACCACTTTGGAAGACCTGCAGGAAAATGTCCCCCTAATTCTGTGCACCTGTTGTGACTGTGGGACAGGTACACTGTCAGTGGTGTGGATGTGCCTGCAGGTTTTGCACCTGTTTTGCAGGGAAGGTGAGGTGCCATTTTCAGTTGGGGCCTTCAGGGCACTCCGGACAATAATACGCCTCAGGTTTGGTGGTTGTTGAAAGGAAAGGAGAGGAGGGGGGGACTGGAAATATGTCCTTGAGTCTGTTGTCCCTATGTAGCACAGGTTGGAGCTCCTTGGCAATCCTTCGTAGGATCTCCAGCTGTGGGTTGTAGGTGACAACTAGGGGCACTCGGGCTTCATTCTGGGTCTCTTTATATGTGAGCAGACTGTCTCTGTTAATGGCTGCCTCTTTGTTTAATTGGTTGTCCGTCACTTTTGGTTTGTATCCCAATCGGAGAAATTTCGTCCTCAGAACCAGGAGGTGCTTGTCCAGGTCTGATTTGTTGGAGCAAATATGATTGTATCGTATAGCCTGCCTGTAAATAATAGTCTTGTGTGCTTGGGGTGGAAGCTGTCGTTTCTCAGGTAGGCCGTTCTGTCTGTGGGTTTGTGGTATATCGATGTGAGTAGCCGGTGGTCTTTGAATATTGTGGTATCCAGAAAGTGGATTTCACTCTCTGAATAGCTAAGTTTAAGGTTGATGGTAGGGTGAAAGTCATTGAAGTCATTATGGAATAGAAGTAGGGCATCCTCACCTTCAGTCCAGATAACAAGGATGTTATTGATATAACGAAGGTAAATCATAGGTTTGGTGGTGCATGTTGACAAATATGCTCCTTCCATAAAGATTAGTACTGACAGGTAGGACCAGGAAAATTTTGTCTAAAAAATAAATTAAAATTAATTAATTTTATTAAGCCTGTTTTTAATCCTTATTTTCACGCTTTTGCTTAGAGACTTAAAAAGTTGGGAGCTGGCCTAGATGGAAAGACTCAGATATTTGCTGCAGGCTTCCTTGTCATACCATCTACCGTGAAGTAACTGTTGATCATAGTTTGCAGTGGAAAGAATTATCAAACTGCTACAGAAAATTTTAATATTAAAGTTATAAGTAATATATTATTAGGTAATATGCAGTGTTTCAGTTACTAACATGATACAACAACATTTTTAGTTATAGAAGAGTAATATTAAAGTAAAACTCCCGGTGGGTAATGGTTGCATATGGAATAAAAATTAATTTCTCAGCTGCAAGATTATACTTTAACACAATTATAGTATAGTATATGCATTCTATAACCAACAAGAGATTTCCCTGCAGACTTCCCATCAGAATATAGCAGCTTCTAGTAATGTACACATAGGGGCATATTTATCAATAATGATGAACTTTGCACGGTCTAAAACTATGAATCCTGTTCATAGTTTGACCTACTTATGAATCTGTCATACAGACCTTCATAAATCTGGCTCACTTTCCGATACTCCAAAATTGTGGTTTATTTTTCTGATGTTCCAATGTCTCAATTGAATCTTCAACTAAGTTTACACCATTTTAAACTTGGTCTATGCATAAGAAAATCTGTGCCATATTCGTACTTTTCCATTTCATAAATGTGTTGTAAAGTGAGACGCTTTTAAATCACGCCCATTCTAGTGCACATGTTTCAGAAGTGTCAAACCAGTCATATTTTTTTCTATTCTTTCTGGCGCACACTGTACATAAATATCGTAAATACTGTGCACCATAAATTTTAGCATAAATCTAGACAGAAAATCATACAACTTCTATTTATAAATATGCCCCATAGGCTATAGGTTATTTGCTTTTCGTGCTCATGAATCCAGCCTCCTTATATGCATAAATATATATTAATAATAATTAATTTTTATTTATTTATTTTAACCTTAGCATGGTGCAGCTGTTTTTCCCCACAAATAAGATAACATTGCCATCAAGACTTAATCTTGGGATCAACCACAAATGCCATAATACCAACAACATTCCTTAGCTATTAAATCCCCTGTCACGCCAGGGCTGTTGCTCCATTCTGGTCTTAGCTTACTGTGACTAGTGTCTCACTGCTGAGACCTTTGATTGTAGTGGGCACATAAGTCAATATGTCTTCAGTCCTGCAGAAGTAAACCAGTGGGGAGCTGTTGCACGACAGGTGATGTTATAGGTAAGTAATGTTGCTTTTCTTATTTTATAGGTTTTGCCATCATTGGCCTGTTTATGGTTGGTCCTGCACGGCCAATAGCACTGAATAATTCTGCAGAGAATGCCGTGCAGCTTCCATATTTAGTCAAGACATATATTTATCAGTAAAAAATAGTCTGCAGGGGATGTCATTAGGCTTTGTTACCCTATTATTCTAGAATACTCCTGACCGTTTTTCTGATATATACATGAGGATGGTGTGCTCTCTGCCTCTTCCTACTATTCTGAACAGCGATTGACAGCTGGATGCTATCGGGGTGCATACACCACATCCTGTCAGTCACTGAGAGAAGAATGGGAGGAGACTGGGAATGCTATCTCCATGAATACACTATACCATATACACTGTCTGCTGTGTTCAGTGATCACTATTGGTCAAAATAGCACAAAAAATATCTTTCTAATTGAACAGAAGGTTCTCATTTATAGCTGCCTTTACATTTTAACAGCATGGCTTGATGAGAATTCCACTAGTGTTTTTTAACAGCTGATATATATTTTTTTTTTTTTTATTTTGCAATGCTGCATTAAACAGCTAGCTGCAAAAATAAGTCTTCTACTGGCTCTCATTGAAATGAATGGGAGAGTTGGAAAGGTTTTGTGTGGCAAATTCCGCATCTGCATTTTAGCCATGTTATCCAAAATTTTTTACATCTTAAATTTTACCTAAAATTACCTTTTATTTATGTTTAATGAGTAATTCATATTGGACTGCTGAGAGTCAGTGAAATGTCACTTTCTGGATTTAGTTTAGTGGTTTTCCACTGGCATTTATGTTAACTCTATGGCAGTCATTACTGTAGTTCATCCTCTAGTTGATTCAGACAGCCCTAATGTTAAGGTGTAAAGTAGGAAAATAGTATCTGTATGAGGCAAAAAGAGGATCCCGTCTGTGATACCAAACAGTTTCCTGGGAAACCAGATGGTGGCGGAAGGAAGGGGAGTGTGGGTTTTACTTGTTCCACACAGATAAAGAGCAAGAAGAGGAAGAAAGGAGGAGGGGTGGAGAGGGAGCTGTGAAGCAGTGGTTCTTGGGATCTTTCATTCTCCCTTCCCATTCTTTTTTCATTCTTGCCAGATGTGAAGGATTCTTTTGCTTTTTTTTTTTTTTTTTTTTTTCCCTCCTCTGTTACTTTTGTGCCGCCAGAGTGGCTTTCAAGAAGTCTTTTCTCTGGAGGGGTGCGCTCGAAAATCAAGTTAATGGCTGTTACAACATTTGATTGCCCATAGTCTTTAGCGGTTATAACTTTTCCGGACAAAGCAGAGCATTTGAGAATGAAGCAACATCTGCATTGCCATGTACCGGCATCTGGGAGTTTACTTTTAATCTAGCCTGACACGAGCAGGAAACCAAGAAGGACTCTTTAAGGATGGGATGCTTCAGCTCTGTCCCACAAGAGGATGTCATTGTAGTAGGGTGAGTGCAGCTCGGCAGCATGCCTGTATAAACTATACCCGTGAGTGCAGGAAAACAGCAGTGATACAGCTGAGAAAGTTGGATTGAGACAGGTTTTCTTGGTTTTTGTTTCCATTTGAACTTGCTGCTCGTGAGAACTTATGTCTCATGTTTCGTCTCTTTGGGAGTTGAGCTCGGACATGCTCAGTCGCTACACTCCCCTATTTATATAATGTTTTGCAATTTTTTTTTTCCCCCTCAAAGCAGATTCTTGCTTTTCTAACTTATCAGCTCAGTGTGTCAGCCACTTTTAGGAACGTGCTTTCAAAACTATTTCAGAAGTTTTATCTTTGCATAGTAATAGTTTGTAAAACTGACCCCTAAACACAGGAGCTGTTATATCCATTCAACATTCCTCATGTTTTGATATTATCCAATACTGTCCCGTAGGCCTTGTTCATACTTGTCATATTTTTGGGTTTTTTCCTATTTATGTTCTCGGATTGTTTCAGAGATCTTGAGAATGTTAACAAATTGACACCCCAACCCAAGTATATTAGAAAGTTAAAATTTTCTAGAGCAGACTCTTTAAAATGTGGCCACTTATTACAAGGTGTGAACAAGTGAATTCAAATACCACATGCAAAATTACAGCCAATATTAGGCCCCTTTTTTTTTTTTTTTTTTTTTTAAATTGAGAGAATAGACTTCCATTGGTTTACAGCTGCACTCCAGAGCAAAAAATTACTTGTATACAAACTTCTAGGTGTTGCCCCAGTGATAGCCTACGGATCCGTGCACAGATGGCACATGGATGATATTTTTGTGCCGTCCACAATCTCCATGGACCCATGCATTTTATTAATGAGCCTGGGCTGCAAAACTGACAGGACTGGGACCTGTCCTGAGTTTTGCTCATGGTCCTCTACGTGGAACTGTGATAGTACATCAATGGGTGTATGGGTCTATGAGAAAATAAAGGGTCAGTGTGCTAGCAATTCAAAATACGGCGAGCACACTGTGAAAAGCACATGGTCATATGTTTTGGGGGGCTTAGGCTCAAGTTACAGGTAAGAACACAGCTGAAACTCCTCTCGCCCATGGAGACCCCACACTTACTTTCAAATTGACTTCATGCACAACATTTGTTTGTACCTGGTTGGAATATTACTCTTTCTATACTTCTTTTGTATGGATACAATACTATAGTAAACATCCCTATTTTACTTGTAGAACAAGCACTTCCAGAGAAAGCAGCTTTGTAGAAAAGATGAAGAAGACGGTAAGCTGATTTATAACTGGTTTTTATGCTTGAATGTGAATTATTCAAGTTAACATGGTCCATTATGTAAAGAAACCTAATCTGTGGTGGCACAGCTAATCTGGTCCTCCAAAGGTTTTAGCAGCATAGGGGATGATATTTTCTGGCCTTCTGATTTAAAAAAAAAAAAAAATGGAAAAATGAGTATAATTCTGAAACTTGAGTATTTTAAATGGGGATGCATATACATGGAGACTGCTTCCCTTCTGAATTGAAGGGGGGGGGGGGCGGAGAATCACATGCAAATAACCATAAAGGAACACTAAATGTAAAAGTAGCTAATGTAAGAGCCAGTTATGTTGGATTTAGATGTCATAGGAGCCAATATTTTTGTGGACTCGTTCTATAGTCAGCACCTTCCCAGCCAGATAGAGCCTCTTCTAGGCACCAATATATAATATTCAACAGAACATTAGAGATAAGATAAACTAAAGATAAACTCTACCTGCTTAGGAAGCTGAGAGCCTTTGGAATCCGGGGGGCACTTCTTAGAACTTTCTTCAACTCGGTAGTGGCATCAGCCATCTTCTTTGGAGTGGCCTGCTGGGGGAGCAGTATATCAACCAGGGACAGAAATAAACTTGACAAGCTGATTAGAAGGGCCAGCTCTGTCCTGGGGAGCCCACTGGACCCAGTGCAGGTGGTGGGTGACAGAAGGATACTGTCCGTGGTGAGCTCCATGCAGAAGAAGAAGTCCCATCCCATGCATGAGACTGTGATCGCGCTGAGCAGTACTGTCAGTGACCGACTGCTCCACCCTAGGTGTGAGAAGGAGCGCTATCGGAAGTCTTTCCTCCCCACCGCGGTTAGGCTGTACAACCAACACCGACCTAAGCGGAGATCATTACACACAGAGAACTGAAATATCTCTCTGCCTGTTAAATCCCCCCCCCCCCCCCCTGCTACGCCCTATCTGTCTGTCTGCTATCAATGTAATGCCTCTCACCTTGGAATATTCCTGTACATGTTGTATTTGTATTTGTATCTGCTTATCTTTGCTGCTGTAACACACTGAATTTCCCCATTGTGGGACTATTAAAGGACTATTATTATTAAAGAATGTCTTTTTAAGACTTCAGTGTCTTTGTATCTAATGGAAAGCGCCACACATGATGATTGCCTATAGATATACAACTGAAAACTAATTGAAAAAATGTCATGTCATTTTTGTAAATTGATGACTGTCTAACCCCTAAACATTTATATATTTCTTTTTAGCGCAAAAATATAGTGGTATTTTATGGATCTCAGACAGGTACCGGAGAAGAATTTGCTAATCGACTTGCTAAGGATGCTCATCGCTATGGTATGCGTGGTATGGCAGCAGACCCTGAAGAATTTGAAATGGTGAGTGTAGCATTCATAGGCTTTAGGGCATCTATTGGTGCTTATGTGACTGCAGGCTGGGGCTCTGCTTACTTGTAGGTAATACTTGTAAATTGTTGTAGCCTGTAAACAGAAGGTTAACACTTCAGTTAATTTCTTATATTTGTCCCATCGTTTATGTAGTTCATTAAAGCTTGGCTCACGTCTGCACCGCACCTCTAGTGTCCTTTCGTCTCTGATCCATCATAAATCTTAAGACAAAATAAGTGCAGTGCAGTGATTTAAGTTTAAAAATGAATAGGCACTTGGGAGGGACCCAGTTCTAGTCACTGGGGTCCCTTATGTTCCATTCATGCGAGTCATAGAACTGATTCATTTTTCAATGGACCAGAAGAATGAACAAGACGCGTATGTGAAATGTGAAAGTAGTGTTAGAGAAAGAGGGGTTGCGTTACAATCTAATACTACAAATGCTGTATTTCTGTGAAGTACTGGTATTTTGAATGCTTTATTTTTGTGTATAGTATAACATTACAGAATAACATTAATGTGGCATATAGTAATTGTGTTTTGGTACAGGATTATTCTACTGTTGTGATTCTTTGTGCCAGTCTGACTGGGTTCTGTTTGCCAGTGACTACATGTTGAATCAGTTGCAGAGTTCCTCCGAAGGACTGTGCATGCATAAGAATGATTAAAAACAGCCTTTATATAGAATAGCGACCTATTCTCATGTTAAAGAAGCTAACCAGACAATGGAAGCTAGACACAACTATTCTTCATTCATGACTGAATTTTAACCAGGGCTGAGTCAGGATGGTTCATTAGTGTGCTGAGGGAATCGCATACGTTATGGTTGCCAGGGAGTTAAATTCTGGCAATTTGTAATATTGTGACCTTCATATTATTCCAGGAATCGTGTAATTGTGTCCATTAAATTCACAAAGCCAAACGTCATGGCCCTCCTCCCCTAAACTTTTCTGACAAATGTTTCAGATTTTTCTCTTAGATCCCCAACAAAAGTTGAAAGTGTTTTTGGGGTATATTTAGTATGTGTATATTGCTTTTACATTACACTAAATGTTTTTGCTCTGCAGGTGGATCTTGGTCGACTTACAGAGATTGAAAACTCTCTTGCAGTGTTCTGCATGGCTACATATGGTGAAGGGGACCCTACTGACAATGCTCAGGATTTCTATGATTGGTTGCAGGAAGCGGATGTCGATCTTTCTGGACTAAAATTTGCTGTGAGTGCTATTGTTAAAACAAACCAAAAAATGCCAATGAGCACATACTGCACCCACACTGCTGTTCAGTATAGAGTGTAACTTGGGTAGAGACTCTGAAGTATTTACATGGAGCAAAATTGTGTAAAGCCAGGAATAGGTGCTAACAAATTTTGTCCCATTGTAAAATGCTTTTTACCTCTAAACTTTGCAATGGTTTCTCTATTTCTTAGGTATTTGGTCTTGGAAACAAGACATATGAGCATTTTAATGCCATGGGAAAATATGTGGACAAAAGACTGGAAGAGCTGGGTGCTGAAAGAATCTTTGAACTAGGAATGGGAGATGATGATGGCAAGTAAGTATCCCACATACCAAATTTTCTTATGTTCCCTTTACATATTGGTAGATTACCTTGTTTCACATGAAGTAATTTTAGTCTATTTTTAAAATGCGTATGTTAAAAGGAAGATACCAGTGAGATCTGGGATCCCTCCCATTGTTAAATTGAAGGGGCTATAGTGCTCTATAAGTAACAGATTAGTTGCTATGGGCTACAAAGCCCATAGACCATTTCATAAATCTCCCTTGAGTGTAACCCATCTCTGGAACCCACATCTCTTTAGAGAACGGTGGTCCCCAACCTTCTTGTCACACCTGCAGTGAATAAAGAGTTAGCCATACATGTGAGGCTCTCTGAAACATCAGCGAATACTCTAACAGGGAGGCTATTCCCTTAGAAGTGAATAGATAGAGCTGCACTTAATCCACTTTGACTACAGCTGCATTACTAAATTCAGGGACCCATATTCTCCATATAGATGTGGGTCCCATGTGGAGACATGCATATGAGGAACATTAATTGTATATCCTTGGGATATGCCATAAATGTACCAAGTATAGCTGTGAAAGCGTCTACAGTTTGATTTGGGGGATTTCCATAAATGGGCACTACTGCATTGAGTTGTCTAGTGGTGGGTGGGGTGGGGGACTGAATAAATAAATTGAGTAGAAACCGTGCTCTCCTCTCTGATCCCAAGAAGTTCCCGGTCTGACTCTTACAAAGTTTCTTTTGGTCTCTGCTTCCTGGTTCCACCTGTACACACAGGTAATGCCTGCTCCGCCAGTCACTATGGCAGGTCACCAGTGTGTTCTGTGATTGACTCAGCAGTCATCTCCTATTTCGAGAGGGAATAGAATGTAGAGGCTGGTAAATGGTCACAGGCATCATCTAAACATGAGTGGCAGGGGATCTGTGGGATGAGTACTGCTTCTGTTTTTAATCCATTCTGAAACTGTTTTAATGGGGTAGGGACAGATACAGTGGGGGAAAAAAGTATTTAGTCAGCCACCAATTGTGTTAGTTCTCCCACTTAAAAAGATTAGAGGCCTGTAATTGACATCATAGGTAGACCTCAACTATGAGAGACACAATGAGAAAACAAGTCCAGAAAATGTCTTAATTTTAAAGAATTTATTTGCAAATTATGGTGGAAAATAAGTATTTGGTCAATAACAAAGTTCATCTCAATACTTTATTATATATCCTTTGTTGGCAATTACAGAGGTCAAACGTTTTCTGTAAGTTTTCACATGGTTGGCACACACTGTTGCTGGTATGTTGGCCCATTCCTCCATGCAGATCTCCTCTAGAGCAGTGATGTTTTGGGGCTTTCACTGGGCAACACGGACATTCATCTCCCTCCAAAGGTTTTCTATGGGGTAGAGATCTGGAGACTGGCTAGGCCACTCCAGGACCTTGAAATGCTTCTTATGAAGCCACTCCTTCGTTGCCCTGGCGGTGTGCTTGGGAACATTGTCATGCTGAAAGACCCAGCCACATTTCATCTTCAATGCCCTTGCTGATGGAAGGAGGTTTGCACTCAAAATCTCACGATACATGGCCCCATTCATTCTTTCATGTACATGGATCAGTCGTCCTGGTCCCTTTGCAGAGAAACAGCCCCAAAGCATGATGTTGCCACCCCCATGCTTCACAGTAGGTATGGTGTTCTTTGGATGCAACTCAGCATTCATTCTCCTCCAAGCACGACGAGTTGTGTTTCTACCAAACAGTTCTACTTTGGTTTCATCTGACCATATGACATTCTCCCAATACTCTTCTGGAACATCCAAATGCTCTCTAGCAAACTTCAGACGGGCCCGGATATGTACTGGCTTAAGCAGGGGACACGTCTGGCACTGCAGGATCTGAGTCCCTGGCGGCATAGTGTGTTGCTGACGGTAGCCTTTGTTACGTTAGTCCCAGCTTTCTGCAGGTCATTCCCTAGGACCCCCTGTGTGGCTCTGGTACTTTTGCTCACTGTTCCTGTGATCATTTTGACCCCATGGGTTGAGGTCTTGCGTGGAGCCCCTGATTGAGGGAGATTATCAGTGGTCTTGTATGTCTTCCATTTTCTAATTATTGCTCCTACAGTTGATTTCTTCACACCAAGCTGCTTGCCTATTGCAGATTCAGTCTTCCTAGCCTGGTGCAGGTCTACAATTTTGTTTCTGGTGTCCTTCCACAGCTCTTTTTTCTTCACCATAGTGGAGTTTGGAGTGTGACTGTTTGAGGTTGTGGACAGGTGTCTTTTATACTGATAACAATTTCAAACAGGTGCCATTACTACAGGTAATGAGTGGAGGACAGGGGAGAAGAAGTTACACGTCGGTGAGAGACAGAAATCTTGCTTGTTTATAGGTGACCAAATACTTATTTTCCACCATAATTTGCAAATAAATTCTTTAAAAATCAGACAATGTGATTTTCTAGATATGTTTTCTCATTTTGTCTCTTAGTTGAGGTCTACCTGTGATGTCATCTTTTTAAGTGGGAGAACTTGCTCAATTGGTGGCTGACTACTTTTTTCCCCACTGTAGGTAGGTATTTGTAGCTTATTAGCCACTGAGGTCTACAATAGCTTTGTGGATGAGGCTTAAACAGATGTCATCCACATGCTACAACAAAAATCCACAGCTGCCAGTGACTTGCGCTGCGTTTTAAACCCACAAAATGCAGGTACTTTTATGTAGTTGTTTTTTACAGCATTCAGGGAAAACACACTGCTGAATTCTCATATTGAAAATTTTAGCAGCATGTGTTTCATGTTGGCCAAGGAGAGGTCACTGCAGATTACATCTAAAATCGGTGGAGAGAAAAGTCCTGGATGACTTTCTCTCCGCTGGTTTCAGTATAAAACCAGCGGACCCCATTATAGTCTATGGGGTCTGTGGGTAACTGCTTTTTTAGCAGACTCGCTCTGTTTTTCAGGTCCCCATGCGGACCGAAACATAGGAAAGCCGAACGCTAGTGTGAACCTAGTGTAAGTTGGGTTTTCTCTGTAGAGATATTAAAATGGATTCTCAAGAGTGTTACCTATTGTCTCTTGTTTCATCTCTCAGTCTGGAGGAAGATTTTATCACATGGCGTGAGCAGTTTTGGCCTGCAGTGTGTGAACATTTCGGTGTAGAAGCAACAGGAGAAGAATCCAGGTAGGTTACAACAGAAATTGCTTGTCTAGCTTCATTTTCTTGGCTCTTGTTTATACTGTATGTGCCCTCTTGGGTAATGAACAGCATATGAATAAACTGTACAGGAGCTTACTGCTACAAACTGGCACATCTAGAGAAATGTTATCAAGGAGTGATGTGTGGTTGTTCACGGAGTAACCAAATGTAACAGATTCTGCCTTTTTTTTTTTTCTTTTTTTTTCTAGTATTCGTCAGTATGAACTTGTGGTGCACACAGATGAGAACATGAACAAGGTCTACACTGGGGAGATGGGCCGTCTTAAGAGCTATGAGACACAAAAGCCGTAAGTTGCTTTTCTCACTGTAGCCACTGCCATCTGTACACTGCTTTTCATCAAGTTTATCACTCCTGCACTTGATGCCATTTACCGGGGTCCTTGGATAATAGGGACAGGACCATGCATACATATGGTTCCTTTCTGATCATGTTACAAAGTTTATATTAGTAAGTACTTCCCATCTTTGAGGTTGTATAGAATTTGTTCCTGCTGTTTGGGCAGAGGCTTTACAGACAGTTGTCTATAATGACTTTCATACTATCTAAATGTTAAAAACTTGCCTGATCCTTGTCTTTACAAAAGAGGAGTGGTTGGCTTTTTGAACAGTTTTTCTTATAAGTTAACAATCTTTCTTACAGACCTTTTGATGCTAAAAATCCATTCCTGGCCAATGTAACTGTGAATCGGAAACTTAACCAAGGTGGAGAGAGGCATTTGATGCATCTAGAACTTGATATTACTGGTTCAAAGATCAGGTAATTTTGTGTTGTACTGCTACTGTCTAAAATGCAAGTTTATACAATATGCCCTGTACAACTTATTACTTTTCAGAAAATAAAGATGTTGGAATTGCACCTTAAATTGGGGATTTTTTGTCATTAAATTGGTTGTCTTATGAAGACCACACCTTGTTCCCTATTAGGACTTAGAAATGTCCTGAGGAGAGTCCCAGATCGGTACTCCCCTCTGAGACTGGCAGTCTCAACATTGCTTTAACAGTGGCTTCTGCTCTGGCACTTGCTACGCCAACATTTGTGATTCAGAGTGTGGCCTACATTCCATTCTAACATATTCTATTAGGTGGCATTCAAGCCCTTACCAGTGCTATGTAGTGGGGGGAACAGTTGGGGATTCATCTGAAACCTCTAACTTTTCGAATAATTTGGGAAGTTAAATGGAGTCTCAGCAGTAATTTAGTTATAAACTTAATCCCAGTACATTGTATTGGTGATTCTATTGTTTCCAAATATACCCTTGTTCATGTAAATCACCATTTTAATCACATGCAAATGAGGGGAAAAGTGCTTTCCCGGAATCAAGAGGTGAGACCCAGGGCACTTTTCCCCTCATTTGCATATCAGTGAAACAGCTATTTACGTGAAATGCAGCTCCAAAGTTGAACAACAGAGGTATATTTGAAAAAACTATAGAATCACCATTGCAAGGTTCTGAGATTTGTCTTATAACACATTTACTGCTGACACGCAATTTAAATAAAACTAGCCACTTTTCCCCTGGAAAACACTCAGAGCACAAAACACTTCTTTTACAGAGCCATTATCTCTTAGGGCAGAATAACCCATAATGCATCACAGGATGTACAGTGAAGGAAATAAGTATTTGATCCCTTGCTGATTTTGTAAGTTTGCCCACTGACAAAGCCATGAACAGTCTATAATTTTAAGGGTAGGTTAATTTTAACAGTGAGAGAGAGAATATCAAAAATAAAATCCAGAAAATCACATTGTATAAATTTTATTTGCATTTTGCAGAGAGAAATAAGTATTTGATCCCTCTGGCAAACTTGGTGGCAAAACCCTTGTTGGCAAGCACAGCAGTCAGACGTTTTTTTTTTGTAGTTGAGGATGAGGTTTGCGCACATGTCAGGAGGCATTTTGGTCCACTCTTCTTTGCAGATCATCTCTAAATCATTAAGATTTTGAAGCTGTTGCTTGGCAACTTGGAGCTTCAGCTCCCTCCATAAGTTTTCTTTGGTATTAAGGTCTGGAGACTGGCTAGGCCACTCCATGACCTTAATGTGCTTCTTTTGAGCCACTCCTTTGTTGCCTTGGCTGTATGTTTTTGGTCATTGTCCTGCTGGAAGACCCAGCCATGACCCATTTTTAATGTCCTGGCAGAGGGAAGGAGGTTGTCACTCAGGATTTTACGGTACTTGGCTCCATTCATTCTCCCATTGATGTGGTGAAGTAGTCCTATGCCCTTAGCAGAGAAACACTTCCAAAACATAATGTTTCCACCTCCATGCTTGACAGTGGGGACGATGTTCTTTGGGAGTATTTCTCTTTCTCCAAACACGGCGAGTTGAGTTAATGCCAAAGAGATCAATTTTTGTCTCATCTGACCACAGCACCTTCTCCCATTCACTCGCAGAATCATCCAGGTGTTCATTGGCTAACTTCAGACGGGCCTGCACATGGGCCTTCTTGAGCAGGGGGACCTTGCGGGCACTGCAGGATTTTAATCCATTACGGCGTAATGTGTTACCAATGGTTTTCTTGGTGACTGTGGTCCCAGCTGCTTTGAGATCATTAACAAGTCCCCCCCGTGTAGATTTAGACTGATCTCACCTTCCTCATGATCAAGGATACCCCACAAGGTGAGATTTTGCATGGAGCCCCAGATCGATGTTGATTGACAGTCATTTTGTATTTCTTCCATTTTCTTACTATTGCACCAACAGTTGTCTCCTTCTCACCCAGCGTCTTACTTATGGTTTTGTAGCCCATTCCAGCCTTGTGCAGGTCTATGATCTTGTCCCTGACATCCTTAGAAAGCTCTTTGGTCTTGCCCATGTTGTAGAGGTTAGAGTCTGACTGATTAATTGAGTCTGTGGACCGGAGTCTTTTATACAGGTGACCATGTAAGAGAGCTGTCTTTAATGCAGGTAATGAGTTGATTAGGAGCGTCTAACTGGTCTGTAGGATCCAGAACTCTTAATGGTTGGAAATACTTATTTCTTTCTGCAAAATGCAAATTTATAAAATTATACAATGTGATTTTCTGGATTTTATTTTTGATATTCTATCTCTCACTGGTAAAATTAACCTACTCTTAAAATTATAGACTGTTCATGGCTTTGTCAGTGGGCAAACTTACAAAATCAGCAAGGGATCAAATACTCATTTCCTTCACTGTATGTTATGGCTCCATAGCATGGAGTGAGCTTCCAGCATTCTGTGATGCTCAGCACCACTTATTGCACATTACTGTTCCGTGTGCATGAGACTATACTTTGTGAAATACATCAAATGGCGTGTATTCACAAGTCTCAAATCTGAAATGCATTCACAAGAGGGTCTGCAGGGTGGACACTTCTAAATTACTCTTACCTAAAAGAGTTTTTTTTTTTTGTAGGTACGAATCAGGAGATCATGTGGCAGTTTATCCTGCTAATGAATCCTCAATAGTTAACAAAATAGGAGAACTTCTAGGAGTAGATCTTGACATGGTGATCTCTTTGAACAACCTTGATGGTAAGTTTTTGTAAGATAAACTTTGTCCATGACTTCATACGACCATGCTCCATATATAGCTATACACTGACAGGGAATATGTTATTACACGCGGTGTTCTGGACTCTGTGCTTTTCTGTGAAAAGGAGACAAGAATAGGTTGCTTAGACTTTGTGCCATTTGCAGATATTTTTAACTTTGCCCTACAGAAAAAAAAGAGATAAGCACAATGCACAAAGCCGTGTGATGCTTGGAGAAGCAGCTTTTTTACAACCCTACTCAGTTATCTGAGTAGTAGAAAAGTGCCTAGTGAAGTATAGTGTGTATTTTGTGTGCATTGTTCCTTTATGGATTTGAGGTACATGACCTAGCTGCCTTTGGCAATAACTGTAGATCTCCTAAACATGACAAGTTATAATAATGTGCTTCATTTTCAATCAGTGCTCTGAAATTTGGCATTTTTTTTTTCCCTTGCAGAGGAATCGAACAAGAAGCATCCATTCCCTTGTCCTACCACATATCGCACTGCTCTCACCTATTACTTGGATGTAACCAACCCACCTCGCACTAATGTACTTTATGAACTTGCCCAGTATGCCACTGATCCAAAAGAGCAAGAGAATCTGCGTAAAATGGCCTCCTCTGCGTCTGATGGCAAGGTAAGATGTAGGATAGACATAATATTGGCTATAACTGCAAGATTAGACTACACAGTTTGTTTGTATTGCATTACCATGGAAATGCCTTGGTGTGCATACCCTTAAATACACGTGTATGTATATACCTATACATTGACGTACAGTGTTCAGAGTTTTGGGTGAACCAGCTTTGCGTTTTTGTTCATATATAATACATAATCTTTTCCAGGCATTGTATTTGAGTTGGGTTGTGGAAGCAAGGAGAAATATTCTGGCAATTTTAGAAGATGTGCCTTCTCTGCGTCCACCACTTGATCATCTTTGTGAATTATTACCACGTCTGCAGGCCCGTTACTACTCGATTGCCTCCTCTTCAAAAGTAAGTTGCCTAGATACTGTTTCTCTAGAGCGTTTTATTACAGATCATCATGGTGCTACAATATCTTCTTGATACTTATGGGAGTAAGACACAGTACAAAACACCTTTATGATCAGGACCTTGCCTTTAAGAGATTTCAGTGCCAGGCCTATATCCATAACAACAGAGCTAGTGCTTTCCTGGCAAAGAAAATCAAACAAGCCCAACCCAGATCACGTATTGAGTATCTTTTTAATGCTCAGGGGGACAAAATTACAGATCCCCGTCTTATAGCTGAACAGTTCAGGGCCTACTATAAATCTCTATATAATTTAAAAGAGGATACTGAGGTACATCAACCCTCACTGACGGACATCGATAAATTTCTAGAATCTGTCTCTCTTACCCGCCTCTCGGAGGAACAGCGCCAGTTACTGGCTGCTCCTATATCTCTATCGGAAATCTATAAGGCTGTTGCATCCTTGAAGCCATTAAAATCCCCGGGTCCTGATGGTTTTTCTGGTATTTATTATAAAAAATACAGGGATATTTTGTCGCCCCATTTATTGGGAGTGTTTATGAGAGCTGCGGAGGATCAGAGATTCCCAGAGGAGATGTTAGCCGCTACTGTGGTTACCCTCCCCAAACCAGGCAAGCCCCCTACTAGTCCAGCAAATTTTAGGCCTATTTCTTTACTGAATGTGGATGTCAAGTTGTATGCGAAGGTGCTGGCGGAGCGCCTGGTACGTATCCTGCCCCGGCTAATCGGGCCAGACCAGGTGGGATTTGTGATGGGTAGGCAGGCCCCGGATGGCACCCGCAGGTTTATTAACTTAATTCAGAGCGCAGAACGTAATAGAGGACCATCCCTTTTATTAGCTCTCGATGCAGAAAAGGCCTTTGACAGGGTCCACTGGGGCTACCTAGATCGAATACTGGATAAGTTTGGCATGGGATCTTTCTTTAAAAAGGCCACCCTGGCTCTTTACTCCTGCCCGTCCCCTCGGATTCTATCCTCGGGGTTTTTGTCTGACCCCTTTCAGATCAGCAATGGGACCCGCCAAGGCTGCCCTCTCTCTCCTATCATATTTGCATTAGTGATGGAGCCGTTGGCTGAGGCCATTAGACTTAACGTTAATATCACAGGTATTTCAGTTGGGCAACATCAGCACAAAATCGGCCTATACGCTGATGATGTGATCCTCTCCTTGGCCAACCCCATGTCATCCTTGCGAGCTACTACAGATACCTTGGAGACTTTTAGTAAAGTCTCTTATTATAAGATAAACCCGGCCAAGTCCCAGTTGCTCCCAATTGGTATATCCCCGTCTCGAAAAAGGGAGCTTAGTGCCCAATTCCCGTTCAGGTGGGGGGGAGATAGCATTACGTATCTGGGAATCTCCTTGACGACCCCAAGCTCTAATCTCTTCTCCTTAAACTATGTACCGTTGCTGTCCAGGGTGTCCTCCCTCCTGGCCGGTTACTCTAAACCCATGTTGTCCTGGGCTAGTAGGATTGCCATAATGAAGATGATGGTGCTCCCCATCATACTTTATTTGTTCCACACTGTGGTTATCCCCCTCCCCAACTCCTACCTGACAAAACTACAAAAGCTAATTTCGGATTTCATTTGGGAGGGGAAGAGATCAAGGTTATTCATGCGGGTTATGACTAGACCCTGGACTAGAGGAGGAGCAGGTGTCCCAGATCTTAAGAGATACTATGCTGCAACTGTTTTGGAGCAGTTGAGGGTCTGGTGGGGGGGAGCCACCGGATACCGTTGGTTGTAGGTTGAGGAGTCCTCTGAGTCTCCCATTGATTTCCCTCTTGCGTCCCAAATCATTCTGCCCTTCCAACACTCTAATTCCCCTACTAAGTATAAAGGCATCTGTCTGGGCATGGCGCTTTCTGACCTCATTCGCCCCGGTGGCAGAATTAATCCCTTTGACGGACCTGCCATTACGTTACCTGGCCTCATTCCTGCCCGGTCTGAGCTTGAAGCGCTGGTCAGACGCTGGCCTCCAGAGAGTCGAGCAGTTATTCGGGGGGGCTCAATTGAAATCGTTCACTGCATTGATGGAGGAATTTCAAATCCCACAGCGGGATTTCTATAAATATCTGCAGATAAGACATCTCCTTCAACCCCACAATGTCTCAGACCCCGTGTTTCCTAGACTGGCCCTCCGGATGTGGCAGACATCGGCCCCTATTAAGGGTGGTTCCTCAGCTTTCTATAAACTCCTCTCCACCCCCTCAGAGCAGGTTAAACCTCTCTGTCTGATACGCTGGGAGATTGAGCTTGCTAGAAGCATCTCTCTCCAGGAGTGGTATGAAGCGCTCGGGTTTGTTAAGCGCATATCGAGGGGTGCGGCCCACTGGGAGACGGCGTGCAAGATATCTCTCCGATGGTACAGGACCCCCACTCAGCTAGCACATATAGACCCTTTGTGTTCAGATTTGTGTTGGAGAGGTTGTGGTGCAAGAGGTACACTTATACATATGTGGTGGGACTGTCCCCCTGTGCTCGCTTTCTGGAGTGCCGTCTTCCAGTTGATGTCCGGTCTGGCAGGCATGAATGTCCCATTATCTCCAGGCCTGGCGCTCTGCTTCCTGGATACTGAGTCTTTTCCAGGCGATATGGCAGTTCTGGGCCAGATTATATTAGCGGCCAGAGCTTTGATAGCACGCCAGTGGAAGAATGCACCCTGTTTGACGTTGTCGGAACTAATACAGCATGTCAACTTGGCCCATACACTAGAGAAGATGTTGGCATGTAGAAGCCATAGGTATTCTGCCTTTCGCCTGAAATGGGCCCTTTGGTCTGATTATGTCGGCTGCGGGGGAGACCCTCTTTGCAGAAGGCCGGACCCCTCTTTCCATACATGATATTCTATTGCTTCACGGCTCTAGTAGTATGGTGATGTGTACATTATAAACCCTTTTTCTAGATAACTTACTGCGCGGTATGATGTTGATTTCTGTTTCCCTTTTTCCCTTGTTCCCTCCAAATTGTGTTATCACTACAACATTATGTATATGGATACTGTTGATGCCTTATTATCCCTATGTATTATTTCTTTCCCTGTTATGTATTACAAAAATTTTCTCTCAATAAAAATCTAAATTTAAAAAAAAAAAAAAAAAAAACACCTTTATGATCACATCACTCCTCACTATTTTGCTCCTAGCTTATTTTCTTATATTAATTTAGCATAGTGAGCTATTGGAAGGGTTTAGTGCTATGATGATACTTCCATTATTTTCAAATAATGGGGAAGAAGATTGAAGACTGGAATTATTGTCAGTCTTGATAACCACTGAATTGGCAGACGGAGCGCATCGCCTCCGCCAGGCCGTGTGCCTAGTGGGTAATGTATCACTTACCCTTTTCAGAAAACTGGTGCAGAAATGGATAAAAAAAAACAAAACTATTTTTCCACAAAAAAACTCATCATAAAATACACTACTGATTGACTCAGGCGTTATGAAGACTGTTGTTAATAATGCCAGGCTTCATAAATATGCCCCTGTATGTTTATTATCATTGCTTTTACTTGTAATACTCAATGTTTTCTCCTTTTGTACATCTTGATATAGGTTCATTCCAATTCCGTACACATCTGTGCAGTTGTGGTAGAATATGAGACCAAGACTGGACGACAAAACAAAGGTGTTGCCACAAATTGGCTTAAAAACAAACAGCTGACAGACAATGGACACAAATCATCTGTGCCCATGTATGTCCGTAAATCTCAATTCCGTCTACCGTTCAAACCCAGTACACCTGTTATCATGATTGGGCCTGGCACAGGTATTGCTCCTTTTGTGGGATTCATCCAAGAGCGGGAATGGCTGAAACAGCAAGGTGAGCAGATGTACCAAATTCGGTGTACCTATGTAGAACAATGATTTATCTGTATAGTGCAGTTCACAGCCGACAACTTTCTTTTGCTTGTTAGACTATAAAAGCAGCAGCCAAACCTCTATTTTCAATCCTACCATGAGATACTCAGGCATATGCTATAAAGACTAGATTGTTACAATACTCCGTAACACTTTCACTGCAAGAAGCATATGAATTATGTGATGACTTTAAGGCAGGGGTCTCAAACTTGGCCAGGCATATGGGCCACACAGAAAACAATTGAAGTTGATGGGCTGCATTCTTTTCGTATTCTATACAAATACAAATTTATTGTTAAATAACCCCAACAGTGGCTCTGTACAGTTTAATATCCCCACCCCCCAGAAGTTGCCCCCTGCAAGTACTTGCCTCACTGTTTCCGAATACAGGGAAGAGAGCGGAACGTTCCAGGGAGTGGAGAGGTATCTAAACTGAAGCTGCCCTGAGCCTGTGGGCCGCAGGTTTGTGGCTTACAAGCTTGGGAAACTTTAGAACCAAGTCGGGGGTTCTTTTTATAGAGTGGTACCGTCATTGTTTCATATCATATCATTGTGTTTAACTTTGTTTCCTTTTGTAGGTAAGGAGGTTGGAGAAACTGTATTGTATTATGGTTGCCGCCATGAACATGAAGATTATCTTTACAAGGAAGAACTTGGTAAATTTCATAAAGATGGTGTTCTTACCCAGCTGCATGTTGCCTTTTCCCGAGATCAGAAAGAGAAGGTAATGCTTTCTTGTGGTTGGATTACTATTTGGACACAAAACAAAATGTATAGTCATTCTTCCATATTTTTCAGACTATAAGACGCACTTTTTTTCCCCCCAAAGTTGGGAGGAAAATGGGGGGTGCATCTTATCGTCCGAAATTGGGTGTTGGGGGAAGGGGAGTGGATTTTGGAGCAGCGGGGTCGCAGCATCGCCCACTCCTGCTGCTGCCGGCTTCCTGCAGTGGGGCTTCCTCCAGCGGCAGGAGTGGGGGCGATGTGTGGGCCCTGGGATCGGAGGGGCGGGTGTCAATGAACCCATCCTGGCATCTGCCGGTCTGTAAAGATGATTGCGGCCGCTCTGCTGCAGAGCGGTTGCCAGAGCTACCGGGTCTCACACTGTAATATACAGCGCAGACCCGGAGCTAATGCTCGTGATCAGACTCCAGTCTGATCGTGGGCATTACGATTTTAAAGCCCCCCCTAAAGTTAAAAATAAAAGTAGCCCCGTACTCCCACCGCGCGGCGAGATCACAGGAGCCGTCCTGTTCCTATGACACCCGGGAGCCTTATGAAGGCTCTCAGGCTTGTCATAGTAATGTACAGAATGTCCCACAGACTGTAATACACTTGTATTGCAGTCTATGGGACTTTCAATCATATGATTGCAGGTTCAAGCCCCCTAGGGGGGGGCTAATAAAATAGTAAAAAAAAATATATATAATCTATATGTGTGTTCTAAATCACTCCCTTTCCCTAGAATACATATAAAAGTAGAAAACTACTGTGAAACACATATACATTAGGTATCCCTGTGTCCGAAAACGCCCGGTCTACAAACTTATAAAAATATTTTTCCTGTACGGTGAATGTCGTAGTGGGGATTAGGGAGGTCTGATCAATAATGCAATGCATTACAATGCTAATTCATTGCAATACATTGCAAAAAAACGGCGCTTCTATAGCAGGCTATATAGAGTAGCCTGTGATAGAATTTAATGAAAGACAGGCCTGGGAGCCTTCACAAGGCTCCCGGCTGTCATAGCAACAGGACGCCAAGCCCGGAGCTTGCTCCAGGTGCCGGCGATCCCCAACAAAATGGTGTCGGTAAGATCCGCCGGTAAAATTGCGCCTCAGTCAGCTTTGACTGAGGCACCAGAGGGGTTAATGTCCGAGATCAATGCGGGCATTAGTGCCAGGTCTTTGCTGTATAAAACAGCAGACACCCAGTGTCTATGGCGGCCGCACGACTCCCGAGCGGCCGACATCTTTAAACACCCGGCATCCGCCGTACTATTACGGCGGATGTTGGGAAAGGGTTATAAAAGCGGAAAACCGCAGACCCCATAGACTATAATGGGGTCTGCCGGGTTTCTGCCCAAGAAGCGCGAAAAATGCATGCGGAGAGAAAAGCACTGCTTGCAGCACTTTCCTGTCCGCATATTTCCAGCAGAATGGGGAACGGAATCCCCCAACGGAGTCCAGGAACAGGTGTGAACCTAACCTTACATTGTAAGCTGTAAGCTAGCAGAATTTTCAGTCCAGTGTAGAGAAACCAGCTTGCAAACGTGTGGAGGTTGTGAGGAAAATCAGAGTGAATGGAGAGGGAACAGACCCTCCCACTCCACTTTATTTTTTTTATATATTTTTTTTTTTTAATATCCTATATTGACAGGATTCAGCGAATGAACTGTGAATTAGCTTTAAGGGACACAGTTAGTGCCAAGAACTTTAGTGAGGTTTTTACAGACAGAAAACAGCAACATTTTTAAATTAAAGTGCATTGTTAACAATGAAAGTACATTGCAAAGGACTACTGAACTGTAGCAGTTGCATATTCTTCTCCCCCCCCCCCCCACCCTAAATTATACTTTAAATAGTGGCTCATGATTTGGCAAAGTGATTAGCTCTTTAGAGATAATATAATTGCAGAATTTCATATAGCCATATTTCTTTACAGGTTTATGTACAGCATCTTCTAAGGAAAAACAAGGAGAATGTGTGGAAGTTGATAAGTGAGGAAAATGCTCATATCTATGTGTGTGGGTAAGTGTCTAAATATGTTCTGACTTTGCGTCTGCACCTCTTATGCAGCCTTATTTGTCTCTCTTGTTACAAACTTTGTGTAGTCTGATCATTCAGTCATGTGTTACTCCCTTCCAGCCTCCTCTGTCTTCATCTTAACACACATGGTATAGCCTCTTGCACATAGCTCTGTATAGGGCTGGACGATTATCCTTTTATTTTTGCAATTTAATGGTGATTATTTAGGTCACTTACCTTTGAGGTTCACCTAGCGGTTTCATTCGGTCCGAACAAGGCCGAACCGAAACTATTAGATTTTGGAGTCGAAGAGACCCCAAAGTAAGATCGGAGGCCTAGGAAAGGTGATCAAGCCTGAAAGAACAGTATTTCTTCTCCTGGGCTCTGGTGCGACTCCCTGCTGTCTTTGGAGCCTCTTACTAACTTTAAGGGACTACTTAGGCCTGTGATTTGGCCCTCAGCAGTCACCATAGGTCATGTTCATCATTCCCTGACGCAAGTTAGAAACGCCGAAGAGAGCAGGGAGTCACCCTGGAGCCCAGGAGAGGTACATAACACTGTTTTTTATGTTTGATCACCTTCCCCAGGCCTCCGCTTATTATTTTCTGAGGTTTGAAGAGACCTCAGAGTATAATGGTAGTTCCGATTCTGACGTATTTGGTTCAAACAAAACAGCAGGTAGAACCTTGCAAATATTGCAATAACTGACATGAACAAAATCCCATTGGTTATCCTGGTTGATTTTTGGTTATTTTTCGATTAATTACCCAGCCCTAGCTGTGTGCATGGTCAGTGTGCTAGCCATGTTTTTCACACTGATTTGGGCTCACTGAGTGCAGTGATTGGGGCCATGGAGGCAAGGGAGGCACACTGATGTCATCCATGTTCTCCTCGTGCCATTCACCCATGGACTGGCTACATGCACACGGTTGAGTACATGTTGCCTTGTTGCCTTATAGCTAGAAATAAGGGACTAGAGTTCTGTGCACATTGTGGATGCCCCTATGTGTGTTTTTTTGTTGTACAGTTAGAACCATATGATTGATATATGCCACTGTATATGTAAGCAAATTGAGGATCTGTTACATCCAACAGAGGGCGTATGAGCTCCCCAGCTCCTTTCCCATAATGCCTTGTGAACTGTATATGTAGACAGTGTTATAGGTCAGAATTTTCCAATGGGTGTATACATTAACATAAATTCCTGATGTGTACTGAAGACAAAGCTAAGATTAAGTGTATTCTGTACAGTCACAATATTCATTGACTTTATTTCCTTCTTACAGTGATGCTCGCAATATGGCTCGTGATGTGCAGAACACTTTCTATGACATTGTTGAAGAGTATGGCAAGATAGCGCATAGTCAGGCTGTAGATTATATCAAGAAACTAATGACCAAGGGCCGTTACTCCCAAGATGTCTGGAGTTAATCCACACACAGCCTGCAATAAGAGGACTATCTGGAACTACTGTTGAAGACCTGCATGAGCCCGTTTACGATCTTTTAGAATTTTTTTTTTTTTTTTTTTTTATTTCTTTTTGAGAGCTACAGTGACCTGGTGTAGTACTATTCCAAATATAATCCTCAAATTTATGTTTTGAACTGTACAAACCAATAGGATAATCTTGGCCAGCCAGTATGATGCAAATAGATTTTTATCCTAGTAGTTTATGTAAAGGCTGTGCCGTTCAGAAAATCTTCTTTCTTCTTCTTTCTTCCTCCTTTTTTTGGGAGGGGGAGGAGGGGAATTCAATATATCTTGAGATGCAAGAAGAAGAATCATTAAGCTGGTGGTTCTGCATCAAAGACAGTTTTCTATACAAATGGCACACTTCACTTCTTTATCATGTGGCTGCTTTCTTGTTTTATGTGTCGGTTATCAATAGAAAATGTATATTCTGCATTGAAGTATCTGATGTATTTTAACTTTTGATACTTAGGCTAATTTCACTAATAAAGTTATACAATTCTTTCTATATGTTCAACTAATGGTTAAATACAAAGCCATGACTGTGTATCTAGATGGAATGGCACTATTTGATGGTAGAACAAGAACATTCCAAATCCTGAAGACCCTAGCTTCCAGAATAAATCACCACTTAGATTTGTGCCTTAAATCTACAAGGCTTTTCTTTAGTTCCTAAATGGCCACCATCAGATAACTCTTAATTCCAATCCTTAACTCGATTGATATAATGTAAGGTCTTTCATCAAATGCTAAAGAATCCCTATTGCTTTTCTTGGACAGATTTTGTATCTTATCATTCCAGAATGCAAGCAGTTGTAGATACCCACCCCCCTTATTTATTTATTCTATAATATAATAGTTTTATAGTCTCAATAGTTGTGGATGAACTTTTAATCCTCATCTCCGCAATGGAATTGTCATGAATCAGTTTGCTGTTAAGTAACTTGATTCAGGAGATGTTTGACGAAGTCACGCAACAGGAGTTGCAGCCCTTGTAGCTGTGTAGCCCTAGCTTAAAGAAATTTTTATCTGCTAGGTGATTTCACCTGATCCCAAACAGAAATAGGATATATGTAGGCAGCATTGGAATTTCCTGGATCCTCCAGGGTTCTGTCACCACAGATTTGTGCTGTCTTATGTGCTCTGATCATGTTTAATAATAAATTTTAACCTTTTTTCTGTGTGCATTGTGTTTTAAAAAAAATCAGATTTTTCCCCCCTTTTTAAAAATTAGCTTTTAATAAAATATTGTCGATTGTAAATAATTTTAAATATGCATTAACCTTTGAAATAAAATATACACCTTAAATTTATACTCCTGTGTCAACTGTTCCTTTCTTCCACCCTTAAAACTAAGAGGTATCAAATTATAGCTCTCTTTCGAAGTCTGTAGAGAGAGTGGGAGGCATAAGGTGCCAAGTAACAGAGAGGAAATGACTATCAAGCTCCAGTAGCCTCGCCATGTAAGTTTTGTACTTCATCTCAAGCACTTTTATTCACGTTAATACTGCTCAGTACTTCTCTGTAATGTCCTCCATGATGTTTATGAATGAGAGCATTATGGAGGAGAATCTCATGTTTTCTTCATGTTTGAGAGATGACATAGCAGCTAGTCTCTACAAATCTCGGTTGTCCTGGAGCTAGTGGGTAGAGAGCCTGCAGAGGGAAAACTGCTATCCTGAAAGGTTAGATACGCTGTAAAGCCCACCTTGATAAAACTAAATACATGGAAGAGATGCAGTGGGCTTATTGCAAAGGTTTCATATGTAGGCATCTCCACCCTTTAACCACGTAACCATATAGCCTGACTTTTATAGGACCCAAAGAGAGAAAGAAATATGGTGGTGCGCTGTGAAAAAAATCTTTTTGTATTTAGTCTGCCCCATAACCCTGTCCATGTTGTTTTTGACCCCACCTATATCAACCAGTCCCTTTGTACCAACAAACAGTAATCATGCTGTTCTTTGTGTAACATAGTGATGTTCCTCCTACACAGTATGATGTCCCTAAGTGTCCCAATAAAGTATAATTCTCTGAGTCCCCATGAAGTGTAATGTCCCATTAGTGACTCTCCCAAACACAGTATAATGCTTCTTTAGGACCCTCCGCCCTGCTGCCTAGGACCTGGTACATTTGCAACATTTGCCCTATGTTTAAAGTAGGCCCGCTTAAGCATATGTTCACTGGGGACAGATACGCTGCTGATTTTCTGTAGCAAAATTGTCAGTGTTTTAAAAGCAAGCAAAGTGGATAAGATCTAATCTATACTGCAGGAATAATCTATGGCACAAATAATGTTATGCGTTTTTCAATCTGCATGTCAATATATCCAGGGCCATTACTAGATTTTCTGCTGCCTGAGGTGAAAATTGAAATGGCACCCCACTCCCAAGTTAGGAAACTACAGATAAGTAAAAGAACACTGTTCATTTGCACTAATTCCCTTCCCACAGCAATAATAAAACTAATTTACCTAAGGATATAAGCAGTGCTCAGATTATGCAGACACCGTTGGGCAAGAGGCGAGATTCCCCCTGTTACTGCTGATTGTTCTGGGGGCAAAATTGGAATTCTCATTACGAATTGTACAAAAACGAACTTGACAGTACTTGGAGACCCTCAGTGGCGGCAGTGTGGGTGTAAAAATACATAGTCCTCTATCACCGGTGCTCTGTTGTCCTTTTCCAAACTTTGCATCTTGTGCTGAGGCTCACATTACTGTTAAGACCAATAGGAGTCCTCGGCGGTTGCTTGTAAGGAACCAGTGATGTATACATGTGATGGTTTCAGTCTTTCTACAGTGACTGCTGAGGCCACTGATTGATTAGTCTCAGTGCTCATGTTAGCCTCATTGCTTCTGGTGAGTCCTGGCATACAATGGAAAGAGGACCAGAAGTGGACAATGAAGTCTTGAGTATTCTTTTTCTCAAATGCCCTTCCTGGCCTGTAGTGTCCCCTGCTGGCTTGCTGGAGCCTGCATTCCATGCTGGATGCACACAGACATCACTTCCGGTTTAGGGAAAAGGCGCCAAAAAGAGGAAGATTTAAAAAGTTTGGCGTCCTGAAGGAGCAGGTGGGCCAGAGACATTCCTATTGGTTGAATGGAGTACGCAGGTCATTAGAGACGGTTTTAAAAGCTTCCCAGACCAAGAGGCTTTCTTCTCAATGTAGGATCATCTGTGTCTGTTTGTCATAACACCTGGAGAGTCCTCTAGAGTGGTGTATGAGCCTGGCGTACCCCCAGCCTCAGTGAGTAATCTGGTAATGGGTTGTTACATGGTATGTTTATTGGGGTTCTCATTTCCCTTATTGGCATGTATTTATTTAGGAAAAAGAAGCTAAAGATGTGTCTTCCAAATCTAAGAAATTGGCTGTATTTAAAAAAAAAAAAAAAACAAAAAAAAACTTCCAAAAAAATCTTTGTGTTGCACTGAAAAAATAATGAAAGAGGAACAGCCGTTATTAATGGAGGAAATTTAAAGGGATGGTTCGGTATGAAATCTAATCCTCCCTAGCTTCTTTTTCCCATACCTTTTCCAATGCTGAACCACAATCGGCGGCTAAGAGGAGGAAATTAATTACAGAACCAGATTCGGTCAATAGTGATGTTTACGTCCCATCTGTGTCCGAAGATTTCCTTGAGGAAGGGGATTTACCTGGGGGCCCTTCAGATATTGAGGATAGAAGATATTACTTCTCATCTGAATTTACTCAGGAGCTTCTTTATGCTGTTAGAAACACCATGAATATAAAGGAAGTTCAGGAGAAGCGAACAGTTCATCATGAAATGTTTGCAGGGCTTAGGCCAAAGAAAAAAAAAAATTGTATTTCCCATTCACGAGAATTTAGAGGGTCTAATTCAGGATGAGTGGTTACATCCAGAGAAAGGGCTGTGATCAAAGGATGGGCTGAAGTGCCAAAAATTGATATACAGGTCGCTAAGGTAGGGAAAAAACAATTCCCTTTTGAAGACTTTTTTTTTAACTTAAAGACCCGCTAGACTAGATGGTTAGACCAACTTGAACTTCATCTTAGAGAAGGCACCTCAAGGGAATATATCTTGTCCTCAATTCCTCTGCTACAGAGGGCCTCTGGCTTCCTAGCAGACTTGTTGGCAGTCGGTGAGGATTGCTAGATCTGGGATCCTCTCAAATACAACTCGCCATGCATTATGGCTGAAAATGTGGGCGCTGACCCAATATCTAAACAAAAGCTATGTGCTATTCCCTTCCAGGGAGAGTGTGTTTTTGGTCCTGAATTAGATACATTGCTTGAAAAAGCAACAAATAAAAATAAGTCACTTCCAGGACCAAAACCTGCTAAGAAAAAAAACAGCCATTTCGTCCCTTTCGAGGACGCAATCCTGAATATAAAACCAAGTGTAAAACGGGAAGATGGAGTTACCCTAAGGGGGGCAAAGGACGAAATATCTTCTTTAACTCCAATAAACAATCTCAAGGCAAACAATGACGCCAGGAAGGTTGGGGGTAGATTGTCCAGGTATGCCGTACCCTGGAAAGAAATAACATTGAACCTGTACATCCTGAATTCTATAACAAATGGCTTCAAATTAGAATTTTCAACCTATCCCCCCGAAAGAGTAGTGATTACATCAATACCATTTCCTACTCTTCACCTGGCTTTGATCGAGGGTGTCCAGAAACTTTTGGACATGGAAGTAATTTGTCCTGTTTCCCCCTTAGAGATAGGGAAAGGTCATTGTTCCCATCTGTTATGGTAAAAAACAAAAACAAAAAACAAACAAGTGGGGCATACAGGATAAGTATAAACTTAAACTATATATTTATTTAATCGGTTTTATCGTCGATTCAAGATGGAATCGATAAAATCCCCAATTCCCTTGGTAGGGCAGGACCATTTCATGGCCACCATCGATCTTCAGGATGCATACTATCTATTCATCCTCTCTACCAAAAATTTCTAAGATTTGCAGTCCAGAATGAGGGGCGAAATACTCCATTTCCAGTTTCAGGCACTCCCCTTTGGAATATCAGCTGCCCCAAGGATATTTACAAAGTTGATGGCGGAATTAATATCCTTCCTAAGGAAACAAAATCTGATAGTGGTTCCTTATCTAGACGACCTCTTAGTGGTAGCCCAGTCTTATACTCGTCTCCAAAATCAGGTTCAGATAGTGTGTCAGACTTTACAAAAATAGGATGGATCATAAATTGGGAGAAATCCAACATAGTCCCATCTATCAAACTGGGACAAAAGCCTCCTTTCAATGGTGGAAGATGATCTCAAATTTACAACAGGGAATCCCTTGGAACCCTTCTTCAGTAATTCAAATTACTAAAGTACTAAAGATGCATGCAGATCGGGTTAGGGAGAAATCCTTTCTCAAAAATTGTTACAGGGGGTATGGCCTTCGTCTCTCCACCGCCATTCCTCGAATTTCCTGGAACTAAGGGCGGGCGTAAAGGCAATCAGACCATTGATAAAAGACTATCATGTCAGTATATTGGCGGACAACATGACTGCAGTAGCATTTCCGTGCCACCAGAGAGGTGCTTGATGACGGAACCTTCAAGTTCTCTCAGCACAAATATTCTCCTGAGCAGAGAGACACCTAAAATCCATTTCTGCTCTCCATCTAAAGGGATCTTCAAACTGCCAAGCAGATTTTCTAAGTAGGAAACCTCTAAATCCAGGAGACAGAAATATTCCAGCAGGTTTGCCAGATCTAGGGGACTCCAGAAGTGGACCTATTTGCCAATCGTTCGATTCGGCAGTTCGATTCTAAGTTCCAAAAAAATTTGCTTCGATCCGAATTACTTATTGTGAAAGATCCTCAGTGTGCCACCACCGCTTTGGCCACACCTGAGACTTCTTTCATAAAAAAACCACACTCACAGCCAGTGAGTGCTGGGTTCACAAGATAAATACAAGACAAGCTTTCTAAATTTTATATATTTATTAACCCCTAAATGGGTCGGTATTAACATCTAACACATGCAGTTCAGAACAGATATGCAAGCATTAACAATTACTAGTGGCAAGATACAGTACAATAAATAAAAAGGGATAAAATTGAAATAATTACTTTACCCCACATATCCTGGATGTGGCTCTATAGTCCAACACTCACACATAGCATGTGGAGGTAACCAGTGGAGGCTCCTAGCAGCAGCATCAACACAGCATTCCAGCCTGCATGCTCATCGCAGTATATCCCAATAGTCTCATCATAGTCTCTTGTAGTCTCTGCACAGTATTCTCATCATAGTATTCTCCTTCTAGTCTCAGCCCAATCTCCTCCCACTGACCTCTTACCTCATCTTTTATAACCTTGATTACACCACCCAGAATGAGGTCACCGGCGACAGCAAGTCTGATTGACTAATGCACTCAAGTCCAGATCCTTTGTAAGGAGATAGGATTAAGTGAAATGATACAATGTTATCAACCATGTCTGATCTAACAGCCCAGGCTGAACAATGCATGTTTATTTGATCACCCAGGGCTGTGTAGGAATACAATGGAGCAATTCTGGGATGGATACAAAGCCCTATTGTTACAGTGTTGCCACTATTGACAATATACCTAGGATTAGGGCTGCGCACATTATGAGTAAATGTAACTAAGAGAGAGATACGATACCCAGAGATCAAAATACAGCTTTGAGTTATAGCCATATTTAAGTGGAATCATCACACTTATTGTTTATTTATATAGCACCATTAATTCCATGGTGCAATACATTTGAAGGTTAACATACGGTACACAAGATATACAAAACAGATAATACTAACAGTGACCAACTGGCACAGTGGGATAGAGGGCCCTGCCCGCAAGGGCTTACAATCTATGAGGGAAGAGGGATAGAGACAGAAGGTGGGGGTAGAAGATGTTCAGATGGTGGTATGGAGACAGTAGCTTTATTGGGGGTTGTAGGCCTTCCTGAATAGGTGAGTCTTCAGGGCCTTCTTGAAGCTTGTGATTGTGGGGGTCAGTCTTATGTGTCTTGGTAATGAGTTCCAGAGCATGTGGGATGCACGGGAGAAATCTTGGAGGTTTGTGACGGTTTCAGACGGTTGTGTGAAGAGCGGATAAGAGCAGAGCGGAGTAGGAGGTCTTTGGAGGATCGGAGGTTACGTGTGGGCAGGTAGCGGGAGATTAGGTCAGAGATATATGGAGGGGACAGGTTGTGGATGGCTTTGTATGTCAGCGTGAGTAATTTGAACTCTATTCGCTGGGCAATGGGTAGCCAGTGAAGGGATTGGCAGAGGGGAGCGGACAATGAAGAACGGGGGAGAGGTGTATTAAGCGAGCGGCACAATTTAAGGTGGACTGGAGGGGTCGAGAGTATTTGCTGGGAGGCCATGGAGAAGGGTGTTACAGTAGTCTAAGCGGGAGATTATGAGGGCATGGACACACCAGCAACTTGGACAGGTGATGCAGCTTCAGCCTCTACGTTCTCACGCCGTTGGTCCTGAAACAATGTCAGCCTCATCCTCCACTGTCTCCTCAGCCTCCACTGCAGGGACAATTCACAGTGCTCCTCCAGCATACCACATGTGCAGGGCATGGCGGTGTCACGCTGTTCTACACCTCATTTGCCTGGGTGAACGGAGTCACACAGGGGAGGAACTGCTCTGTGTCCTTCCTCAAAAAAATCGAATCTTGGCTTTCTCAGTGACACCTCAAAATCAGAACCATGGTGACTGACAACGGAAAGAACATGATGTCTACGCTTCGTCAAGGAGGGCTAAGCCATGCACCCTGCATGGCGCATGTGTTCAATCTGGTTGTCAAGCGTTTCCTTAAGTGTTTCACCAATCTGTAAGACATCCTAAAAATGTCAAGGAAACTTTGCATGCACTTCAGCCACTCGTACACCGCCAAGCACACCCTCCTTGAGCTGCAGCGGCAGAACGGCCTCCCACAACATAGGCTGATATGCGATGTTTCCACCCATTGGAATTCCACCCTCCATATGTTGGATCGACTATATGAACAGAGAAAAGCCATAAACGACTTCTTTATGATCCAAGCGGACAGAGGTACTCCCCGTGTACAGTTGTGCTAAAAGTTTACATACCCTGGCAGATTTTTTGGCCTTTTTTCAGAGAATATGAATGATAACACAAAAATTTTTTTCTCCACTCATGGTTAGTGGTTGGTTGAAGCCATTTATTGTCAAACTTTTGTGTTTTCTCTCTTTAAATCATAATGACAACCAAAAACATCAAAATGACCCTGTTCAAAAGTTCACATACCTCAGTTCTTAATACCGTGTATTGCCCCCTCCAACATCAATGACAGCTTGAAGTCTTTTGTGGTAGTTGTGGATGAGGCTCTTTATTTTCTCAGATGGTAAAACTGCCCATTCTTCTTGGGAAAAAGTCTCCAGTTCCTGTAAATTCCTGGGCTGTCTTGCATGTACTGCGCGCTTAAGATCTCCCCAAAGTGGCTCAATAATATTAAGGTCAGGAGACTGAGATGGCCACTCCAGAACCTTTACTTTCTTCTGCTGTAGCCAATGACAGGTCGACTTGGCCTTGTGTTTTGGATCGTTGTAATGTTGGAACGTCCAAGTACTTCTCATGTCTTCCTGGCTGATGAGTGCAAATTTGCTGATAACGTGCTGCATTCATCTTTCCTTTAACTTTGACCAAGTTTCCTGTGCCTTTAGCACAACTGTAACTTTAACGTTAGCCAGTGGCAGCTCATGCGCGACACCTGCCGTTTGCTCGTTCCCTTTGAGGAGGCCACTTTGTTAGTCAGTCGCCAGGACTACAGGATGAACAGCGTCATTCCACTGATTCACATCCTGGAAAAGATGCTTTTCAATCTAGCTGGTCAGGAGACTGAAGATGTGGCGTCTACATCATCTAGGCCACATGAGCCCTGTGGGGGCTGAACTGGAGGAGGAGGAGGAGGATGAGGAAGACATTGGAGCACAAACAATGTGTAGCCAAATGGGTGGAGAGGAGGAGCAGGAACAACCAGAATAGCCAGAGGGAGATAAGGAGGATGAGGCAGATGACCCAGACACACCGTGGCAGTATGCAGTGGAGATGGATGCAGGGAGTCCCTCGGAATCACTTGTGCAAATGACCTGAAGCATGCTGACTTCCTTGCGCAGTGACAGCTAAATTGTCACCATTAAGCAGAGGGATGACTACTGGCTCTCCACCATATTAGACCCTCGCTATCGGGGAAAAATGGGGGCCTTTTTTACACCCACTGAGAGAGAGGACAAACTGATCTACTATATAGATATCCTATGTCGTAAGTTGGCTGCTGCCTATCTGCGCCATCGTCCATCCTCTCGCAGGTCCGACCGGGCCCTGAGCACTCACCTTGCACCGCCATGGCACCTGTGGGGGGGGGGTGGGGGTTTGGGGCGTTGGCAGGAGCAGTATCAGCTCCATCAGCAGCAGTCTGAGCCTAGAGTCGCTGATGAGCAGCTTTCTTCACCTGCATAGTGAAGAAACTGCTCATCGGCAGCTAGACACAGAGAAGAACCTGAACCAGCAGGTGGTGGCATACTTAGAGTGCACCCTGCCACCCGTCATCAAAGATCCGCTGGACTATTGGGAAGCCAAACTGGATCTGTGGCCGCAACTGGCCGAGTTTGCCCTGGAAAAGCTGTCCTGCCCAGCCAGTAGTGTGGCATCAGTGCAGGTGTTTAGTGCGGTGGGGGCCATAGTTACCCCAAGGAGAACTCGCCTGTCCACCCAAAATTTGGAGAGACTGACCTTTGTGAAGATGAATCAGGCGTGGATCAGCCAGGATTTCCACCCACCAATGCCTGATGCATCAGATTAAATGATCCATGCTGCCTCACCACACTCTGCCACTGATTCATTGTATTGCCTCCTAAGGCTGTTACTACCTACACATTATAGAGACATGCTATGTAGCAAGTTGACCGCTGCCTATCTGCACCATCGTCCATCCTCTCACATGTCTGACCGGGGGGATCCTGAGAGCTCAACTTGCACTGGCATGGCAGCTATGGGAGGGGGTGGCAGGAGCAGTATTGGCTCAATCATCACAATGGGAACAAAATGGCAAATATGGTCCTCCTTATGGGTTTAGACACTAATAAACACCTTTAAATAAGTGATAATAACCGCTAAGAATTATTGAATTATTATTGACAATACTGTTTTAAAAATGGCCTGCAACCTTTGTACTGGTAACAAAATGGCAAATATGGTCCTTTTTATGGGTTTAGACACTAATGAACACCTTTAAATAAGTGATAACCGCTAAGAATTATTGAATTATTATTGACAATTCTGTTTTTAAAAATGGCCAGCAACTTTATACTGGTAACAAAATGGCGAATATGGTCGTTATGTCTTTACCCATGTTAAAGGCTTTTTTTTTTAAAGATACAAGCAGATATTATTGGATGATAATTCAGTTTTCTTTGGCACAATAGTACTGACTAATGTTATGCTTTGGAAGAACAGTGACTAAGCCCCTTATAATAAACGCCTTTAAAAAGGCGTTTTTTTACAGATACATGCAGATATTAGTGTATGATAATTCACTGTTTTTTGCTGTACTGCACTGCAAAAGGCTTGTAGCGTTCCACCTTGAAGACACAGATATGAGTAATGAGCAGCAGTATAATGGCAGTGAGTGCTGCAATGTGAATTATGCTGCAAATTCTTGCTGTAAATGACCGTGCAACCACCCCAAATTCTTCTCTCAAGTCCTCCCTATGCTTTCCCTACAGTTCTAAGGCTTAGCCTCTTTCCCTGAACTTCTATATGTTTTCTAAGTCTTTCCCTAGCTCCTGCTGGCGTCTGGCGAACATGTTAAAGGTGTTTATTACAGATAAGTGCAAATATTATTGGATGATAATTCAGTTTTCTTTCGCAAAATAGTACTGAATAATGTTATGCCTTGGAAGAACAGTGAATAAGCCCCTTATAATAAACGCCTTTAAAGAGGCTTTTTTTTACAGATACATGCAGATATGGCTTTGGCACAATAGTACTGAATAATGTTATGCCTTGGAAGAACAGTGAATAAGCCTCTTATAATAAAAGTCTGTAAAAAGGCTTTTTTTACAGATATGTGCAGATATTAATGTATGATAATTCACTGTTTTTTGCTGTACTGCACTGCAAAAGGCTTGTAGTGTTCCACCTTGAAGACACAGATATGAGTAATGAGCAGCAGTATAACGGCAGTGAGTGCTGCAATGTGAATCATGCTGCAAATTCTTGCTGTAAATGACCCTGCAACCACCCCAAATTCTTCTCTCAATTCCTCCCTATGCTTTCCCTACAGTTCTAAGGCTTAGCCTCTTTCCCTGAACTTCTATATGTTTTCTAAGTCTTTCCCTAGCTCCTGCCGACGTCTGTCCCTACAGTAAGAGCGATGTGGAATGACTGTACCTAAAATGGCCGAGGGTTTTTATAGGGCTGTGACATCACAAGTCCTGCTGGCTGCTGATTAGCTGCACGCTTGGCATTGTGGGTGATGTCACGCTTCCAGAGTCCCTTCCCCCTTGTCCTAACATGTGCGGTGGCCATTTTATAAAAAAAATGCGATTCGATGCATCGAATCGTAAGGAAATCTGGAATCGTGGCAAATTGAAGATTTCCTGAAATTCGGATCGAATTCCACTTCTGCAGAATCGATTCGCTCATCTCTACTTCCAGGCTGGGAGGAAAAAAGTTACCCATGCTATCTACAATAAGGTATGGAAGAAATTACTTTCCTGGTGTGGCAGTAGTGTTCCTGATATCAACTATCCAAATATGGCAAAAATCTTATATTTTTTGCAAGCATGTCTGGATAAGGGTCTAAAACCTAGTACTCTAAAGGTACAAGTGTCAGTCCTTAGTAGTTATTTTAACCCATTGCTGTATTAAAAGATTTTTTTTCTTCCAAGGAATAAGATTCTACTTCCACAGAGGGATCTCAACATGGTCCTTAAGGGTCTAACTCTACGCCTTTCAAGCCAATTGCTGATGCTAATATCATCTGCTGTCCTGGAAAGCGGCTTTCTGGTTGTCATAACATCTGCCAGGAGAGTTAATGAAATCCCGTCCTTCTCTACCATAGAACCTTTCCTAAAAATCTTAGAGGACAGAACAGTATTCCATCCTGACCCTACTTTTTTTTCCAAAAGTGGTTTCTGATTTTCACATGTCTCAAGAGATCATTCTTCTTTCCTTTTGTCAACATCTGTCTAATAGGAGGGAAGAATCATTTCATACTTTAGATGTAGGAAGATCTATCCTTTCTTATCTTGAAGCCTCTTCCGACTGGAGAAAGGATGAGAATCTTTTTATTCAGTTTTGTGGCCCTAACATAGGCAAAAAACAATGAAAAGGTCCCTTGCCAATTGGATTAAAAATGCAATTTGTAAGACCTATCTGTGTCAGAGTTTATCTCCCCCAAAACAGCTTAAGGCTGTGGCCCCACGTTGCAGAAACGCAGCTTTTTTTGTTGCAGATTTTGTTGTGTTTTTTTTGAGCCAAAGCGAAGAATGTCTATAAAAGGAATGGGATTTACACAGGAAGTTCTTATACTTCTGCTCAATCCACTCCTGACTTTGACTCAAAAAACCGCAACAAAAAAAGCTGCGTTTCCGCAACGTGAGGCCTTAGCCTTAAACTCATTCTACCAGAGCCATGTCAGTTCCTTGGGCTGATGCCTCCTTAGATCAAATCTGTAGAGCAGCTGCCGCAACCCAGATGGAGGAGACCAGAGGTTAGGAGTTGTAGTGGCGGTTGGTGTGCCACCTGCTAGGCCGAGCACACTCACCAAGCACTCCAGCCCCTCTCCTGGGATGGAGACAGTCAAGGAGGTCCTGCAGCACTACCGCATGGTGGTGGTAGTAGTTGTTTCCCCCCGGGACACTTCCAGTTGGAGAGGGGACCTCTCCTTTCTGAGACGGTGTGATGGTGGACGGAAGGGCCCTGATGGTAATGCAGGCACGACTTAGGATACAGCAGTGCAGTTGAACACGAATAATTTTTAATCAGCAACTAGGTCAGAAATAAACGGCAGCTTCCCAAAGGGGGTAGTAGTTCAGTGTCCAATTCCCAGCTTTGGATATAGGAGGGTACCCAGGGATGCTATAGGCTCTACACAAGGCTTCTCCTCCAACTACTCCGCCTCTCATTTCTCTCCCCGCTTCAGATGATGGGGATGTAGTTACAGGGAGTCCTGACAGGGTTCTGGTTACCTGAATACTAGGCCCGCACGTGGTCTTCCTGTCAGGGTCCTCTCCTGTTCCTCCTGGCACAGCACCAAAATTGTCCAAAAGTACCGACAGCTGAACTCCCTCACTCTGGGCTGTCTCCGGTTGAGCCTGGGGCAGCAAACATTCCTCCTAGGGGCTGTATGGATGGCCGTTGAGCTCCAGAACTGAAGTTCTCCCTGCACAGTCCAGCATGACTGCTACTACTGAACTGACTGGGCTCAATGGTCGCCGTGGAGACTAGGTCTCCTACAACCCCACCCAGTAGCCTGTGATTGGCCAGGGCTGAACCATGGCAAGGTTTGAACATTGAGGGGGGGAAAACAAGGGAAAGTTGCAAAACAATGACATAGAACACTTAACACAGAAGACAGGACATACCAACACAACCCAGAGGCACAAGTGTCAAACATTTAAAGCAGAAGCCCTCTGGGATGCTGCACAGCTACTTGGTCTTCGGTCCGTACATTTACAAAACATTATAGATTGGACTTTTCCTGCACGTCGGACCTCTCCTTTGGAAGGAAGGTCCTGCAGACGATAGTCCCCCCTCAGAGTAGTTATCTGGCATTTCTTCTGTGGTGCTGTCATGGAGGCCATTTGAGAAAATAGAATTAGTACTTATCGGTAATTCGGTTTCTATTATAGTCCTCCATGACAGCACCCTGATTTCCCTCCCTTTATCTAGACTATATTTGGTTTAATATATACTAAGAGTGGTCATTTGGAATACACTGAGGAGGGAGGAAGGGGAGTAGCTATTTTACCTCTTTTGTGCTTTTTCCTGTCCCTAATAGTGGGTGGAGATACAACCTCCTGTGGTGCTGTTATGGAGGGATATACTAGAAACTGAATTATCGCTAAGTACTAATTCTATTTTTTTAGGATAGGGCATAAGTGTCAGATCAGTGGGAGACCCAATTTTCAGGTCCCCAGTGTTCAAACTGATAGTCTCCCGCCCCCTCCCTTGCCACATCTTTGCGAATGAAGTGCTAGCTGCATAGCAGTGAAAGGAGCATCAGTCACGCAAAAACAGAGTAGATGAAGAACATTCTTGTCGGATCCCCCTGCCAATAGGAAAGGCCTCCAACATACACAGTTATTTCTAGCCTAAAAATCCTGCAGTTCTGACTCTGGTCGCTATGCCAAGAATATGCAGACTTCCTGTTTTCTGTAGAATTCTTTGCAGCAGCCACCTCTCTTATAAGAACACAAATGGTCACAGCCATCATGTATATGTAGATACGATACAGAATCCACCAGCCACAATAAGTGATTTCAGTTTATATATCCCTCTTTGTGCAATGACCTCTTCAGAGCATGCCTAGAAAACTCTCCCATAGAAGTCAATAGGGTCTGCCCCAGACCATTGTGTCTGTGGCCCATGGTCCTTCTACAGGAAACAGGAAGTCACAATATTTTTGGCTTAGCAGCAAGTTGGAATTGCAAGGTTCTGGGTATTTTTTTTTTTTTTAATATATAGACAATAAAAATGGAAAATTAAAAACCTCACTAAATATTTTTTAAAAATGTTTAATATAAAAATGCAATTTAAATAATAGGTCATTTCCTGGTGACACTTTAAGTACTTACTGCTAGGTTTTCCCACAAATTACAGTTTATTGCCAAGAGTCCCAGGGGCCCTCTACCACATAGGCACTGTACTAAGCATACAACCTCTTTAAAGAATGTTTACTCTCTTCTTTGAAGTCAAATTTGATCATCCTTTTAAAAGCGAAAGAGAGTGGATCTCTCTGATGTAATGTCTCTCTATTCTACTGTATATAGAGGAATCAGATTTTCATTGTTTTGTTTAAAGCTAGTCCAGTAAAAGGTGTTAATCGAATGTATAAAAGAACAGTCCACTAATGTCTGCTGTTGTGCATGTTGGATTTTAACATATTTGCTCCTTTGTTACCCTGGAGCCAGAGTTGACCGACAGCAGCTTTTCCAAGGTTTGCTCATACAGTATAAGCTTGCATGTTTTGCAGCTATCTAGTGTATATGTCCAGCCTAATTCAAACATGCATGTGGTTTACATTACAACATTCAAAAAAAAAAAAAACGGGGAAGAGGGAGGGTGTAAAACCAAGATCTTGTACCCTCCTGAACCCTGGGTGAAAGATCCGATTTATGCAGAAAAGAAATCCCTCTGCTTGGGGGCCAATGTGATGCTTAGGTCAGCCTCCCAATCCTGGAAGTATTTTGGGTGTGTGCTGGAGGATGTACAGTATATAATCGATAGGCCATATCAGATAGATACTGTAAAAGTGTACAGTGTCTCAAACTGAGTGGGAGCCCACCTAAGTTCCCGAGCTGACCCAAGGGTAGTTAGGTAGTGACGGAGTTGGTTAGCCTACCACACAGGCAGGGTACTGTGTCATCATTTGCGACAAACTGATCAGTCATTTTCCACCACGAGCCCTCCATGAAGGCCGCTGCCCAGAACTGACAGTGAGATAGCCTGGTCCTAAAATGACCACATTCCAGCCGATGGGAAAGGATGGGTTCCCCAGGATCGGATATATGGGTGAGGGATAGGGAGAGAGATTACAGTCAGGAAAAAAATAAAAAAATAAAAGGAGTGCCCGCTGTGTGATTGTATTTTACAGGGGCTCGACAGCTTGGATGCCACCCATGGTAGCATCTAAAGGGCACTTCCATTGTAGATTGTTCTACTTGGACCCATTCCTTGAGGAAGGTGTATCGACACCAATCCACTACCCGTAGTAAGTGTGCACTGCAGTAATATTTGTGGCAGTTAGAAAAACCTAGGCCTCCCTCCAGTTTGGTCTGATGAAGAATGGACATGGCTGACTGTGGAAAAAAACAAGTGCGGCAAACGTTTTGTTTGTTTGAGTTGGAAGGGTCCTCAAGGGCCATCGAGTCCAACCCCCTGCAAAAGCAGGAATTCCTAGATCATCCCAGCTATATACCTATCCAGATTCCGCTTGAAGATTTCAATTGATGAAGAACTCACCACCTCCCGTGGCAGCCTATTCCACTCCCTCACTACCCTTACTGTTAGAAAGTTTTTCCTAATGTCTAATCTGAATCTCCTTCCCCTTAGTTTCATCCCATTACTTCTCGTGCTTCCTTCTGCTAATGAGAATAGGGTAGATCCCTCTGCACTGTGACAACCTTTCAGATATTTAAATACGTATTGGTATAGATTGAAGCAAGTACAGGATTCATGGTAAGAAGTTCATTTTGATGATGGTGCAACACCAAAACCATGTGAATGTCCCTTAAGCCCATGTCGCCAGATCCCCATGCAATTTAGAGAGCAGGGGAGGGAAATTTAGTAAGTATAGTTGTGAGAGGTCCCGACTGAGATGTATGCCAGGTACTTAATGTGGCCTTCCGCCCACTTAAAGGCTAAGTTTGCTTGCAGGGACTCCACTGCCCACTTGTGGTAAAGAGATGTTCAATTTTTCTGACTTTTTGTAAATAATCTTTAAATGCGATAATCTGGAGAAGGCGTCAAGTTCTGACATGATGTTTGGGATGGAAATCGGTTCCTTATGTTTTTTTTTTGTTGTCCATAGCTGTGTCTGGTATTGCAGTTTTATTCACATGAATAGGATTGAGCTGCAAAGTCAGAACTGGCCCACAGACAAGCAAGGCAACTGAAAAAACCCTTTATCATATCTTTGACAATTACAGTACTTTAAAAGAAAGTTTCAAGACAAAACCATATAATTTCTGGAAAGTTTATTGCAGATCATATTTGTACAAAGAAGGACGGAGGATGGACAGGCCAATGAACAAAAACCTGAGCTGACAGTATTGTTAAGTTCCCTTTAAACATAGTCTTGCATCTCTTATTCAAGGCTTAGGTCAGGGCTGCCGACCATAATCTGCACAGAATTGTCATAATATCATACAGCAAAAAAAAAAAAAAAAAAAGGGTTTGTGCTTGACAGAACCATTGATGTCACCATCTCTCTAACAGCCAATTAGGCTGATTACCGGTGAGGGTTCATTGGAGTGTATAGTCATTGGAAGGATTTCCAGAGTTACAGCAAGTGGCAAGGATACATTGCATGACAACTATGCTGGCAAATGGCATTACTCGTTTTTCTCTTTTCCTTCTTTTTGTTTTTGAAATTTCTGTTGGACAACTCGGAGGGTGGTGAAGAAATTCCCCATGAAGTGGACAAGGAATGGGAGTCCACACATAATAACCTGCAAGTAACAAAGGCAACAGGATAAAAATATGTATTAAGAGACCCGGTATTTTCAATTCATCATTGAGTGCCAATCGAATTTTTCGATTTTCGTTTTTGACTTCCCCCCCCATCTCCCCCTTCCAAACCCCATAACTTTTTTATTTTTCCACTCTTAGAGCCATATGAGGTCTTAATGTTTGCGGGACAAATTTCTTCATGATGCTACCATTTATTATTCTGTACAATTTTATATGGTTTTATTTACATTTTAACCCCTTAACAAAAATCCCAAAATCCCATATTCTGACACCCATAACTTTTTTATATTTCTGTGTACGGGGATGCATAGGGCGTCTTTTTTTTGCGGGCCAGATGTAATTTTTAGTTATACCATTTTGGAGAATTGCTATTGCTTTGATCACTTTTTATTCAAATTCTTATTAGAGGCGAAACTGTGAAAAAAATGGCTGTTTAGCACTTTTGATTTTTTTTTTCCTGCTACGGCGTTTACCGTATGGGAAAAATATTTTTATAGATCTGTACAGCGGTCGTTTTCGGACACAGGGATACCTAATGTGTATGTGTTTTGCAGTATTTAAGTACTTTTATATGTGTTCTAGGGAAAGGGGGGTGATTTGAACTTTTATTTTTTTTTTTCATTTATTAGACCCCCTAGGGGTCTTGAACCCCAGGGGATCTGATCGCTAATGCAATGCATTACAATGCTAATGCATTGCAAATAAATGGCTCTTCTATTGCAGGCTGCATAGAGCGGCCTGCAGTAGAAGCTAATGAAAGACAGGCCTGGGCTGTCATAGGCTCCTGAGCGGCCGCCATATTTAAACACCCGACATCCGCTGTACTATTATGGCGGATGTCGGGAAGGGGTTAAAGACTCATGTATATATTTGGTATTTCTGTACAGAATTTTATATTGTGTAGTCTATATTTTTACCAATACTTATCAGGGCACTAAAAGCAGAAGCAGAGTGGAACAAGCACAGAATACATTTTATCCATCTGAGTCTCAAACCCAAACAACCAATCTTCCATTCTACCGCAAATAGAAAACAGATTTAACTTGAAAAGTCCCCCATGTCACACTTACTAAATATTCTACTGATAACAGATATACACACACGTGGACAAAATTTAATGAAAGAAAAACGCACAATGGTCACAGAAATAACTTGAATCTGACAAAACTGGAATTTGCCAAACTACATGTTGACAAGCCACAAAGATTCTGGGAGATTGCCCTATAGACAGATGAGAAAAAAGTCGAAATTTTTGGCAAGGCACATCAGCTCTATGTTCACAAACGGAAAAATGAAGCATACTGTATCTTGAAAAGAACACTGTCCCTACTGTGAAACATGGAGGAGGCTCTGTTATGTTCTGGGGCTGCTTTGCTGCATCTGGCACAGGGTGTCTTGGATCTGCCCAGGGTACAATGAAATCTCAAGATTATCAAGGGATTCTAGAGAGAAATATGCTGCCCAGTGTCAGAAAGCTTGGTCTCAGTCGCAGGTCATGGGTCTTGCAACAGGATCATGACCCAAAAAACACAGCTAAAAACGCACAAGAATGGCTAAGAGGAAAACATTGGACTATTCTGAAGTGGCCTTCTATAAGCCCTGACTTAAATCCTATTGAGCATCTTTGGTAGGAGCTGAAACATGCTGTCTGGAAAAGGCACCCTTCAAACCCGAGACAACTGGAGCAGTTTGCTCATGAGGAGTGGGCCAAAATACCTGTTGAGAGGTGCAGAAGTCTCATTGACAGTTACACGAATCATTTGATTGCAGTTATTGCCTCAAAAGGTTGTGCAACAAAATATTAAGTTAAGGGTACCATCATTTCTGTCCAGGCCTGTTTCATGAGTTTTCTTTTTTTAAAAATTCTGTTGAAGCATAATTGAAAAGCAATGTCTGACTTTCATTTGTTAATTTTCATAGAATTTTTATATATTATTTATTACTTTTGTCAGATTCAAGTTATTTCTGTGACCATTGTGGGTTTATCTTTCATTAAACGAGGGGTACCAACAATTTTGTCCACGTGTGTATAGATAATAGACATGGATGTAAAACAGCAACAAAAGTATACCAGCTCTGGTGGAAGTAGACAATAGGATAAATTACCTGCCATTCCTTGCACTCTGGATGCCTAGCTAGTTGGAATAGTGTAATAGCATTATACAGCTGCCAAAACTGTAAAAAAAAAAAAAAAAAAAAAAAGCAAAGCACATCTTAACCATTACAACCAACAAAGTCTAGTGCCTAAAATCTGTGCCTCAGAATTACAGCAGAGAACACATCAATCACATACACTTTTTGAACTAATATCACTGTAGAACTTTAGGACATGGGATACATGGGGTGGGCAAAATATTGTGCTGTGAACCTCATGCTTTCCAGCACCACCATCATAGAGTCTTCCATACAGATATTATTGGGGTTCAGCAATTAATGGTATAGGGCATGGGTATATATACCAGGGTAGTAGACATAATGGCTGCTACAAGGCCCAGAAGTAAATGAGTCCACCATCAATAAAATGTGCAGTTATTATTAACTGGATGATAGAAAGAGAGAGTGAAAAGTGGGAAGTGGGAGGAAGAGACACTGAAAGAACAAGACAATCATACTGTATTTCTGTGATTTCCTGACCTCACCTGCTGCTGAAAATGATAATTATGGAGTGAAACTTTGTTTTCAGATTTGCTACAAGCCCTCTTAAGGCTAAGGCCCCACGCTTTTTTGTTGCAGATTTTGTTGCAGTTTTTTAAACCAAAGCCAGGAGTGGATTGAGCAAAAAATAGAAGTTTAAGAGCTTCCTATATATTCCCCATTCCTTTTGCAGACATTCTTAGCTTTGGCTCAAACAAAAAAAAAAAAAAGCACCAAGATCTGCAAACACAAAAAAGCTGTGTTTTCACAAAGTGGAGCCTTAGCCTGAGGTTAAGTCCCCATGTAGTGAGACGCAGCAAAAAAAACAAAACAAAAAAAACACTGCAGAAACGCATCACATTTTTTTCCACAGTGTTTTTCACAGAAAGTTCACAAAGTTTTTCTCTGCAGACTTTCTGCCCCTATTATGCCTACACCTATTTATAAAACTGTTTTTGAAAACACAAGCTTTTCCTCTGCAATGTGTGGATGGGATTAGCCAGAATCCCATCTACTTTGCAGGTAGTGTAAAATGCTGTGATATCGCAACCTGGGGCCAAAGAGGTTTTTCTGGTCCCAAATTGAATTTTCATACTGCTGACCTATCCACAAAATAGGTCTTTAATATGTGATCTGTCAGGATCCAACACCTGGACCCTGCACAGATCAACTGTTGCAGCAGCCTCTCCGACAGGGAACACGTGCAACTCCAATCCTATTTAAGTAATAGGAGCAGTGCAGCAGCCCTGTCTACTGCATAGCGGTGGTTCCGGGAAATGCAGCGCCAATTACGTAAATAAGAGCAATGCTACATTTGCTCCCCATAACCTGGATTTATAGTTCAGTGCACCTGGATCTCCTACAGCCTTTCTCGGCTACTTGTTTACCATTTTACAGTTACTCCAGGCAGAAATATATGTAATGAAACCAGTACTAGTAATAATCGATGCTTTATATTATACATGCCCATACCTCAGAAAGAAATGTGCTGCAGCCATAAAGAGGCTATTAGCAGCAGAAAAACTGATAAGACACCATATATGAAGGTTTACACAGCCAGAGAATGGACTGCACAGCAAGACCCTGCACATATTTCAATTTTGATTAAATCTCTGGTACTTTTTAAAGACAACAGTTTTTAAACAAGTCTTCGGAAAGGACAATGCAGGCAACAGGGTTTTGCAATGCTTCATGGCGAAATGCTTCATAGCTCATATGGAACATGCCACAATGTTTTTGTTTGATTAGCAGTATGAAATTAAGGGTATAAGAATGCACAGTTGAAGCATTATGTACCTCTCTGCAAGCCCTTGTTATGATAAACTACTATTATTCCACTACTATGGAAATCTTATGCATGCCTACTAGACATCTGCATTTCCTTTTGTACAAATCGTTAAATCAGCTTTTGGAAAGTTATGTAAAATGAACACTTTTTATCCAAAACACTACAATGACTTCCATATCTTTTTAGTGCAATGCAGAGACTTACTTGGCCAAAGAAGAGGAATGGTAGAAGAAAGGTCAATCCCCTCCACATCCATGACTGAAAACCCTCTGAAACAGGTCACAAAAATCAAAAAAGAATATCAACTTTTCATCATAGTAACATGTTTAAAGGTAACCTGTCATGGCGATTTAGGACACTAAACCACCCATGGGTTTTTATGGATTGGTGCTTCTAATCACCCTGTTATAAAGCCATCCACGCCCGCAATAAAAAAAAAAAAAAAGTTTTATACCACCCTCTACTCTCTGCACTGGTGCAGTTCTTCACTGAAGCCAGAGGAATACACCTCAGCTTTAGTGCACATGCACTGTACCTCTTGCACTTTTGCAGTGAAGTCCGGATGTACGTCTTTGTCTTCACTGAAGTAGGGGCTGGGAACACCAGACATGGTAAGTATGGCTGGCTTTAAAACAGGGCACTTTGGGACAAATCGACCTAACAGGTTCTCTTTACGTACGTCTCTAAATGTCATATGATTAAGATATCAAATTAAAAACACTATGGTAAGTAAATAAATAAAGTAAAACAACTGTGTAATTTCTATTCCAGACTGCCATAGCAGAGACATCTACCTGGAAGAGCCCTTCACAAAATGATTTGTGAAAGGCAGATTGTGACATTCATTTAATTAACCCCTTCCCAAAGCTGTTTGAGGGCTTAATTTTTATGGGACAACATGTACTTCATAATGGTACCATTGAATATCCCATATCATGTACTGGGAAGCTGCAAAAAAAAATAAAAAAATAAAAATGGGCAGAGTTTCTTAAGGGTTTTGTTTTCACTGTGTTCAATGTACAGCCAAAATGACAAGCTACCTGTATTCTGTGGGTCATATGATTACCTATTTTATATAGTTTTTGTTATGTTTAACACCTTAAAAAACTTTGAAAAAAAAAATTAAAAATTCTTGGAGTCGCTATATTTTGACACCCGTAACTTTTTTAGATTTCTGTATACCAGGGCTGCATAAGGTATCTTATTTTTACAGGGCCAGATGTACTTTATACCATTTTGACTGCTTTTCATTAAAATTTTTATCAGAGGCGAAGAAGTAAAAAAACTGCAGTTTGGCTCTTTTGATTTTTTTTTTCCAGCTATGGCGTTCACCATATTTTTTTTTTTTTTTTTCCAAGATGGCGCCGCTGGAGTGGCTGCCAGCTACAGCAGCTCTGAGACTCTCTATCTTATTTTTCTTTCTCTGTCTCGTTTTGTACCTCTCTACTTAAGGACTTTGCACTATGAAGAAACACACACAAAGACTTGGACCCTTGTGATACTTTTTTTTTTGTTTTTTATCTGTCTTTTTGTTCTGCTTGAAAATGGGATCTTTTGTGTATGCAGACAATTCCTTTGTCTATACAAGAGAGGAAATTCTGCAGCTCAGAGGCACAGCAGGGCGGCATACCATCTGGTCACACATCCCCCGCGAGCTTTGGAGAAAGAAAAAGCGGGTGAGGGGATGCAGAGCTGGTACTCTTCAGAGGATTAAAAAGAGGCGTTACCGACCAGCTGTTCCCTCCATCATCATGGGCAATGTGAGATCTCTTGCAAACAAGATGGATGAACTAACAGCTCTCACCAGGCATCATCAGGAGTTTCGGGCGTGCAGCATGATGCTACTTACAGAGATTTGGCTCACTGAAGTTACTCCTGACCCTCTGGTCTCCTTGGATGGTTTTAAACTCCTTCGGGCAGACAGGACAAGGGAGAGCAGTAGGAGGAAAGGAGGAGGGCTGGCAATGTTTGTGAATAATAGATGGTGTAATCCTAGGCACATTGTGATTAAGGAGCAAACTTGCTGTAAGGACATTGAACTATTAGCTGTGAGCATGAGACCTTTCTACCTACCAAGGGAACTATCACATGTCTTCATGATAGCTGCATATGTCCCCCCCTCTGCGAAAGCTGACACTGCCTGCGAGGTCCTACAAGCCACGCTGAGCCAGTTACAGTTAAAACATCCCCAGGCCCTCTTTCTTCTGTCGGGTGATTTCAACCATGCCTCTCCATCATCCACACTGCCCAGTTTCACACAGTATGTAACCTGCCACACAAGAGACAACAAAACACTGGACTTGTTCTTTGCCAATGTGAAGGAGGCATATAACTCATCAGCCCTACTGCCCCTGGGGAGATCGGATCACAACCTAGTACATCTCCGACCTGTGTACAAGCCACTTGTACGTAGAGAACCAGCTGTCACCCGCACAGTGAGGATATGGTCCGAGGAGAGTGATGAGGCTCTGAGGGATTGTTTTGACACAACCGCATGGGAAGTGCTGCAGGATTCTTATGGAGAAGATATAGAAGGACTCACACACTGCATAACAGACTACATTAATTTTTGTGTGGACAACACAGTACCCACAAAAGTGGTGAGGTGCTTCTCCAATAACAAACCATGGATTAACTCTGATATAAAAACACTACTTAAGGAGAAAAAGATAGCATTCAGGACAAGAGATAAGGAGGGGTTGAGGGAAGTACAAAAGGAGCTGAGGCATCAAATCAGGCAGGGAAAAGCCAGTTATAAAGAAAAAATGGAAAAGCAAATGGAAAGAAAAGACATAAGGGGGGTCTGGGAGGGGCTTAAGTCAATTTCGGGTCATAAACAGTCTGTCTGCCAGATTGAGGCAGATGTTAATTGGCTTAATGAACTAAACCTATTCTTCAACAGATTTGATCACACACCAGCTCCTCCCACCCCAGTATGTCCTTCAGCTTCCCCCACCACAATGATTTCTCCCCATGCGGCCACTTCCCAACAGACCAGTAAATCCAGAAATCCGTCTTTATCTGGCCACAGTCTGACCTTCACACAGGCCCAGGTGAGGAAGGAGATGAAAAAGATCAAGGCGAGGAAAGCCGCAGGGCCAGATGACATCAGTGCAAGGCTAATTAAGACTTGTGGGGACCAGCTGTGTGGTATAATTACATATATGTATAATATGAGCCTGAGGCAGGAAATAGTCCCTGAATTATGGAAATCTTCTTGTGTGGTACCAGTTCCAAAGAAACCCCACCCTATGGACCTCAACGACTACAGACCTGTAGCACTGACATCCCACCTGATGAAGATCTTGGAGAGATTGGTTCTCACACATCTCCGCCCTCTAGTGAGCCCTGCTATGGACCCCCTCCAGTTTGCTTATCGGCCGGGCATTGGGGTAGATGATGCCATCATCCACCTTCTGCACAGGGCTCTGTCTCACCTGGAGAAACCAGGGAACACAGTGAGAATAATGTTCTTTGACTTCTCCAGTGCTTTTAACACCATACAGCCCAGGTTATTGAGGGACAAGCTGGGCCTTGCTGGAGTGGACCACCACCTCTCCAACTGGATCCTAGACTACCTCACAAATCGACCTCAATACGTGAGAGCCCAAGACTGTGTGTCAGGTACCGTGATCTGTAATACGGGGGCACCTCAGGGTACGGTTCTCGCCCCTTTCCTCTTCACACTGTACACTGCAGATTTTAGGTGCAACTCATCCAGCTTCTACCTACAGAAGTATTCTGACGACTCTGCAATAGTGGGTCTCATCACAGATGATGATGACAGGGAGTACAGAGAACTGAACCAGGATTTTGTGGACTGGTGCCACCGGAACCACCTGAAGATTAACGCGGGGAAGACCAAGGAGATGGTGGTGGACTTCCGCAAAGGCAGAAGCCCTCCTAAACCAGTGGACATCCTGGGGACGGGCATCGAGATTGTGAACACCTATAAGTACCTGGGTTTGCTCCTTAATAATAAGCTGGACTGGGCAGATCATATGGAGGCCCTGTACAGGAAGGGCCACAGCAGGCTCTACCTGCTTAGGAAACTGAGAGCCTTTGGAATCCGGGGGGCACTTCTTAGAACTTTCTTCAACTCGGTAGTGGCATCAGCCATCTTCTTTGGAGTGGCCTGCTGAGGGAGCAGTATATCAACCAGGGACAGAAATAAACTTGACAAGCTGATTAGAAGGGCCAGCTCTGTCCTGGGGAGCCCACTGGACCCAGTGCAGGTGGTGGGTGACAGAAGGATACTGTCCGTGGTGAGCTCCATGCAGAAGAAGAAGTCCCATCCCATGCATGAGACTGTGATCGCGCTGAGCAGTACTGTCAGTGACCGACTGCTCCACCCTAGGTGTGAGAAGGAGCGCTATCGGAAGTCTTTCCTCCCCCACCGCGGTTAGGCTGTACAACCAACACCGACCTAAGCGGCGATCATTTCACACAGAGAACTGAAATATCTCTCCGCCTGTTAAATCCCCCCCCCCCCTCTGCTACGCCCTGTCTGTCTGTCTGCTATTAATGTAATGCCTCTCACTTTGGAACATTCCTGTACATGTTGTATTTGTATTTGTATCTGCTTATCTTATCTTATCTTTGCTGCTGTAACACACTGAATTTCCCCATTGTGGGACTATTAAAGGACTATTATTATTATTATTGAACAAACAATTTCAAAAGTTTGGCATTTGGCATTTTTGGATGTGAAAATACCTAATGTGTATGTGTTTTGCTTTATTTTTAATATTTCTTTATTTCGTTTTATCTTTTTTTTTTATACTTTTAATTGTAGACCCCATGGGGGTTTGATCACTATTACAATATTACTAATTCATTGCAGTTTATTGGGAAATCCAGAGAGATCTATTACCTATACTAATGACAAGCCTGGGAGCCTTTACTAGGCTCCTGGCCATCAAGGCAACAGATCACTGGATCTTGTTCCGGAGAACAGCGATCTCTTCAAAGATGGCGGTGCTCACAAGGAGTCATGTTTGAGTGAGGCATCTAGAGGTTTAATGCCCACAATCAGAGCAGGATCTGATCACAGGCATTGCTCCTGAGTGGTCGCCATTTTTAAAGACCCAACATTTGCCCTAATAGTATGGCGGGTGTACTGTGCAAGAGGTTTAGATATGTGTTGGAAAATGCTGCAAAGAAAGAATGATTTAAAAAAATAAAAGTGTTAAGGGGGTTGTCCAGTTACAGCAAATGTTATTGTTTATATAATGAGGAGTTCTACAGTTTTCCAATATACTTTCTGTATGAATTCCTCACAGTTTTCTAGATCTCTGTTTGCTGTCATTCATTCTGATTACTTCCAGTAGATCCATGGTCATGTGATGGACACACAGGTGCATAGCTCGTTACCAGGCAGATGTCTGATTACTGTGCTGTGACTGTAACGAGCTGTGCACCTGTGTGTCCATCACATGACCATGGACTGTATATCACAGGGGATATGGGGATATGGTCGGGAATAATGGTGTTCTCAATGATGAGAAATACAGGCTGATACTTATCCATCATGCAATAACTTCAGGGAAGCATCTGACTGACTCTAAATTTATTCTGCAGCAGTATAATGATCCCAAATGCACAGCCTATGTCATTAAGGACTATCTTCAGCATAAAGAAGAACAAGGAGTCCTGGAAGTAATGATATGGCCCCCATAGGGCCCTAATCTCAACATCATCAAATCTATCTGGGATTACATGAAGAGACAGAAGGATTTAAGCAAGCCTACATCCACAGATCTGTGGTTAGTTCTCAAAGATGTTTGAAACCACCTCCCTGCCGAGTTCCTTCAAAATCTGTGTACAAGTGTATCTAGATGAAATAATGCTATTTTGAAGGCAAAGGGCGATTTAGATTTCTCTTTTTGTTAATTCACTTTGCATTTTGCTAATTGACAAAAATACAATATTAAGGCTGGGCTCACACTACGGTTGAATGTCTGTTACGATAGTGTCCGTTAAAAACAAAAAAAACGGACACCTATCATAACAGACATTTAATGGATCAGTTAAAAAAAAACAGACACATCAGATCAGTTAGGCCCAGTTCACATCTGTGTTCGGCCATTCCGTTCTCAATCAGTATTTGAAATCTTCAAAAACTGATTACATACTGATAGCAATCCGTTTGTGTGCATTTTTGACCAATCTTTTTTTTTTTTTCCTTTTCACTTTCCCCCTTCTTCATTCTGAGCATGCGCAGAGGTTAAAACAGACACAAACTGATTGCTATCAGTATGTAATCCGCTTTCCATAGACATCAATGTTAAAAAACGGATTGGTTGCTGTCCGTCTGGTATCCTTATTTTCAGTACGGAGAGAAAGTACTGCAAGTTCTACTTTTCGCTCCGCACAAAAAAGCGGAAACCAGACGGAAAGGGCACATGCGGATTGCTTTGAAATCAATGGGTTGTCATCCGGACGGCACAAAATCAGTTTTTGAAGATTTCAAATACTGATTGCGAACGGAATGGACGATCGCAGATGTGAACTGGGCCCTGTCCATTTTTACACAGTCTGTTTTTTTTTTTGTTTTTTTTGTTTCTGCTTTCTGAGCATGCGCAGAAAATTTTTTAAAAAAAGACAGTAATAACAGACAGTATAACAGACACCCATCTGTTACCATAGACTTCAATGTTAAAAAAATAACGGACGCTTGATGTCCGTCATGAAACCGTTTTTTTTTTTCATGGACACAAAAGTCGTGCATATCAGATTTTTATGTCCGTGAAAAATAACGTATATGTGACGGATTTGATGTAAAACAGACACTAACGGTCAGTAACGGACACAGGATAAAATCCCATTGAAATGAATGGAAATTGTAACGGATTTGTGACGGTTCTGCTAGTGTCCATTGCTAAAATCTTGTAGTGGACAATAGCAATGGACACTACTGACGATCACCAGTGGTAGTGTGAATGACCCCTTATACTTCTATTTGTGAAAGCATTCTTACTTTGAGGCATTTTTGCACACCTTCCTATAAGTTTCAGAGCGGATCCCCCAACTAGTTAAACTTTTTTTTTTTTACTAGTTGTCACACCCAGGAACATCTCTATGACAAGCAGACAACCTAATAGTTTAGCCACAGACTAATTATTCCCAATGGCAAGATTTTCTCTGATTAAAAAAGTCTCAGTATATTTCTTTTTACTATTATATAGCTTTACTAGAAGAAGAACCCGCCGCTGGTGTAAAGCGTCTGTCTGTGTGTTCATTAGATTTGTTCCAAGGGTGTCCAATAATCCATACCCTAAATACGCCAACCCCCATATACTTTCGGAATCTGTAATGAAAATCTCAGGGCCAAAGTGGTTTAGGCATCCACTGCACTTGGTTTTATTTTTCAAAACTTCTTAGTTGGTTCAAAGGATCCCACTGGAGACAAGAAGATCAGATGGAAGTTGCTGCCCCTGTTCAACAGTTATGGCTGAAAACTTTAATATGTCTCCAAAATGCATAAACTGCAATATGAGGATGATTGATCTAAACTGGTGTAACAGAAAAATAAGGCAGTTGCCCATAGTAACCAATCAGATTTCAGATGTCATCTGTCCAAGGCCCCTTTGAAAATGAAAGTTGAAATATAATTGGTTGGTATAGGCAACAGCTCCACTGTACCTTACTATTGAGGTTTATGCAGTAAAGTGCATTACCTGCTACAAATAAAATCGTAAAAAAAAACAAAAAAAAACAAAAACTGCCAGACGAAAGCTGATTTTCCACTGGTGTAATAAAATGACCTAGATCGCATAAGAGGAACCGAAGTAATTGCACTTATGGGTGGGGACTAGAGAAAAACTCCAACTGTACTGGAATCAGTGGAGCGGTGCCTATTAACAGATGCTAAGAACTGGAGTTGGTGGAGGTGGTGAAAGGTCCACTTTAATTGTCAGACAAAAGCATTGAAGCTCCTCAAATGAAAAAAACATGAGTGACTGAATTCCTAAGAAAGTGAATATGTAACAAGCTATGCATCTAATTAATTATACAATACCATTAATTGTAGAATATAATTTAAAAAAATAATTTTAATTTTCATCCAGAGTCGGTACCATTTTTTTACCAACTCAGTCTCCATCCAAAATTGGTACTGAATTCAACTCCACAGCCCTGGTTGTCACAGTGCAGTGAATACTAATAAAGTGGCCGAGTCAAAGTCAATATTGACTGGGTAAGGGAGCCAGTACAACATGAGACTCCTGATAAAAATGGGTTATTCTGCCATAGATCAGGTACTGCACTGACTAGTGTACAATAATGAAAGCAGCAACAGAGAAATGAATGCCTTGGTGACTATGACAAGCTAATAGCTACATACTTGCTAGAAATGGCTGCTGTAAATTCATTACTTTCTGGTCACAACGATAAAAGTTTTCACCACTAGTCAGCGAATGAAGAATGTAAAGCAGGGGTCAGCAACCCCCGGCACTGGTGCTGGAGTCGGCACCCAAGGAATATCTACCTGGCACAGGACTCTCTGTGCTGCTTTAAACAAATGGCAGTGCTGCTCCAGGTGGCAATCTCTCTCTAACCGTCAATGTAAATGCAGTCAGGTGGGAGGATGCACTGGTAAGTGGTGGGAACATGAGGCACAATGTCTAAGTGTTCAGGCCAGTAACCTAGAGAAAAGGTCAGAAACTACCTCTGCAAAGTATAATATGGCAGCTAAATTTGCCTTCATTCATTTAATAACAATGTCAATAAGACTAAAAATTTGTTTGGATTTCTTCAGCAAAAAAAGACTAGGCTGTGTGATGGGCATCCTCTGCCCCCACAAACAGGTTTACTGCAGATTACATTTAGCCCCATGTCCAGTTCAAATATGAATAATTTTGCTAAAGGATCACATTGAAATGTAAGCTCAATCAACTAACTAACTGGTTGCAGTTATGGTTTGTGTTATATGACTTTCATGTAGGACAGTGTTTCCCAACATTTTCAGACTCAGGGTCCCCCTGGAAAAAAAAAAAATTCCTTGGAGCACCCCCTACCAAATAATTTTTACCAAAAGTCAAAAAACATCCTAAAGACACAGGTAACATTGCATAAAGGCATGGGATCATCCTTCTAAATACTTCTAAAGTGTTGAGGCTCTCTGTTGGTAATCACCAATGTAGGAGGGCGACACCCTTAGGGTGTGTTCACACGGAGGAATTTGCAGCAGATTTGGAGGCGGATTCCGCCCCTGAATCCGGAGCAGATTCCTCCCAAATCCGCCTCCCATTGAAAACAATGGGAGGCGGAGATAGCAGCAGGACGCGGAGAAAAGAAGTGTCCTGCTCTATCTTGCCGCGGATTCCGCCTGCGGTGTCCACTGCTCGAGACGCGCTCCTGATTAGGCCCATTCATCTGGGCCTAATCAGGAGTGGGATGCCGCGACGGAATGCTAATGCACTGCATTGGTATCCTGTCACAGCAGACCGTGGTGAAAATTCCGGCGGCGGAAAATGATTTACAATTATTACAATTATTACATGGCACACTGAGTACTCCATCTTTTGATTTTTTTTTTCCAAATTGACACCCCAGACTAAAAAGGTTGCTGACCCCTGCTGTTGATATGATCAGAGAGAGCAGTGAAAATTCTTGTGGCTGCTTTTCTCTCTTATGTGAATAGCTCTTACTTGTAAAATGATATATATGGACAATACAAGTAATAAGAAGTACAGAACATTGCTGAACATTTATTTTAGGGAATTGCATCAAAGTGGAATACTCAATCATAATCCCCGGCTAAAAACGACAGAATCAAAATTAGAGGATGTTAACTTTGTAGTAAATACATATATCGAAAATATGATACAAACAATGTTTAAAGGCTTTGTCCAGGATATATTTGAATGACCAATCCTTAGCATAGGCTACTAATGTCTGGGGATGAGTCTGATCCCTGTGTTGTACAGTGCATGGAGCCGGAAAGAAGATCGCTCCATGCACTGTATAGTGGCTGAGGCGATAAAAAAAATACTGGACACCCCATTTAATAGCTGAAAATTCTGGCTTTAAGAAACATCTCAAACCAATTAAAGCAAATTATTTTAATTAAAGGAGTTGTCCAAAACTATATGTTCATGGCCTATCCTTAGTATAAGTAACCAAGATCAGATTGGTGGAGGTCCAACTACTATCACCCCCAACAATCTGCTGTTGCAACCGCTGAATTTGCACAGTGTACAGAGCCGGAAGCAGACTGCTCCGTACACAGTGTAGTGGTCAAGCTAGGGCACTGCCACTTGGCTTACATTCAGGATAGGTTAGGATAGGTAATCAATATCTAGTCTTGGACAACCTGTTTAATGGTATAAGTTTTTTCCAATCAAGTAAAAGCAAAAAATATGGAATGACTCAATACTGAGGAAAAAAAGCCTTTCATGAAGAGACGTTTTAACACTCTGTTCTTTGTGGCAAGGTCCATTGCAATCCTGAAAAATTACTTAAAGGGGTATTCCAATCTTAAGGATCCTAACTAAACTGCTAGCTTATGTAAATTCAAGAGTTTTCTGAAATACAGTGGGGAAAAAAAAGTATTTAGTCAGACACCAATTGTGCAAGTTCTCCCACTTAAAAAGATGAGGCCGGCCTGTAATTGACATCATAGGTAGACCTCAACTATGAGAGACAAAATGAGAAAACAATATCCAGAAAATCACATTGTCTGATTTTTAAAAAAATTATTTGCAAATTATGCTGGAAAATAAGTATTTGGTCAATAACAAAAGTTCATCTCAATACTTTGTTATATATCCTTTGTTGGCAATGACAGAGGTCAAACGTTTTCTGTAAGTCTTCACAAGTTTGGCACACACTGTTGGTGGTATGTTGGCCCATTCCTCCATGCAGATCTCCTCTAGAGCAGTGATGTTTTGGGGCTGTCGCTGGGCAACACGGACTTTCAACTCCTTCCAAAGGTTTTCTATGGGGTTGAGATCTGGAGACTGGCTAGGCCACTCCAGGACCTTGAAATGCTTCTTACGAAGCCACTCCTTCGTTGCCCTGGCAGTGTGCTTGGGATCATTGTCATGCTGAAAGACCCAGCCATGTTTCATCTTCAATGCCCTTGCTGATGGAAGGAGGTTTGCACTCAAAATCTCACGATACATGGCCCCATTCATTCTTTCATGTACATGGATCAGTTGTCCTGGTCCCTTTGCAGAGAAACAGCCCCAAAGCATGTTGTTGCCACCCCCATGCTTGACAGTAGGTATGGTGTTCTTTGGATGCAACTCAGCATTCACTCTCCTCCAAACACGACGAGTTGTGTTTCTACCAAACAGTTCTACTTTGGTTTCATCTGACTATATGACATTCTCCCAATACTCTTCTGGAACATCCAAATGCTCTCTAGCAAACTTCAGATGGGCCCGGATATGTACTGGCTTAATCAGGGGGACACGTCTGGTACTGCAGGATCTGAGTCCCTGGCGGCGTAGTGTGTTACTGACGGAAGCCTTTGTTACGTTAGTCCCTTCTTTCTGCAGGTCATTCACTAGGTCCCCCCATGTGGTTCTGGGATTTTTGCTCACCGTTCTTATGATCATTTTGACCCCACGGGGTGAGATCTTGCGTGGAGACCCTGATGACGGGAGATTAGCAGTGGTCTTGTATGTCTTCTATTTTCTAATTATTGCTCCCACAGTTGATTTCTTCACACCAAGCTGCTTGCCTATTGCAGATTCAGTCTTCCCAGCCTGGTGCAGGTCTACAATTTTGTTTCTGGTGTCCTTCCACAGCTCTTTGGTCTTCACCATAGTGGAGTTTGGAGTGTGACTGTTTGAGGTTGTGGACAGGTGTCTTTTATACTGATAACAATTTCTAACAGGTGCCATTACTACAGGTAATGAGTGGAGGACAGAGGAGCCTCTTAAAGAAGAAGTTACAGGTCTGTGAGAGCCAGAAATGTTGCTTGTTGGTAGGTGACCAAATACTTATTTTCCACCATAATTTGCAAATAAATTCTTAAAAAAAAAAAAATCAGACAATGTGATTTTCTAGATATGTTTTCTCATTTTATCTCTCATAGTTGAGGTCTACCTATGATGTCAATTACAGGCCTCATCTTTTTAAGTGGGAGAACTTGCACAATTGGTGGATGACTAAATACTTTTTTTTTCCCCACTGTACATTGCTTTAGCAATGCTGCTTCATTTACCTGCTATGTTAGATTTTTCCTCCTATTGTTTACACCACATTGTCAAGGGATTGTCAAGCATTATAAGACGGGTGACATGACTCACTGTTCTCTGGAGGTGAGGGGGGCTTAGTTCTCCAATCACGCTTGCTCTCAGAGCTGTTATCTCTTGCTCTTATCAGGTCAGCTAAATGCATTTTGCTGATAGGGGGGGGGGGGTTGATCAATATCTGTTATCTTACAGACATAAGTGTTGAGATTAATGCAATCCGACTCTCTGTTGGTCGTAAGACTTTTTTTCTCTCTAAACCTCTATAATGTCATATAAATTTGCTGTACATATTTGCATTTATATTAGATTTCTAATAATCATAATTAATAATTTCTCATGGTGAAGGCAATGTCTATATCTACTGAGGTACTTCATAGTGTTTTGCCCATCCTTCAAGTTGAAGAATACAGGAAGGGAGATTAAGAGAGATTAGGTAAACCAGGGAAAGACGGAAATGGGAAAACCCCTTTAGGCTAAGGCCCCATGTGGCGTCCCGCATCGCAGTTCTTCCAGCAGCGCTTTAGACAGAAAGTTTGCAGAGGTTTCCTCAGTGGACTTTGTTTCAATTATACCTATGGGGAAACCGCCGGTGTTTCTGTAGGTATAATTGACATGCTGCGATTTCCAAAACCGCACCGGTTTTGGAAATCGCCGCATGTCCGCAGGGCAGTTTTTACTGCAAAGTGGGCATGGGATTCACTAGAGTCCCATCCACTTTGCTCTGACTAAAATGCCGCAATTTTTCCCCCGGTGTTTACGCCACGCAGGGCCCCAGCCTTACGCTGAAAATGACCATCTGCTTTCTTTTGACAACAGAATGCGTCTTTTAGCATTGGTATCTTTTGGCACTGCAGCAGAAACTCTGCAATCCAGCAGAAGCAAGTAGGGTTTTGAGACAGCTGGAGACCCTTTGGAAAGATATTAACTTCTGTCTTCTCCTTTACACACTACATAGCCCTGCCTCTATTAGACCTGGCGATCACATGGTCACCAGGTGCCTCCAGGTTAGCAGAGCTCTCAATAAAACAATAAACTCTCAATAAAACAAACAAAAAAAAAAAAATCTCTAACTCTTTCCCGACATCCATAATAGCCGTAATAGTACTGCAGATGTTGGGTATTTAAATATGCTGCCAGGTCAGCTAATGCAACCAGTGCCCGTAGGATTGACCGATAAACTATTTTCCTGCCATTTTGGGGAGGATCACCAGCCCACAGAACACAATCCAAGGCCTGAGATTCAATGCTATGACAGTCGGGAGCCTATTGAAGGGTCCCAGTCTTGTCTGGCATTTACATGTATTACAGGCTGCCCTATTAGCATTGCAATGCATTGCATTAGTGATCAGACTTCCCCAAGGGTTTAAAGAATCCTAGGGGGTCTAATAATTACAGTTTAAATTAAAATTACGGTTTATTTATTTTTCTTTTCCCTAGAACACATATGCAAGTAAAAAAAATAAGGTGAAACACATGCACATTAGGTATCCGTGTCTACAAACTAATAAAAATATTTTTGTGGTGAATGCCGTAGCATAGGACAAAAAAAAAAAAAAAAATCAAAAGTGTTTTAAAGTATTAAAAAAAAAATAAAAATAAAAAAGTATAAAAAAAGCGATCAAAGCAATAGACATTCCCACAATAGTATAACTAAAAAGTACATCTGGTCTTCCAAAAAAGATTCCTTATGCATTCCGAAAATATTAAAAAGTTAGGGGTGTCAGAATATGGCGACTCCAAGAAATTTTTTTTGCAAAGTTATGGATTTTTAAAGGAGTTAAAACAAAAATAAAATTATATACGTTTCATATCCCCAGAATTGTACTGACCCATAGAATACAGGGGACATGCCATTTTTGCTGCACAGTGAATGCTGTAAAAACAAAGCCCTTAAGAAAGTTGCATAAACTTAGTTTTTCTCTCATTCCACCCCTTATTTTTTTTTCCCCAGCTCCCCAGTACATCATATGGAATAATAATTGTCCCGCAAACATTAAACCCTCACATGGCTCTGTGAACGGAAAAATAAAAAAAAATTATGGGGTTTGGAAGGAGTCAAAAATGAAAGTCGAAAAATGCCTGTGGTGGGAAGGGGTTAAAAAGAAATTACTTTGGCGTCCCTACAATTTAAAAAGTTGGAAGTTTAATTATAAAAAACATGGACAAAAACACTAAAATTTGTCTGGAGAATGGTTATCTTCAGGTACTCCTATTTATATTAGAAAGGCATCAGACAAAATATTTGGGTAATGAAAATTTGTGATTCATTACTAAATATCACGTTATCATCTACCCTCTATAATTGCTTCTCTTTAGTTCACTATAATCTTGTTTTTTTTTTCTGTTTAGGTGTGGCTGTAGCAGTTTAACAAATTGCAAAAGTTCAGGTTAACTCTGCTGTGAGCGGATCGACCGCCATAGCTGCTGGACCTCCATTGTGTTATACAGTGGAGACCCAGCGGCAATGCCCACAATTACTGCCTGCACTGATTGCAGGCATTAACCCTACTGATACCTTGGTCAAACTTAACTGAGGCACCATTTTCCGGCGGCACCATTTTCCCAGGGACTGCCACCCCGGGTTGCGCTAGCCAGCGTTACAGTTAGCATTGCTGTGCATTGTATTAGTGATCAAGCCCTGTTATCTGTTATCACCGTAATCGTGCCAACCTGTAGAATACAGGTAACATATAATTTTGACTTCACAGTGAACGCTTTGTACCCAAACTGTACCCCATTGTGAATATTTTTTCCAGCTTCCCAGTACATTATATGGAATATTAACCGGTTAAGGACCGGGCCAAAAAGTGCCTTATGGACCAGGCCTCATTTTTCAAAACTGACATGTGTCACTTTATATGGCAATAACTTTGAGACGCTATAACTTACACAAGTGATTTTGAGAATGTTTTTTCATGACACATTGTACTTCATGTTAGTGGTAAACATTGATCAATATTTTTGTATTTATTTATAAAAAATTAGGAAATTTGATGGAAATTTGGAAAAAAAATAGCAATTTTCAAAATGTGAAATGCTCTGCTTTTCAGACAGATAGTCATACCACCAAAATACATGAATAAATATTATCTACCATATCTCTGCTTTATATCGGCATCATCTTTTAATCATCCTTTAATTTATTTTAGATGTTAGAAGGCTTTCAAGTGTAACAGCGAATTTCAAGAAAATTTCCCAAACTCATTTTTTAGGGACCACTTCAGTTCTGAAGAGGATTATAAAGGCCTATATATTAGAAACCCCCATATACTGTATCACCCCATTTTCAAAACTGCACCCTCAAATAATTCAAAACAGCATTTGGGAAGTTTGTTAACGCTTTAAGCATTTCACAAGAATTAAAACAATATGGAGGTGAAATTTAGACATTTCATTTTTATCCAATAATATATTCATTTATCCCTAAAATTAACACATTCACAAAGGGTTGAAGGAAAAAATACATCTAACAGTTTGTTGTGCAATTTCTCCCGAGCACAGAAATACCCCACATGTGGGTGTAAACTGATTTTTGGGCACACAGCAGCGCACGGAAAAGAAGGGGCGACACTTGGCATTTGAAAAGCAGATTTTGCTGGAATAGTTTTCGGTTCCATGTCTCATTTGTAGAGCCCCTAGAGTACCAGTACATTGGAAACCACCCAAAAGTGACCCCATTTTGGAAACTAAACCCCTTACAGAATTTATCAAGGGGTATAGTAAGCATTTTGATCCCACAGCCGTTTCTCAGATTTTATTAACATTGGGATGTGTAAATGAAAAATTACTTTATCCCCAAAGTTTTCATTTTCACAAGGGGTTAAAGGAGAAAAAGCACCCCACAGTTTGTTCAACAATTACTCCTGAACACGGCAATACCCCATATGTGATCGTAATCTGCTGTATGGGTACATGGCGGAATGGAAAGAGCGCTATTTGGCTTTTGGAGAGTAGATTTTGCTGGAATAGTTTTCGGGTGCCATGTCGCATTTGCAGAGCCCCTAAAGTACCAGTGCAATGGAAACCCCCAAAAAGTGACCCCATTTTGGAAAATACATCCATCAAGGAATTTCTCAAGGGGTATGGTGAGCATTTTGACACTACAGCTGTTTCACAGATTCTATTAACATTGGGATGCAAAAATTAAAAATGACAAATTACTTTTTTTCTAATAAACTGTCCATTTAGTGCCATATTTTTAATTTTTACAAGGGGATAAAGGAGAAAAAACACCCCACAGTTTGTTACACAATTTCTCCTGAACACAGAAATGCCCCATATGTAGTCAGAAACTGCTGTAGGGGTACATGGTGGGGCTCAGAATGGAAAGAGCGCTATTTGGCTTTTGGAGGGCAGATTTTGCTGGAATAGTTTTCAGGTACCATACTGCATTTGCAGAGCCCCTAGAGCAGGGGTAGGCATCCTTTTTTGTTCGGTGTGCCGATTTTAATTAAAAAAATCAAAGATGAGGTACTCGGAGTGCCGGTCAATAATTGTAAGTCTGACGACCCCTAAACTAAAGTCATATACCACAAACCATAACACAGAAGTGCTGCCACAAGATGCTTTAGGACGCATGCGTTTACTGCTATTTCCTGAGACGCTCCTGTATTTTCCGATTAGAAGCAATGAAAGTCCATGTGCAGCCCCCAATTAGTGGTAAATGTATGTGTCCAGGAGCACCGTATGGCGGCATCCTTATGGAGATATCACACTATGTATCTGGATGCAGATATAGTCTTAGGCCACTGGAACTTTTACTTCAATGTAAAACTGCGTTCACATGGTATATTTTTGCACAAAAAAAATGCCTTTGTTTTCTGTGCAAAAACACCTCCTTAATGCAGAAAACACACCGTTATATAGAATAATGTCCCATAGCGGCCTCTGCACACGATATTATGTCCCATAGCGGCCCCTGCACACGGTATTATGTCCCATAACGGCCTCTGCACACTGTATTATGTCACATAGTGGTCCCTGCACACTATATTATGTCATATAGTGGCCCCAGCACACTGTATTATGTCACATAGTGGCCCCAACACACGGTATTATGTCTCATAGTGGCCTCTGCACACCGTATTAGGTCCCATAGCGATCCCAGCACACGGTATTAGGTCCCATAGCGGTCCAGGACACGGTATTAGGTCCCATAGCGGTCCCTGCACACGGTATTAGGTCCCAAAGCGGTCCCTGCACACGGTATTAGGTCCCATAGCGGTCCCTGCACACGGTATTAGGTCCCATAGCGGTCCCTGCACACGGTATTAGGTCCCATAGCGGTCCCTGCACACGGTATTAGGTCCCATAGCGGTCCCTGCACACGGTATTAGGTCCCATAGCGGTCCCTGCACACGGTATTAGGTCCCATAGCGGTCCCTGCACACGGTATTAGGTCCCATAGCGGTCCCTGCACACGGTATTAGGTCCCATAGCGGTCCCTGCACACGGTATTAGGTCCCATAGCGGTCCCTGCACATGGTATTATAAATGCAGGACCAAGAGAAGTGACAAACATAAAAAAACAATGCTACTAACCTTTTTCTGCGCTCCGCAGCCACTGTGTTCTCTTTGGCGCTTTCCGTGACGTCAGCAACCGCTGATTGGGTCTCTGGGGTCATGTTGCGTCATTATGCGTAATGACGCCAGACGCAGATGTGACCCCTGAGGCCCTGTCAGCTGGCAGAAGGGCCTGCAGATTGCACAGCCGCTGCGTAGCGCAGGGAGCAAGGTGAGTATCATTGTTTTTTATGTTTCATCACTTCTCCTAAGTCTCCGCTTATTATACTTGGGGGTCTGAAGAGACCCCACAGTATAACAATAGCAGTTTCGTTTCGGCCATGTTTGGTCTGATCGAAGCTGCTGGGTGAAGACTCGGGCTGCCGTGCCACGGAAATAAGCCGACCCCTGCCCTAGAGTATCAATACAATGTAAACCCCTCAAAAGTGACCCCATTTTAGAAACTACACCCCTCAAAGAATGTATCAAGGGGTATTATCATTTTGGGCCTAAAAATGCTTTCCAAAAATTAATGTACAAAGTGAAAATTGAAATTTTTAAATAAATATGCCATTTTGGTGCCCAATACGTTGTACCCACTTTGAGTCATCAGACACATGCACTCCTAAAACTATTAAGTGGGCTATCCCGGGTACAAAAAAAAAAAATTATATATGTGGGTGTAAACTGCTACTTGGGCACACAGCAGGGCTCAGAAGGGAAGGAGCACTGCGCTTTTTAGCTTTTGGAGTACAGATTTAGAGGGACTTTCTGGATGCCATGTTATTTTTGCAGAGCCCCAGAAGTGCCAGTAAATTGGAATTCCCCAAGAAGTGACCCCATTTTGAAGGGGCAATTTTAGGGTCTCTGCCAATAGGACATGGTGTCCAAAATCCAACAATCTAAATCTATGCTCCAAAAGCCACATAGCGCTCCTTCACATCTGCCCCCTGCTGTGTACCCAAACTGCAGTTTATGCCCACATGTATGACACTGGTGTACCCAGGATAACAAACTTCATATCATATGTGGGTATAAACTACTGTTTGGGCACAGCCGGGCACAGAAGGGAAGGAGTGCTATTTTGGTTTTTGAAGCACAGTTTGGTTTTTGGACACCATGCCACTTTTGCAGAGCCCCTGAATTGCCAGTAAAGTGGAATCCACAGACTTGTGATCCCATTTTGGAAACTATACCCCTGAAGGGATTTATCAAGTGGGGTAGCGAGCATTATTAACCCTTAAGTGTTGCATTCATTTAATTTCAATAAATGAATGCGCAGCTGATAATTAAAATGGAAAATTGCAATTTCATTGCCCGATATTTTGCGCCCAGCTTATGTCAACAGACATAAACACTCTAAAAACTGTTAAGTGGGTATCCCGGGCACAACAGCTTTTGGAGCGTTCATATCTGATACAAGCCGGGCACAACATATTATACATTGAAATTACATATTCCTGGAAAAATTGCCATTTTCACCTTTCACAATCAGCTGCGTATTCATTTCTGGAGAATAAATTCTAGCAACACGTGGAGGTTAAAAATGATCACTGTACCCCTTGATAAATTCCTTCAGGGGTGCAGTTTTCAAAATGGGTTCACACGTCAAGGGATTCCACTTTACTGGCATTTCAGGAGCTCTGCAAAAGTGTCATGACGTCCAAAAGCTAAACTTTCTAAATCTGTGCGCCAAAAACCAAATATCACTCATTCCATTCTGTGCCCGGCTGTGCCCAAACAGCAGTTTATACCCACATATGACATGAAGTACGTTATCCTGGGTACACCAGTGTCATACATGTGGGCATAAACTGCAGTTTGGGCACACAGCAGGGCAGAGAAGGGAAGGAGCGCTATGTGGCTTTTGGAGCGCAGATTCAGATGTTTGGTATCTGGATGCCATGTCATGTTTGCAGAGCCTCTAAGGTACCAGAAAAGTGGAATCTCCTAGGGAGTGACCATTTTGAAAACTGCACCCCTCAAACAATTTATCAGGGGGTGTAATAAGCATTAGTATCCCAGACGTGAATGCACAGCGCATGGTGAAGAGTGAATATGTAAGCTGTGCGGAGCGCATTGGGAACACAAAATTCCCTACTATATCCCCAGTAGCTCCTATGATTGGGAAATGGGGGGGGGGGGGTCACTTTTAGTTTATTTTCCCTTGTAAGTTCTAAAATTGGAGTGTCCCCTGATATACACTCGCACAGCTTATACGTTCCCTTACTGACGCAGCCAGTTGTGTTCTAATGATTTGGTGATTTTGGGGGTTTTTGTCTTCACATTGTACAAGCTATATCTTTTTTATTTTCCTGGTGATGTGGCCATATGAGGGCTGATTTTTTGCGGTATGAGATGTATTTTTTAATGACACCATTTTTTTTTGGGTGCCCATAACTTATTGAATAAGTTATATTAACTCTTTCTGGGTGGAATAAAAAAAAAAAAAAACATCAATTCTGGCATTGGTTTTTACCTTTTAATTTTTTTGCCGTGCAGCGTACAGCATAAGTATCATGTTACCTTTACTCTGCGGGTCGGTACAATTACGGCCCATTTATATTGTTTTTTTATGCGTTACTAATTCTGCAGAACAAAAACCCATCTGTGGACATAAATCAATTGTTTTTGCATCATCATCTCCTGAGAGGCATAACATTTTTATTTTTCGGTTGACAGAGTTGGTTTAGGGCTTATTTTTTGCGGGAGGACATGTGCTTTTTATTGGTATTGTTTTGAGGCACATATGAGTTTTTGATCACTTTTTATAGCATTTTTTTGTAAGCAAGATAGCCAAAAATCATTACTTCCGGTGTTTCTTTTCCGTTCTTTTTTTCCCGACGTTCACCGTGTATGCTAAATATTGTTTCAGTTTTATTGTGCGGATTGTTACGGACGCGGCAATACCAAATATGTATTGTTTTTATTAATTTTTAGGTTTTTTTTTATATAATTCATTTTATATAGGAAAAGGGATTTTTTGGGGCTTTATAACAAATTTTTTTTTTTTTTTTTTTTTTTACACTTTTTTACTTGTCCTATAAGAACACCTGAGCTCTGATCGCTGGCTCAGTATTATAGACTGCAATTCACGAGTATACAGTGAATTGCAGTCTATACGATGCGTTTACATCGGCTGACTAACTGACATCCAGCAGGATCAACAAGGTACTGGGGGGGTTCAGGCAGCCTGGGGTCACTTGCCAGACCCTCAGCTGCAGATTATAGATATCGGCACCCTCCCGATCTCGCCGCAGGGAGTGCCGGGGGTGGGAAAGCGGCAACATGGTGGAACCCCTTGGATGCCTTGGTAATGTTTGACCGCGGCATCCAAGGGGTTAAAACCCTTGATCAGAACTCAGTTGCGACCGGGGGTTATGCAGCAGGGTGTTAGCTGTCAGATACAGCTAACACCCGCTCAAGATCCCTTTCACAGTGTCTCTGAAGTGCCAGCCGTAAATTTACAATTAGGCGGACTTCAGAGACCAGGACCGCTGGCCATAAATTTACGGCCGGCGGTCGTCAACCAGTTAAATAATACCACTGCAAAGTAGAAAGTATAGACTGAACTTTATTTCGAGCAGAATGTAGAAAAAAACAACAATTTTACAATTTTTTTTTACTTTTGAAGTTTTGTGTTGAGCACAATAACATGTTAAACTTTATTATGTCATTAGGTCACTTTGATTACAGTTTGATTATGGTGTACGACTTTTGCAAAATAAATTCACTTATTTAACAAAAATCAATTGTTTTGCGCCATATGCTAATGAGGTGTAGTTTGTATTGGTACCATTGTAGGTTATATGCAATTTTCTGATCACTTTGTATTCAATATTTCAGGACACAATGTGACCAAAAAAACAGCAATTCTGTCTTTATTTTTTAAAGAGTCCACCATGCAAAATAAATGTTATTACTTTTGTACGGGTTGTTACGGACACGTCAATATCACATAGGCCTTTTTATTTTTTAATGGGAAATGGGCTATTTATTTATTTATTTTTAAAAAACACCTTTTTACACTGCAGTACGTTATACCACTGAAGCAAATTGTGTCAATTAGACTGCCTCTGGTGAAGTCTAATAAGTTAAAATCAGTTGGTGACATGGGAGTCTTCAATAGGTCACCATGACAACCTATCAGCACCCCACAATCGCACCTTGGGGGTGTCAATGGGGGGACACACCACCTCCAACAACTCCAGCTCTTTACATCCTTTAATAGGTGGCCACCCCACTGATTCTGATGCAGATGGATTTTATTCTGCTGTCCACACTGTTCCTGAGCAAACAGTGAAGTTAATTTCAGGTCCCAATATTCTAATTAGGCTCTCTACTTTCAGGTGGGAGGTTCTGGGCTGGAGCAGACAGGCAGTGGCCACCCACCTGACAGTAAAAAGCATACACACGAGGACAAAATTGTTGGTACCCCTCGTTTAATGAAAGAAAAACCCACATTGGTCACAGAAATAACTTGCATCTGACAAAAATAATAATGTATAAAACTACATGTTGACAAGCCACAAAGCTTCTGGGAGAATGTCCTATGGACAGATGAGACAAAAATTTAAATTTTTGGCAAGGCACATCAGCTCTATGTTCACAGACGGAAAAATGAAGCATATCTTGAAAAGAACACTGTCCCTACTGTGTAACATGGAGGAGGCTCTGTTATGTTCTGGGGCTGCTTTGCTACATCTGGCACAGGGTGTCTTGAATCTGCGCAGGGTACAATGAAATCTCAAGACTATCAAGGGATTCTAGAGAGAAATGTGCTGCCCAGTGTCAGAAAGCTTGGTCTCAGTTGCATTTCATGGGTTTTGCAACAGGATAATGACCCACACACAACTAAACACAAACAAGAATGGCTAAGAGGAAAACATTGGACTATTCTGAAGTGGCCTTCCATGAGCCCTGACCTAAATCCTATTGAGCATCTTTGGAAGGAGCTGAAACATGTCGTCTGGAAAAGGCACCCTTCAAACCCAAGACAACTAGAGCAGTTTGCTCATGAGGAGTGGGCCAAAATACCTGTTGAGAGGTGCAGAAGTCACATTGACAGTTACAGGAATCGTTTGATTGCATTGATTGCCTCAAAAGGTTGTGCAACAAATTAAGTTAAGGGTACCATCATTTCTGTCCAGGCCTGTTTCATGAATTTTCTTTTTTTAAAAATTCTGTTGAAGCATAATTGAAAAGCAATGTCTGACTTTCATTTGTTAATTTTCATAGAATTTTATATATTATTACTTTTGTCAGATTCAAGTTATTTCTGTGGCCATTGTGGGTTTTTCTTTCATTAAACGAGGGGTACCAACAATTTTGTCCACGTGTGTAGTTGTGCTGCAACTAACATACATGATTGCTCAGGAACAGTAAGGGCTACAGAAAAAATTCCAACTGCACCAGAATTACAGGAGCAGCATCTACTGAAGGATGCAAAGTGTTGTTGAAGTTGTTGAAAGGTCCCCTTTAAATGGCTGCAATTGATGTTATCACAGCTAGCAGACCGTTGCTATAGATGAGACTGGTTGCCAATGGCGCCGGTTCATCTCTTCAGCTGGGTCCATCTCCATGCCATACTATTACAGAACTTAGGGCTGTTACCTACCTACTCCTGTTGTAACAGTATGTCATGGTAAGCGGTTAAGAAATCATTGTTTTTTGTCATTGTGCCTGTGATTTGTGTATTTGCTATGAAGTTAAAAAAAAAGCTGAGTGAACATCCTGTAAATGTAAAGATTTCATAAATTTTCCAGGCCCTTTTTTTTTTTTTTTTCTTTTTAATTTTGTATGTTGAGGGATGCAGTTTATGATTTACCCTTAGGTAACTTTCAGTACGTGTAAGTCAATATTAATACACTTATTACTAATAACATATTCCAAGATGGATATCCAATTTGGGTTTCTACATACCCACAGTCAAGTCCATGTTATGCCTCTCTCCAAGAGCACGTAATCTGTACAAACAGCCACTTTGGTAGTAGTACTGTAGGAACTGAACAAAACCTTTTGAGAAAACTAGTATTAATAAAAGTGGCCCAGTAGGTGGATATTAAGAGACATAAAAAAGTAAGGATGCGCCATACGTACTTTGGTACATGGAGAAAGAAAGGAATTGATTTCTGAACATCTGGTACATTAATCCATCTGGCCTAAAAAAAAAATAATAAATAAATAAAATCACAAAGCAGATATCTTTTTTTTTTTTATAGTAGCAGGAGTGCTCAATACTGCATTATTAATTATGGAAGATACACTTAACATTAACTTAATACAACATGGGAAACTTTAATAATTTTGTCTTAGGACTTACCAGGTCAACATAACACCTGACAAGAAGGTGGACACATAATGGTTCAGGACCCACCAACCTTTAATTCTGAAAAAGAAAAACAGCACAGAATATATTTTGATATGTTGTCTGTTTGCTACTTCACCTTCAGAAAGGCCTACTGTTTAACCGAAATGTTGTTGTATCATCTAGACCAGAGGTCCCCAACCATTGGGCCATGGATCATCTGGTACTGGGCCATAGGTTCCCTAGGCAACCTCCTCCCATGCTCTGAAATGTACAATTATTGTACTTACAGAGCAGTGATGGGGGTGCCGGGCCTCCTCCTGCACACAGCCTGTGCATATCGTCCATTTTCTTCCCAGTGGTACCATAGAATAGGAGTCAAGGCTCTGGGAGGAAAGTAGAAGATGCATATAGGCTGTGTGCAAGAGGCAGTCCCGCTCACCCAATCACTGCTATGTGTACACTATAACTATACAGAGCAACAGAACTATGGTGGAGGAGGGGGACTATTACCTGTGTGTGAGGGGGGGTACTAATAGCTCACTATTACTGTAATAGTGCCCCCCCACAGGTAATAGTTCCTATTTGGGCACGATTACAGAAATGGCGTCCCCCTATAGGTAATAGCATTACTTATGTGGGGGGGGGGCTATTACCTAAGGAGGGGGATTATTACTTGTGGGTGGCATTATTAGGCCGCTATCAATACATTAGTACCCCCCAATAGGTAACAGCATTACTTTTATTGAGGAGGGAACTATTACTTGTGTGGGGTGCTATTAGAGCACTATTACAGTAATAGCTCCCCCCCCCCACAGGTAATAGCATTACTTATGTGGGGGCTATTACCTATAGAGCGGGGCACGATTACCTGTGGGGTGTCCCTGCAACTTAAAACCTACCCCCAACCAGCACAATCCTCCACCTCCCCCCACTAATGTAAACTTCTACATTTCTATATCTTATGTATACTATAAAGATGGCTGAACCATTGTACCAAAAAAGTCCTCCTGCCTATTAGGTCTCCCTCTCCTCTTATATTGTAAGCTCTTGTGAGCTGAGCCCTCACTCCTATGTTCGATATGTTAATTATTTTGTCACATTGTAATGTCTAATATTATCTGTTCATGTACCCTTTGGTTTGTAAACTGCTGCAGAATATGTTGGCGCTATATAAACAAAATTTACAAATGATGGCCTTTCTTAAGGACAGATCATCAAATTTATGAATATCGATATCCCCTTCAGGCTGAGGCCCCACATGCGAAAAAGCTGCGTTTTTCTTCCAGATTATGCTGCAGTTTATTTAGCCCAAGTCTGTAGTGGATTTAGCAGAAGAGAGAAGTCCTTTCGTTATATTTCCCATTCCTTTTGAAGCCACTCTTGGCTTTGGCTCATAAAACTCATCAAAATCTGCAATAAAAAAAACGCAGCTTGCCTCAGCCTTTTGCTAGTTTTTGATGCTGATGACCTATAACTGGTATGCCTCAACTGTAGCCTCTTCATAAATCTCGGGTTCCCTGCGCCAGTCTTAATAAACTTGCCCCAGTGTACGCAGCCTCCTGCTTCCAGCTCTGTACAGTGTATTGTTGTTGCTCTGGAGGGGGCAAGCACAGCTGATCAAGGGTCAGACCCCAACCAATCTGATCATCTATCATAGGATAATGAGTACTGTGTTGTATGCTATACTGTCATGCTTGGTATGATTTTTTTTCAATGTATGTGTCTTTATGCCATCTCAGTATTTCCTTTAATTCTATTAGAGAATTAGCTACAATAAGTTCTGATAAACATTACCTATATTACATTAAAATGCAAATGTTTAGACTATAGGAAGAAAACAAATCTGACCTTGAGCCATTGTTTATTAAAATACTTTCTCGGATAGTTAGAGTGCAGTAGTACCAAACCAGCAGGAAGTTAAACATGGCATCTGTCACCCTGAAAGGAAAATTCAACAAATGAATATCCTATATGTCTTGATATTTGACAGGACCTAAAAGGGTGTTCCCATCTCGGACATTTATGGCATATCTACAAGATATGCCATAAATGCAGGTCCAACCTGGGACCTGCACCTATCTTGAGAATGGGGGTTCCTTGACCAGTTTCTGGTGGCTGCTGAGAATGGAGAGGTGGCCATGCAGACGTGGCTCTCTCCACTTTATGAATTGATTTATATACATGTAGTTTTTAGAGTTTTTTTTTTTTTTTTTTTTTTTTTAATTAAAACTTCATAAATTGAAATTCACCCTCTACATGTATATGTATTATACGTTAGTTATATTTAATCTGTTGAATTTGTTATGTATTTTGGGTTTTATATCACATGATGCTGTTTCTTAAATTATGAATTTTTAACATTTTCTATTATTATTTAATTTTTTTCTATTGGATATTATGATTTGCTGATCTTGATTTATTATATTCAATGATGTCATGATGTAAATATTAATTTGGGGACTCGACTACCATATGCTTTAAGATCAGTATGCATGCGCTAGTTTTGGTTATATCCAGGGATGCTTATATAACTACTATGAGACTTGCATTGACTCACCCCAGTACATGCGATGGTGTCATGTGTATCCAGGGATGCGCTGGTGAGGTCACCAGACTACTCATGTCACAATGATGTGGGTGAGCTGGGGATGTCCTCAAACGCATGCTGTGGATGCTGTGGCGCCATCATGGTGGAAATGTGTTGTTATTGTCTCACTGATCCCACCCTTCTCCCTATTGTACACTTATTTAAGCCCTTGTATTTTTAGCAAATTTACCTACTGGTGCAGTGGTAAAATGTTATGAGGCTCCCATGCCTGTGTAGCCTCTGAGTTAGTGCATCCCATCATGTGTAAAGTTATTGTTTTGGGCAATGTGATATTATGAGCTCATTATTAGTAGTTACTAGAATGGTGTGACCTTAGCTTCACTGGTACTATTCACAGTGAATTATTATTTAATTAATTGGTGGATTACTATATACCTATAAGGAGTATATCAATATATTTTGCTACTTGGGCTATTATATATTAATGTGATAGATGGTAAGAGCATAGTTATTGTTAATAGGATATCTGATAGCAGATTATTGTAACTTTGTGCTCCTGTACACGCCATGTGCATGTAATATTTGAACATTTTGGTGGCTTGACTTAATTGGTGTATATATTGTGGATGTGTTATACTTATTGTCAGCATGTGTTCCAATGCATTTCTTTATGCATGCAGCACTCGAGTACCACCACGTTTGATTATATTTATTTTAACTTTGATTCTTTTTGTAATCTTTGATACATGTTGAATAATCTCACCTGGAGTTTAGAAGAAAACGACAGACAAAGGACAAGACAATCAGAATCATTGTGAGGTATAACTTGAATTTCTCATATTCATCTTTGTAAGCAAACCTGACAAAGACAAAACATTTACAGATGTAATCAGTAACATTTATAGGGTATGTTCACACAGAGTTTTTTTGCAGGCTAATTTTGAGGCGTTAGCCGCCTCAAAAAAACGCCTCCCATTGAAATGAAAGCTACTGGCAACAGTTGAATGGTGGTCAGAATATTCTTTTATTTATCTACTTCAAAGGTGTTCACTTATTTCATTGTGTCTTTACATTTTATTCTAATTTTGGTTCTTCCAAGTCATTCTACATGTGCAGCCCTCCTAATACTAATAGTTAAGTAAAACAGACAGTATAGCAATTATTCTTTTACTTACTTCGCCTGCTTGCTTAGGAGTGTTACATTCACATTTCCCAATACTAGACTCAAGTACAATCTGAAAAACAAATTGACATCATTGTCCACACAACCCGCATTAAGGGAAATCTAGTGCAATTGATTCTGAATCTCCATTTCAGAATCAAATGATAGGCAATTGTTAGATAATAGAAAGACAGCCTTCAGCCATGTGAACTCTGGAATTTTTTTTTATTCATTCATTATGTATCTATCCCCCAATACATATAACTCGTCGTATTAAATGTATTTAGTTATTCCTTTCTATCAGAAAATTCAGGGTCTTCTCCCTATTTGGGTCAAAGAGGTCACCATCTCAGATAACAGACCCTTCTGTATGGTTCAAACAGCATGGATTGTACCACACAGGTTGTCCATGGGGGGACAATATCTGCTATCACTAGCTACTGCTGATATAAGACAGCTGTGTCCCACATCTATAATGAATGAGATCACAGTGCAGCCTCCCTGACTGTACATTTTTGGTCTCTTCAGGACAGTATGTAACGAAAAGGATAATTCCGCTGTCCCCCAGCAGCAGTGATAGTACAGTTCTCTAGCTCTCCATGTGTTTCAGTGCTGAGGCATCATGGGAATGATAGCAGTCAGAGCAGAGAGAAATATAAAAGTCAAGATGGAGTCTGATCAGTAGTGAGGAGAAGCTGGATTGTAGGGATATGGGGGCAGTATATATGAAAGAAGCCTGGAGAGAGACAGACATGTGAGTGGTGCAGGGATGGGAAAAAAGTAGTAGGTCTGGAGTGCTTCTTTAACCCCTTAAAAACAAGAAGAGCTAAAGCTTCAGCACTGTCTCACGGTCACCCTCTAGATCAGGCTTCTCAAGCTTTTTCTGAAAGTGCGCTCAGCTGTTGAGCTGTGATAAGGGCTAGAGCCCTCTGTTATCGCTACAGTTAAATCCAAAGATAACAGTGTGTATTTTAGTCTCTGGAGCATGCTGCTGGTCTTAGCTGTCCATCACACAGACTAAACCTACCCACCAACTTGTCACTTAAACCAGGAAGTGGAGAGGAGAGGAGACAGGAGAGCAAGAAAAACCCTTATTTAGAAAAAAAACCTTTTAATAGTACGATTAGATGTGCAAATGTCTCTAACCATATACTCTGAATATCTAAGACACAATTTCTACTCCACTGGCTTGGATCTCTTAGACACTGTACAGTAAATAACATACACATCAGTGGAGTTATATTCAATAATAATGTAGACAGATGTAGAAAGGTGAATGGACACTCTAATAGCTGTCACAACCAAATGAAATTATACAAGTCTTGATAAAGTATTTAGAAATAACACCTGAACTAGGGCCTAGGGTCTCAACCTGTGACATGTTTCCCCAAGGGCGTACACAGCAAATCAAAAGTGGGTACTCAACTTGTCCTTACCTGTGCTTTCTTAAAATAGGGGATATTTGGTTTAAAAGCACTGAGAAACAACAGACTAAAGGGATATTTTTATGCATCAATTTACAGGGAAATACATTTTACAGTGCCCCCCTCCCCCAAGGTGGCATATTACTTTATATTAGAAACAACCGAGAATATCACAATTGTTAGCAAATAGTTCTTACCCATTTTTCTTAGGGAGGAAAGACTCCATTTCAAAAAATGCCTTTTCCCTCAATTTCATGGTTTCTTTAATTTCTTTAATTTGGTTTTCACTTTCTTGGGTGCTTTTTATCCTGGATAAATGCAAAAATGTGTACCAAATAAATAAGCAGTTTTTAGTTAGGGTGGGTTCACCCTTGCGTCGGAGTCCGTCCGCCGCGAATGCGCATGAAACTCTCGGGAAACTGTATAGGCACTGGATAGCGCAAGGTTAATGACGCATTGCTTAAAAACCCAATCATTTGAATGGGTTTTTAAAGCAATGTGCGGGTGTGCGCTTACACCCTCTGCACCACGAATACAGTTTTTTTTCGCTGGAAACAAAGTTGGACATGCAGGTCTTTGTTTCCGGCGAAAAAAACTGGATTCGCGGTGCAGAGGGTGTAAGCGCACACCCGCGCATTGCTTTAAAAACCCATTCAAATGAATGGGTTTTTAAGCAATGTGTCGCTAACCTTTTGCTATCCAGTGCCTATACAGTTTCCCGAGAGTTTCAGGGCGCATTCGCGGCAGATGGACTCTTGCGCAAGTGTGAACCCACCCTTAATATAAGCAAAATAAACATTTTCCTTCAAGTTTCCTGTGCTATTTAACACGTTATATAAACATATACATCAAAATATATAAAGAAGAAACATAGGTATAGATGTGCAGAGTTAGCAGACAAAACCCAAGCCTGATGTCTTACAGCTAAGAAGGTCCCACTATCACATAAGACGACACTATCATTATAAATGGTAGGTGGGGCCCTGCTACAGATTTTGTATTAAAGCCCAGGAGCTTCAAGTTAAGCTTATTTTAGGCTAGGTTCACATCTGTGTTGGAGACTACGCTGCAGATTCCGCTGAAAATCGGCAGAGAGAATAGTCCTGCACTGAGGTTTCAGTATGAAAATGGCGGACCCCATTATATCCTATATGCAAGTGTGAACCTAGCCTTATATCTGGTTAAACATATTTATCACTGCAGAGTATATATGGGAATTTGGTTAACACCAATTTTGATAACCATATCAGGCTAGATATACAGTACATGTTTTGCAGTGGGGAGCCAATACTTGAATTCTCAAAAATGAAGAATAATTGTTTTGCTGAAGTTATTTCCAGAGAGAATTTGGAAGCTACATAATGGTAGCTGTATAAATTCTTATTCTCTGTGCTCCCCATAGTGATGACTGCAGGCAGCCTCTTTCATTTACCCTGGAGCTATATGGAGGAAATATATCAAAGTACATATTTACAATGGTGAAATCAAGGATGGAGGAATTTGATGGGTCTGCCCCCTTCCCCCAACAGCCTATTGAAATTTAACTAACTTAATAATCAGATTTCTGAGTTAACCCTACTGTAATAGCAGGCAACAAAGCTTCACAGGGAGCAAGTGAAATAGCTGCTCTGCGCTGGATGTCTGTCCCAGCTGTTTTTGCCAGACCAATAAAACAGCGGTTACCGGCAGACACCATAGACTATAATGGGATCCGTCGGGTGCCCAACATTTTTACACTGAAACCAGCGGTTTCTGCAGTGCAGTCTCCAATGCAGACTCCGGCGCAGATGTGAACTTAGCCTAAGCAGAACTGATAATACCAGTCCTGCCATGTCTGGAAGAACATCATAGCCACATTATCACCTGTGCGGTCCTTCACCCATCCAGTTATTTAGCAGGTATCTGATGGCTAGAAAGGCTTGGCAGAAATGTTAAGAGAGGAGGAAAGCTCTCCTGACACTGTCCCTCCCACCTTCAACATCACCTGTCATCCTACCATTGTGGGAGAGTTGGGAAAGGATGAGAATGTTGCTGCCAGTAGAGGATGGGTGGTTGGGGGAAAACTGCTTCTATTATTGTCAGAATGAAAGGGGTGGAAATAAGAAAACGCTGCTGCTCATGGTGGAGTGATGGGAGAAGGGGGATTACTTTTGCCAGTGGGGAAAGGGTGTCTAGAGGAACAATTCTGCTATTATTATTGTCAGTGGAGGAAGGATAGGAAGAAAGACAATGCGGCTTGCAGTGAATGGGTGCAAAGTTGGAGAATGCTGCTGCAAATGGAGGAGAGTGGGAAGGAGGACAATGCTGCTGTCAGTGGGGAAAGGGGAGTTTGGAGAACAATGGTCTGATTAATATTGTTGGGGGGGGGGGAACTATACTGCTATTATTGTCAAAAATGGTGGGGTTGGCAGGACGACAATTCTGCCAGTGGCGGAGGGGTAGAAAGTATGAGAATGATGCTATTGTAAGTGGTCTAGGAGTAGAAAGATAAGATAATCCTTTAATAGTCCCACCATGGGGAAATTCAGTGTGTTACAGAAGCATAGATAACACAAATACAAACACACATTTGGGCAGAAAGGAGGGGACTGCTGCTGTCACTGGGTGAGAAGTTGCCTTAGCAATAGTTCTGCCTGTGATGCGGCAGTATCTCTCACTACCCACTTCAGATCAGACAAGAGAGAGGCACTACATACCATTTTAAATGAATACTAATACTTTCAAATTTTCAGGCTGGCCCGAGCAGCAGCACACACTGAGGCAGATTTATTATACCCTGTACGCCTGTTTTTTGTTGCACAATCAGCGTTTTGCACAAAAGAAATGTGACTTTTTTACTTTTGTGTCACCTTTGTCAAAGGGGGCATAGCGAGGACAGGCAGGAGTTGGGGCCAGTGGCCCCGTCATACTTATCATTTAAGTCAGAAATCTGGCATAAATAATGGGAAAAATGTACGCCAGCTATGAACTGGCATACATTTTTCCCCAAGAGCAGCCTGGTGGAGGGTGTGCCTTGTCATGTATAAGGCGCATCCTCTGCTGCAGCCTCTTGGGTTATGAAGACTGGACTGAGTAACGTCATTCTTCAGAAATCTGCCCCATTGAGTGCCAATTACTGAGCACACTAAGCAGAATATGGACTACCAGAAGTCCAGGAGCAGGAAGCAGCCGCAACACACCTTCCAACCTCCTTCTCCAAGCTGGCGATACCAACATACATCTTCCCTTATCATTATATACATTGGGGCAGATCTATTAAAACTAGCGAAACTAACAACAGTCTTCATAGCCCCAAAGCCGGCAAAGGGTGCACCTAATAAAACCCAAGCCTCCTCATAAATGAGGCACCTCTTTCACCAGGCGCCATGCGCCTGGGGAGAATTGTACACCTTGTAGTTAGCATACATTTCCCCATTCATTTATGCAAGATTTCAGGCGTAAATGATGATAAATTTCGCAGGGCTGATGGCCCCATCCCCTGCACACTCTCGCCATGTCCCCTTTTCAAGAAACTGGTGAAGGTGGTGCAGAGTTAAAAAGTTGAAATTTTTTTGCACAAAACCACGTTATTGTGCAAAAAAATTGCAACTTTTATGCCTTGTATGCCAGAAAAATGGTGTACAAGGCATATTAAATATGGAGCAATGTCTTTATTTTATACAGTATATAGGGTCTTCCCTTATTGTTATATACAACATCGTCCCTTTTTATTGTATGCAGTCTCTCTTATAGTTATAAACAGTATCGTCCCTCTTATACTGTACTGTATAGCACCCTCCATTATAAGCTATTCCAGCGTTGTCCCTAATAATTCTATACAGTGGCGTCTGCTACTGTGTGTTCTGTAATTATTATTGGGTGTTTTAGGGAGTGGTATATATTAATTTTTAGGGTGGGCTAAATTAGGTGAAGTGTACTGTTTCAGATTCAAATGCTACAGGTTGGGAATCTGTGCTATATAAATGGGTGGAGCATAAGGAAAAGGGTGTATTATGGGTTTTTTTTACATGTAGTAATAAATGGATGGATTTTTATTGGCAAGTTCTGGATCATTTTTCCATGCTCTTTTCTTTAAATGGAGCCCTGTCCGTGCACTACTGAACTTATAAGAGGGTATACAAACATAAAATAATGGAGGATTTAATTTTTGAGCTGTACAGTTTTTTTCCATAGGGCATAAGGAACAACAAGTGTGCAGCATGCTACATACACTGCTTTTTCCTGCTCTCTTCACCATCTACCTGATATCCCTTCTCAGTTGTTTACAAGTATAGTTATGCCCCAAATCATCCAACCAGAGGGATGAACCCTGTGTATTTATATCAGTTGCCTGGTATACATTGCAAAATGTGGTGTTCATATTTATGAAGATTTATGAAGCGGAGTGAAGTTGGAAAGGCTTCAGTGTGCAACAGAGGGCATTTATATTTTATTTTCTACCTAGTACACTATTGAAAAAAGAAGAGATACTGACACACTGCTTGTCCTGTGCATTAGTATTAACAGAGCTACTGCTATAAAGATCTGTTCTAAAAAAAAAAAAAAAAAAAAAAAAGAGATTGAAAACTGACTTTATAAAAAAAATAAGTGCGAATATCAGAGCTCTTGGGGGGTGGGGGGCATTACTAAAAACTTTGTTATGGGGCCCTATGATACATGTGTACACCACTATATGCAGACAGCCCATTTGTAAGGCTAAGGCCCCACATAGCGAACCGCAGTTTCCGTAGGTATAATTGACATGCTGCAATTTTCGAAAACGTGAGCATTTTTGAAATCACAGCATATCCGCATATTAGCCAGAATCCCATCCACTTTGCAGGTAATGCAAAATGTAGCATGGGGCCCTGGCCTTAAGGTGGACCTACTGAAATTCAGCTAATCACTGATGTTCTGGCAGCTAAAACCACAGGCGGTCAACTAATAAAGCTGAAAGTTTATGCACCCTTCAGAATTTTCTCTGTTTCTTCATATATTTGACCTAAAACTACATCACATTTTCAAGCCCTAAAAGTAGATAAAAAGAACCAAATTGATAAAAAAATATTAGGCTTGGTCATTTACTCATCAAAGAAAATAATTCAATATCAAATATCTGTGAGTGGCAAAAGTATGTGAACTTGCTTTCAGTATCTGGTGTAATGCCATTGTGCAAAAATAACTGCATCTAAACATTTCCTCCATACAAACCGCATCACGGTGGGTTTCATCCCATGAACTGTTCGCTTCAGGTCCTTCCACAACATTTCTATTAGATTAAGGTGAAGACTTTGATGCATGACCCACAATATCTTGAGATTCAGCTCATATACAGATTTCCTGAATTTCCGTTTAGAATTTGCTGTTATAATTCAGAATTCACTGTTTCATCAATGATGGCAAACTGTCCTGACCCAGTTGTAGCGAAATAGGTCAAAACCATGGTACCATCTGTGAATCATGGGGGTTATAGTATGAGGTTTTTGCTGGAATGCAGTTTTCCTTTCTCCAAACAGGACACTTCTCATTTAACCCCTTCCCATCACAGTCAGTTTTGGACTTTCTGACAGAGCCCCAAAACGTGTAGGAAGTTTGGTGAAAAGTTGGAGAAAATTGCAATTTTCAAAATGTGAAAAGCTCTGCTTTACTGACACAGTCATACCACTAAAATTAGTTAAGAAATATTATCTTCCATATGTCTGCTTTATGATGGCATCATCTTTTACTCGTCCTTGATTTTATTTTCGATGTTAGAAGGATTACAAAGATTAACAGCAATTTTCCAAATTTAGTAGACAATTTCCAAAATAATTTACTAAGGACCAACTCAGTTCTGAAGGTGATTTTAAAGGCCTGTATATTAGAACCTCCCCTGATAAATCACCCCATTTTCATAACTGCGCCCCTCTATTTATTATGCAATTTCTCCCCAGCACAGCAATAAGCCATATTTGGTCATAAACTGCTCTATGGTACAGGACTTGAAACAGAAGGAGTGCTATTTCACTTTTGGAGAGCCAATTTTTCTGAAATAGTTTTCGTGTGCCAAGAGTCATTTGCAGAGCCCCTAAAATATAAGTACAAATGAAAACCCTTAAAAGTGACCCCATTTTGTAAACTGCGCCCCTCAAGGAATTTGCCAAGGGGTACAGTAAGCATTGTGACCCCACAGGTGTTTTATTAGCATTGGGATGTGAAAATGAAAAGTTAAGTTGTTTCCCGGTAAAATGCTTCTTTAGCCCCAAGTTTTTAATTTTCACAAGAGATTAACAGAGAAACTGGAGCCTGCAATTTCTCCCGAGTATGAAATACCCCACATGTGGATGAAAACTGTGCTTTGTGCACACGGCAGGTCACAGAAGGAAAGAAGCACCATTAAAGCTTTTGAAGAGAAGAATAAATTTTCAGGCACTATGATGCATTTCCAGAGCACCTAATGTACCAGTGCACTGGAAATACCCCATTTTGGAAAATGCACCCCTCAAAATTTTTCAAGGGGTATAGTGATCATTTTGACCAGAGAGATGCTTTCCAAACAGAAATGCGCAGCAAATTTAAAATTTTTATTTTCCCAGATATTGAATTGATATGCTACTTCCGTGTCTAATATGCCATGCCTAGTTTATAGTGCTGTGAAATGTCAGCTCTCCAGTTATTATGCTCAGTTTCCTGATTTTGGAAACATCTTACATGTGGCCATAATATTTTGCCTGGAAATACAACAGGCTCATAAGTAAAAGACCACCATGCGCATTTAAGGCTTAATTTGGCTATTCACATGCCATTGGTGGGCAACTGCAGAGGCTCTGCGGTAAAATTAAAAAATTGACCCCTAAAATAGGACCCCATTTTAGAAACTATACCTCTTAAACAATTTATCATGGGCTATAATAAGCATTTTGAGCCCAAGAGTGCTTCCCAAAAACTGAATGTGAAAATTTAAATTTTAAAGAGATACACCATTTCAGTGCCCACTTTGTGTTAACAGAGACAAACTCCTAAAATTTTATGTGAGTTATTCCAAGTACAAAAAGTTGTATGGGTGTAAACTGCTGGCTTTTTGGCTTTTGGAGTGTAGAGGGATTGGGTTTTGGATTCCATGTTGCCTTTGCAGAACTTCTGAGGTGCCAATAAGAAGTGACCCCATTTTGTAATTTATGCCCTTCAAAAATCAAGGGGTGTAATGAGTATTTTTAACCCCCAAGTGTGGCATTAACTTCGTTTCCAGAAATGAATGTGCAGCTAATAGTGAAAAGTTAAAATTGCAATTTTGCCATGTGTATGCCATTTTAGTACCCAGTATGTTATGCCCAGCATAGAAACACACTTCAAATACTTGCAAACAGGTTATCCTGGGTACGAAAGCTTTTGCAGGGTTAGTCACTGACATAACATATTGCGCACTGTAATTACAAATTTCTAGAGAAATTGCAATTTTCACTTTTTCACCATGATCTGCGCATTCATTTCTGGAAAATAAATGCAACTCTAGAGGGGTAATAATGCTCACTGCACCCCTGGATAAATTCTGTGAGGGGAATGTGGTCACATGCCAATTTGCTGACATTTCAGGAGCTCTGCAAAAGTGTCATGTTGTCCAAAAAAATCAAAGCGCTGTTTGGCTTTAGGGGTGCAGAGTTAGATGCATTCCCCTCAATTTCTAAATCTGGGTGTTCGCCAATGCACAGCTTATACATCTACCTTCCTTTTTTTCCGTTGCATTGTACAAGCTATATATTTTTTTTTTTTTCTGGTGATATAGTGATATGAGGGTTTGTTTTTTTGCACGATGAGAGGTCTACAACTTATTAACTAAATTTCATTAACCCTTTCAGGCGGGATAAAAAAACAAAACTTAAATTCTGGCATTGCGTTTTTGAATTTAAAATTTTTTGCCATTCACCTTTATTCTATGGGTTGGTACGGTTACGGCGATACCTAACTTGTATTGTTTTTTTATGAGTTACTAATTTTGCATTTGGGGAAAAAAAAATCTATTGTTTTTGGATCACCATCCTCCTCTTCATTTTTCTGATTGAGGATTTATTTTCAGCTTTTTATTTCAGCTACATATGACTTTTTGATCACTTTATATAGCACATTTTGTGAAGCAAGATGGCATAAAATCATTACTTCCAGCCTTTTTTTTTTTTTTTTTTTTTTACTTTTTTCTTGTAACAACGTTCACCATATAGATTAAGTAATGTTTTAGTTTTATTGTATGGGTTGTTACAGACATCACTGTACCCATTATGTCATTTTTAAACTATTTTAGATTGTATATGGGAAAATGTACATTTTAGGGGGGTTTATTTATTAATTCATTTTTTCATACTTTTGAATTTTTTTTTAATCTACATTTTTTGTTGTCTCAATAGAGTTAAACCAATCAAAGAAGTTACTTTGTCACCTGGAAAACTATACAGCAAAATGACTTGCTCTTGGTGTGATATTTGCTGGTTGACCACTCCTTGGGAAGGTAATAATGGTCTTGTATTTCCTCCATTTGTACACAGTGGAGAATAGTTATCAATAGTAGTCAGACACTTTTCAGTCTACATTTGCTCTAAAATTTACGGTGCACAGCATGCTTATGAACAGTGTGCACCAGAAAGAACAAAAAAAAACAGAAAGACCAGGCTCGACACTTTGAACAATGTGCACCAGAATGGGAGTGGTTTAAGTGTCTAACTTTACGACACATTTATGAACAGAATAGAACTAATATGGCGTAGAATTTCTTGTGCAAAGTAGACCAAGTTTAAAATGGTGTAAACTTATGAATTTATGCAAATTTACTTTGTGCGCCACAAATTCCCTTCATGTGCCACATATTTGGCTCCTCAGTAATTGAGAAATGATTTGTGTCTGCTTATTTTACGCCAAAATTTATAGGATTTTTGATGCAAGCGTCAAATATTTGTTCCTTACAGCATGCAAGTTAAGTATTTTGTCTACATATTTTATCTACGTATTTTCAGCCAAATATTTGTCTCATGGTGAAGCTCGACGCTTTTAATTGGATGGTATTTGAGTCATAATTTTGGAGCTTCTAAAAAACACTCCATATTTATGCAGGTCCGTATGACAGATTCATAAATATGTCAAACGACAAACAGGATTTTTGGTTTAAATACAGAGCAAAGTTCGACAAAATTAATAACTGTGCCCCAATATGTCTGATTGTGGATTGGTGGAGTCCAAAAAGATGGTTTTGTAACCTTCTCCAGCCAGATAAGCATCAATAACTCTTCTTTTAAGGTCATCAGAAAACTCCTTTGTTAATGCCACAAATGTGTTGTGAAGATCAGATACCATGTCACCCACTCACACCCGGTCTCATCACCTAGTTCATCTCATTGATTGAAAACACCTGACTCTAATTTAACCTACATATTGTCTGCTAATCTTAAAGGTTCACATACTTCTGTCCCTCACTTATATGTGATATTGGAACATTTTCTTGAATAAATAAATGACCAAGTCTAGAACGTTTGATTTATCTGTTTGCATTGGTTCTCTACTTTTAGGACTGATGTAGTTACTTATGCAAAAATATAGAAAATTCTAAATGGTTCACAAGTTTTCAAGCACCACTGTATATCCATATTATATATATACACACACACACACGGACAAAATTGTTGGTACCCCTCGTTTAATGAAAGAAAAACCCACAATGGTCACAGAAATAAACTGAATATGACAAAAGTAATTTGCCAAACTACATGTTGACAAGCCACAAAGCTTCTGGGAGAATGTCCTATGGACAGATAAGACATAAATAGAAAATTTTTGGCAAGGCACATCAGCTCTATGTTCACAGACGGAAAAATGAAGCATATCTTGAAAAGAACACTGTCCCCACTGTGAAACATGGAAGAGGCTCTGTTATGTTCTGGGGCTGCTTTGCTGCATCTGGCACAGGGTGTCTTGAATCTGTGCAGGGTACAAAGAAATCTCAAGACTATCAAGGCATTCTAGAGAGAAATGTGCTGCCCAGTGTCAGAAAACTTGGTCTCAGTCACAGGTCATGGATCTTGCAACAGGATAATGACCCAAAACACACAGCTAAAAACACCCAAGATTGTCTAAGAGGAAAACATTGGACTATGCTGAAGTAGCCTTCTATGAGCCCCGACCTAAATCCTATTGAGCATCTCTGGAATGAGCTGAAACATGGCGTTTGGAAAAGGCACCCTACAAACCCGAGACAACTGGAGCAGTTTGCTCATGAGGAGTGGGCCAAAATACCTGTTGAGAGGTGCAGAAGTCTCATTGACAGTTACAGGTATCGTTTGATTGCAGCGATTGCCTCAAAAGGTTGTGCAACAAAATATTAAGTTAAGGGTACCATCATTTCTATCCACGCCTGTTTCATGAGTTTTCTTTTTAAAAAAATTCTGTTGAAGCATGGTTGAAAAGCAATATCTGACTTTCATTTGTTCATTTTCATAGAATTTTTATACATTATTACTTTTGTCAGATTCAAGTTATTTCTGTGAGCATTGTGGGTTTTTCTTTCATTAAACGAGGGGTACCAACAATTTTGTCCACGTGTGTATATATGTGTGTGTACTGTTTATATTGAAAATGCAAAAGACAAGCATCATTCTCTCTGTGTACACATCCTAATGAAACTTGGCAAGGAGACTGTCTTTGTCTACTGTGAAGAAAGATAGCATTTGCTGTTTAATTCCCATCTTTGCAGGGCATTACATACTTCTTCAGTTCCAGTGACAGGTCTTTTAGCTTTTTCTTCTGCCGGGTAATGGAGGTGGAGCACTGTGTCTGCAACTTTGTTAATTCCTCCAACTTCTGCTTGTATGAACGATGGGTCTCCTGATAGACAAGTCACACACATAAGTTTCAAGGTGACATCTCGTTTGTTCTAAACAAAGAAAATATCTAAGCAATTGGATACAGATGGCTGATGAATGAAGAGGGGATAGACATATATGATAGACATATAGCTCAGCAGTTAGACATATCCACCAATCATTAGGAAAACAGAAGCATAGCTCACCAATATCCTTGGACATTGTGGATTGACCATTCAGCATAGTATAAAGGTGCAGAAGAGGCAATGTACCGCATAGTCCACAGGTAAGTATCCAAACTTGCAAAAGTAAAAGAGCTACAGCATGCGTTGTGAATCTTCATTTTCTTTGTTAAATTAGCTAAAACTAAGCAAAGAACAAAAACTTTACAGAAAACCACTTATGCAATTTGGATGGACAAGCCAACCATTCTTAAACCAAAGGTTATGAGGAAGGATGGTCTTCTCCATCTGAAACCCTTAAGTGGTATTCTATACATTTACTTTGTCTATAACATGCCTTAGAATGTGTGCTGCAGCTCTTCTATGTTTGCAAGTTCAAATTTGCCAAATACATATAATAATAACAACAACATCTATAAACATAAAAAAATATATATATATATATATATATATATATATATATATATATACAGTCATATGAAAAAGTTTGGGCACCCCTATTAATCTTAATCATTTTTAGTTCTAAATATTTGGGTGTTTGCAACAGCCATTTCAATTTGATATATCTAATAACTGATGGACACAGTAATATTTCAGGATTGAAATGAGGTTTATTGTAGTAACAGAAAATGTGCAATATGCATTAAACCAAAATTTGACCGGTGCAAAAGTATGGGCACCTCAACAGAAAAGTGGCATTAATATTTAGTAGATCCTCCTTTTGCAAAAATAACAGCCTCTAGTCACTTCCTGTAGCTTTTAATCAGTTCCTGGATCCTGGATGAAGGTATTTTTGACCATTCCTCTTTACAAAACAATTCCAGTTCAGTTAAGTTTGATGGTCGCCGAGCATGGACAGCCCGCTTCAAATTATCCCACAGATGTTCAATGATATTCAGGTCTGGGGACTGGGATGGCCATTCCAGAACATTGTAATTGTTCCTGTGCATGAATGCCTGAGTAGATTTGGAGCTGTGTTTTGGATCATTGTCTTGCTGAAATATCCATCCCCGGCGTAACTTCAAATTCGTCACTGATTCTTGTACATTATTCTCAAGAATCTGCTGATACTGAGTTGAATCCATGCGACCCTCAACTTGAACAAGATTCCCGGTGCCGGCATTGGCCACACAGCCCCAAAGCATGATGGAACCTCCACCAAATTTTACAGTGGGTAGCAAGTGTTTTTCTTGGAATGCTGTGTTTTTTGGACGCCATGCATAACGCCTTTTTGTATGACCAAACAACTCAATCTTTGTTTCATCAGTCCACAGGACCTTCTTCCAAAATGAAGCTGGCTTGTCCAAATGTGCTTTTGCATACCTCAGGCGACTCTGTTTGTGGCGTGCTTTCAGAAACGGCTTCTTTCGCATCACTCTCCCATACAGATTCTCCTTGTGCAAAGTGTGCTGTATTGTTGACCGATGCACAGTGATACCATCTGCAGCAAGATGATGCTGCAGCTCTTTGGAGGTGGTCTGTGGATTATCCTTGACTGTTCTCACCATTCTTCTTCTCTGCCTTTCTGATATTTTTCTTGGCCTGCCACTTCTGGGCTTAACAAGAACTGTCCCTGTGGTCTTCCATTTCCTTACTATGTTCCTCGCAGTGGAAACTGACAGGTTAAATCTCTGAGACAACTTTTTGTATCCTTCCCCTGAACAACTATGTTGAACAATCTTTGTTTTCAGATCATTTGACAGTTGTTTTGAGGAGCCCATGATGCCACTCTTCAGAGGAGATTCAAATAGGAGAACAACTTGCAATTGGCCACCTTAAATACCTTTTCTCATGATTGGATACACCTGGCTATGAAGTTCAAAGCTCAGTGAGGTTACAAAACCAATTTTGTGCTTCAGTAAGTCAGTAAAAAGTAGTTAGGAGTATTCAAATCAATAAAATGATAAGGGTACCCAAATTTTTGCACCAGTCAAATTTTGGTTTAATGCATATTGCACATTTTCTGTTAGTACAATAAACCTCATTTCAATCCTGAAATATTACTGTGTCCATCAGTTATTACATATATCAAATTGAAATGGCTGTTGCAAACACCCAAATATTTAGAACTAAAAATGATTAAGATTAATAGAGGTGCCCAAACTTTTTCATATGACTGTATATACAGTCATATGAAAAAGTTTGGGCACCCCGATTAATCTTAATCATTTTTAGTTCTAAATATTTGGGTGTTTGCAACAGCCATTTCAATTTGATATAGCTAATAACTGATGGACACAGTAATATTTCAGGATTGAAATGAGGTTTATTGCACTAACAGAAAATGTGCAATATGCATTAAACCAAAATTTGACCGGTGCAAAAGTATGGGCACCTCAACAGAAAAGTGACATTAATATTTAGTAGATCCTCCTTTTGCAAAAATAACAGCCTCTAGTCGCTTCCTGTAGCTTTTAATCAGTTCCTGGATCCTGGATGAAGGTATTTTTGACAATTCCTCTTTACAAAACAATTCCAGTGCAGTTAAGTTTGATGGTCACCGAGCATGGACAGCCAGCTTCAAATTATCCCACAGATGTTCAATGATATTCAGGTCTGGGGACTGGGATGGCCATTCCAGAACATTGTAATTGTTCCTCTGCATGAATGCCTGAGTAGATTTGGAGCTGTGTTTTGGATCATTGTCTTGCTGAAATATCCATCCCCGGCGTAACTTCAAATTCGTCACTGATTCTTGTACATTATTCTCAAGAATCTGCTGATACTGAGTTGAATCCATGCGACCCTCAACTTTAGCAAGATTCCCGGTGCCGGCAATGGCCACACAGCCCCAAAGCATGATGGAACCTCCACCAAATTTTACAGTGGGTAGCAAGTGTTTTTCTTGGAATGCTGTGTTTTTTTGACGCCATGCATAACGCCTTTTTGTATGACCAAACAACTCAATCTTTGTTTCATCAGTCCACAGGACCTTCTTCCAAAATGAAGCTGGCTTGTCCAAATGTGCTTTTGCATACCTCAGGCGACTCTGTTTGTGGCGTGCTTTCAGAAACGGCTTCTTTCGCATCACTCTCCCATACAGCTTCTCCTTGTGCAAAGTGTGCTGTATTGTAGACCGATGCACGGTGACACCATCTGCAGCAAGATGATGCTGCAGCTCTTTGGAGGTGGTCTGTGGATTGTCCTTGACTGTTCTCACCATTCTTCTTCTCTGCCTTTCTGATATTTTTCTTGGCCTGCCACTTCTGGGCTCAACAAGAACTGTCCCTGTGGTCTTCCATTTCCTTACTATGTTCCTCACAGTGGAAACTGACAGGTTAAATCTCTGAGACAACTTTTTGTATCCTTCCCCTGAACAACTATGTTGAACAATCTTTGTTTTCAGATCATTTGACAGTTGTTTTGAGGAGCCCATGATGCCACTCTTCAGAGGAGATTCAAATAGGAGAACAACTTGCAATTGGCCACCTTAAATACCTTTTCTCATGATTGGATACACCTGGCTATGAAGTTCAAAGCTCAGTGAGGTTACAAAACCAATTTTGTGCTTCAGTAAGTCAGTAAAAAGTAGTTAGGAGTATTCAAATCAATAAAATGATAAGGGTACCCAAATTTTTGTACCGGTCAAATTTTGGTTTAATGCATATTGCACATTTTCTGTTAGTACAATAAACCTCATTTCAATCCTGAAATATTACTGTGTCCAGCAGTTATTAGATATATCAAATTGAAATGGCTGTTGCAAACACCCAAATATTTAGAACTAAAAATGATTAAGATTAATAGGGGTGCCCAAACTTTTTCATATGACTGTATATATATATATATATATATATATATATATATATATATACTATATATATATATATATAACTATATATATATATATGTATATATATATATATATATATATTTATATATATATATATATATATATATATATATATATATATATATATATATATATATATATATATATATATATATATATATTATATATTATAAAAAAACTCTACACAGATTTGTTAAAAAGAAATCTCTCTCCTTGAACACTGAATGTTTTGTTCTCTGCAAAGGAGAAGCTAGAAGTATATCATACTATATACCAGGGGTACTCAATTACTTTTAGTTAAGGTCCATTGACCAGGGTTAGCCATCAAGTAAAGGTCCGAGCTGAACAGCAGCCAAACATGTTCAGTATTTACGGAATTTTTTGGTCAAAAAGACACATCTGACTATAAGACGCACAAGAAAAATTCGGAAAATAACATTTCCTAATGTGGCATTATACTGTGCGGGTGTCAACAAAGAGCATTACACGGTGGGTGGGGATACCAAGGAGCATTATACGGTGGGTGGGGGGCACTAAGGAACACTACACGGTGGGTGGGGGCACTAAGTAGTATTACACTGTGCATGGGGGCACTAAAGACCATTACAATGTGCGTGGGGGCACTAAGGAGCATTATACGGTGGGTGGAAGGAGCATTATACTGTGGCAGGCATTAATGGGACATTAGTGCCCCCACAGTATAATGTCCCATTATTGTGCCTCCTCACAGTATGCTCCTTAGTAACCCCCCCTCCCGAGTATAACTGCCCATTAGTGCCCCCACCCATAATTAATATTAACAGCGGCCTGGAAGAAACCTTCATCTCTTGCCCGCTGTTCCCAAGCCCTAGCAGCATCCCTGCTGCCTGCTCAAGAGCCCTCATGTGTGAAGGCAGCAGGGATGATTATCAATCTCTGCTGCTGCTAGTGCAAGGGATCAGGGCTTGGGACAGCAGGTTGGAGATGAAGGTTTCTCCTGGCCACTGTCCTAATGAAAGAGCTGGGAGGCAGGGGTCCACCAGATGAGTATCCTTGCTATATGCCATATTGAATTATTTACTATAGCACAGGAACTACAGGACTATATAGTACTATATTGTGGGCACTGTGATCTTTCATTTAATTTTGCATAACTATATTCACAATTATTTTAAAGTACAGAGTTGGCCTGGGCCCTGGTGCATAAGGTATCCCAACTACCACACAAGGGCTAAGTACAGTGGGGAAAAAAAGTATTTAGTCAGCCAACAATTGTGCAAGTTCTCCCACTTAAAAAGATGAGAGGCCTGTAATTGACATCATAGGTAGACTTCAACTATGAGAGAAAATGAGAAAACAAATCCAGAAAATCACATTGTTTGATTTTTAAGGAATTTATTTGCAAATTATGGTGGAAAATAAGTATTTGGTCAATAACAAAAGTTCATCTCAATACTTTGTTATATATCCTTTGTTGGCAATGACAGAGGTCAAATGGTTTCTGTAAGTCTTCATAAGATTGGCACACACTGTTGATGGTATGTTGGCCCATTCCTCCATGCAGATCTCCTCTAGAGCAGTGATGTTTTGGGGTTGTCGCTGAGCAACACGGACTTTCAACTCCCTGGCTAGGCCACTCCAGGACCTTGAAATGCTTCTTACGAAGCCACTCCTTCATTGCCCTAGCGGTGTGCTTGGGATCATTGTCATGCTGAAAGACTCAGCCACGTTTCATCTTCAATGCTCTTGCTGATGAAAGGAGGTTTGCACTCAAAATCTCACGATACATGGCCCCATTCATTCTTTCATGTACACGGATCAGTCGTCCTGGCCCCTTTGCAAAGAAACAACCCCAAAGCATGATGTTGCCACCCCCATGCTTCACAGTAGGTATGGCGTTCTTTGGATGCAACTCAGCATTCACTCTCCAAGCACGACGAGTTGTGTTTCTACCAAACAGTTCTACTTTGGTTTTATCTGATCATATGACATTCTCCCAATACTCTTTTGGAACATCCAAATGCTCTCTAGCAAACTTCAGACGGGCCTGATTATGTACTGGCTTAAGCAGGGGAACACGTCTGGCACTGCAGGATCTGAGTCCCTGGTGGCGTAGTGTGTTACTGACGGTACCCTTTGTTACGTTAGTCCCAGCTTTCTGCAGGTCATTCACTAGGTCCCCCCGTGTGGTTCTGAGATTTTTGCTCACTGTTCTTGTTATCATTTTGACCCAACGGGGTGAGATCTTGAGTGGAGCCCCTAATCGAGGGAGATTATCAATGGTCTTGTATGTCTTCCATTTTCTAATTATTGCTCCCACAGTTGATTTCTTCACACCAAGCTGTCTGTGAGAGCCAGAAATCTTGCTTGTTTGTAGGTGTCCAAATACTTATTTTCCACAATTTACAAATAAATTCTTAAAAAATCAGACAATGTGATTTTCTAGATATGTTTTCTCATTTTGTCTCTCATAGTTGAGGTCTACCTATGATGACAATTACAGGCCTCTCTCGTCTTTTTAAGTGGGAGAACTTACACAATTGGTGGCTGACTAAATACTTTTTTTCCCCCACTGTATATGCTGCTTAATAGCTGGACTCCTGGTACACAGGCTTGAAATGGCCCACATGTGAACAAGTGAATCCCCCAGTGAACCCCTTAGCCTGGGGGATACACTAACTGTACTTCATACAGATAATCATCATATAGCATCTCAACCAGTTTATAAATTAGTATACTATTATTATTATTGTTTATTTATATAGCACCATTAATTCCATGGTGCTTTACATTTGTGGATTTACATACGGTACACCAGATATACAAAACAGATAATGCTAACAGAAACCAACTGGCACAGTGGAGACTGTTCAGGTGGTGGTGTGGTCACAGTAGTGTTATTGGAGGTTGTAGGCCTTCCTGAATAGGTGAGTCTTCAGGGCCTTCTTGAAGCTTGTGACTGTGGGGGACATTCTTATGTGTCTTGGTAATGAGTTCCAGAGTATGGGAGATGCACGGGAGAAGTCTTGGAGACGTTTGTGTGAAGATCGGATAAGAGCAGAGCCGAGTAGGAGGTCTTTGGAGGATCGGAGGTTATGTACGGGCAGGTAGCGGGAGATTAGGTTGGAGATATATGGAGGGGACAGGTTGTGGATGGCTTTGTATGTCAGCATTAGTAATTTGAACTCTATTCACTGGGAAACGGATAGCCAGTGAAGGGATTGGCAGAGGGGGGCGGCCGATGAAGAATGGGGGGGAGAGGTGTATTAGGCGAGCAGCACAGTTTAAGGTGGACTGGAGGGGGGCGAGGGTGTTAGCTGGGAGGCCATGGAGACGGGTTTTACAGTAGTCTAGGCGGGAGATTATGAGGGCGTGGACTAGCATCTTTGTAGTTTCAGGGGTGAGGAAGGAGCGGATTCGATGGATGTTCTTGAGTTGGAGGCGGCAGATGGTGTTGAGGGTTTAGATGTGTGGCTTGAAGGATAGGTCAGAGTCTAAGGTTATCCCAAGGCAGCGGGCTTGCGGGACTGGGGTGAGAGTGGTTCCATTAATTTTGATAGATGGGTCAGGTAGGGAGGTTGTGCGTTGAGGGGTGAAGATTACGAACTCTGTTTTCTCCATGTTGAGTTTGAGTAAGCGGGAGGAGAGAAAGGAGGCTACGGCTGCTAGACATTCTGGGACCCTGGACAACAGAGAGGTAATGACTGGATATATTTGGGTGTCGTCAGCATAGCAGTGGTAATGGAAACCATGGGATTCTATGAGTTCGCCAAGGCCTAGGGTGTAGATTGAGAACAGGAGGGGTCCTAGGACAGAGCCTTGGGGGACACCTACAGAAAGAGGACGTGGAGGGGAGGTGGTGTGTGAGTGGGAGACGCTGAATGTGCGGGTGGTGAGGTATGAGGAGATCCAGGAAAGGGCCAGGTCTGAGATGCCAAGGGATGAGAGAGTTTCTAGCAGGAGGGAATGGTAAAATACTAGGTAGATTATTTAACAAACTACCAAGTATATTTTTATATAGTGTATACACACTGGGTGGCTGGGATGACATTCAGGTGCAGAGTTAGACCACAAGTATCCCTCCTACCTACGCCCCATCTTCTCATTTGCACTGCAGGGGCCCCAATCACCAGTTACACCAGCTGCTATGTGAGCACATATCCTCAGCTCACAGAGCTAAAAGGGTACTAGATCAAGACAACAGCCTGGCAGTAGGCTACTGACTGAACCCCAAGACAGATACAATTAGAGATAAGGGCTAGGCAGCAAGCTACTCCTGAAAAATAAAATATATGTTGGTGACACTTTAGGAAAATGCAAACCAGTGTCAGGTAATGTATGCATGTAGCTGTATAGTGGCCCCCCAGAATGAAATGCTGAAGCATATTCCGCCACCGAATAGGCCTAGCTGAATGGGTCAAATCAGCAGAGAGTTTTGAGCCACAGATTCTGCAGCTGAATCAGCTGCTGAATCCCCACCAAGCTCGAGCAGGACGCTGCTGCGATCTCTGTCTCTCATTGAATAGGGAGGCAGAATCAGTGTGCAATTGTACATACAGCTGAAAGCTGTCAGTGTAGACCGTGGTTTACACTGACTGCAAAGTGTGACCTCTGTCCCGACACAGGCGCGATGATGTAAGTCATCAGCGCCTGCAGTCAGAAGAAGGACACCCGGCTGCTCTTCATGGGACTTCAGGTAAGTAGCATATAATACTGTGTGGGGACCCACCATGGAGCGTATAATACTGTGTGGGGGGGGCCTACTGTGGAGCATATAATACTGTGTGGTGGCCCAAAGTGGAGCATATAGTACTGTATGGGGGGCCCAAAGTGGAGCATATAATACTGTGTGGGGGGCCTACTGTGGGCATATAATACTGTGTGGGAGCCACTGTAGAGCACATACTACTTTGTGGGGGCAAAGTATTTCGGGGGTGCGACCTGGTTCCCCGACCGCTATACATATTGTAAATGAAAAGGCCCCGTTGCAATAGATGCTAGCCCAGGGAAGGAGACTTAAAATAATTACTTATACTCACCTCTCCTGGGATCAGCAATTTTTCCAGGGCCATTCTGTCATGTGACTAAGGCCACGCTGAGGCCTGTGATCACATAGGGCACAGTGGCATAATGCCGTCAGTGCGCCCCCATGCCGTCAGTGCGCCCCCACATGACCGCTGAGAACCAATCACAGGCCTCAACAGGGATGTCTGAAGATGGCCAAAGATCCTGAAGACAGCCTGACTGAGCCAGGATGCCCAGGAAAGGTGAGTATCAGTGTTTATTATTTTTATTCATCTTCCCTGGGCCTCCGATTATTATACTCTGGGGTCTGAGGAGACCCCAGAGTATAATAATAGCAGCAAAGTGGAGGGGGCTGTTGGGAGCGTATAATACTGTGTGGGGGCCACTGCTGGGCATATACAGTGGGTACGGAAAGTATTCAGACCCCTTTAAATTTTTCACTCTTTGTTTCATTGCAGCCATTTGCTAAAAGCAAAAAAGTTCATTTTATTTCTCATTAATGTACACTCAGCACCCCATCTACACAGAAAAAAACAGAAATGTAGATATTTTTGCAAATTTATTAATAAAGAAAAACAAATATCACATGGTCATAAGTATTCAGACCCTTTGCTCAGTATTGAGTAGAAGCACCCTTTTGAGCTAGTACAGCCATGAGTCTTCTTGGGAATGATGCAACAAGTTTTTCACATCTGGATTTGGGGATCATCTGCCATTCTTCCTTGCAGATCCTCTCCAGTTTTGTCAGGTTGGATGGTGAATGTTAGTAGACAGCCATTTTCAGGTCTCTCCATAGATGCTCAATTGGGTTGCGGTCAGGGCTCTAGCTGGGCCAGTCAAGAATGGTCACAGAGTTGTTCCAAAGCCACTCCTTTGTTATTTTAGCTGTGTGCTTACGGTCATTGTCTTGTTGGAAGGTGAACCTTCGGCACAGTCTGAAGTCCAGAACACTCTGGAAGAGGTTTTCTTCCAGGATATCGCTGTACTTGGCCGCATTCCTCTTTCCTTCAATTGCAACCAGTCGTCCTGTCCCTGCAGCTGAAAAACACCCCCATAGCATGTGCTGCTACCACCATGTTTCACTGTTGGGATTGTACTGGGCAGGAGATGAGCAGTGCCTGGTTTTCTCCCCACATACCGCTTAGAATTAACACCAAAAAGTTCAGTCTTCGTCTCATCAGACCAGAGAATATTATTTTTCATAGTCTGGGAGTCCTTCATGTGTTTTTTTGGCAAACTGTATGCGGGCTTTCATATGTCTTGCACGGAGGACAGGCTTCCTTCGGGCCACTCCGCCATAAAGCCCTGACTGGTGGAGGGCTGCAGTGACTTTGTGGAACTTTCTCCCATCTCCCTACTGCATCTCTGGAGCTCAGCCACAGTGATCTTTGGGTTCTTCTTTACCTCTCTCACCAAGGCTCTTCTCCCACGATTGCTCCATTTGGCTGGACGGCGAGGTCTAGGAAGAGTTCTGATCGTCCCAAACTGCTACAGACCTGAGACTGGTGAGTTGCCAAAAACTGAAAGGGAAGTTTTGGAGTTAGCAAAGTACCTTATTATGAAGTCTGATGACGGAGAGCAGGGCCAGTGCGTAAAGAGGCTGACACTTAGAGAGAGAATGATTCAAGCACAGGCTGATATTTTTACTGTCCACCAACCTCACCCCATACTCACAGTGGACCTCTGTTATAAGAACTATACCTCTGTTTTCTGGAAGCTATTAGTTGCCTTACTGCATTGTTTTGCTAGTAAAGTTATGTCTGATCTCTTTGCTGCAACCACAAGTTTAATGAGTCTCATTTCTGACATCAATATCATGGGGACTCCAAACTCCATCTGGCTCAGAAAGGCTAAAGACCATGAAAATGAACCCCGGGAAAAACCACCACCACTATCAGATACACTGCAGTCAACTAGCCACCGTAACAACTGGAGGTCAAAAGTAGGTCTATTTCTGCCTCCTCCACATATATGTATGATTTAAGAAATAAGAAGTCAAACCAGTCCACTACTTGTGAGAGTGGTACTGCATGGTAGTGGGTCTTTATGTCCAATAGGCCTATTCTATCCTAGCAATTCTTGGTATAGACCATTCCCATACATATCCATAGATTTCCTATCGCAGGGATATAAAAAAAAAGTTTGGTGGTAGAGCGATTACTAAGGCTTGGAGCAGGTACAAAATCTTAGGCAGGATTACCATCTTGATAAGATATGATCCCACCAGCCAAGATGAAAGATATTTACCAGGAGCAGATAGTACTGCCAACTTGATCTAAGAGTCCGTTTTAGGTTTTGATATCTGCTTAAGCCAAACGGTACAATATTTTGTCAGCATAGTATGCTGTGGAACTGTGTGTTATGGGACCTTCTCATACTTGCCAACAGTTCGGAATTACCTGGGATAGTCCAGAATTTTCAGAGACAATAATGGTGAAATTGGATTTTTGTATTTACAGTAAAATCCCTTTCTCCTTGTATTAGTTAGGACACAGTAACATGGGTATAGGCCTGGCCACTAGTTTGCTGTCACTAGGAAATAAGAAAGCGTTGGCACCGCCCAAGTGGGCTATACACTCTCCACAGACAGGAAGTTAATCAAACAGTCTTGTACCAAGAGCAGTAGGAGAAGACAAGGCAGGAGCAAGCACTAATATGTCCTGAGTCCAAGAAGAGAACTCAAAGGACAATAGTCAAGAACAGAAAAAGCAGAGGGCAGAATCTGTGTCCCCAATGAATACAATGAGAAAGGGATTTTACAGTAAATACAAAAATCCAATTTTCTTGGTTATATAATTGGGGGACACAGTACCATAGGACGTTCTAAAGCAGTCCCAGAGGGTGGAAAGAAAAAAAAACGTCCGACCAACAGCACAATAGCGGATTGATCTAAATGACCGTGGCATCCAAGGGTTTCCTCCATTTTGCCGCCCACCCCAGCTCTCTGCAGCCAATAAATACAATGCCTTGCGAAAGTATTCGGCCCCCTTGGACTTTTCAACCTTTTGCCACATTTCAGGCTTCAAACATAAAGATATAAAATTTTTATTTTTTGGTGAAGAATCAACAAGTGGGACACAATTGTGAAGTGGAACGAAATTTATTGGTTATTTTAAACTTTTGTAAAAAATAAAAAACTGAAAAGTGGGGCGTGCAATATTATTCGGCCCCTTTACTTTCAGTGCAGCAAACTCACTCCAGAAGTTCAGTGAGGATCTCTGAATGATCCAATGTTGTCCTAAATGACTGATGATGATAAATATAATCCACCTGTGTGTAATGAAGTCTCCGTATAAATGCACCTGCTCTGTGATAGTCTCAGGGTTCTGTTTAAAGCACAGAGAGCATCATGAAGACCAAGGAACACACCAGGCAGGTCCGTGATACTGTTGTGGAGAAGTTTAAAGCCGGATTTGGATACAAAAAGATTTCCCAAACTTTAAACATCCCAAGGGGCACTGTGCAAGCGATCATATTGAAATGGAAGGAGTATCAGACCACTGCAAATCTACCAAGACCCGGCCGTCCCTCTAAACTTTTATCTCAAACAAGGAGAAGACTGATCAGAGATGCAGCCAAGAGGCCCATGATCACTCTGGATGAACTGCAGAGATCTGCAGCTGAGGTGGGAGAGTCTGTCCATAGGACAACAATCAGTCGTACACTGCACAAATCTGGCCTTTATGGAAGAGTGGCAAGAAGAAAGCCATTTCTCAAAGATATCCATAAAACGTTTTGTTTAAAGTTTGCCACAAGCCACCTGGGAGACACACCAAACATGTGGAAGAAGGTGCTCTGGTCAGATGAAACCAAAATCGAACTTTTTGGCCACAATGCAAAACGATATGTTTGGCGTAAAAGCAAAACAGCTCATAACCCTGAACACACCATCCCCACTGTCAAACATGGTGGTGGCAGCATCATGGTTTGGGCCTGCTTTTCTTCAGCAGGGACAGGGAAGATGGTTAAAATTGAGGGGAAGATGGATGGAGCCAAATACAGGACCATTCTGGAAGAAAACCTGTTTGAGTCTGCAAAAGACCTGAGACTGGGACGGAGATTTATCTTCCAATAAGACAATGATCCCAAACCTAAAGCAAAATCTACAATGGAATGGTTCACAAATAAACGTATCCAAGTGTTAGAATGGCCAAGTCAAAGTCCAGACCTGAATCCGATCGAGAATCTGTGGAAAGAGCTGAAAACTGCTGTTCACAAACGCTCTCCATCCAACCTCACTGAGCTCGAGCTGTTTTCCAAGGAAGAATGGGCAAGAATTTCAGTCTCTCAATGTGCAAAACTGATAGAGACATACCCCAAGCGACTTGCAGCTGTAATCGCAGCAAAAGGTGGCGCTACAAAGTATTAACTTAAGGAGGCCGAATAATTTGGCACGCCCCACTTTTCAGTTTTTTTACAAAAGTTTAAAATAACCAATAAATTTCGTTCCACTTCACAATTGTGTCCCACTTGTTGTTGATTCTTCACTAAAAAAATTAAATTTTATATCCTTATGTTTGAAGCCTGAAATGTGGCAAAAGGTTGAAAAGTTCAAGGGGGCCGAATACTTTCGCAAGGCACTGTAGCTGTTTTTTGGTACACGATTCGCCACAATTTAACTCGGATTGAATAGAATCATATCACAAAATTCGGCAAAGTTGCCGAATTGAATTTTTGAATACTTCGCTCATCTCTAACAGCAACATTAGATTGTCACCAATGGAATTCATGATTGCCCAAAGAATGAGGGGTCGAACTAGGACCCTATGATTTACAGGATAAAATGAGGAACCAGTTAGCACCTGCAAATGTTCTAAGATGCTAAGCCAAGGCCCTCAGGAGAATGCCCCGATGGTTGCCAAATTCAAGAATGGACCCTCAATAGAGAAACGAGAAGCTGGAGCAGCGAGAGGGCTAAGACGCAACCCCGAGGAAGTAAAGTAACATCATCTCTATAAGTAGATGGAATTTTCCATCACTGAATTGACTTGTTGTATTGTCTTTAATGGTTCCTCACTTGAGTGTAATTAACCAGCATCTGTGGGTTGACGCTACTAAGTGTTTACATAGATCCATTTTGGAGTTGCAAAACACACACCTTCAACTGTTGCTATACTTTGATTTATTCCTGGATACATTTTTGAGTGTACTTCCTGACACATATGTTAGATTCTACAACTTTTGGACTAGTTGGTATATACAGTTAGGTCCATAAATATTTGGACAGAAACAACATTTTTCTAATTTTGGTTCTGTACATTAACACAATGAATTTTGAACAATCATTCAGATGCAGTTGAACAAAATGATTGCATACTGTAAAAATGTGAGGAACTAAAGCATTTATTACACACAATCCCTTCATTTCAGGGGCTCAAAAGTAATTGAACAAATTAAATAATTGTAAATAAAATGTTAATTTCTAATACTTGGTTGAAAACCCTTCTTATTCTTGAAGCTTATGAGTGGCTTGCACTTTGCAGTGAACCCTCTGTATTCACTTTCATGCAGTCTTCTCTTTATGGTAGATTTGGAAATTGATACGCCTACATCCTGGAGAGTGTTGTTCACTTAGTTGGCTGTTGTGAAGGGGTTTCTCCTCACCATGAAAATTATTCTGTGACCATCCACCACTGTTGTCTTCCGTGGGTGTCCAGGTCTTTTTGCATTGAGCAGTTCACCAGTGCTTTCTTTCTTTCTCAGGATGTACCAAAATGTAGATTTTTCCACTCCTAATACTGTAGCAATTTCTCAGATGGGTTTTTTTCTGTTTTCACAGCTTAAGGATGGCTTGTTTCACCTGCATGGAGAGCTCCTTTGACCACATGTTTTCTTCACAGCAAAATCTTCCAAATGCAAGCACCACACCTCAAACCAACTCCAGGCCTTTTATCTGCTTAATTGAGAATGACATAACGAAGGAATTGCCCACACCTGCCCATAAAACAGCCTTTGAGTCAATTGTCCAATTACTTTTGGTCCCTTTAAAAACAGGGTGGCACATGTTAAGGAGCTGAAACTACTAAACCCTTCATCCAATTTTAATGTGGATACCCTCAAATGAAAGCTGAGAGTCTGGACTTTATGTCCATGTCCATTATATAACTATAACTTGAATAGGTTTCGGTAAACAGGTAAAAAAAACCAAAAAAAACCAAACAAAAAAAAAAGGTGTGTCAGTGTCCAAATATATATGGACCTAACTGTATTACTGCCGTTTAACTATATTAATATACATTGTGAACCATGATGACATGTGCAAGACCTATATAACTGATGAACCTCTCTACCTCTGCCATATGTCTGACATTGGTTATTTTTATTTGTTTCATCTTTATTATGTATTTGTATGTATGTACATGTATTTAACTGTATTAATACATTTTTTATATATTTTTTAGATTTTGTTGCACCGTGTCATGGTCAGGTTACAAGCACCTCAGAGGTGCACAATATGAAACCTTAAGTGAAAGATCAGCTCTGTGGGAGGTGGGGCAAGAAATCCCAAAGGGTGGAGAGAGCCAAGAGCAGGCCCATAAGGTAGCCAAGATGGCCCCAAATAGGGCAGAGGTAAAATAATCTAAGATGGGGGGCACCCTTGGGGAGCATATTCTGGTGCAGCATATACTGGGGCAGTGGCCAACACTAACCCACCCAATGCAGAGAGGCAAAAAAAAAAAAAAAAAAAAAACTCTCCAGGAACATCGAGCCCACAGCTCAGCTGGGAGAAGATTGGGACAGAGATCTATCCCGTACCTGGGGAAAGGGACCAAGGAACAGACCTCAACCAGAAAGAAGACACATAGCATAGGAAGGCCCGCAAGGCCAGGACTGACCACAAGGAGCTGGGGGAGATAACAGTCTCAACCCAGCAAGAGGAGGTAGGTAAGGAAGAACAACACTGCAAGGGAGTCATAAGGGATGCCCACTGCGAGAGCTCGAGGAGGGGCAATCAGCAGCCCAGAGTTCAGAAGAACCATGTAGCTTATGAGGACAGTCAGCTGAGAAAACAGACTGCGGCCTAGCAGGAAAGCGGGACTAGTCTGTAAGACCCACCACAGAACAGAAAAAATTCCATAGATGAAAAGGAGGAGGAGAGGCCAGGCTTCTGGGTCCAACCAACCACAGCTGATTGAGTGTTAAGGTCTGCTGTAGTCCAGAATGGATCACAAGAGCTGGGATGAGATATCCTGCCAAAAAAAAAAAAAATTAATTAATTAATCAAGGAGCCCCAAATGCAGCCTTAAGGGACCAATGCCCCTAAGAAAGCAAGTTGTGAGATCTCGAGGAAATTATGTAGCAGAAGACCCCTGGGAAGGGATACAGAGCAAAGGTTGCTGACAGATCACCATCAAGGGATGGGAAAGCAAGGATCCCCATCAGGAAACTCGTATCCATGAGAAGAGCAGACAAACTGGACACAAAGGGAACATCCTTCAGAATAGGTAGAATGCCTATTCAATAGCAAAAGGCCAGTCATGCCTGGGGAAGGCAGCCAGGAACTGGTCCCACTAAGAGGACAGAGAGCCCAACCTGGAAAAGGTATGTCAAGATGGACAAGTGAATGTCCGTAAACTGCTGCAAGCCAAATGGGAAGTGTTCGTCTCACAGTCCCCTGACAAAGCAAGGGGCTAAATGCACGTTGAAGCTGGAGGTGGAGGTCATGGCTTTATTCTGGGAAGTTATCCACTTTGCTGGAGATTGGACATATTATTCCATGTATTATTTGTACAAACTGATGTTTGATCCTTGTGTGAGGTGAGTCCATGGTATAGTGTGGATGAAATAGTTTTATGTTTGATGCCTCCTATACTGGCTACTATTTACCAATATAAATGCATTATATAGGCATCTTATGTACATATAAAATATATTCCCATGCTCTACTTTTGTACGTTCCTCACAAATAAATGACTTACATAGATTGGTATCTGCTATACTATTTTGTGAATATTTATAATATTTTTTATATTTATTTATGGATTAAATCTTCATATGAATTGGATTTTGTAATATTCTGCAATATTGTGCAGTAAAAAAAACTTTTGTATATTGGCACTGAACATTTCTGTCTTATATTTATGGGGATGTACCTTGGGTGTCGTCATGACCTCTACCTTTCATGATTTTTTTAATTTTTTTTTTAATAATAGTGTGGTTAAATTGTTGCATAAAATAAAAATTAATTATTACTACATGTGTTTTTTGTTTTTACACTTGAGCCGTAATTATACGCATGTGGGCATTCATTTAAAGTAGTGATAGTACGATTGTTTTTCGGGGTTTTGTTTGACTCAGACCTTTCCTTCACCCCCCATATCCAATTACTCACACGCTCATGTCATCGCCACCTCAAAAACATCTCCAGAATCTGCCCTTTCCTTACCACAAATACACTAAAGAAGCTTATTGTTGCCCTGATTCACTCTCGCCTTGACTACTGTAACTCCTTACTAATCGGTCTTCCTCTTACTAAACTCTCCCCTCTACAATCTATTCTGAATGCGTCGGCCAGGCTCATCTATCAGTCTAGACCAGGGGTCGACAACCCCCGGCACGCGTGCCAAGAGTGGCACGCGAGGCTTATTCCCCTGGCACGGCAGCGGAGTCCTCACCCAGCAGCTTCGATCGGACCAAACACGGCCGAAACGAAACTGCTATTATTATACTATGGGGTCTCTTCGGACCCCCAGTATAATAAGTGGAGACTTAGGAGAAGTGATTAAACATAAAAAACAATGAAACTCACCTTGCTCCCTGCGCTACCTGGCGGCTGTGCGATCTGCTGGCACTTCTGACAGCTGACAGGGGTCACGTCAGGGACCGCTATGGGACCTAATACCGTGTGCAGGGACCACTATAGGACCTAATACCGTGTGTGTGGACCGCTATGGGACCTAATACCGTGTATGGGTACCGCTATGGGACCTAATACTGTGTGCGGGGACCACTATGGGACCTAAATCATGTGCTGGGGCCACTATATGACATAATACCGTGTGTAGGGGCCACTATGTGACATAATACGGTGTGCAGAAGCTGTTATGGGATATAATACCTTGTGCAGAGGCTGTTATGGGATATAATACCTTGTGCATGGGTCACTATGGGACATTATTCTGTATAACGGTGTGTTTTCTGCATTAAGGATGTGTTTTTGCACAGAAAACACAGGCATTTTTTTTTGTGCAAAAATGCACCATGTGAACGCAGTTCTAAATTGAAGTAAAAGTTCCAGTGGCCTAAGACTATATCTGCATCCAGATACATAGTGTGTTTCCACCATAAGGATGCCGCCATACGGTGCTCCTGGACACTTACATTTACCACTAATTGGGGGCTGCACATGGACTTTCATTGCTTCTAATCGGAAAGTACAGGAGCATCTCAGGAAATCGCAGTAAACGCATGTGTCCTAAAGCATCTTGAGGCAGCACTTCTGTGTTATGGTTTGTGGTATATGACTTTAGTATAGGGGTCGTCAGACTTACAATTATTGACCGGCACTCCGAGTACCTCATCTTGGATTTTTTAATTAAAATCGGCACCCCGAACAAAAAAGGTTGCCTACCCCTGGTCTAGACGCTATAGTGATGCCTCCGGTCTGTGCCGGTCACTACATTGGCTGCCTGTTCAATACCAAATACAATATAAACTTATCACCCTCATTCACAAGGCTCTCCATAATGCTGCACCTCCCTACATTTCCTCCCTCATCTCTGTCTATCGCCCAACCCGTACTCTCCGTTCACTCAATGACCTAAGACTAACATCCTCTATTATCAGAACCTCCCACGCTCGTATACAAGACTTCTCCCGAGTTGCACCACTTCTCTGGAATGCTCTATCCTGGACTATTAGAGTAACCCCCAATTTCCACAGCTTCAAGCGTAAACTAAAGACATATCTTTTCAGACAAGCCTATCACAACTCCTAATGTAAACCCTTCCGTAGTTAGAATCCCTAAAACATACCCTCCTCTGTTCACGCTCCCGCATTACTTCACAGGATATGATGCCGTATCAGACTAACTTTATATGTCCAGGCACCATCTGCAAGTTAAAGGACACGACTGGTGCCAGCTCATCCAGCTTTATATATGTGCAATGACAGTAACCTCTATTACAGAATTGTCTGACCATTGTACAAACAATGCTACGTCTGTTGCCGCCCCTGCTACCTCCTGTGTCACCCCCTCTACCTCATAGATTGTAAGCTCTTGTGAGCAGAGGGCCCTCAGTCCCAGTGTGTGAATTGAATATTTCTTTGTAATGTATCTTTTTTGTCAGTACTTGAACCCTACAAATTGTACAGTGCTGCGGAATATGTTGGCGCTATATAAATAAAATTTATTATTATTGTTATTATCGTATCTTAGTAAAAATGGGGGTTTGTAGGTCAATCTCAGAACAAGTAAGACTGGGAATGGAGGGCTATTAGGTGGCAAGCAGCAGAAAGATGGGGCCACTGGAGATAGGACCTAGCTTACTCACCTGTCCGATGTCTTTGGGTACTCGCAGGGTCATTCCTTCGGTAAACCTGTGCACAAAGAGGGATTACCGACACTCAAACTGTAGCTGCAGACAAGTAGGGATGCTGGGTGACTGGCAGTGAGGAGAGACACAGGCCTGTTCAGGAAAACCCTATCTGCCTGACTCCTAGAACCCACAGGGGGATACAACTAATGTGACAGAACAAGCTGAGGACCCCCCTGTAATCTGAAAGAGAAAAGAAAAAAATAAAACTAAAATAATAAAAAGAAGAACACCTGCAAGTAGGACATGTGTGTCTCATATGGACACTAGGCTAAAACTGAGTAACCTCCTGTCTGTGGAGAGGGTATAGCCCGCTTGGGCGGAGCCAACATTTTCTTATTTCCTAGTGTCAGCCTCCTAGTGGTCGGGCCTATACCAATGGTATTGTGCCCCCCAAAAGGGGCAGGGGTTACAAAAACTCTGGTCCCAGTATCACAGGCAGCAGGCATTGGGCCACTCCCAAGGAATTTATTTTTTTAAGTAGTCCCCCCCGGTCTTCACCCTTTAACTCTGTACAAGGATGTGGACTTTGCCCCAGGGAAGCTACCAATTTTCTACCTCTCGGAGCGGTCCTGATATAGGTGGCTGTTAACCACCAAGTACACAGACTCTGGTTTAAACACTAGGGGGTCAGGTAAATGAGAGTTTGGTACAGGCCAAAGGTCAGTGCCAGATAAACAAGATTGTAAACAAGGCAAAAGCTAGGTAGCTCAGATTCACTAGTTGAGGACAGGCAGAGGTCATACACAGGTAGACAGCAGAAGAGGATCAGGATCAATAGTGTAATTCATAAATAAGCCAAGGTCAATAAACAAGAACAAAACAGCAGAGAAGAGACACAAAACCCTCTCATATTCTGTAGTACAAAGCACTGAGCAGAGGGCAGGGCAGACTAAAATAGACATAAATTGACTGTGATTGGCTGAAGAGAGCTCATAGGTGTACTTGTTAAATTCTGAAGCTTCTGAGAGGGAGAGTGCAGCAGCAAAACTGTGACGTGCACGACATTATGCAGGAGCAGGGAACAGACATCGGGTGGCAAAGGCAACTTGTTAGTGATGCCTGCTGGAAGGTGCATAGCGCTTGCGGATTTATGCCACAGGCGTTACACCCAGGTGGATTGTAGCTTAAATTCCAATCTTGGTAAACATGCTCTTTCTTGACTCCAAAGTAATGCAACAACATGCAACTGAAGTCATGGTCTAGCCAAGGGTTAATACAGTGATTTGACACAATCAAGATGGATGTGTGCACAAAATCCTACAAACAGGTTAAGAGGAGCCATAGTTTATCAACCAAACAAAATGTATATTTCCACTTTGTACACTTTTATAAACCTGCATGCAAAATTTCACAATGTCTAATGTGCATACTAAATGTGATCATTGTGCAATAGTTCTAAATACCTTCATGTGACTACTGAAAACCAATTCAGAGAAGATGTAACTTGAGTCACTGGGAGGTATGCACACTATTTCGAAATTTACATGAGATCAAAGACTAACACACTTGAGGATATTAGGCAATAACTAAGGGTTGGACTCCGAGAAGGTTTGAGTTGTATTCTTTATTAGGGGGCATTCACACTACCATTGGTGACCGTCAGTAGTGTCCGTTGCTATTGTCCGTTACAAGATATTAGCAACGGACACTAGCTGAACTGTCAGAAATCCGTTAAAATTTCCATTCAATTCAATGGGATTTTATCTTGTGTCCGTTTACACCCAATCCGTCATATGTCTGTTTTTTCTTTGCGGACAAAAAAAATTCTACATGCAGTATTTTAAATGGATCAGTTAAAAAAAACAGACACATTAACTTAAGTTAGTGTCCATTATGATAGGTGTCTTCTTTTTTTTTTTTTTTTTTTAACGGACACTATCATAACGGATATCAACGGTAGTGTGAACCCTGCCTTAGAAAAAAAAAAAAAATGTTTAAATGGGAGTCTGTGAAGATAATAAATGATAAAACCTATTTAGACCAATTTCCTGGTCTAAAAAGGCACAATTTTAGCACATGGTGGTTTTGAGCTAAAAATTGTAACTCTGACAGATTTGTTAAAAATAATATATCCACCTTTAGGGTGTTCACTGTATTTTTTCAGTTACATATTTTTAGTCGTGCAATGGAGGAGAGTGATCTAAATCTGTATTATTTTTGTTTCCGTAAATATCTTTTTAAAACTTTTTTTTTTTAACTTTAATTATTAATCCCCCTAGGAGGCTTAATCACTGATACACTGCAATTCGGAAGTATTGCTGTATATTGTATTGTCAGATTCCGGCATCTCTATTGCAATAGAAGACCTATAATATCAGGCCTAGGAGTCTTTGATTGGCTCAGTGTGATAAGGCTATCTCATTGGTGCCTGCTGAACATGCACATACCTCCCAACTTTCAAAGGACAGAAAGAGGGACAAAATATGCTCGCCGTGCCAAATTTAGCTCCACCCACTTCTATGTTGACTCCGCCCATTCTCAGCTATTTTTCCACATGCCCCCACACAGTATAATGCTCCTACAGTCACCCTAACATTATATGCCCCCACATTATAATGGTCCCCTCCAATTTCCCCACAGTACTAAGTCCCTCTCCTCGTGCCCCAGTTTAAACTGGCGGAAACTAGAGGGGAACATTAAACTGGGGCAGCTGGCGGTTGACATTAAACAGTGGGGGTAGTTGGAGGGGGACATTAAACTGGGGGCAACTAGAGGCAGACATGACCCCCTCCAGCTACCTCCCACGGTTTAATGTCCTCCCTCCATCTGCCCCCAGTTTAATGTCCCCCTTCATCTGCCACCAGCTTAATGCCCCCCTTCATCTGCCCCCAATTTAATGTCCTCCTTCATCTGCCACCAGCTTCATATCCTCCCTTCATCTGCCACCAATTTAATGCCCCCCTTCATCTGCCACCAGCTTAATGTCCCCTTCATCTGCCCTCGGTTTAATGTTCCCCTTTATTTGCCACCATCTTAATGTACCCCTTTATCTGCCACCAATTTAATGTTCCCTCTTCATGTCACCAGCTTAATGCCCCCCTTCATCTGCCCCCAGTTTAATTGTCCCCTCCATCTACCACCAATTTAATGTCCCCCTTTATCTGCCACCAGCTTAATGTCCCCCTTCATCTGCCTTCAGTTTAACTGCTCCCTACATCTGCCCCCATTTCCCCCCTCTTGCTCACACATGCTCTCTTCTCTCCTACTTATCTTCGATCACTCTGTTACCAGCTTTCTGTGTAACATCACAGTGTGTCCCGCAGTATCCAGAATAGCTCCGCCCACACAAGAGTCTGATCACACGTTCATGACGTCATCAAAGGTCCTTTAGCCATTACGATTTAGGATCTACCACTTAGCCTTTACCCTACCCTAATAAAGTTTGTTAACAGCAAAACACTTCAGGGGCATAGCGGGACAAAATGTAAGCTGTGCGGGACAGCAGTGTAAAATTGGGACTGTCCCGCCAGATGCTATGGGAGCTATGCATGCACTTGCTTTATTGCACTAACTCTACATGCTATGGCTATATTACTTTAACCTGGCCAAATGATCAATTCCCATAGTGCAGGTGACAAGTTCAGAATAATGAAATAAAGTTATATTGTTCTCCCAGGAAATAGAAAATTGTATGCAAAATGACACAAAGAGATTATCCTCTACATAAATAAAGGCAAAGGCATAAATACGATCCACTTCTTAACAGCATTGCTAAGATGCCAATAGAAATATCAGGGGCTCCACAATAAACTCATAGCGCTAAGCTTCACTACAGTTTGTAAAGATGTTGTCAGAAGTCTTGCACATAACTGGATATTAATGAGGCCAAAGGGCTCATGTAGAGCTCGGACCTATCAAACTGTAAACTCTACTTTTCAGTTATGACTTGAAATGGTTAATCACAACCCTTCTAGTCTGTCAAGCATGATAACGCTCAGAAATATAAAGATAATACTTTCTCAATGAGGGCAAAGTTTACCAAAGGTTAAAAAATGACAGCTAAAACCCAAGAGTGTAACATGTAACATCCAACTCTGCCTTTTTAGTTGTGAATTAAATTTTCAGCATTTGCCTATGTCAAAGCTGTCTATAAGCAAATCTTGCAAATCAGGCCTGCCAAACAATGAGCTTGCAGGTTGATTTGCATATCTATAAAAAGATACTATCTCATAGCTATACCATTGCAATTCCAAACAGTGGAGAAAAACAAACGGCTGAGAGTGCTTCTATAAAGAGGACCTGTCTCCAAGTATACAATGCTAAATGAAGTACACTACTGGTCAAAAGTTTTAAAACTCCATAATTTTTCTAGTTATGTTTGATATTAACACAGCTCTAGTACAGCAAATTGTACAGTGCTGCGGAATATGTTGGCACTATATAAATAAAATGTATTATTATTATTATTATTGTCAAATTGCTTAAAGGTTCAAAAGTAAGTTAAAAATATAAAAATACAAATTTTTAACCACTAATCCAACTGATCTTAACCAAAAGGCTTTTTTCAGGAAAGACATTAAAGGAGTTGTCCACGAGCCAGTAAAGTTGGATACTGATGACCTATAAACATGAAAACTGATCAGTATCAGATTGGTCGGGGTGTACAGAACTCTGCACACTGCACACAGCTTCCTATCCATGCACCCTAGTGGTGGTACCTAGAACTGCTGCTCATTCCTACAGATGTTTCAACTTTTGGAGATAACTTTCAAATACTCTGATTTTATATTACCAGTGCTGTAACATACTGAATTACAACAGTTTTGCTGACAGGCTTCAGGACAGAGAACATTGCTATCATAATAGCAAGAAAAAAAAGCAATTAACAAAAGAAGACAAACAGACAATAATAACCCTTAAAAGTGTAGGTCTGTCCTACAGAGAAATTGCCAAGAAAGCCAAGATGGCAGTTTCCTATATCATCAAAAGGCACTTGGAAACTGGAGGAAACTTTGACAGAAAGAAGTCTGGCAGACCAAAGGCCACTACAAAATCTTCAAGCACAGCTTAATACAGCAAAAAATAAATAAGATACCATTTTATCTGTGATGAGGAGACTTCTATTTGCAGTATAGCAGACTGACTATCAATAAGAAAGCCACTGCTAAGATTGCATAAAAGAACAAAAAATAGACTTTCCTTGGCCAAACAGCACCTTCAGTGGGCTACAGAAGAGTGGATGAAGGTCTTATGAACTGATTATTCAAAATTTGGCATCTTTGGTACATAAAGCTGGGTCTTTGTATGTCATTGAGTTGCGGAAAGAAAGATTCCTCAGTGTGTGACACCAACTGTCAAACATGGAGGAAGAAGCATGATGGTCTGGTGACTGGTACACTGGTGACTGTTACACTGGGTAAAAAGGGCTACCACAACATTTTGATGCCTCATGCAATACCCTCTGGTGTATGCCTATTTGGTCAGTAGTTTATATTACAGCTAGACAATGATGCAATAATATGATTTTAGGTTAATGTCAGAACTACCTAAGAAGACGAAGGTAGGCTTCAAAAAATGGAATGGCCTGCAAAGTCTCCATTGAGCTTGTGTGAGATGAACTCAACAGAAGAGTGAAAGCAAAGCAACAAGTACAGCACATTTGTGGAAACTTCTCCAACAGGAATTTGTGAACAATATCTGAATGCAATTGTAGAAGGGATATCTTGATTGAGTAAAGCTGTTGTATAAAATAAAGGTGATAACTGTGAAGAGACAAAAATCTAGATTTAATTTTTTGAATTTGAAGTTCATCCATTATTTTTATTTATCTTGTTTATTTTCTCTGTTTTCATTTCAGAGTAGAGTACATGTGAGAAATTAAACTGTAAATATCAATAAAAACTGGAAAAATTGAGGTGTTCTAAAACTTTTGCTTGATAGTGTACATCATTTGTGACCCCAATCAATTTGGTATTTTTTTAAAAATAAAATCCGGAAAACAGCTCAACTCATAGCTTTTACTCAACATAGAATAGTGTAAAACAGCATCTAGATTCTGGATGTACAATTCTTGTGGAGCTTCCACTGAAGGTTGGGGCCGAGCTAGTTCATGGAACTCCCTGTTGACAGTCTGCATCTCCCTGCCTAGGTCAGTCTTCCACTTTAAATGGTGTGTCTTATTGTCTCCCACACTCCCCAACTTTGACTAATTGCAGGGTGTAGATAGTAAAGGCTGCCCTGTCTGTACTGAGGCTGCAAACAGGGTCAGAGCTATGAGGCCCATATAATAGTTATCATACCCTGAATTGGCACACTTTCTCTTATACAGAAGGTGAGCAGGAACAGTTCCAATCTTCTGACTGCTGAATGACAAAGGACTGTACAGGCTGATGGCTTCCAGACTAACATGGGACTCAGTCTAACAACTTCTACTTCCACCCAATCTCCCTTCTCCTATCGACAAGTGGAAGAGAAGACTCCTCTGAAGTGGTCTGGTCCATTAAAGGCATTGATTATGGATTAAGAGCTAATTTAGATATATCCTACCAGAGCCATATTGAATGGGTCGATAGATTAAAAAAACAAACAAAAAAAAAACACGGTGCCAAATTGTTCAGGGGTAGAGCAAGAATCAAATGATATTATATGGCATTTCGCATTTTGTACTTGGTGACAGATCCTCTGAACATACATATGACTTCTATTAATAAATCTGAAAGTAGGGCAGTAGACAAAGTTTGGTAATTGTGTTTATTTACTAAGGCCATGTCCTCACATCTGTCAGGATTTAAAGATTTCTGTTTTGTTATAGGAACAGAAAACTAGGAATCCCAATGGGGTCAGATCCATTATGACAAACACAAACCGATCTTGATGGAACCTACTGACTATTGTATTGTGACCGATTGTATCTTTTAGGGCAAAGCAAAGCATCACAAACAGTGTCCAAAGTCCTGACCAGCCCCTGTGGCCAATCGGTGAATGATACTAGGGTAAAACTGTGACTTTACCTGCAACAACAATTGTTCCTCCGCCATGTACCTTGCACCAGCATGTGTAAAAGGATAACGCAAATGAGCAATATATATCTTTGATTGTTGCATGTCAGTCCAACAATAGTGCAGTGTAATACCACATTTACTGTACTGGGAACTGGAAGCAGGTTTATTTTGGAGTTTCTGCTCAACCCAGTATTTTTTTTTTTAACTGCTAATGGCATTCTTGGCACGTGTGGCCTGTTAAAGGGGTTGTCCACATTTCTTCATCTGCAAATACATCCACAGCAGTGCTAAATACTCACTGTTCCCTTGTAAAGCCTTTGCTTGGCTTTTTTTTACTTTTCCTCGTATCACTGTTATTTACACGCAGTGAATCTGTGAACAAACTACATTTCCCATGATTCAGTTTCCTGCTCTCACTATCTGTGTATTCCTCCCCTCTCCCCTGCAATGAAATCACAGGTAATATTACTTGTATAGCGCCTACAAATTCCGCAGTGCTTTACAGACATTATCAATCACTGGCTCATATTTTTTTTTAATCTGGATAACCAATAAAAGGTTACAATGACACACAACAGACCTATTACAGAAAAAGCACATGTGCAGTACAGACCAAAAGTTTGGACACACCTTCTCATTCCAAGAGTTTTCTGTATTTTCATGACTTTAAAAATTGTAGATTCACACTGAAGGCATCAAAACTATGAATTAACACATGTGGAATTATATACTTAACAAAAAAGTGTGAAACAACTGAAAATATGTCTTATATTCTAGGTTCTTCAAAGTAGCCACCTTTTGCTTTGATTACTGCTTTGCACACTCTTGGCATTCTCTTGATGAGCTTCAAGAGGTAGTCACCTGAAATAGTTTTCACTTAAGTGGGATTTCTTGCCTTATAAATGGGGTTGGGACCATCAGTTGTGTTGTTCAGAAGTCAGGTGGATACACAGCTGATAGTCCTACTGAATGGAGTGTTAGAATTTGTATTATGGCAAGAAAAAAGCAGCTAAGTAAAGAAAAACGAGTGGCCATTATTACTTTAAGAAATGAAGGTCAGTCAGTCTGAAAAATTGGGAAAACTTTGAAAGTGTCCCCAAGTGCAGTGGCCAAAACCATCAAACGCTACAAAGAAACTGGCTCACATGAGGACCGCCCCAGGAAAGGAAGACCAAGAGTCACCTCTGCTGCGGAGGATAAGTTCATCCGAGTCACCATCCTCAGAAATCGCAGGTTAACAGCAGCTCAGATTAGAGACCAGGTCAATGCCACACAGAGTTCTAGCAGCAGACACATCTCTACAACAACTGTTAAGAGGAGACTGTGTGCAGCAGGCCTTCATGGTAAAATAGCTGCTAGGAAACCACTGCTAAGGACAGACAACAAACAGAAGAGACTTGTTTGGGCTAAAGAACACAAGGAATGGACATTAGACCTGTGGAAATCTGTGCTTTGATCTGATGAGTCCAAATTGGAGATCTTTGGTTCCAACCACCGTGTCTTTGTGCGACGTAGAAAAGCTGAACGAATGGACTCTACATGCTTGGTTCCCACCGTGAAGCATGGAGGAGGAGGTGTGATGGTGTGGGGGTGCTTTGCTGGTGACACTGTTGGGGATTTATTCAAAATTGAAGGAATACTGAACCAGCATGGTTACAACAGCATCTTGCAGCGGCATGCTATTCCATCCGGTTTGTGTTTAGTTGGACCATCATTTATTTTTCAACTGGACAATGATCCCAAACACAGCTCCAGACTGTGTAAGGGCTATTTGACCAAGAAGGAGAGTGATGGGGTGCTACGCCAGATGACCTGGCCTCCACAGTCACCAGACCTGAACCCAATCGAGATGGTTTGGGGTGAGCTGGACCGCAGAGTGAAGGCAAAAGGGCCAACAAGTGCTAAGCATCTCTGGGAACTCCTTCAAGACTGTTGGAAGACCATTTCAGGTGACTACCTCTTGAAGCTCATCAAGAGAATGCCAAGAGTGTGCAAAGCAGTAATCAAAGCAAAAGGTGGCTACTTTGAAGAACCTAGAATATAAGACATATTTTCAGTTGATTCACACTTTTTTGTTAAGTATATAATTCCACATGTGTTAATTCATAGTTTTGATGCCTTCAGTATGAATCTACAATTTTTATAGTCATGAAAATACAGAAAACTCTTGGAATGAGAAGGTGTGTCCAAACTTTTGGTCTGTACTGTATAAGAACTTATGTAAACTCCATTCAAGGTGGGAGAAGGAGCTGCAGAAATGTCTACAACTAATCTGCCACGTGTGAATTTACCCTAATGCATCTTTCTTCATTCTTACACCTCTAGGTCTATAGCTATAGCAAAGTACAAAGTTACATGATCTGTCATCATCCTCAGTCAACAGCTACAGAACTAATGACAACCATCAGTGCTTAGCTTATCTTTATTATGCTGAATAATAGCTGGTGAATATTACCAATGATCACATCTAAGGAAAATTTAATTAAATCTTCAATAAAAAAAAAAAAAAAAAAAAAAGAAGATCCACACTGGAGACTGTATCATTAGATGTTTGCGGGTGTGTGTGTGTGTGTGTGTGTGTGTGTGTGTGTGTGTGTGTGTGTGCGCGCGCGCGCAAAATAAGTTCATAAGGAATAACATTATTTATGGTCATTATATGACTTGTCTTCTAGACTCATGCTAGGTTCACACTAGCGTTCAGGTCTCCGTCGTCCAAGTACGAATGGGGACCCAAAACACAGAGACCCTGTCCGTTTAAAAAAAGTGGTTACCCGTGGACCCCATAGACTTGCAGGACATTTCTGTCCACCGATTTTAAGCGGAATCTGCAGTGGAGTCTTCAACGCAGATGTGAATACAGCCTTAGCAGTTTCCCCTCAGCAGGCTCTCCATCTAATTGTCAGTTTTCCCAGAACTCAGCTTCAGAATTGGTGGAAAGTTGCAGCGATTAGGTCTCCCAGACACAGCACACACAGAAGAAGACTGTGGTCCCCTATATTGCTTTCACATACACAGAAGCAGCAGTAGCATGGGGGACATTATATTATATAATAATAATAATAATAATAATAATAATAATAATAATAGTCCTTTAATAGTCCCACAATGGGGAAATTCAGTGTGTTACAGCAGCAAAGATAAGCAGATACAAATACAAATACAAATACAACATGTACAGGAATGTTCCAAGGTGAGAGGCATTACATTAATAGACAGACAGATAGGACGTAGCAGAGGAGGGGGGGGGGGGGATTTAACAGGCAGAGAGATATTTCAGTTCTCTGTGTGTAATGATCTCCGCTTAGGTCGGTGTTGGTTGTACAGCCTAACCGCGGTGGGGAGGAAAGACTTCCGATAGCGCTCCTTCTCACACCTAGGGTGGAGCAGTCGGTCACTGACAGTACTGCTCAGCGCGATCACAGTCTCATGCATGGGATGGGACTTCTTCTTCTGCATGGAGCTCACCACAGACAGTATCCTTCTGTCACCCACCACCTGCACTGGGTCCAGTGGGCTCCCCAGGACAGAGCTGGCCCTTCTAATCAGCTTGTCAAGTTTATTTAGCAGTAATGAGGAGTGTTGTTGTTGAGATAGAACACTTACTAAAAGAGAAGCAGAGTCTGTGTCTCTCTGCAGCTGAACCCTACTCCTCCCTTCTCCATAGACTTCTTTTTCACAGCAACTGTAACCTGATCCCTTATCTTATAATCCATCTTCATGAAGAAGAATTTTACAGGTGAATTGACAGCAAGTGATCATTAAAGAAAAGAGGTATCTGATAAGTGAAGAATGTTTCCTATCTTCATTTGTACTTTGCCATGGCCACTTATCAATGTAATTATTAAAAGGGTTTTCTGGAAGTGATGAGTTATCCTGCAATGGGTCATCAATTGAAGATACATTGGTCAGACACCTGGGACCCCAACGGATCAGTTTTTTGAGACATCATGTTCATTGGCTGCTCTATCCCATTCAAGAGAATGGGCTGAGCTGCGACACCAAGCACAGTGGCTGTACAAATGTATGGTCATGCTTGGTAAGTACTGAAATGGCTGTAGGGCTCACCCGAACACTGCATCTACTTCAAACAGCTGATCAGCTGGGGACCTGAGTATCAGACACCTATCGATCTTTAATTGATGATCCTTAAGATAGGTCAATAATTATTTAGCCTGGAAGACATCTTTAAGTAACCCCCTTCAACTTTGAAGTTGATCTACAATTGACCAATTTGTAAAAAGTTTTCTATCATTTTTCCATGCAGAGAAGTGGCAGGAAAGTACATCGGTACTATACCAAAATTAGGCCATGTTCATATTTGCATCATGGTTTTCAATCATAGAAATCCATGGTGCTGTGCCAAATCCATCAACTCCACCACAGAAACTGCAAGAAATTGGTGGAGAGAAAGTCCTGCACAGAAGACTTTTCTCTCTGCCAGTTTCAGAATAAAAACGGTGGACACCCAATGAACACCATTATAGTCTATTGGGGCCGGTGTCTACAGGTAACGGCTGTTTTGGTGGTTGGCGGACCTGAATGACACGGAGCCCAGTGCAGATTGAACCTAGCCTCACCTGTTGAGGTCCTGTACTTTTGACAGAAAAAGTAGTTCAACGTTCTACACGATTTTTACTATCATAAGTCATGGAAACTGCCAACAAAAGGCCAAGGGGACAATGTGAACAAAGCCTTAGTAAAGAACCACTGTTTGAAAAAAGTAATTAAATAACAAAATACACTTATTTGCTCAAAAGCAATAAATTGTTGCCTGCTTGTTAGGGTTAATACCATGAAAATACTATTGTTCACCCTAATGTGGGCCTACCCTACCAGGGCCGCTATAACCATAGGGCCAACCGTGCACTTGCAGCATGCTCTATGGTAGTGGGGGCCCCTTGGGACGGTCTTACATTTGCTGTCCCTGAAGACTCTGTACCAGAACAGCAAGGGAATGAGGAGAGGTGAGTATGTGTTTTTTTTTTTTTTTTTGTTTGGTAGAAGAGGGGCATTAAAGGGAATCTGTCAGGGCAATTTGGAATCTATCAGGGCTCTGCCTCTTTGCTTCTTTCCCCTGTCAGATCGAACACGCTGACGGGAGGAAGAAGCAAAGAAGAGGAGGCGGCGTTAACAAGAAGGAAGAAGGGGGCGGCGATGCAGGGAGAGGGTGATGACGCAGGGGGTGCTCGGACCACAGGGGGAACGCCCCCTGTTCTCTGTGGAAGCTAATTTACATATCAAGAAAAAGGCTTTTTCTGAAAAACGCCGGCAAGAGTCAGGGAATAAAAGGTATGCCTACAATAGTCTTTATAAGGGCTACATGAATATAGCCTTCGCTAAAAATTGAAAATCTCAATGATCGACTCCCTTTAAACTGTGGGGGCAACTGCAACGGGATATTAAACTGAGGGGGCAGCTGGAGTGGGCCATTATGCTATCAGGGCTGCTGGAGTGGACATTATGCTGTGGGGATAGCTGGAGGGGCATATTATACTGTGGTGGAATTGGAGGGAGACATTATGCTGGATGGCAGCTGGAGGGGGACAATATGTTGTGTGGGTAGATGGACAGGGACATTAAACTGTGAGGATAGCTGGATGGGGACATTAAACTGTGGGGGACATTTGGAGGGGGACATTATATTGTATGAGGCCACTAGGGAGGTATTATACTGTGTGAGGGCCACTAGGGGGACATTATAATTTGTGCAAGTCGGGTATTTTTAAGTGGTGGTGATAGGTGGCCCACTTATGAAACCTTTGCACTGGCCCCACCAATGTGTTAAAACGGCCCTGTACACTACAACTTGTATTTGGTCTCTGTTCACATCTGTATTATCGCGTCTGTTTGTACCAGAAGCCACAATCCTGTGACAGATCCATGACAAGATAGACCCCCAGCCCACTTCATGGAGTCTATCATATAAACAGCACTGCACACTGCTCTATTTGTAACATCAAATATAGCAGAAGCTCATGTGACCATGGTCTCATAATATATACCCTCCAATATTAAACACACAAGTAAATTTAGAGGTACCAGAGGTGTCCTTTCTTCAAGACTTTTACCACACAAGAGTAATAGTGGCTGACATCTAATATTCCCAGCCTTCTGAATGTAAAGTGAGGGTCGATGCTAGAATGAATGGGTAAAATCAGGTGCTGCCGATCCATTAGGTGGCGCTGCCTCCTGTGACTGTTGAGGTGTACGAGGCACCACCTGTTGTGTGAGCCTTGATTTCATGTTGTCACCCAGCTTTTCCACAAGCAGACAGAGATATTCCCATTGTATATGATTAGTGCAAACATATCATGTACCAGTTTACAGACAGGACTCTGCCATTGGAGGCTCACAACACTATAGCAATAATGGCGCAGACTGATCAGTCATGTGGACACGACAGGTTAGGCCCTGCTATACATCTGTCAGGACAGCAAAAGAAGAACACCCACTGATTGACAAGACCCTCGGTTCAATCACTGTCACCATGACGACCGCCTCAGCTGATATACTGTCCTCAGCTCCGCCAATCACCACAGGACGAGGACGGGGGCGGGGCATGTGTCAAACTGCACAAGGACCACTAACTGCTGCAGGTGTCTCACCTCCTTCATTACCTACCTGGATGTCATTGTAATGCTGCTGCAGCTCTTCCCACTCCCGCACACAGTCTGGTAGGGCCGAGGACGTCATGTTGTCCTTACTGAGAGTTCTCACTTGTGTGCTGTCCCAGCGCCACTTCCTGATTATTGTTTCGAGCCAATAACAAGGTCGTTCACGCCTCCTAGTTGATGGCCAATCATGTTCTTTGGTGCCAGAAAAGGGGTGGGCTTGTATATCACGTGATCTACTGGGGGTTCAATGTTCGGCTGGCTGCTAGTGAGCTGAATGCTCAGAACAGTGACCTACCCCGATGTCCTGTAGCCTCAGTCTGATAGAACTAGGCGAAGGGGAAAGGACGGTAGCTGGAACTGCCTTTACTCTCCTCATATGGGGAGCTGTATGAAACTGTCTAGAAGAAAAACTGTCTTTGTTGCCTATAGCAACTAATCGCAGCACTGCTTTCACTTATAGTCTATACTATTAAAGATGTGCTGGGATTGGTTGCTATATACAACAAAAACAGTCTTGCTTTGAGACAGTGTCATAAATCTCCCCCAAACTCTTTGGCATCTGTAACATGTAATTTACCTCTCCTTTGTTCCGCCCTCTCAGCAAAAACGCTCCAGTCCCAACATCCACCTCTGGTCCTATCAGCCAATCTCTGGCCTCAGCCGTCACATGAAGTAGCTAGTTTTATCATTTCTGCAGCAATAATGAGGCTGGGCAAAGGAGAGGTGAATTCAACTATATATTTTTTTTAAATTTTACTAGAGTTGGGATAGAGGGCCCTGCCCGCAAGGGCTTACAATCTATGAGGGAAGAGGGACAGAGACAGAAGGTGAGGGTAGAGGCTGTTGAGGTGGTGGTGTGGTGACAGTAGTGTTATTGGAGGTTGTAGGCCTTCCTGAATAGGTGAGTCTTCAGGACCTTCTTGAAGCTTGTGATTGTGGGGGACAGTCTTATGTGTCGTGGGAGTGAGTTCCAGAGTATGGGGGATACACGGGAGAAGTCTTGGAGAAGGTTGTGTGAAGAGCGGATAACAGTGGAGCAAGAGGTCTTTGGAGGATCGGAAGTTACGTGTGGGCAGGTAGCCGGAGATTACGTCAGATATATATGGAGGGGACAGGTTGTGGATGGCTTTGTATTTCAGTGTTAGTATATATATTTTTTTTTTTTTTATACAAATATTTTTTTATTTACTAATAAAGAGGACAAATAGAAGGAATACATTTCAGTATACAGATAGTACATGCAAAATGTTAACTCGTAACTCCAATGCAGGAATATCGTGCAAAGTGAGTAGAGAATGTCGATCACGATGAAAGGTCACTTCTTGCAGTAAATCATGCACGCAATGGTAGGCCGGCTAGGGAGTGTAAAGCAGAATAAAAACAACAAATACGTGCGATAAAGATGAAGTGAACCAAGGCGCAAAAGGCTAGGGAGCGAGTATGAAAAGACATAGAGATCTATATATATTTATCCTAATGGCAACAGATATACTGGTGACACGTGGATAACACCAGAGATACAATGACACGAAGACAACACAGAACAGGACACACGCAGTACAGAACAAGAGGGAGGGGGAAGGAAAAAGACAAGGAGACTGAGAGGCAAGGGAGTAGGAGGAAGATGGAGGAAAGGAAAGCAGAAGAATAATGAAGAACAATGAAGAAGGGAAGGAAGGAAGAGTTCCGGAAGGCCGCACAATCGCCCTGACGAGAACTCCACATTGTACTCACATGCGTGAGCCGTTCACCTCCGATATCTTCAAGCCTGTGGCAGACTAAGCCACTTGGACCAGACCTTCGTGAATCTGGAATGGGATCTCCTAGTCCAGCTCAATAGTTCTTCAAAACGAGATATCTGTCGAACTTTAGTCTCCCACGCCTGTACTACCGGAGGAGAGCTCTGTAGCCAGTTGAGAGAAATTAACAGTTTTGCCGCCTCTATCAAGTGGGTAATGAGGCGATCCTTCCTGGGATTATAATGTTGTGAGGACTGTGCTAGGAAGATCATAGACGGTGTGAGAGTGAAGTCCGGTGAAGCAATCAGCCTTATGCAACTCTCTACATGAAACCAGAAGGGGGCAATCAGAGGTGCAAGTAAGTACCTGGGCCATTATGGCAGCGCCAGCACACATTGGAGAGCGAGAGCTTTTTGTGATATAACCAGTCAGGGGTTCTGTACCATCTGGATATCAATTTGTAATGGTTTTCTTGTATGCGTATGCAGGTGGAGAAGCCATGTGCGTGGCGAAGAGTAGTTTTGACTTCTTCAGGGGACAATGTGATGCTCAGTTCTTGTTCCCATGAGGTTAGAAACGCCAGCTTAACAACCTCCGTTTCATATACAAACTGGTGAAGTAGACGTGAGGTTTTGCATAGAAGTCTAGGGTCGGTGGTAGTTAAATGTTGCTCAAACGCAGTTAGGTTAGTGCATATGATGGTGTTCTTCCAGAAGGTAGATAAGCAGTGCTTCAGATGCTGGACATGCAGGAAAGAAGGTTTGAAATTCGGTAGGAGCTGTAGAATGTCTTCCAGAGCCATGGGGACTCCATTGGGACAGATGTCCCTCAGTTGCAGTCTATCTAAGGGGGCCCACAGCAAGCGACTAGGAGGCCGTTTCAATTCAATGAGATGTGATATAAGACTAGCGGGTAAGAGTGGGGATGGAAAAGGAGCCAGGTCTTCAGAGAGATCTTTCCAGACTTCCGCGCAGCCACTCAGAACTGGATCTCGGAGGAAGGGTTTGCACGATGGCAAGTGTGGCGCCCACAGTGCGATACGGAAGGAAGGGGCCATAAGGCCTCCTGGTCCAGTGTCCTGGAAAGTAGATGAAGCACCTCGGGTCAATTTCGCCCACCAACCCAGCTGCACCGCCTTGTAGTATTTGTGAATGTCGGGCAAGCCTATTCCACCAGCAGCCTTCTTCTTCACCAACTGCGACTAGGCCAGTCGCGCCGTCTTCTTTTTCCAAATAAATGATGCAAAAATATTGCGGACACTTTTGAAGAAGGCAGAGGGGAGTCAAATCGGAAGCATAGTGAGGCGATAGAGCACCTTGGGGAGCATATAAGTCTGCACAAGGTTCTTCCTCCCAAATCAAGACAATGGTAGCTTGTCGTACGAAGCGAGGAGATTCTTCAGTTCTGCCAGTAAAGTCATGAAGTTCAGTTGACACAGGTTGTCCACATTGCAGGAGAGATCCACTCCGAGATACTTGATATGCGATTTAGCCCATGCAAAAGGTGTGGATTGTAGCAGGGAAGATCTCTCGCCCTCTGTTAGGTTGACGGGGAGTATTTCAGACTTATCAAAATTAACTTTGTAATTGGACAATTCACCGTATCTCTCCATCAGGTCAATGAGGGCTGGTATGCCATCCAGAGGATTAGTCATGACAAAGAGTATGTCATCTGCAAACGCTGTAGCATGAATAGTATGTCCATTGACGGTCAGCCCCTGTATATCAGTATCCCCTGTATACTGCTTGCAAGAAAGCTTCTAAGGTTAGGATAAAGAGAGTCGGTGAGAGGGGGCAGCCCTGGCGTGTACCATTGTGTATATCAAAAGAGGAAGAGAAAGTGCCATTGACTTTGATACGGGCATGGGGTTGTGCGTAGAGTGTGAAGATGGCAGTTATAAAGGCCGGAGGCAAGCCAAATCTTTCCAGAACCGCTCTCAGGAAGATCCAATCCACTCTATGGAATGCCTTTTCTGCGTCTATACCCAGTAGAATCAGTTTTTGTTTGGTTCTAGCAGCAAAAGAGATAAGAGGAAGCAGTCTCGCAGTGTTATCAAGGCCTTCCCGCCCTGGAACAAATCTGGACTGTTCATTATGGAAGGCAGGAGCTGTCCCAGCCAAAGAGCCATAATCTTCGCCCAGACTTTGACATCCAAATTCAACAGGGAGATCAATCTATTGGTTGGTCATTAAGCGACTGCCTTTGTCACCATGGGCATAGAGGAGGTGTTGATAGAGGAGATCATGCTTAGCAGCTCTAGCATCAAGGAGGGAGGTTAGTTGTTCTCATAGAGATGTCAGTTCACTCTGAGCTCGTTTTGCCAGAGATCTTTTGTGGAGATGTTCCAAGGCAGAGATGCGGGCAAGCAGGTCGTCAATAGTCCTCTGTCTCTCCTTCTTGGCCTTGGAAGCCATGGAAATCAATATTCCTCTGATGTAAGATTTATGAGACTCCCAGACGATCGTTGGGCTCATGCCTGGGGTGTTGTTGATGTCAAAAAAATCGTAGAGATGATGCTGTAATGATTGCACATTTGGTTCGTAATCTAGCAGGGATTCGTTTAATCTCCAGTTCCAATCCTTAGGCGGTAAATGTTGGAGGCGAATGGTGGTAGACATTGGTGCATGATCAGATACGGAGATGACTCCAATTTCAGAGAACAGGAGAGAGTCCAGCATGTCTGCGGAACAGAATATGTAATCTAGACGATGATGAGATCTTCCGGTAGGATAATAGAAAGTGTAATCTTTGGAGGTTGGGTGAAGTGTGCGCCAAGTGTCCAGCAAAGACAGCTCTTTCAGTTCAGCCATCAGTTTACCTAGAAGCCTTTGAGAGTGGAGGGTAGCAGACGAAATGGAGTCCACAAGAGGGTTGAGTGCCACGTTAAAATCTCCGCCTTCCGCGAACGAATTCAAGAGTCTTAACATTTTGATGAGCCAGCCTATTTGGCCTCTATTTGGAGCGTAGATATTAGCGAAGGTGTATCGAACGGTAGCAATGGAGCCTTTCAGGAAGAGAGCCCTACCCTCCAGGTCCCTATATTGTTGTTGGTTTATGATAGGTACTGAGTTGTGGAAGAGGATGGAGACTCCTCTAGATGCAGAAGTTGGATTTGTACTGTGGAACCACTGAGAGAACTGTCTAGTCTGCAGCGCCGGGATTTTAGATTCTTTCAAAATGTGTTTCTTGTAAGAACGCTAACCCAGTACGCATCTTTCGTAGAAGATGAAGAATATGATTACGCTTGTTGGGGGAATTGAACCCTTTCAATTCGGCCATAGTCGGACGAGGGAACGAGAGGAACTGTGAAGGTAAAGTATTGTTAAGAGGTAGAAGAAAAGGTAGCAGGGGGGAAGCTGGGAGGGGAGATAGCTAGGAGAACAGTCAGTATGGGGAGGGGTGAGGATCAGACGAACAAGAGATGAGTTACAAAAGACAAGACTAACAAACTGACAGAGATGACAAGTCAGACCAGGAAGAATAACAAATATGCAAGAAACTAAACCAAGTAAGTGAGATGCGCAAGAAAGCTCAAACCTTAGTGGAGCAGACCCTTAAACCACCAAGGAGCGCACCAGCAAGAACAATAATATGGGAACGGAGTAAGTCCTGATCAGAGTCAGGCCCTGCAATACACTTCAAGATAGCATAATATATATAAACTAACACTAAGCGTAGGACAAACCCAACAGGCCAATAAGAGAGAGGTAGGAGCTGAAGATGGTCACTCAGGTACACTGGTCACCTTGGAGTCAAACCGGGGGAGGGAGGAGGAGGTGGAGGGAAAGAGAAGGGGGGGGGGGGAGACCATGTAAACCTAAAGCAGCTATGGTTGGTGGCGGTGGCGGATCTCACCAGCTCAACCACGGCAAGTAGCAGTGCAGCCCCCGGGCAACGAACGGAAGCCCCCCCTTTGGTAGACGGACACCAGGCCTAGTATTGAATCTATCGCTACAGTGGAGGGGAGAGTGGACCTGGCCTACAGGGGAAGGCAGGTGGGGGTCAGAGGAGACTAGGGGCCGGTGAGGGCGAGTGGGGGAGGGATGGAGGGAGGGAGAAGAGAGAGGGGAGAGGTCAGAGGCAGCGACCTAGCAAACCGGAGTACCTTAATCATATCATACTAAAAGACATATGAGAAAGACGGGCTTCAGCTACAAAACTTCCATCTCCCAAACGAAGAAACTAGTAAACCTGAACAGTCCACCTAGTGCAAGAGGCTACGGACGAGACTTCGGAGTACGCTCCAACCGCTGCATCATCGATCGTCGACTTCTAGGAGACTTGAGGCGGGGTGAGGGTCCAGGGGAGTCAAATCTCAGGCGAGGCCGAGTGAGGTTGGGGATGAGATGGGACTGGATCAGGTCAAGCACGCAGGAAGTGAGGTGGGATTTAGAAATTAGGGTAGAGAGCTGTTTATCTGTGGAGAAACAGGTTAAAGATGAAGAGCACTGAACAGTTGGGTAGAGTGGTTGATGGGGTTGTAGGATGAGACTGCCTCTGATGGTGTCAATTTTGTTTTATTATCTATCTTTAAGATACTTTTTATGTATGGTCCAACAAAGAGTGTGGTTTTCTTGGATTTTTTTCAGGACTTTAAAATTGATAACCTCTCCTTAGGAGCACCCCTTCATCTGTCCTAAGACCTGATTTTAGCGCACTTCTGTTCAAGTCAGTGGTTCTCAATCTGTGATACGTGTACTCCAGGGGGTACGTCAAGCAATCTCAAGGGGTACATGCCATGTTTGAGAACCACTGCTCTGGAAGAGGCAGATTTAGTGAGTGCTGCTGGGGAACTAGTGCTGCTCAAATCATCCACCATCTTGAAATCCTAAGTCACAGTTGGTGCCAAACAGAGGCCAACATCAGGTCAGGTCGTGAGAAGCTAAAAGACCCACTGAACTTTTAGTGTGTGCCTGCCAAAGGTGCCCACACAAGCAAAAGGTTTTGCTTGCCACCCTATGCATGCCAGTTTGTCTGCCCCACTTGAGATTGGTAGCAGGTTCTGTCACATGAGCAGTGTCCATTAAGGTACTTGGTTGGAACTTTTTTCATGAGGGGGTACTTGACTTGAAAAGCTTTAGAAACACTGTATTCAAGTGAATCAAAGTGTATTCAAGCAAAGCCACTGCACAAATGTATAGTAATGTGTTTGGTAAGTACTGAAGAGGCTACACCACTCACCCACACACTACAGCCTATCTAAACAGCTGATTGTACACCTGCCAGTCTTTGAGGCTATGGCCCCACATTGCAGAAACGAAACATTTCTTGTTGCAGATTTTGCTGTAGTTTTTTGAGCCAAAGTCAGGAGTGGCTTGAAAAGGAATGGAAAATATAAAGGAAGCACTTAGATGTTTCCCTTCTGTTAAATCCACTCCTGACTTTGGCTCAAAAACCGCAGCATCTCCGCAACGTGGGTCCTTACCCTTGCTTTGTTAAATTGCACCCCATTCTGAATGGAGCTGTGGTCAAGTAGCACAAAAGTGGAAAAACCCCTTGAATTGATGACCTATCCTAAGGATAGGTCATCAACTAATAGGTCCCGCAAAATCTCTTGAATATAAGGTTTAATGTCAGCGTAAATTATGTGTCAGCCATAATAAAAACTTTACAGGCACTGTGAATTTACTTCTACAAATTATCAAATCTGTAGTGTGTAGGCTCGCCGCACATGTGCTTGACTCTAGACATCCGCCGGTTTCAGTATTAGTAATAGTGCAGTGCCATTTTCTTAGGTTAGATTGCCGGCCCCCTAAACGAGATCTGGAGCCGGCAGTCTGTTGCCATAACAGCCAGGAGCCTATTGAAGACTCTCAGGTTTGTCTGGCATACATTTGTATTATAGACTGCTCTATTGCAATGCATTGTATTAAAGATCAGATTCCCCTGTGGTTCAAGACCGCTAGGGGGTCTAATAGTTACAGTAAAAAAAAAAAAAATAAAAAAAATAAAAAGAATTAAAAATCGAATCACCCCCCCCCCCCTCTTTCCCTAGAACACATATAAAAGTAAAAAAATAAAGTGAAACACACACACATTAGTAATCCTTGTGTCCGAAAACGCCTGGTCTACAAACTTATAAAAATATTTTTCCCATACGGTGAACATTATAGTGGGAAAATAAAATCGAAAGAGCTGAAATGGTGTTTATTTGTTATTTCTTCTCTGATTAAAATTTAGATAAAAATCAAAGCAATATATATTCTGGGGTCAAAACATAAAATTTTATATAAATTTGGTATCACTGGAATCGTACCATTCCATAGAATACAGGTGACATGTCATTTTGACTGCACAGTAACCGTAAAAACAAAGCCTGGAAGAAAGTCATACATTGTGACATTGAAAGATGTCAATGCACGTGCATCTCTCTTTCTGTTCACTTCTATGAGAGTTTTAAAAACAGCTGAGCACATTTACTTTTCTATTTTGGCTACTTTCACACATAGATTTCTTCTTGGAAAAAAGTCAAAAAATTTTATGGCATTTTTTTCTTACAGTATAACCTAATCCCACAGAGGGTTCTATACCTTATATTAACACCTCACAGAAAATGAATGGTTTATATTTCAAAGATAAAACTTAACTTTTATTAAATAAAAATAACAAACCTTAATAAAAGTTAAATTTTATCTTTTAAATATAAACCATTCATTTTCTGTGAGGTCTTACTGAATAACCTGTAACATCTGGCCACACCATTATTAACCACTTCAGTACCGGGCCAATTTCTGGTCCAGGACCAGCCACATTTTAGGGATTTTTTTGTATGTGCGGTTTTGAGGGCTGTAACCAGTGGCATAACTAGGAATGGCTGGGCCCCAAGGCGAACGTTTGACATGGTCCCCCTGAACCCCGGCCCCCAACAACCCCTCAGAAAAACCGCATTCCTGCGCACACTACTATGCACCATAGTGGCCCCTACACACAGTATTATGCCCCATAGTGGCCCTGCACACAGTATTATGCCCCATAGTGGCCCCTGCACACAGTATTATGCCTCATAGTGGCCCCTGAACACAGTATTATACCCCATAGTGGCCCCTGAACACAGTATTATGCCCCATTGTGAACCACCCATGAACAATTATTATACTCTGGGGTCTTTTCAGACCCCAGAGTATAATGATCGGAGACCCAGGGGAGGATACAAACAAAAAAAACCAATGTTACTTAACTCTCCCTGGCTCTTGCACTCCCCGCTACTTCAGCCATCTTCAATGTTGGACCAGACCTCGCGTGAGACGGGCCGGCGTCGTGACACATAATGACACAGGCCCGGCCCACGTGACATCACCAAACAGCCCTGCGGAGCGTAGGAGAGGTAAGTTGCAGTGTTTTTTATGTTCCATCACCTCCCCTGGCCCTCCGATCATTATACTCGAGTATAATGATAGCAGTGTTTGTGGGGTTCGCGGCCCACAGTCTCACTTACTGATCCCCACTCCTGCTCACAGAAGGGGAAGCACAGGCAGCCATGAGCAGGAGCGGGACTAGGTAAGTAAATAGGGCCCGTTACCTGCTGGTGTTACTCCAGCAGGTAACGGCCTATTAAAAAAAAAAAAAAAAATATCAGGGGCCCGGAAGGGCCCCGAGTGTCCCAGGCCCTGTGGCAGCCGCTACCGCCGCTACCCCGGTAGTTACGCCCCTGGCTGTAACATTTTTAGAATTTGCGTTATTCAACTGCGTCTTTTTTTCGGGGACACATAGGGATTTATTTTTAAGTTTTATTTTTACATGTGTTTTAATTTTTTTTTCTATCCAGGAAAATATAAACAAAAGAGGAGGGAAGATGTGTCTGTTTTTCACTTTTAATTTTTTTTTTTTAATTTAATAACACAAAGTGCTACTAAAAAACTTTATAAAATAGTTTTTACTCTCCATTACGGTAATTTTTATTTTCTATGGTGTCGTCAGGGCGGGGCTATAACCTTTAATAACGACGTTTTATTGGCGTATTATTTTATTTATTTTTAAAATTATTTTATTTACATTTTTTTTTTTTTTACTTTTCTACTAATTTTTTTTTAAATTTTTTTTTTTTTTACATTTTGTCCCCATAAGGTCATAATAGATCTGATCACAGTTTTTTTTGTTGAGGAGGCGGATTTCCCCTGTAACTGGGGCTGGTACATTTAGCTATACATTTTACTATAGAGCTGATCTGGGTCCTGTAGGACCCAGCAGCTCTTGAAGAGGGCGGCAGCAAGATGGCGGCACCCATAGCGCTGTATACACAGCGATCAGGAAGACAGGGAAGGTAATAAACCTTCCCTGTCTTCTTTCTGGGAGCTCAGGTTGAAGTTACAGCCGGCTCCCAGTTTCTGCAGCTGCTGAGTTCTGCTTGAACGTACCGGTACGTCCTTGCAGAACAAGGCAACCACCTCTTGGATGTATATAGTCTATGGGCGGTACGGAAGTGATTAAAGGTGTTTTTTTGCTGTAAAAAAAAAAATCCTTGTGGGAAACCAGCCTCTCATAAAAGTGAACAAAGAAAGACATGCAGGTTACCTGTCCATTTACAGTGGTCATGGAAAAGGGGTCCTTGGAGAGAGACTCTCCTCTGTAGGCATTTATGACATTTTGTGGATATAGGAATTCCCCTCTAGAAAAAAAACCAAGCAACTTCATTAAAACTTTGGATCAGATATTTCCGTAAGTTGTTGTCCTAAAATAGTTTTTTCCCATTCGGAAAGCTGCTGTACAAATCCTCTGTTTGGCCTCATATTTGTTTTGCACTTAAGAACATGATTCCAAGCTTCCTGAAAAAAACAAAAAACATCATGTTAGATGAGACAGAGGATCACATTTTTCTGCTCGCTGTTTCTCTATACACAGTATTTTTTCACTCAGATCACCATTTCCCCTTATGTCCAACAGCAGCACAATATGGAGTATTTCTGCCCCTGTGTGCTGATAGGACAGGCGGAACTTTTAATTAACATAATTAATTCCCCTATAAGAGGTAAAGAAGACCTTCCCCTCTCGTGTTTTTTTCTGTCCTGTGTGGTAGTACAGGTGGAGGAAGGTTTCTTTACCTCCCTAGCAGAGCGTAGCTAGGGGTTTAGCACAGGGGGGGCGAACATGTCCAAGTGGGCCCCCAACTTGGACTTGTTCGTATACTGATACTATCAGTATACGGTGAGCGTATAGTGGTATATAGCAGCTCTATACAGGGCTCTGCAGACGATTTAGGTGAATACAGGGCAGTAACATTTAGTGACTTACCGGTGACGTCTCTGACCAATCCTTCACATTCTACACAGGGCTGTGCAGGCGATTTAGGTGAATACAGGTTTGATGATTCCACTTAAATATGGCTATAACTCAAAGCTGTATTTTGATCTCTGGGTATCATATCTCCCTCTTATTTCCATGTACTCATAATGTGTGCAGCCCTAATCCTAGTTGTATGTTATCAGTAGAGGTAACACTGTAACAATAGGGCTTTGTATCCATCCCAGAGTGGCTCAATTGAATTCATACACAGCCCTGAGTGATCAAATAAACATGCATTGTTCAGCCTGGGCTGTTGATCAGATATGGCTGATAACATTGTATCATTTCACTTGGTCTCAGCTCCATACAAAGAATCTGGACTTGAGTGCATTAATCAATCAGACTTGCCGTCGCCGGTGACCTCATTCTGGGAGGTGGCATAAAGGGTATAAAAGATGAGGTAAGAGGTCAGTGAGAGAGATTACAGACAGACTTCCACTGAGAGGAGACTATGACAGCCCAATACAGGGATATACTGTGATGAGCATGCACGCTGGAATGTTGTGTTGATGCCACTGCCTCAATTGGTGATCTCCACATGCTATGTGTGAGTGTTGGACTATAGAGCCACATCCAGGATATGTGTGGTAAAGTAATCATTTCACTTTTATTCCCTTTTATTTTATTGTACTGTATCTTGTAACTAGTAACTGTTAATGCTTGTATATATCTACATATCTGTTCTGAACTGCATGTGTTAGATGTTAATACCGACCCATTTAGGGGTTAATAAATATATAAAATTTAGAAAGCTTGTCTTGTATTTATCTTGTGAACCAAGCACTCACTGGCGGTGAGTGTGGTTTTTTATGAAAGAAGACTCAGGTGTGGGTCAACGCGGCACACTGAGGATCTTTCACAACAGAGCAGTAACATTTAGTGACTTACCGGTGACGTCTCTGACCAATCCTTCACATTTCCCATCTCTTGCATCTGGATGGCCATGACCACTTCTTCCAGTCTCTGTAAAGTTTGCAACACAGACATCTTTGGCTCCTCACTTTTCCAGGCACCTGACCCACATTGTCCTCACCTGCACAAAGCCCCCATCCTGCTGCTACCCCAATTATAAAATATATAATATAACCCCCTATAATGAATAATACCCCCAAGTGTATCTTTAAGTTAATAACTTCCCTGTGCACCCCTTTAAATAGTGCTCCTTATTAATAATTCCCCAGATGTTTCCTAATTAAAAAGGGAAAAAAAATTATTGGGGTTCCAATACCCCGGACCCCCAGGATCAGCTGCTTGAATGAACCATGGTACCTGTGTAAGCGCCGTGACCCCTTCTCTGTTTACATAGTGTCATTCTTTTCATAGCGGCTATGTAATGTAACTACAACCTCATCCTATACACGTCTATGTGACAAGGCTGGAATTACATCACACGGTCACTATAAACAGACAGCGTATGATTTAAACAGGCGCCGGGGCCCCTTCATACAGCTGATCAGTGGGGAATCACTTATCTCTTATTGATGTTTTATTCTGAGGATAGACCATCAATAAAAATGAGCTGGAAAACTCCTTAAAGAGGACCTTTCACGTCCTCATGTATATGCTGTTTTACATACCGCTAGAAAGCCGACAGCACGATGAATTCAGCGCACTGTCAGTAAGGAACGCCCCCTCTGACAGTACAGCGCTATGGGCGAGTACAGAGAGGGGGCGTTCCTTATAGCCCAGCGATGACACTGAGTTGTAAGGAACGCCCCCCAGTACAAGTCTATGAACGAGAAATGTCAGGGAGGGCGTTCCTCACAGCGCAGCTAGACTATCAGGAATGCCCTTCTGACAGTAAACCGTGAAACTAAGACCGCCGATATCTCCAGCCCCAGGGCACATACCGGGAAAGCCGGCAGTGCGCTGAATTCAGCGTGATACATGAGGACATGAAAGGTCCTCTTTAAGGCTAAGGCCCCACGTGGTGTCCTGCAGCAAGAAAGAGCTGCGGGAAAAACCGCAGCAGCGATGCATCGCGGTTTTTCCTGCAGCACTTTGCACAGAAAGTTCACAGAGGTTTCCTCTGCAGACTTTCTGCTTCAATTATATCTACAGGAAAACCGCCAGCATTTGACAATTGACATGCTGTGATTTCCAAAACTGTGTCTGTTTTGGAAATCGCAGCGTGTCCGCTGCGCATATTTTACTGCAAAGTGGGGATGGGGGCCACATGTGGCGAAAACCCACAGAAACAAACCCAGCATTTTACATCTAGCAAATCCCATTCACACATTGCGGAAAAATACGTCCAGCAGATGCACTGCGATTTCCAAAACCGTTGCGGTTTTGGAAATTGAAGCATTTCAATTATACCTACAGAAACACTGGCGGTTTCCATATAGGTGTATTGGTTTTTCCTGCAGCGCTTTTTTTTTCTGCAGCCCACTAGGTGGGGCCTTAGTCTTATTAAAACCCAAGTGCCACCTTAATTAAATTAATTGACCCTCATATTATGCCCCTGATTCACCCTGACATAAATACTGCACCTCTAATGGCTCCTTATATTAATGACCACCCCCTTGTGTTCATAATGCCTCCTAAAGGCCCCTTATATAAATAACCTCCCCCTTGTTTTCATAATACCCCATAATAACCCTTATATAAATGACCACCCATCGTCATAATGCCCTCTAATGAATCCTCCCTTATATTTATATTTCCCCCTCCTAACCACCCCTTATACTATTAATATACCCACAACTAAGCTAAAAAAACAAAAAGTCATACTCACCTGTGATGATGATGATGAATGGAGCTGCCGGCGCTTCCTCCCTGTCCACGTACAGGACGTCTGTGTCTGAGTGCAGGCGGCGCGTTGTTGTGATGTCATCGCGCCGCCCGTGCTGAGAAGCAGACATCGTCTGTGGTCTCGGCGTCTTGTAAACCGCAAGCTTGTATTGGCTTGCGGTTTACAATGCTGTTAAGTTGTAGGTTACGTTTTAACTAGATCGGTGTCTGCAGACACTGATCTCGTTAGAAATAAAGGATGTATTAATGGCGGCCCCGGGGTGGGCCCCCAAAAATTCAGTGGGCCCGGGGCAGCCACCCCCTCTGCCCCCCCCCCGCTAGCTACGCCTCTGCTCCCTAGGTTTTAAACTACTTATATTTAGGTGGCTTCTTTTTTCTTACTTTCTTCTTCTTCTTTCTTCTCATCTTCTCCCTTGGGAAGATTTCAGAGTTCTCTTTACCTGGGGACTGGAATATTGTTTGGTTATCGCGCTATTGCACGTTCCTTACCTTGATTTTCCCCTCTCCAGTCTTTCTTCGCCAGCCGGAAGCAATGTCTTCGGGCGGAACCTTTCTACCGCCAGGTCTGCTTCCGGCCGGCATCCATTCCCCGCATCACTTCTGGTTTCGGGTTCGTGGGGAGAGCGGGAAAAATGCCGTTTTTAAAATCCAAAAGTAGATTTTTCGGTATTTGAGTGTTTTGAGGGGCTTGTGCCCCTTTGGTTGGCAGCACCATCTTTTTATTAAATTCATTCCTTCTGGATCCTTGTACCCCTTCCTTGGCCCCACCCCCCTAGTTTCTCCTCCTACTCATTTGGGTGAATAGATGCATTCTATGACTTGTCTATCTCTAGATAAGTCTCCAAAGTTGGTATCTCTACCATTTTTGTGGCTTGCATTGGCATTTTCCTGAATTTCTAATTTCTATCAAGTTGCACGGTAGTTTTTTTCACTCTAATTAAAAAAAAAAAAAAAAAAAATTCGACCTTCATTTTTCGGTTTTTGTTCCTTAGATGTCTTCCTCTCCCTCTAACGGTGATGACGTACCCAGAAGAAAAAGCTCCAAAAAGTGTAGACATCTTGCTTGCAGGGATTGTGACACTCCCCTTCCAGATGGGTACGAGTATATCCGCTGTTGCCAGTGTCGAGGTCCTCCTGCTGATCCGCCTTCCTTGAGGGATGTCATTACCTGGGTAAAGGAATATGTTGAAAACTCTATGAGGGAGATCAAGGATTCTGTCTCCCAGGTTTCCAAAAGACCACGCATAGAGCAGCAATCTCACTCTGCTGGTCCCTATGAAGAGGATTTTCAGATCTTGGACGAGACACAGACTTCTGATGAAGATCCTGAGGTGTTCGGCAGGCCTCTTTTTCCTTTGGAAAAAATGCAGAAATTGCTTAAGTCCATCCGGTCAGGCGATCGTGATGTTGACCCAGGGGAAGCCTCATGCTCCACCTATAGAGGGTCAAGGGCTTTCCAAGTGGATGCTACTCTTAAAGCAATGATGGCAGAATGGAAATGTCCAGAAAAACCTTTTTTTTCTATCCAGGAGATTTAGGACCCTCTTTCCAATTACGGAGTCCAAAGTAGATATGGCCATGGCTAAATTATCCCGCTGTACGGTTGTACCGGCTGAAGATGGTTCTAATTTACAAGACCCCATGGATAGACGTACTGAGTGTACACTCAGGAAAGTTTACTCTTGCTGCCTCTGCCCAGGCTTCTGTTGGGATTGCTTCCAGTGAGGTAGCAAATAAATTGAGAGCAGACCTCTCCAAAATAGAGCGCGATATTGACTCTGGTGTCTCCAGGGACAGTCTTTTGTCTTTCCTGAATTCAATTTCCTTATCTGCAGATTACCTATCCGAAGCCTCCATTCATCAGGTGAAGATATCAGCCAAATCTATGGCTCTTTCTACGGCCGTCAGGAGGCCACTATGGCTTAAATCCTGGAGAGCAGACAACGCCTCCAAATATAATATCTGCTCCCTGCCCTTTGAGCCGGACAAGCTCTTCGGTAAAGCTCTTGATGATATTATGGAGGGTCTAGCTGATAAAAAGGGGAAATGCCTTCCTCAGTCTTTCAGGGGCAGATCTAGGCCTTCAGGTCGGTAGAGGTTTTCAGAGTCAACCTCAATCCAGGCCTCAGTATCAGAGGCGTTCTGGTTATCAAGCCAGGGGATCTGGTCGCAGTATCCCTAAAGGGGAGCAAGGTAAAAAGCCTGATTTTTGACACCACCAGTTTTCCCCCCTTGGTGGCTTTATTACCGGTCGGAGGTCGCCTCTCTCACTTTTTTACCCGCTTGGCAAGAACACAATCAGGATCCTTGGGTCCTTCAGGTGATACAACGGGGTTATGCCAAACCATCAGGAGACTGGAGAGTAATAATATATCTAAGGCTCCTAAACCATTTCATCCGGAGAAAACGGTTGAAACGTATGGAAACCACAAAATCGGTTGCCTTTCTTCAGCCCGGCAATGTCCTCGTCACCTTAGACTTGAAGGATGCATATCTACACATCCCAATGTATCCTCCTCACAGAAGATACCTAAGGATCGCGGTAACAGTTGCTGGCCGGACTCAACATCTTCAGTTCACAGCGTTACCCTTCGGCACCTCCTCGGCTCCTCACATCCTTACCAAGGTGGTAGCCCCTATAGCGGCGGCTCTCAGGCTCCAGGGGTTGTTTATCGTGCCATACCTGGATGACTGGCTGATAAAAGCCAGAACAGAAGAGATTCTTCTCCATCATCTCCGTGACGTTTCTCCAGCGGTTAGGCTGGATTATAAACTGGGAAAAATCGGAGGTCAAGCCTTCCACACGGAAAAAATTCCTAGACTTTATCCTCGACTCTGATCAGATGAGAATATAATTACCACTCCTCAGAAAGGAGAGGATCATCAGGGCAACACGTTATTTATACCTGACCAAGCAGGTTTCCATCAGAATGGCGATGAAGCTTCTGGGTTTCATGTCAGTGTCTGCAGATGCAGTCCCTTGGGCCCTATTGCATATGCGCCCCCTCCAGAAGGAGATTCTGGAAGTTTGGAACCACAGCCCGCTGGGTCTGGACAAGAATTTGCAACTCTCCTACAAAGCACGTCTTTCCCTCAGATGGTGATCCATCTCAAAGACAGGATGTCCACGGTCCAGCCTGCCTGGACCCTGTTGACCACCAATGCATCCCTCTCTAGTTGGGGAGCGCATCTAGAAGAGATTCCCATAAAGGGAACATGGAATTGGATAGAGAAAGCCATATCATCCAATTGGCGAGAACTCAGAGCTGTTCACCTGGCGCTCCTCCATTTCTCTCCCCTTCTCCAAGGGAAAGCAATAAAGGTTCGGTCAAACAACATGACGACAGTTCTCTATCTGAACAAACAAGGAGGCACCAGATCTTTATCCCTACTAAGGGAAACGAACCTCATCTTTTCCTGGACAGAAAAGAATGTAACCCATCTCTCTGCAGATCATATCCGAGGATGCCTGAACATATTATCGGACCGGTTGAGTCGGGGCCTAACAGTGTCAGGCGAGTGGTCCCTCAATCAGGAGATTTTTCATCAGATCACCCTGAGGTGGGGTCTCCAGGAAGTAGACCTCATGGCCACCAGACTCAACGCCAAGGTGGAGAAGTTCTGTTCTCTATATCAGGAGGACAATCCCTTGGCAGTGGACACCCTGTCCATCCCGTGGAGGTTCAGGCTGGCATACATCTTCCCTCCACTTTCCATGATACCGAGGGTATTGATGAAAGTAAAACAGGACCAAGCCACGGTAATTGCCATCATACCGTTTTGGCCAAAAAGAGCTTGGTTTTCCCAACCCATTCAGATGAGTCGAGGGACTTATTGGAGGCTTCCCCTAATCCAGAACCTGGTAGTTCAAGGAAATCAGTTATGCCAGGATCTGAGAAGATTCAGCTTGACAGCCTGGAAGTTGACCAGTCCTTATTCCAATCTAGAGGACTGTCTGAAGCCGTCCTGAAGACTTTGTCCTGTTCCAGAGCCCCTTCCACGAACAGAAGTTACCAGAGGATAAGTAACATCTACAGAGCTTGGTGCTCCAATAAAGAAGTTGATAATTCAGTTCCTCCGACTGAGGCTCTGCTAAAATTTCTTCAGGACGGTCTGATAAGGGTCTTACTCCCACGACATTAAAAGTCCATGTGGCTTCCCTTTCCGCCTGTTTGGGCAGACGTCTTTCTCAGGATCCTTTTGATTTCTATGTTCCTGAAAGGTGCGGTAAGGTTAAAACCCTCTGTGTATGCTCCCATTCCTCAATGGGACCTCTCCACAGTTCTTTCAGGCCTATGCGGGCCTCCCTTTGAACCACTCGAGGTGGTGGAGTTAAAATTTTTGACTTATAAGGTCACTTTCTTACTTGCCATTACCTCTGCCAAAAGAGTGGGTGAGTTACAAGCTCTATCTGCTGTAGAGCCATACATCTCCTTTTTTCCTCACAGAGTCCAGTTGAAATTTCTTCCTGGGTTTATTCCAAAAGTACCTTCTCGTTCTAACATAAATCAGATAATATCCTTACCAACCTTCTTTCCCTCCCCCTCTACTGAGGAGGAGAAGAAACTTCACTCTTTGGATCTTGTAAGATGCCTTCGGATCTATCTCCAGCATACAGGTCCCTTTAGAAAGTCCTACAACCTTCTAATAAACTACTTCGGTAGAAACAGGGGTTTGAAAGCATCAAAACCCTCCTTGGCTAAATGGATAAAGGAGGCAATAAAGGTGTCTTTTTCCTCCCAGGGGTTATCCCCTTCTAATTTTATAAAAGCCCACTCGATTAGAGCCATCTTTACCTCTTGGGCAGATTATCTTTCTGTTCCGTTGGATCAAATTTGCGCTGCCGCATCCTGGGGCTCTCAACTGACATTTGTAAAGCACTATAGATTAGACATGCGTTGTTCAGAGGCTACTGCCTTTGGCCATTCTGTATTTAGTACTGTATGCCAAGAGGGTCCTCCCTAGGGGTCTTCTTGCTACATTCCCATATTGTGCTGCTGTTGGACATAAGGGGAATCGTTGATTATGTAGATAATCTGTTTTCCCTTAGTCCGAACAGCAGCACAAGCTTTCCCTCCCTGGAATAGTACTGTGGTTTCTTGTATGTTTTTTGTTCTTTATAACTAACACGAGGGGGGAAGGTCTTCTTTACCTCTTATAGAGGAATTAATTATGTTAATTAAAAGTTCCGCCTGTCCTATCAGCACACAGGGGCAGAAATACCCCATATTGTGCTGCTGTTCAAACTAAGGGAAAACAGATTATCTACATAATCAACAAATATAGTACATCCATGTAAACACATATAAAACATATTTATCACTATTCAAAACAAGTTAAATATATCATGATATCACTGAATTTGATCTTCTGAAAATTGAGAAATCTGAATGTATAAGTATTTTCACATTACCTGGAGTGTGCATTTCCTATAATGGATGATATATGCTATTAACAGAGCACTGCTGCGGCTAATCCCTAGCTTGGAGAAGACAAGAACTGCACCATTTGTTGCCATGTGAGAATCTACGAAAAGAAGCAAAAGTTATCAAAGTGCAATCAGGTTATTCAGATTGGTATGCATGTGTGCAGTAACACCAGTAATCACTTCTCTCTCTGCTACTTCAATATAATCAAGGAAATTTTATATTAAGGCTAAGGCCCCATGTAGAGAAACGCAGAAAAAAAAAAAAAAAAAAAAAAAAGCAGCTTTTTTGTTGCAGATTTTTTTCACTATGTGGGGCCTTAGCCTAAAGGGGTTTTCTAGGTCTTTAGGATAGGTAATCAATTGAACTGATCCTCAATGAATTACCTCTCCTAAAGTTAGACCTTATGCACACGACCGTAGTTTTTATCTGCAATTGCAGATTAAAGTACGATCTAGATTTGGGCGATTTTACTACAAATTAAAATCTTTTTTTTTTTTTATGGACTATTTTCGATTTTAATCTCAATTTTCTTGTTTTTGTTTAAAATCAATAAAAGAAAGGAAAAAAAAACTAAAGCTCAGTGAGCTGGCTGTGGTTCAAAAAACAGCAAAATCTGCAACAAAAAAATCTGTGTTTCTGCTACATGAGGACTTAGCTTTAAGGCTGGGGCCCCACGTAGCGTAAACGCCGCAGTTTGGCTGTGGCAGAAACGCCATGGAAAAAAACGCAGCACTTTACACTCGCTGAAAAATGGATTCTAGCGAATCTCATGCACAGATTGCGGAAAAATGCGTGCAGCGGACAAGTTGCGATTTCCAAAACCATTGCGATTTTGAAAATTGCACCATGTAAATTATACCTATGGAAACGCAGGCGGGTTCCCTATGGGTATAATTGAAGCAGAAAGTCTGCAGAGGAAACCTTTGTCAACTTTGGGTGAAAAGTGCTGCGAGAAAAACCGCAATGTGTTGCCGTCGCGGTTTTTCGGGCAGCTTTCTATGGGCCCATACACACGACCGTGAATTTCAGTCCGGGTCACAAAATATAAAACAGGTCCTATTCCTGTCCTATTTTGTGGCCCTTGCTTCTGTGGCTCCTATTCATTTAATGAAAGAAGCCGCAGAAGCACGGCCCGTGTGCCCTCATGTCCCCCGTGTGCCGACCGTGCCTTTAATTTATGGCTGGCTGGTTGCAGCACGGTCATCTACAACCGGCCTAAGTCATCAATATTCGATTGGTGGTGGTCTGACACCTGACTGTTCTCAGTGTCCTCCAGAGCTGTAATTGTACAGTGGCCAATCAACCAGCCTCTTTGACATATCATCAGAAAATTAAATATTGTTAAATTTTAATTAGAAATTTTTTTTATTTTAGTGTTTGTGTTGCTATTCACATTTTAAAATCTTGAACTTTTGCTGTTTTCACACTGACCACTAGTTCAGACACAATAGGCTAACACTTTCTGTTTTCTGAAACTTACTTGACAGCTGTGCTGTATAGATTGGGAAAGAATAAACTGCATATTTTATTATAATTAGAGGGCAGGGCAATTAAATTATACACTCAGATAAGGCTGTCCATGCACCTTCCCTATCGCTCCCATTTTGGCAGACCACTATGTGTGGGCAGATTTAGAAAACAGACTGCATTGACAAGCCAAGTACAACCATATTTACCTATAAATTGACAAGCACTTGGAAAAGATTGGAGAAGATCTGAATCACATAAATCGGGCACTGGAATGTGTAATAACTGTCCAGTTGGCAAAGAACTGAAAAATGTAAATTTAAAACATGTTGAAAAACAAAGACAAAATGTGAAACAATTCCATTATTTACATGTGGATAATGTAAAAAATTTAAATTTCCTTGATCTCCTTTGGCAGCACATGATGGGTTAATATTCGAAGCTATAGCATGGACATAAGAGAACAATTAATGAAAGGCAGTTAGGCTAATTAAAGGTAGCCAATTAGTGACCTAAATACACCATGTGACATGGATAAGATGTATCTTTTCTCTTCTAGCACGGATAGAAGAACCTCTGTTTTCTCCTAAAAAGGATTTCATACTTCGACTTTAATTCTCTGTTCCTTGGGTTGTATACAAGGATGGTTTACCTAACCCTCCCCTGACATATGGCTCATGGCTGTATACAGTGCCTTGCAAAAGTATTCATACCCCTTGAACTTTTTCACATTTTGTCACCTTACAACCACAAACTTAAATGTATTTTCTTGAGATTTTAAGTGGTAGACCAACACAAAGTAGCAGATAATTGTGAAGTCAGAGGCGTAGCTAGGGGTTCAGCACAGGGGGGCGAACATGTTCAAGTGGGCCCCCAACTTGGACATGTTCGTATACCGATACTATCAGTATACAGTGAGCATATAGTGGTATATAGCAGCTCTACACAGGGCTCTGCAGACGATTTAGGTGAATACAGGGCAGTAACATTTAGTGACTTACCGGTGACGTCTCTGACCAATCCTTCACATTCCCCATCTCTTTCATCTGGACGGCCATCACCACTTCTTCCAGTCTCTGTAAAGTTTGCAACACAGACATCTTTGGCTCCTCACTTTTCCAGGCGCCTGACCCACATTATCCTCACCTACACAAAGCCCCCATCCTGCTGCTACCCCCAATTATAAAATATATAATATACCCCCCATAATGAATAATACCCCCAAGTGTATCTTTAAATTAATAACTTCCCTGTGCATCCCCTTTAAATAGTGCCCCTTATTAATAATGTCTCAGGTATTTCCTAATTGAAAAGGGAAAAAAAAAAACAAGGGAAAAAAAATTATTGGGGTTCCAATACCCGAAACCCCCAGGATCAGCTGTTTGAATGAACTGTGGTACCTGTGTAAGTGCAGGGACCCCTTCTCTGTTTACATAGTGTCATTCTTTTCATAGCGGCCATGTAATGTAACTACAGCCTTGTCCTATACACATCTATGCGACAAGGCTGGAATTATATCACACAGTCACTATAAACAGACAGCGTGTGATATAAACAGGCGCCATAGCCACTTCTTACAGCTGATCAGTGGGGAATCACTTATCTCTTACTGATGATTTATTCTGAGGATAGATAATCAATAAAAATGAGCTGGAAAACTCCTTAAGGCTAAGGCCCCATGTAGCATCCCGCAGCAAAAAACAGCTGTGGGAAAAACAGCGACGCATCGCGGTTTTTCCTGCAGCACTTTGCACAGAAAGTTCACAGAGGTTTCCTCTGCGGACTTTCTGCTTCAATTATATCTATAGGGAAACCGCCGGCATTTCCGTAGGTATAATTGACATGCTGCGATTTCCAAAACTGCGACTTTTTTGGAAATCGCAGCGTTTCCGCTGCGTGTATTTTACTGCAAAGTAGGGATGGGATGTGGCCCCTTGTGGCGAAAACCCACAGAAAAAAACCATGGCATTCTAGCAAATCCCATCCACACATTGCGGAAAAATACATGCAGCAGACGCACTGCGATTTCCAAAACCGTTGCGGTTTTGGAAATTGCAGCATGTCAATTGTACCTATGGAAATGCCGGCGGTTTCCATATAGGTGTATTGAAAATAGAAAGTCCACAGAGGAAACTCTCTGCAGACCTTCTGTGAAAAGCGCTGCAGGAAAAACCACAATGTTACAGCCATGGTTTCTCCTCCAGCGCTTTTTTTGCTGCAACCCGCTACTTGGGGCCTTAGTCTTAATAAAGCCCAAGTGCCACTTTCATTAAATTAATTGACCCTCATATTATGCACTGATTCCCCCTGACATAAATAATGCACCTCTAATGACCCCTTATATCAATGACCACCCTCTTATGTTCATAATGCCTTGTAATATAAATGATGCCCCATAATGGCTCCTTATATAAATAACCTCCCTCTTGTATTAATAATACCCCCCAATAACCCTTATATAAAGGACCCCCATCGTCATAATGCCCTCTAATGAATCCTCCCTTTATAGTTATATTCCCCCTCCTATCCACCCCTTATACTATTAATATACCCACAAAAAAAAGTCATACTCACCTGCGATGCTGATGAATGGAGCCGCCGCTTCCTCCCTGTCCACGCACAGGACGTCTGTGTCTGAGCGCCGCCAGTGCTGAGAAGCAGAACATCCGTCTGTGGCCTCGGCGTCTTGTAAACCGCAGGCCTGTATTGGCTTGCGGTTTACAAGACAGTTAAGCACCAGGAAGCATTGTAACTAGAACGGTGTCTGCAGACACCGATCTAGTAAGAGATAAAGGATGTATTAATGGCGGCCCCGGGGTAGGCCCCCAAAGACTCAGTGGGCCCAGGGCAGCCGCCCCCTCTGCCCCCCCCGCTAGCTACGCCTCTGTGTGAAGTGGAAGGAAAATGATACATGGTTTTCAAAATTTTAATCAAATAAAAACCTGAAAAGTGTAACGTGCAAAAGTATTCAGCCCCCCTTTATCAATACTTTGTACAGCCACCTTTTGCTGCAATTACAGCTGCAAGTCTTTTGAGGTATGTCTCTACCAGATTTGCCCATTCTTCATTGCAAAATAGCTCAAGCTCAGCCAGATTGGATGGAGAGCGTCTGTGAACAGCAATTTTCATGTCTTGCCACAGATGCACAATGGGATTTAGGTCTGGACTTTGAATGGGCCATTCTAACACATGAATATTCTTTGATCTAAACCATTCCACTGTAGCTCTGGCTGTATGTTTAGGATCATTGTCTTGCTGGAATGCGAATCTCCTTCCCAGTCTCAAGTCTTTTGCAGCCTCCAACAGGTTTTCTTCCAGGATTGCCCTGTATTTAGCTCCATCCATCTTCCCATCAACTCTGACCAGCTTCCCTGTCCCTACTGAAGAAAAGCCTCCCCACAGCATGATGCTGCCACCACCATGTTTCACAGTGGGGATGGTGTTTTCAGAGTGATGAGCAGTGTTACTTTTCTGCCACATGTAGCCATTTGCATTTAGGCCAAAAATTTCAACTTTGGACTCATCTGACCAGAGCACCTTCTACCACATGCTTGCTGTGTCCCCTATATGGCTTGTGGCAAACTGCAAACGGCACTTCTTCTGCCACTCTTCCATAAAGGCCAGATATGTAGAGTGCACGACTTATAGTTGTCCTGTGGACAGATTCTCCCAGCCTCTTGGCTGCTTCTTTGACCAGTGTTCTTGCTTGATCTGTCAGTTTAGATGGACGGTCATGTCTTGGTAGGTTTGCAGTTGTATAATATTTTTTCCATTTTTGGATGATGGATTGAACAGTACTTCTTGGGATGCTCAAAGCTTGAGATATGTTTTTATAATCTAACCCTGCTTTAAACTTCTCCACAACTTTATCTCTGACCTTTCTGGTGGGTTCCTTGGTCTTCATGATGCTGTTTGTTCACTAGTGTTCTCTAACAAACCACTGAGGCCTTCACAGAACAGGTGTATTTATACTGGGACTAAATTACACACAGCTGGACTCTGTTGATTAATAAAGTGACTTCTGAAGGCAATTGATTGCGCTAGATTTTATTTAGGGGTATCAGAGTACAGGGGGCTGAATACTTTTGCACATCACACTTTTCAGATTTTTGTTTGATTAAAATTTTGAAAATCATGTATCATTTTTGTTCCACCACAATTATCTGCTACTTTGTGTTGGTCTATCACTTAAAATCTCAAGAAAATACATTTAAGTTAGTGGTTGTAAGGTGACAAAATGTGAAAAAGTTCAAGGGGTATGAATACTTTTGCAAGGCACTGTACTATATGTCGCTCAGCCTGATGGCTTGCTTACTTCTACACCAGGAGTTTAATGACAATTGTTAGGCTACAATGGAATACAAAGATGGCGTTTGGCCACGCCTATCCTTCTGATGTCATGGCTTACTCTCCATTCAGAGCGAAGATGTCCAGGAGATGCTTCTTCACAAAGGTGCTTGTGTTGTGCAAAGGCATGGACCTACTTCAGGCTGACGTAGTCACATGGTAATAGGTTCCATTAATGAAAAGCTATGTGCTTGATTCGATGGATTACTCCAACCTTTGGTCCTTCTTATCCCAGGTTACATCAGGGACAGTAAAGAAATTTTGAGAATATTTAATGAATTCGGTTGAGAGGCAAATCTTTCATGGCTGACATGTGATGTCAGTTCTTTATATTCAAGTATCCCGCAGGACAGAGCTATCCAGGCATTGTCATTTCATTTACATAAATACAGTCAATACTCGGACGTTCTGAGTACTTAATTAAAGTCGCTTATTTTCTTTTAAAACATAATTATTTTATGTTTGATAACATTTTTTATTTACAGATATGGGGCCCCTTTTTCTCTCTCTTTGGCCAATCTTTTTATGGCATGGTGGGAAGAATTTTTTATTTTTTCTTCAAATTATTTTTTGCACTGATATGGGCGCTACATTGACGATGTCCTCATTGTGTGGGTCGGAGATGTGGCGCCCATACCACAATTCATACAGTACATTAACCAATTAATGACATTAATTTAAAGTTTACTCATGTGATGCATCATACCAAAATTTTTTCTTTCTGATAGGGGATAGTAATACTAACATTGTGAATACATCCCTATATAGAAAGCCTTCAGCAGTAAAGAGGATATCCCAATTGGTCCCTTATCAAGGCCAAAAAAATTGTAGATATGAAAACTCGTTTATCTTTATATTTATTATCTAATTTACCTATATTACAACAAGATCCTGTGACCAATAAAATTTTAGATGGCGGAGTGCAATGCATAGCAAAACGTGGGCATTCAAGCAGATATATTTTGTCTCCAAGTATGTTTAATTCCAACAGATTAGTTTCTTCAACATGGCTTCATGTCAAAGGATTCTACAAATGTGGGTTGAGCAGGTCTATAGTTTGTAAATTTGCTAAAAAAAACTTTTTTATGCAATGGGAGACTCACATACTTATGAGATTTTACATGAACTGCAATAGCCATCACATTGTCTAAATTATTATATGTGGTCTCTGTGATTTGCTATATGTAGGTTGCTCTATTAGAGCGATTAAAATTCGTATCTCTGAACATTTAGCCGATTGCACTAAGTCTGTCAGTGACAATATGTCTAATGCTTCGATTTTTCGCAAGTTCATAATGGAGATATTTCATCATTCTGTTTTTTTTTACTATTGAACAAGTCCAATACTCTTCTGGAACATCAAAATGCTCTCTAGTAAACTTCAGACGGGCCCGGATATGTACTGGCTTAAGTGGGGGGACACGTCTGGCACTGCAGGATCTGAGTCCCTGGCGGCGTAGTGTGTTACTGACGGTAGCCTTTGTTATGTTAGTCTCAGCTTTCTTCAGGTCATTCACTAGGCCCCCCCGCGTGGTTCTGGGATTTTTGCTCACCGTTCTAGTGATCATTTTGACCCCATGGGGTGAGATCTTGCGTGGACCCCCTGATCGAGGGAGATTATCAGTGGTCTTGTATGTCTTCCATTTTCTAATTATTGCTCCCACATTTGATTTCTTCACACCAAACTGCTTGCCTATTGCAGATTCAGTCTTCCCAGCCTGGTGCAGGTCTACAATTTTGTTTCTGGTGTCCTTCCACAGCTCTTTGGTCTTCACCATAGTGGAGTTTGGAGTGTGACTGTTTGAGGTTGTGGACAGGTGTCTTTTATATTGATAACAATTTCAAACAGGTGCCATTACTACAGGTAATGAGTGGAGGACAGAGGAGCCTCTTAAAGAAGAAGTTACAGGTCGGTGAGAGCCAGAAATCTTGCTTGTTTGTAGGTGACCAAATACTTATTTTCCACCATAATTTGCAAATAAATGGATACAATCCTTTAAACCAGTTTTTAATCCAATTACAAACTAAATTTCCCAAGCCAATTGACCTGATTAAAGGTGTTGTCTAGGAGGGGGCGTGGCTCGACGTCGACCAAGATGGCCACCGTATTCTAGAGCTCCAAGGCCTCACATCCAGCTAGCGGCTCACAACGGCAACTCGGCGCCGGTAATACTTGCACAGTAGAGCGCAGGGGGGTCCTCCGCGGATACAGCCTGTAGCGACATGGCGAAACGGGGGAAGAAAGGCCCCCCGAAGCGGCTAACAGACTTTTTTGCAGCACAGGCCTCGGCCCAAGATGGTGCCGGAGACTCTGTCCTACTCCCGCTGCAGCGAGCGGCGGGGCCGCTCCCGCGCGGACTGTAACGGCACCCCAGGTGAGCGGTCGTATCAACTCACCCCACCACATTTAGAGTCCTCCAGCGATAGTACTGACTTTCAGGAGAAGCAGAACAGGGCTGTAGAAGGCCAGCAGCAAGCTCAAAAGAGGGGACTACAACCCCCATCCTCACCCACTTCAGCTCTTGTCGGCCATCCTGAGGTTCCTCCTGCAAAAGCAGCTTCCCAGGCAGATAGCATCACTCCCACACAAAGCCCTGTAAAGCAAAGGATGAGATGGGATACCACGTTTTGTTTTGAATCTCGCCCGACTGCAGAAGATCCCCAATTAGGTGATTCGGATGTGCTCCAGGCTGTCCCTGCAGGTACCCAATCTGCTTCTGAGTCCTTCTTGAAGGATATAATGCTGGCATTGCATCGGTCTATTCAGAAGGATATCACTAAGGCGATTACGTCCGTATCCACCACGGTGGACTCCCTGGGTAACAGGACAGACCACGTTGAGAATAAAATGAGTGAATTTGCTGCGGCACACAACACCATAGTGGATGCCCACAATGATCTTGAGGAAAAATTAGCGGCGGTCAAACTTAAACTGGCCGATATGGAAGATAGGAATAGACGGAATAATGTCAAGTTTCGTGGCATACCAAAGTCAGTCGCTGCCAGGGACCTGACTTCTTATCTGCAACGTCTAATAAAAGCAATCCTGCCACAAAGCTCTGACGTGGATCTTATAATAGACAGGGCTCACCGCTTGCCGAAGCTGAAGGGGATGCCTGATAATATTCCCAGGGACACACTTGCTCGCATACATTTCTACCATGTCAAAGATCGTCTCATGCTAGAGTCACGGAAAAGAGCATCCTTGCCTGAGCCGTTTAAAGAAATCCAACTTTATGCAGACCTTTCTCAGGCCACCATTGCTGCTAGAAGAGAGTTGGCTCCTGTTACAGCGGTCCTACGTCAACACAACATTCCCTACAAGTGGGGATTTCCGACTAAAGTCATCATTATCAGAAATGGAGTGACTTTTGCATTTAACTCCTTTGACACCGGGAAAAACTTGCTACGCCAGTGGAACCAACCACCACCTGCGCCTAATATCCAGAAATCTTCAAAGGCCGAGACCCACAAATTGGATCCTCCGTGGAAATCTACCACCTCCGCCGAGTGAATAGCTCAATATGGACGTACTGTGAGTCACCTGTGGCGTGTTTTGTAACTCCTATGGCAAACTTCCCCCCAAGTTTGCGCAGTATTACACTGCCCGGTTATGTAACATTACTTTCTTTTCCCTTGCTGTTATCCAGTTATATGTTGAATATTGTTGTTAGCGAATTGTTCACCTCTGGGCCTGGGGGATGTCATATTAGCGTAACTTTCATACCTGACCCTTTCTGTTACTGGTATATATTGCTAACTCGTGAGTGTAGTAATGGGTGTTAAAGTATTATCACTTAACTAATAGTCCCTTTAAGCGTTCATTGTTGTGGAAAGAGGCTCTCAGATCTGCAGCAGATGTAATTTGCATACAGGAGACGCATTTCTGTGACTCTCGTCCGCCAAAGATTTCTCACAAATTGTTCCCTCATGTTTTCTGTTCTAAGAAGGTTGCGGGTGTCCTCATAGCAATAAAGCACACAGTGTCATTTCAGTTACTACATGTCCTTTTGGATACTAAGGGCCGCTATGTAGTTCTAACTTGTTTGCTTGACAACTGCCCCATCACTATTGTAAATGTATACTGCCCTAACGCATCCCAGATTACCTTTTTAAACTTGGTATTGAAGAAGTGTAGGAAGCACGCTCAGGGCCAGGTTCTATTATGCGGGGATTTCAATATTGTACATGATGCTGCTGCTGACTCTACCTATCGCGGCAAGCATCCACCTCAACAATTAGGACCTTGGCTCCGGCAGGCGGAGCTTCACGATGTTTGGCGGTGCTTCCATTCTTCGGAGAAAGACTATACATATTATTCTGCTAGGCACCAATCCTACTCCAGAATAGACATGTTCCTAGTCCAGAGTGATATGCTTCTTAGAGTACAAGGTAGTGAAATAGGAAATATCACGTGGTCGGACCATGCCCCTATCACACTTAACATCCATCTAGTTGGCACCACAGCTCCCCCCGTGTCATGGCGAAACAATACATATGTCATGTCTCTGAAATCGGTAACCGAGAAACTGAGCACTGACATTGCCGAATTCTTTAACATCAACTCCCCCTCGGTAGATGATAAGTTTTGCCTCTGGAATTCACATAAGGCATTTGTTAGGGGACTACTGATTCAGCATGCCTCGCGCTTTAAGCGCAAGCGATTGCAAACAATGAAGGAGCTACTTACTTCAATTGCAACTCTAGAGCAGAAACATAAAATTGACCCTGATCCTGTCCTATTGACTGCTTTGCGAAAGGCCAGGGATGATTTGAGTGCCCACCTACTGGTGGACTTCGAAAAGCATTCTAAACGCTTGAAAGCCTCTTATTACCGGTCGTACAATAAAGCCAGCAAGCTAATGGCGCAGAGAGTCAAGGCGGCAAGGATTAAATCTAAAATTCCATTTCTTGTGTCTAAGTTGACCACAGCAAAAATCTTCCACCCTCAACAAATTGCTGATGAATTCAGTAAATATTACCAGGACTTGTATAACTTAAGAGATGACCCGGATACCACGCCGCCTTCGAGGATAGATATTAACCGATTCTTAAGCTCCCTACACCTCCCCTCTGTTAACCCTTCGCAACTACAGTCTTTAAATGTTCCTGTTTCCATTCAGGAAGTGGCTAGGGCGATAGATGGCTTAAAACTCAATAAGTCTCCGGGGCCTGATGGGTTCTCTGGGGAATACTACCAGTTGTTCAAGCCACTTATTCTTGCTCACCTTACTGAGGTGTTTAATTTAGCAATGGTGACGGGAGCATTTCCCCTTGAGATGCTATCTGCAACGATTGTGACTCTGCCCAAACCAGGCAAAGACCCCTCCCAACCCTCCAGCTACCGGCCCATATCACTATTAAATGCGGATGTTAAGTTGTTTGCGAAGGTACTTGCGAACAGACTTCTCGATGTCATGCCCACACTGATAGGCGGAGATCAGGTTGGCTTTACTAAAGGGAGGCAGGCCCCAGACGGCACGAGACGTGTGGTCGCGCTGGTTGCGGCGGCCCAGGCTCGGCAGGCGCCTTCACTGCTCCTGTCCCTGGATGCGGAGAAGGCGTTCGATAGGGTGCATTGAGGGTATCTTTTTGAGGTTCTCCATAAATTTGGTTTTTCTGGTCCCATAGCTACTGCAATCTCTGCACTCTACTCTAACCCATCCGCACGAGTGCTGGCAGATGGGGTCCTGTCCCGCCCCTTCGCCATTACCAATGGCACGAGACAGGGGTGCCCATTGTCCCCTTTGATATTTTCATTAGTGATGGAGCCTTTAGCTGAAACGATCAGGACACACCCGGGTCTGACTGGCATCAAGTTGGGTCGGACAGACCACAGAATTAATTTTTTCGCGGATGATGTGATCCTGTCCCTTTCCTACTCTAATAACATGCTCTGTACTGTATCTCAAATTCTGAAAGATTTTGGAGAGTTGTCCTATTATAAAGTTAATGAATCCAAGTCCCAGATCTTGGGAATTGGTCTGACTCCAAACAATATCTCCCATATCATAAACACATCACCCTTTCAATGGTGCTCGCAATCTATACCCTACCTGGGAATACGGCTCACCCCAAACCCAAAAGATTTAGTTAAGGCCAACTTTCCGGGTTTACTGACTACCCTGCAGAAGGAGCTCGATGGGTTAATTAAGTTTGAGCATAGCTGGATGGGAAGAATAGTATTATATAAAATGTTGATCCTTCCCCGAATACTTTATTATTTAAGAACACTGATCCCGATACCCAAGTCCACCTTCTTGAGTTTCCAAAAACAAATGATGTCCTTTATATGGAATGGTGGCAAACCTAGAGTAGCACTACATACAATGTTTAAAGCAAGAGATAATGGGGGTATGGGTGTACCAAATCTGTACCACTACTATATAGCCATAGTTTTGGGTCAACTTAAATTTTGGTTTACAACGAACCATGACAAACTGTGGCCAGATATGGAGGCCCAGATGGCCCAGACTGCCGATTGGGAGGGATTCCTGCTAGCGTCAGGACCCAGAGGCGGTTCATCCATTTCTGTTCCACCGGCTGTACAGGCTACGATTGGGGCATGGCAGGCATTCTGTGATATTCGGGGAGGAGATGCTCCTGAAGTATCACTGAATTTACCCATTTCGACACTCCCTCATGAGATGCCGCATTTATCCCTAGACGGGTGGCGTGGATGTGGGATAAAGTATGTCTCCGACCTGTATAGGGGCGGTACTATAGTGCCCTTCTCCGAGCTGAAAGAGACATACAATCTACCCGCAAAGGAGGCATACACCTACACTAGATTGGCTTCTTACTTATCTGACACTACTTCGGCTCAGCTGCATCTGCCGCAGCCGGCCGCCGACCTGTTGCACCCACAGGCTTCCCTAGCGGCTTATAACACTAAAACTCTATATCGAACTTTGAATATGGATTGCACTTTTCGTAAGACTAAACACATGTGCCTGTGAGAAGATGATATAGGCAGTAGATTTGAGGTCGGTCACTGGCGGGAGGCGATTAGATGGGCTAAGCGATCCACAGTATGCGCCTCACATTGGGAGCAGTATAGTAAACTACTTTTACGCTGGTATTACCCTCCTCTACGCCTAGCTAAGTTCTACACTTCGTGTTCACCTTGCTGTTGGAGGGGATGCGGGGAGAGTGGCTCTCTGTTCCATGTATTCTGGCACTGTCAACTCATTTCAGCCCTTTTGGGGTACTGTGTTTTCCTTGATTAAGAGCCTGTGTGGCGGAGAGGTGAGGTATACGCCCGAAATGGCACTTCTCCTACTGGGCATTCACATGGTACCGGGTAGATATAGGACAGTCGTATGTCAGGTGCTAGGGGCTGCCTGACTACTTATTGCACGAAGATGGAAGTCTACTTCATGTCCAACATTGATAGAGCTGATCTCAGAGGTGTCACTGAACTACCAATATGAGCGTATTTATGCATGCAATGGTGGGAGTCTGGAAAGATTTAGGACACACTGGGAGTCATGGGCAGAGGCATTCCCCCCCCACCGTACACCTATTGACGGCCTATATGCCTTGGCCTTTTCCTGTCATTAGGGTATTCAATTTAACTTCACTCCTGTAGCTTCTCGGGGACACTATGCTTTGTTGCTCCTGGATCACCAATACGCTATCTGTTTAATTAATTTGAAAGTTAATGCCTGGTGGCTGATGGGTCTGCCCCTTGGGTTGCAGGGTGGGTTACCTGCTCTGTGGGCTGGGGGATGTGATCCGATCCTATTCGTTCTCTAGGCCTGGACTCTGTTTTGTGTTAAATGTTCTTTTGTTATTTGACCCTCCGTTCTTCACCTGATCCTCCATTGACCCGTTCCCCTCCCCTTCCTCTCCATGGTAAGACTCGATTGTCGTTCTATACGACCTTAAAGTGGTAGGCATGTTACATGTTTGAAAAACTTACATGCTTTTACTACGCAGTAGTATGTGTATGTTACTCATGGATGTACCTCACTTGAGTGTAATGTATTGTACTGTGACTACGCTGTATGTGAGACCATAACTATGCCTTTGTTCCTTGCTGTGTTTATGACTTGTAATGTATTCATGTAAAATTTCAATAAAAAAACTATTGAAACGAAAGGGGTTGCCTAGAATAAAAATATAATTTAATACTAAACTAAACACCCTCCCCCCACCTAACTTCTAACTAACATACTTTATCAAATATGTACATTTACCCATATCGCGGTCATGTGTCTTCATGTCCTGATCTTCTGGACACGAATCGTCACTTCCTTCACTCCTGCCAGCACTCCGGCTCTATTGTGCCGACAGACGAGAAGAGGAGAAGAACAGAAGGATCTCCTGTGCCCAGAAGATCCTGACAGGAAGACAGGTAAGTATGATGGGGTGGGGGTGCTCTGAGTTAGTTAGGTAGGGCTAGTAGTCCACAGGATAGCTAGGGAAACAGGGAGGGGGGTGTGAGAGAGGGAGAGAGAGAGAGGGGGGATCTGTGTGAAGAGCAATGCATCATGGTAGTTGTAGGATAAGAGAGCAGGAAGTTACACATGTAAACAAAACACAGAGGATGCCAGGAGCTCCCAGAGAAACCAAGAAATCACTCAAAACACTTCTAAAGGTATTTGGGTGCACTTATTAACTCATTAATAGCACTAACAGACTTTAAAAAAAAAAAATATATATATATATATACTGTATATATATATATATGTTTTTGTTGCCCGGAAAACCCTTTTAAACATCTATGAGGGACAGTGTCATACACCTTTGCAAAGTCCAGAAACACTATATCCACAGTCCTCCCTCTGTCCAGACTTCTACTCATCTCTGCATAAAAGCAAATCAGGTTAGTCTGATAACTTCTGTCTTTAGTAAAACCATGCTGTCTGTCACTTATAATATTACGTACAGTCACATTCACACTCCAGAATATAGGTGCTTGAGAGCCCGTCAAACAGTTTCCCCACAATGGATGTCAAATTCACTGGTATGTAGTTACCTGGGGAAGACTTAGAGCCCTTTTTGAAAATAGGCACCACATTTGCCTTGCGCCAATCCCTTGGCAACTGTACCAGTCACTAGAGAATCCCTAAAAATTAAAATAGGGGTACAACAATAACAGGACTGAGTTCTTTAAATACTTGTGAGTGTAATCTATCCGAATCTAGAGTCTTGCTCACATTTATTTCATTTAGTTTGGCTTGGACCATTTCTATGTTTATGCAGTTTAGTATATTGGTTGATATATTACCTGCATTAGTGAAACCTACATCAACCACAGCCTGTTCTTCTGTATGCTGAAGCCATGGGGGGGTGGGGTGGTAATTTAAGACATTTATACTTAGCTATGATTAAGGATGCCAAGTCCTGATGGATATGAAATATTCTTTTACAGTGCTGGCCAAAAGTATTGGCACCCCTGCAATTCTGTCAGATAATACTCAATTTCTTCCAGAAAATGATTGCAATCACAAATGCTTTGGTAATAATATCTTCATTTAATTTGTCTTCAAAGGAAAACCACAAAAAGAATTGTCAAAAAGCCAAATTGGATATAATTCCACACCAAACATAAAAAAGGGGGTGGACAAAAGTATTGGCACCCTATGAAAAATCATGTGATGCTTTTCTAATTTGTGTAATTAACAGCACCTGTTACTTACCTGTGGCACATAACAGGTGGTGGCAATAACTAAATCACACTTGCAGCCAGTTGAAATGGATTAAAGTTGACTCAACCTCTGTCCTGTGTCCTTGTGTGTACCAAATTGAGCATGGAGAAAAGAAAGAAGACCAAAGAACTGTCTGAGGACTTGAGAAGCAAAATTGTGAGGAAGCATGAGCAATCTCAAGGCTACAAGTCCATCTCCAAAGACCTGAATGTTCCTGTGTCTACCGTGCGCAGTGTCATCAAGAAGTTTAAAGCCCATGGCACTGTGGCTAACCTCCCTAGATGTGGACGGAAAAGAAAAATTGACGAGAGAATTCAACGAAAGATTGTGCGGATGGTGGCTAAAGAACCTCGACTAACATCCAAACAAGTTCTAGCTGCCCTGCAGTCCAAGGGTACAACAGTGTCGACCCGTACTATCCGTCGGCGTCTGAATGAAAAGGGACTCTATGGTAGGATACCCAGGAAGACCCCACTTCTGACCCAGAGACATAAAAAAGCCAGGCTGGAGTTTGCCAAAACCTACCTGAGAAAGCCAAAAACTTTTTGGAAGAATGTTCTCTGGTCAGATGAGACAAAAGTAGAGCTTTTTGGGAAAAGACATCAACATAGAGTTTACAGGAAAGAAAAAGAGGCCTTCAAAGAAAAGAACACGGTCCCTACAGTCAAACATGGCGGAGGTTCCCTGATGTTTTGGGGTTGCTTTGCTGCCTCTGGCACTGGACTGCTTGACCGTGTACATGGCATTATGAAGTCTGAAGACTACCAACAAATTTTGCAGCATAATGTAGGGCCCAGTGTGAGAAAGCTGGGTCTCCCTCAGAGGTCATGGGTCTTCCAGCAGGACAATGACCCAAAACACACTTCAAAAAGCACTAGAAAATGGTTTGAGAGAAAGCACTGGAGACTTCTAAAGTGGCCAGCAATGAGTCCAGACCTGAATCCCATAGAACACCTGTGGAGAGATCTCAAAATGGCAGTTTGGAGAAGGCACCCTTCAAATCTCAGGGACCTGGAGAAATTTGCCAAAGAAGAATGGTCTAAAATTCCAGCAGAGCATTGTAAGAAACTCATTGATGGTTACCGGAAGCGGTTGTTCGCAGTTATTTTGTCTAAAGGTTGTGCTACCAAGTATTAGGCTGAGGGTGCCAATACTTTTGTCCGGCCCATTTTTGGAGTTTTGTGTAAAATGATCAATGATTTGACTTTTTTTTTCATTCTCTTTTGTGTTTTTTCATTGCAAGCAAAATAAATGAAGATATTATTACCAAAGCATTTGTGATTGCAATCATTTTCTGGAAGAAATTGAGTATTATCTGACAGAATTGCAGGGGTGCCAATACTTTTGGCCAGCACTGTACATATGCTAAATAAAAGAGGACCTTTCATGTCCTCCTGCACATGCGGTTTTATATACCGCTAGAAAGCCGACAGTATGCTGAATTCAGTCCATAGAATTGTACTGGGGGGAGGGGGGCGTTCCTCACAGCTCAGCGTCATCGCTGGGTGATAAAACCGCATGTGCAGGAGGACATGAAAAGTCCTCTTTAAAAGCTAAGTTTTATAATGTCATTCTTGATCTTGGTTGCTGGATGTTTTTTTCTATTTTTGGTATACCCTGAAGTGCAGCCCTTAACTTGAGAAAATTGGCCTTTTTAAAATTAAAGAATTTTGCCCACTCAACCTTTGTTTGTTTTTTACAATTGAAGTGGAATCTGATTAGATTCCAGTCACTATTACCAAGGTTTTCACCAACTGTGGCATTTCCAACAAGTCCCGCATTATTAGAAATTATTAGATCCAGTAGAGCATCCCCTTACTGTACCAGCCTGTGCCACCCACTCAGTTTCCTAATACAACTGACCCTCTAACTCCTCAGTTATGCTGGGGGGGGGGGGGCTATAGATTATACCAAAAAGTATTTTATCAGTGGATCCTTGTGCAGTTACACCCACAAGGATTCCACTTCCTCACAATCTTCACCCACATTTGCCTCTTTCACAATCACTTTCATGCCACTTCTGACATACATACACACTCCACCTCCCTTCTTTTTAGCTCTGTCTTTGCGAAAGAGTCTAAAATCTGGAATGTTTACAGCCCAGTCATATGCCTGGTTATGAGCTGTGCAGCTGTGTGTTCATCACATGACATGATGTGAGTAAAAGTGCTTGCTAATAAAGTTGACTTTTGAATGGTGAATGCCACAACCACTTTTCTTTCTTGGATATTGGACTTGTGCTTAAAGAGAATCTTTCATGTCCTCTAAGATAGGGAGTGTTATAAACTGTCACAAAGCTGACAGCTTGCTGAATTCAGCCCACTTACAGTTTTGCAGGCATCTGCCCCAGTTCTAGAAAAATTTGTGCTGTTAATTTCAGTTACGTCAATGCACTGTCAGAGAGGCTGGCTTCAAAGTTCATTTATCTCAAAAGGGAAATTGTCTAGATACAGCAAGCTTTCACGTTTATAACAAATATAGTAAACAAAAACATATACATCATAAGGGGGCGTTCACACTACCGTTGGTGACTGTCAGTAGTGTCCGTTGCTATTGTCAGTTACAAGATTTTAGCATCGGACACTAGCTGAACCGTCAGAAATCCGTGAAAATTTCCATTCATTTCAATGGGTTTTTATATTGTGTCCGTTTGTGTCCGTTTACACCCAATCCGTCAGAAGTCGGTTTTTTTCGCGGACAAAAAATCCTACATGCAGGACTTTTTTGTCCGTTTGAAATAATGGATTCTTGATGGACAGCAAGTGTCTGTTATTTTTTTAACATTGAAGTCTATGGGTAACGGACTTATAACGGACAGTAACTGATAGCCATCAGTTATTGTCCGTTATTTTATGTCCGTTTTTTTTCCGCGCATGCTCAGAAAGCAGAAAAAAAAAAACGGACAGTGTTAAAAAACGGACACTAACTGATGCTAACGGACACTAACTGATGCTAATGTGTCCGTTTTTTTTAACTAGTCCATTAATTGGATCAGTTAAAAAAACGGACACATTAACATCCGTTAATGTCTGTTATGATAGGTGTCTGTTTTTTTTTTACGGACACTATCAGAACGGACATCAACGGTAGTGTGAACCCTGCCTAACAAATATATAAGACACTTCACTCTAGCTGTATTGTTTACATGAATACTTGTTGACTATTAGTGTATTGTGTTTAGTATGATTATATAGGCACTAATAACGCTAGTGGATTCTAATGATCACAGATATTGATAAATATACTTGTATTTCAGTGGTTTTGAGGATGTTCTGATGTTAAAGGGGTATTCCAGTAATAACAAGTTATCGCCTTAGGGCAAAAACTGCTAGATCATGAGAACTGGGGTCTAGGTGTTTAATATTCTCATTTCACAGTTTTTACTTACAGACTTGTAGGCTCTGGTGAGACATTCACATGAGATTTAATCTTCAAATCTTTTTGTATGTGTTTGTCATTCGCTTGCCGTAGATCACCAATGTATAGCAAACCTGGTATGATTTCAATAGGATAAGGCTGAAATTCATCAATTTCCTGTAGGAGATGCAAACAAAATATAACTTAGCTAAGCAGATTTTATAGGCTATACAGATTGAGTATATATGAACTGCACGGCCTACCCCTACGCAACTTTTCACCCATTCCATGACCTGCTAGCTAAGCATATGAAGACTTGTTCATTAACTATTGCCCAGTAGAGCTCCTCAAACAGAGAGACATCTGCAATATAGAGAGACAGTTTTCTTTTCACAACACAGTTGGGTTATCAGGATTTACTGTCCAGCCTTTTCCTGATAGAAATGATTTAATGCTGTAGATGACCTCTCTCTGTCTCTCTCCTTATCTTCCCCCTTCCCCTCTCAATAGATCCCAATGTAAACTGACACTGTTTATGTAAGGACTAAGGGACAGATTGGGGCAGATTTGTTAAGAATGGTGTATCAAACACCAGTCTTAATAAAGGCCCCCACTGGCGCAGGAAACTAGTAATTAATGAAGAGACTCCAGCCTTTTCATAAATCTACCTTATGTTCCTGCGCCAGTTTGGAACTGGTGTAGATTTCCATTATAACTCAAGCCAGAAAACTGGCATGAGTCATAGTGAATACCTATCTGGCCGAGACATACCCGCCCTGCGCCGATATCTGCACAATGTGGCGAGTGAGGCACAGAACGGCCTTGTGCCAAATGTGGACCACAATATCATCCTTCTACGCCACAAAACTGGAGTAGAGGGATTAATAAATCTCCCCCAGTGACTCTTTTCTTTAGTTAAGTATACTGCAAAGTTTGTCTCCTCAACTACACTATTGATTTATGAAAAAAGAAATAAAAGTTTACTTACATTTTAAGCAGAGGAAAATGTGGTGGGTTACATTATACAAAGGGCTACCCTGTTTGTTACTAACAAACACACACACACACACACAAACGGATTAACTCATTAATTGGACAATGCCTTTAACCCATTAGTGACCAGCGTATAGACTTTCTACGTTGTTCACTAATGAGCCTTATTCTGTGGGACCTCACAGCTGGGCACCAGCTCCTAATGCATTACAAAAAGGTGAAATAAAGTTTCCTTTGTTTTGGTTTTTTTAAAACACAGTTAAAATCACAGCAACATATTCATTCTGCCATCCCAAAATGCTTAATAAATAATAAAATAAATAATAAAATATAAAAAAATCTAAACATAACACACATATCGGGTATTGCCACGTCTGTAAGGACCAGCGCAATAAAATTGTAATTTTAATTGTTACCTACATGCTCAAAGTCATAAAAAAAAAAATCTAAACAAATTTTACCAAAATTGCTGTTTTTTTGTCTGTCGGCCATTGAAAAAGCGTTATAAAAAGTGATCAAAAAGTCTTATGTTCCCCAAAATGGCATCAATAAAAATGTCAGGTCTTCCTGCAAAAAAAATAAGCCCTCAAACAATTTCATTAACAAAAACTTGTTATGGGTCTTGTAAAGTGGAGATGGAAAAAAAAATGCTATTATAAAAAGTGTTTTTATCTTGTAAAAGTAGTAAAAGTTAAAAAAACTATACAAATTTGGTATCAATTTAATCGTATTGAGTCAGTGAATAAATTTATCAGGTTACTTAAGCTGAATGGTGAATAGCTCAAAATTTATAGCATTAAACGTCAAAAATAGCAGTTTTTTCCTATTCCTTCCCAGAAAAAGTTAATTAAAGTCATTGAGGAATATGTACCCCAAAAATAAAAAAACTATAGGATTTATAATGTGACAACGAAAAACCACAAAAAAATGGTTTGGTCATCAAGGCCTAGAAGAGGCCGGTCACTAAAGTGTTAAATATGATTCTGCTCCCTATCCTGTACATAGAATCATAGCAGTTTGTGTATACTCATGCAAAATTCCTTGAGAATTTACCTGGGGCATCCAAAACACTTTCTGAGACCTGAAGAAATGGTAATATCCAGAAAATTCTTCATACCCCCCTTTCAGCACCAGCACTGGAAGACGAGTAATTTGTGACATGACCTTCGCACACCGTATTGCTGGGCCTGTGAAGTGATTTCAATGTGAAAATACTTGAAGTCACTGCTCGTATTTTATTGAAGTAGTAGAAAAAGTAACCAGAGCTGTTCAGGTATAAAGTGTCAGTCTTTCTTTTTGTGTATTCATTTAATTTGTCCCAAGGGTGTCCCTAAACATGAAATGAAAAAATCACGGCCAAAGTGGCTTTAAACCTCTACCTCAGGAAGATCAACTGTCCTTCTTCAAGAGTTATAGCTGAAAACCTTAATATGTGCCCAAAAAGATGCAAGGAGTGGGGGATTTATCTAAAGTGAGGCAGTTGCCCATGGCAACCAATCCGATTTGAGCTATCATCTGTCCTAAGCCCTTTTGAAAAGTACTAATCTGCTTGGTTGGTATAGGCAACCACTCCTCTGTACCTTCACATGTAGGATTATGTAGTAAAATGCACGACCTGCTACCAGAAGATAAAAATGTAAAAAATAAAGAAAAGAGCAAATTAAAAGCTTTGGATCCTAAAGATTGCGTTGCCGAAGCTGATTTTCCACTGGTATAATACAGGTCATATTATAGTTACAAATCCTTCAGTGTGATGACCGGACGTAATGGTTGATAACAGAGAACAGTTAGTGAGTGCTGTATATATGTATATCAAGAATCCTCTGATAATATCTGATAACACAGCTCAATAGTAATGAACACTGTCAGCTCGCATGCACATGAGGCAACTGCTAAAACTGAGAGTATAGAAGATAGAGACAATGGGGCAGAAATTTATTAAAATGGTCTACAAGCAAAATTTCTTAGTTGCCAAAAGTAACCAATCACAACGCAGCTTTAATTTCTCAGGTGTAGAATACAAAATGAAAACTACGCTTTGATTGATGAGCAACTAAGGCAGTTTTACTTTTCAGTTTCTGTGCCTTGTTTGACATATAGGTGGGCTTATCAGGAAAAGGGTAGGACTTGATGAGTGGGTGGGGCTTAATATGCCACACTGTGCACTAAAAATGAGCCAAAATTGTGACAATTTTTTTGTCGCACCAGGGCCACGTGACCAGTGAGATCAATCAATAGCCTTAGCGGTCACTCACGACGGCCCAGTGATGTCTAGCAACGTCAGGATCTTTATGAAAGCCTTCCCAGGCATCCAATATATCTATGTGCCAAATATGGAAACATTCACTTTTATGGTATAGATTGAATATTACTACCAACCTTCAACATCTAAAGAATCTGTTCGACTATCATATACCACAAAGTACTTCATACAATCCAATTCTATAGACTCAGGTAACAGGAAACACATGTCTTCATTCTATAGGAAAAAACAAAAACAAAAAACAAAAAAAACATAAGATTGCATTGTACTGTACACAGTTAGATAAGGCTGTGTATGAAGCATGTATGGTGGTCTGCAGGGTTTCATGGTCACTTAGTACAGAGTTGTATACCCTCCATATGCTGCTGTCAGGGCTGTTTTAACACATGGGTGGGCCCAGTGCAGATGTTTCATAAGTGGGCCCCCCCATCACTACCTGCTATTATACCCATCTGAAAGCTTCCAAAAACTGTGATTTTATATGGTGACATTTAATGGGTGAAAATGTATTATCTGACTGATGGAACTTTCTGCCTGTCAGAAATGTTTTATACTTTTATCTCTAGTAATAATTGTTATTGCTATTATTTTAGCATGTAACGGATACCACTAGAGAGGCGGTTGGTGTGTTTTACTCTGTAAAGATCAGTTATGGACAGGACAAGGACAGGGTCAAATGTAAACTTTATTGATGACTTTGTGCATGTGCTGTGTAAATGTTTGGTGCAACTCTTTTGGCGCTGAAACCTAGACGATGGTAAACGTCTGGGTCACAGCGCCAATAACTTCCTGATTATGTTATGTTCAGAGGGGTATTACATAAGAATACCCCTGTGATTAGGCTATGCGCGCTGCAGCAAATTTAGCTCCACCCACTTTTACATTGACTCCGCCCATTCTCATCCATTTTTCTATGTGCCCCCAAACAGTATAATCCTCCTACAGTCACCCTAACATTATATGCCCCCACATTATAATGTTCGCCTCCAATTGCCCCACAGTCTCCTCTCCTGGTGCCCCAGTTTAAACTGGGGAAACTAGAGGGGGACATTAAACTGGGGTAGCTGGAGGGGGACATTAAACCGTGGGGTTAGTTGGATGGGGACATTAAACTGGGGGCTGCTGGAGGGGGACATTAAACTGGGGCAGCTGGAGGGGGACATTAAACTGTGGGGGTATCTGGAGGGGGACATTAAACTGGGAGCAACTAGAGGCAGACATGTCCCCCTCCAGCTACACCCAGTTTAATGTCCCCCTCCAGCTGCCCCCAGTTTAATGTCACCCTCCATCTACCCTCCCAGTTAAATATTCCTCTTCATCTCCCCCCAGTTTAATGTCCTCCCTTCATCTGCACCCAGTTTGATGCCCCTCTCCATCTGCCCCACTAGTTTAATGTTCCTCTTCATCTCCCCCTAGTTTAATGTCCCCCCTTCATCTGCCCCCTTAGTTTAATGTCCCCCCTCCATCTGCCCCCAGTTTAATGCCCTGCTTCAGCTGCCCCCAATTTAATGTCATCCTTCATCTGCCCCCAGTTTAATGTGCCCCCTTCATGTGTCCCCAGTTTGATGTCCCCCCCTTCATCTGCCACCAGTTTAATGTCCCCCTCATCTGCCCCAAGTTTGATGCCCCCCTTCATCTGCCACCAGTTTAACATAATAAAACACTGATACTCACCTCTCCTCGCTCCGCTGCCACTCTGTGAGGTCTCTTCTGCCGGACTGTTCAGGGAGCTGCAAGTACGATGTGAGTGTGGTCATCACATCGGGCCTGCAGCTCCAGGGACCGAGCACACAAGGATATGTTTCACACACAGTGGTGAAGCAGGGGCTGTCTGCGAATGGCTCCTACTTCGGTACTGTATTTAACTCTTCTGCGTCCGGAGAGGAGTTAAATACCGGGACATACTTCCCGCCGACCGGGACAGGACCCGAAATCTCGGACAGTTGGCAGATATGCCCAACGGGGCCCCCAGTACCATAGGGCCCGATGCAAGTACACTGTTGGCCCTATGGTTAAAGCAGCCCTCGCTGCTGTCCAGATTGTGTATGAAGCCATATCTATGTAGCTATCCCCCCTGGGAGCTTTCCTGGTACATTTATAATCTATGGATATAGTGTGAATTGAGCCTTGCATCAGTAGGTTTGACTAGTGTCTCTAAATAGACTTATGGCTAACAGAAATCGTAACAAGCAACAAATCTGGCATGTGCACAAATTTGTACCTCAAAACGTTGTAAACATATACCAGGCATAAAAATGTCTAACAGGCCTATAAATTGTGCTATATATGTCACGTGAGCCATGCTGTAAGTTAAAGGGGTTGTGTAGTTTCAGAAAATAAATGTTACTGCTTATTTTATTAAAAGTCATACAGTTTTCTAATATAGTCTCTGTATCAATTCCTTGTGGTTTTCTAGATCTCTGTTTGCTGTCATTCTTTGTTTACTTCTCAGTACAGTAATCAGAGCTCTGTCTTCTGAACCATCTGTGTGTTGATCACATGACCATGGACTGTCTATCACATGATCATTGACAGATTTATGCCCATTGGAAATAAACAGTGAAATACAGCCAGCAGAAATGTAGAAAACTGTGAGGAATTGGCACAGAAAGTATTTTGGAAAACTATATAACTTTTCATTATACAAACAATAACATTTATTTACTGAAACTGGACAACCTCTTTAATACATTTCACATTTTTAATAGTACCTGCTTAGCTCTCTTTGCAGTGATAATGTGACTCTCATTGTACTCCCTCTTGGAACGTGCATCTATAATATAAAAATAAATAACTATATTAAAAAATTGAAATTTATTTATTTATTTTTTTGGACGGGGGTATTTGATAAATTTCTTACAAATAACTAAGGGTGGGTTCACACTACTGTTGGATGGCCATTCTGATAGTGTCTGTTAAAAAAAAACAACAAAAAAACGGACACCTATCATAACAGACATTAACGGACACTAACTGATGTTAATGTGTCCATTTTTTTAATGAAGCCATTTAATGGATCAGTTAAAAAAAACGGACACATTAGCATTAGTTAGTGTCAGTTAGTGTTTTTTTGGGTTGAGCATGCGCAGAAAAAAAAAGGGACAGTAATAACAGACAATATAACGGACAAACATCCGTTATCCAAAGACTTTAATGTTTAAAGAATAATGGATTTTTGAAATCTGTCATGAAACCGTTATTTTTCATGGACACAAAAGTCCTACATACAGGATTTTTTGTCCGCAAAAAATAATAGACATGTGACGGATTTGGTGTAAATGGACACTAACGGTCACTAACGGACACCAGATAAAATCCCATTGAAATCAATTGAATTTTTAATGGATTTGTGACGGTTCTGCTAGTGTCCATTGCTAAAATCTTGTAACGGACAATAGCAACGGAGACTACTGATGGTCACCAGCGGCACTGTGAATGACCCCTAACTGATGAAGAAAGACATACAGATATAGCAATTGGTTAAACTGCTGCACCGTGATATCTTTTCACAGAAGACACCAAAAACAATGAAAAGAAATTGGTTTTTGTTGTCTTCTGTGATAAGATATCACGCTGCACCAGTTTAACTAATTGCAAGTTTGGGTTAACTCTGCTACATTTGTATATCATAATGAAATATTGTATAACCAAGGCAACACTTTCTTCAGCAATGTGCATGACACACAGGGAGGGAGTAAAAGGGTATTTCCTATTATAAGCATTTTTGGTACATCCATAGGATAAGCCAAAAATGCTTAAAAAGGACATATTTTATTTAAAAAAAAAAAAAAAAAGCTAAATAATACAGACTGTGGACACTGCTAGGAGTGATGGAGGACTGGTGCTGGTAGTAAACTGTAAATTCCATATGTTTTAGGGTTGTATCAGACGACATTGCTGTTTGTGGCTATAGCTGCATCCGGTCCCTGGCCTCCAATGCTTTCATTACTCTGTAAGTAAAACACTGACTAATCTTGGCAGGATTTAATCACTGACCAGTCGGATTTGCTGTTATTGCATTACTAGTAATTAAATCCAGATGAAATTAATTGTGTTTTACTTACAGAGAAATTAAAGCATCAGCGCCTGGGCACTGGATGCAGCTATGGCACCACTCTTACTGCTATTTTTCAAATAGTTACCCAAAAGACATAAATAATTTGGTTCAGCGAGCCTAGATAATTTAGTGGATTGGTTCAGAATGTTGTAGAGTTCTGTTGCTGTACATAAATCCAACTCAGCCATGTTCCTGGAACAAAAAAGAAGCTTTATTTTTAAAGTTAAAAATGTAAACCTACTTCCAACATTCAGGCATAAGGGATTATATATTACGGAACTGTACAGCCTAAAATACTGCCACTAGCCAAATCACCTATAGCAGGGATAGTAATGCAGAATCTGATTTTTATGTGGCTCTGGTAAACATTGTAAACCATGTAGCAAGGAATATGCATGGTATGGTTATGGGGTCAAAACCTCCTCCTTGTTCCCTCACTGCACTCCCTTTGGCTCTTCTGCTGCTGTTAAACAGCCTGTATGATCTGTATTGCATACTGTCAGCCTGCCGTTTGCTGGCAAAAGGAGAACATTAGGTAAGCGGTGTTCACTTATTATAAGCAGATTGTACACACTGTGCCTCCCCTATCAGAATGAAAGACAAGATAAATGTGTGTTTGTGTGTCACAGTGTATATATGTGGGAGTAAATGTAGGTATGTGTCTGTATGTGTCAGTGTGTATAAGACTGAATGTACATATGTGTACAGTATGTTTTACAGTCTGTATGTGAATGTAATTATGTGAGTTCCACAGCTTGTATATGCAGGGCCAGGACACTGTACTTTGGTGGCCGAGTCAAAGAAGGTAAATTGTGCAACTTTTTTTTTTTTTTTTGCATTTTTGGGCTTTTAAAGCTGAGCTCCCACAAAACTTATTCTCTGGCCCATTACAAAGGCGCATGATGTTAATTGCAGGGACTGTATTTGTGACTCATTCACTCATTTCTGATCTAATATTGATAACCTATCCTAAGAATAGGTGACCAATATCATAATCCTGAAAAACTACTGTCACAAAAAAAAAAAAAGAAAAAAAAAAGGTGTTCGGTAATTGACATTCACTTTAGATGTAACAACACTGTATATGGATTACTGTATGGAACATAATATTAAGATTACTATTAGTGAGATCATCATTTTGCAGGACACTTTAATAACACTCCAGTTATATAAGGTTTACCCTAGTGGGAATGCAACCTGTGCACAGGACGAATTCTCCTCCACCTGTCAAAAGTATGCTTTGCTGACAAGAAAGGATGGTGAATAATCCAAGGTTTTTACTTCACGTTCATTCTCAGAAGAACTGAAACATCCCATGATTGTACAATACTATACAGCCAATTGTCAACCAATAGCAGTAAAAATTGTAAAAAGTATCCAGAGCAAGCAGACTTTTAAGCATAGTGTGGTCACTGGGCTATAAAAACAGAAAAGGAAGAGGACAGTAAGTATGTGGACCCTGATGTCACTTCGAAGTGTGAAGCAAGGCTTTGGACTGATACCCAAGGATGAACTGTCTGTGGTTCTAAACATGTGTCAGTGAATATAATGTCACAGGATTACCAGGTAAGACCAGTGTCGGACTGGGATATCTAGGGCCCACCAGTGGAATTGATTCTAGGGGCCCACCCTACTACTATTAGCGTACAAGCCATAAAAAAGTCATGCTTTCCTGGCCCCACCCGATTTATCATCATTTATGCCATGGTATAAAGCCCCCTTTCCTAGCCCCCACACAGTATTAGAACCCGCACCTAGAGTGTTTCGTGTCCACCTAATATGGGTTATATACCTAATGGGTTATACACCTTTCTAATATTTATGGTCTGACTACCAAGACACCTGCAGATCAGCTGTATCGAGACAGCGCAGCTACAGGTAATAACATGTCAGGAGCCGAGTTCCTTGCCACCATACGATGTGCACCACTGCAGTACCTAAATCCACTGCCAACACTATATGGCAAGAAAGCAGGGTGGCTCCTGGAATTGTTAACATTACCTTTAGCCACACTGTCCTGGAAAAGCTGATCTGCAGGTGTCCTGGCTGTTCGACCCCCACAGATATAATATTGATGGCCTATCCTAAGAACAGGTCAAAGGTGGAAAAACCCTTAAAAGGGGTTGTTCAGGAATTGGAGCAACCAATGTGTTGGGCAGGGAGGGGGTTGTTCAGGAATTGGAGCAACCAATGTGTTGGGCAGGGAGGTGTAAAATATATTAAAAAAAAACCTCATAACAAAAACATACTGACCTGTCCCTGGTGCTCCATTGTCTGCCACCAGTGTCCATTCAATCTCATAACGGCACTTTCTTTCTGGGAGTCCTGCACCTCATGTGACTGCTGAGACCAATTAGCAGTCCCAGCGGCTGCTGGCAAATGACTGGTGACGTATGGGAGTGATGTCACCAGTCCCTCTTCAGTGACCCCTGAGGCCACTGATTGCTCTCAGCGGTCACATGGGGTACAGGATTTTCCGCAATGAGGCACTGGCATGAAACCGATTGGACACTGGTGGGGGATAACAGGGTGCTTGGAACAAGTGAGTATGCTTGTGAGAATAAGCCATCAATACCTGATCGGTAGGTGACAGACACCCGTCCCCGGTCTGATCAGCTATAAGGAGCTACTTCGAACACCCATCCTGTGCACAATACAGGACCAGAAGCAAAAAGATCCCTCCATTGAATAGCACCCAGGCGTGTCTGCTGCACCTCAGATCCCACTGACTTCAATAAGTGCTAAGATGCAGTAAAGGTGCCTGGCCACTATATAGTGGATGGAGCTTTCTGCTTCCAGCGCTATATTGTGGACAGGATGGATGCCAGAGGAGGTTTCGTATAGCTGATTGTTCCAGGGGTGAAGTTTCGGCCTCCTACTGATCAGGTATTTATGGCTTATCCTTAGGATAGGCCATTAAAAAATTAAATCCGAACAAACCCTTTACTCCATTCCCAACATTCGCTATACTATTACGGTGGATGCCAGGTCTTTAAAAATGGTGGCCATACTGCAGCAGAGCAGCCACCATGGCTACCAGGTATTGTATAGCGTAGACCCACAGCTAATGCCCGCATTACTAGGTGTCAGCTGTCTTGTTTCCTTGACAGCTGGTTTATGACCAGCCTCAATAGCTGAGTAGTGAAAGTCAGGTGTATTGCAGTCCATGGGACATGCCATCAAAAGATTTTAGGATCAAGCTCCCTAGGGGGGGCTACTAAAATAGTTAAAAAAAAAAGTTTTTAAAAACATAAAAAAAAAATAAAAATTCAAATCACCCCCCTTTCCCTAGATTTGAAATAAAAATAAACATATTATACATTCCCACGTCCGAAAACGCCCAGCCTACAAACATATAAAAATAGTTTTCCTATACAGCCCCGCAAAAAAGACACCTTGTGCATCCCTGTATATGGAAATATAAAAAAATTACGGGTGTAAGAACATGGTGGCTAGAGATGAGCGAATCGAAGCTGCAGAAGTGGAATTCGATCCGAATTTCAGGAAATCTTCGATTCGCTATGATTCCGGATTTCCTCACGCTTCGATGCATCAAATCGCATTTTTTTATAAAATAGCCGCCACACATGTTAGGACAAGGCACAAGGGACTCTGGGAGTGCGGGATAACCCACAATACCAAGCATGCAGCTAATCAGCAGCCAGCCGGACCTGTGATGTCACAGCCCTCAGCCCAAAGGTAATACTGCTGCTCATTACTCATATCTGTGTCTTAAAAGTGGAACACAACAAGCCTTTTGCAGTGCAGTACAGCAAAAAACAGTGAATTATCATACACTAATATCTGCACGTATCTGTAAAAAAAGCCTTTTTAAAGACATTTATTATAAGGGGCTTATTCACTGTAGTATTACAGCATAACATTTGTCAGTACTACTGTGCCAAAGAAAACTGAATTATCATCCAATAATATCTGCACGTATTTGTAAAAAATGCCTTTTTAAAGGCGTTTATTATAAGGGGCTTATTCACTGTTCTTCCACAGCATAACATTAGTCAGTACTATTGTGCCAAAGAAAACTGAATTATCATCCTATAATATCTGCACATATCTGTAAAAAACACCTTTTTAAAGGCGTTTATTATAAGGGGCTTATTCACTGTTCTTCCACAGCATAACATTTGTCAGTACTACTGTGCCAAAGAAAACTGAATTATCATCCAATAATATCTGCACTTATCTGTAATAACTGCCTTTAACACGGGGAAAGACATATTCGCCATTTTGTTACCATTATAAAGTTGCTGGCCATTTTTAAAAACAGTATTGTCAATAATAATTCAATAATTCTTAGTAGTTATAATCATTTATTTAAAGGTGTTTATTAGTGTGGAAACCCATAAGGAGGCTCATATTTACCATTTTGTTACCAGTATAAAGTTGCAGGCCATTTATCAATACAGTATTGTCAATAATTTTGCCACAAATCTCTGCCTTTATCACGCTTTTTTTATTGGTGTTCATTAGTGGGGGAAGAAATAAGGGGCATATTTGTCGTTCTCTTCAAAGTAGAAAATAACAGGTCTTTTTGCCCTTTGCAATTACGTTTTTTCATCGAACAGTATGTCAGACAGAGAAGTGAGAGGTCATGCATAGGGGAATAGGGGAGGACCGCAGGCCTAAATGTTTCTGGCGCAGGCACAGGTCGCAGCAGAGTAACAGGGCGTGGCAGCAGGGGTCAGTTACAGAGGCCTGAGCTCCTAGTGTCAAGTAGCGGTCATGTCTTGACCAGCAACCCAACGGTTGTAGACTGGTTGACTCAGTCATCCAATTCATCCCAAATCACATCAGACACCCCCAGCCAAGAGTCGGTGAGTTTGTCAGACACAACCCTTAGTTGGCATGGCCCAGCAGCAGGCCCTTGCCCTCACCTGTCCTCAACCTGCCTCTGTCCTTTTCTGTTCCCTCAGCTAGAGAACTACTCTATGCTGTGGGCTCAGATCCACTGTACACTGAGGAGGAGGTACTAGAGGACAGTCAGCAGCTATTACTCAGCCAAGATCTGGAGGAGACATCCACCGCTTCCTGTGGTAAGCGGGCAAGTAGTGATGAGGAGAGTGGCGTGGGAGCTGGTGTTGAGGAGGACATCAGTGACCTGCAGACACTAATGGATGACAATGTAGCCGATTGTAATTGGGAGCCGGGGCCTCGTCATCAGGAGAAGAGGGTTGCAGCTTGTGCATGAGGCAGCGGTTGAGTCAGCAGTGTGAGGTCGGGAGCTAAACATGCCCAGGGTAGACCACCTGCTTCGCAGCAGCCTACATACCCGGAAAGCAGTGGTGCAGGGGTTCACGGAGGCAGTGGCGGTAGCAGTCAGTTATTGCAGAGTGTTGGGGGGTAAAACCACTTACTCAGTGGTGTGGCAGCTTTTTTGTAAAGCTGCTGGGGTAGGTGAACATAGCTATATGTTCAATCTGTGGACAGAAGGTGAAGCGTGGCCAGGATGCCAATGTTGGCACCACAGCCCTGCGCCAACATATGCAGGGTCACCATAAAGTGTCCTGGGAGAGCTGTGGCTCCAATTTGTTGGCCCAGCCTGCAGCACCCAGTGGCACGCACCGCATTTCAGGCAGTCAAGGCTCCACCACCTCAGCTGAAGGAAGCTGTGTGTCCTTCCCATCATCTGCTGGTCGTGATGCTCCTGCTCCTCCTCCTAGTCAGTTATTGCGTCAGCAATCTATCACAGAATCTATATCTAAGAGACAACAGTATGCGTGCACTCATCCAACAGTGCAGAAGCTGAACGTGCTCCTGTCCAAGTTGCTGGTGCTTCAGTCACTCCCTTTCCACTTGGTGGATTCTGTACCTTTCAGAGAACTGATGGCTTGCGCCGAGCCGAGATGGAGAGTCCCAAGCCATCATTTATTTGCCAAGAAGGCAGTACCAGCCCTGCACAAATATGTAAAAGAGAAGATGGTCCAGTCCTTGAGCCTGTCGGTGTCTGCCAAAGTGCACGGCAGTGCCGACGTGTGGAGCTGTAACTACGGTCAAAGACAATATATGTCATTTACGGCCCACTGGGTTAATGTGGTGCCTGCCCAGACACACCAGCAACTTGGACAGGTGACACAGCTTCTGCCTCCACGTTCTCACGCCGCTGGTCCTGCAACAATGTCCGCCTCATCCTATACTGTCTCCTCAGCCTCCACTGCAGGTACAATTCACAGTGCTCCTCCAGCATACCACATATGCAGGGTACAGTTGTGTCACGCTGTTCTACACCCCATTTGCCTGGGCGAACGAAGTCACACAGGGGAGGAACTGCTCCATGTACTCAATCAAGAAATCAAATCCTGACTTTCTCCAATAGAACTTAAAATCGGAACAATGGTGACCGACAACGTGAAGAGGATGGTGTCAGCGCTGCATCAAGGAGGGCTGAGCCATTCACCCTGCATGGCGCACGTGTTCAATCTGGTTGTCAAGTGTTTCCTTAAGTGTTCCACCAATCTGCAAGACATCCTAAAAATGTCAAATATCTGCGCCATCGTCGATCCTCTTGCATGTCCGACCGACAGGGCCCTGACCGCTCAACTTGCACTGGCATGGCAGCTGTGGGAGGGGGTGGCAGGAGTAGTAATAGCTCCATCAGCAGCCTGAGCCTAGAGTCGCTGATGAGCAGCTTTCTTTAGCCGCATAGTGAAGAAGCTGCTCATCAGCAGCTAGACACAGAGCAGAACTTGAACCAGCAGGTGGTGGCATACTTAGAGTGCACCCTGTCACCTGTCATCGACCATCCACTGGACTACTGGGAAGCCAAACTGGATTTGTGGCCGCAACTGGCCGAATTTGCTCTGGAAAAGCTGTCCTGCCCGGCCAGTAATGTGGCATCAGAGCGGGTGTTTAGTGCGGCGGGGGCCATAGTTACCCCAAGGAGAACTCGCCTGTCCACCCAAAATTTGGAGAGACTGACCTTTGTGAAGATGACTCAGGCGTTGTTCAGCCAGGATTTCCATTCACCAATGCCTGATGCAGCACATTAAATGATCCATGCTGCCTCACCACACTCTGCCACTGGGTGACTGAATGGCCTCCTAAGGCTGTTGCTTCCTACACATTATATCACCTTGCCAATCTGTGGCCTACTCACGCTGCTGCCACCTCCGCAATCTGCCACTGGGTGACTGTATGGACTCCTCACGCTGCTGCCATCTCCTCACTCTGCCACTGGGTGACTGTATGGCCTCCTAAGGCTGTTACTACCTACATATTATATCACCTTGCCACTCTGTGGCCTACTCACGCTGCTGCCACCTCCACACTCTGACACTGGGTGATTGTATGGCCTCCTCATGCTGCAGTCACTGTATGCCTTCCTCATGTTGCTGCCACTTGGTCACTATATGGCCTCCTCATATGGCTGCCACTGTATGGCCTCCTCATGTTGCTACCACCTGGTCACTATATGGCCTCCTCATATTGCTGCCACTGGGTCACTGTATGGCCTCCTCATGTTGCTACCACCTGGTCACTGTATGGCCTCCTCATTTTGCTGCCACTGGGTCATTGTATGGCCTCCTCATGTTGCTGTCACTTGGTCACTGTATGGCCTCCTCATGTTGCTGCCTCTTGGTCACTGTATGGCCTCCTCATATCACTGCCACTGGGTCACTGTATGGCCTCCTCATGCCGTTTTCACTGGGTCACTCTGTGTCCTCCTTATGCTGCTGCCACTGGGTCACTGTATGGCCTCCTCATGCCGCAGCCACTGAGTCACTGTATGCCCTCCTCATGCCGCAGCCACTGGGTCACCGTATGCCCTCCTCAAGCTGCAGCCACTGGGTCACTCTATCAGGGTCGGACTGGCCCACCGGGGAATTGGTGAATCCCCCAGTGGGCCCCGAGCCCCGACTATTAGTACTCATTTTGCCAATGCAAAGGTCAGGGGTCTGATCGGGGAGGTCAGGGGCCCGATCCGGCCCCTGACCATATCGATCATGCCCCTGACCAATGGACAGTGGCGTAGCGATCGTGGTCGCAAGGGCTGCGACAGCAACCGGAGGGGTACGGGGCCTGCGGCCAGCTGGAAATGGCCGGGCCCCGGACTACCATGATGCGCTATACCTATTGTTAATGGAAAAGGGCCGGGCCCCTTTCCATTAGATGCCAGCCCAGGGGAAGTGACAAAAAATAAAAAAGAACATACTCACCTGGCTGTCCTGGGCTCAGCATCGTCTCCGGCTCTTTTCCGGCCTTACTGCTGGGGCCTGTGATTAGGCTCCAGCCGTGACATGGGGCGCGCCAGTGTAATGACGTCATCGCGCTCCACGTGACCGCTGAGGTGCAATCACAGGCCCCAGCGGTGACTTCTGGGGCACGGGACGTGGGGATCAAGGGACCAAAGAAGATGGGAAAGACAGCAGGACGGAGCGAGGATGCCCAGGAGAAATAAGACAAAGTGAGTATAAGTGTTTGTTATCTTTAATTAATATTTTTAGTGATTAATTAATATTTTTAATTACTTCTCCTGAACCTCTACGTATTATATTCTGGGGTCTGAGGAGACCCCAAAGTATAATAATAGCACTGGCTCTGGGGGGGGGGGGCACTGTGAGCATATAATACTGTTTGGGGGCCACTGTGGGCATATAATAAATACTGTGTGGGGGCCATGGTGGGCATATAATACTGTGTGGGGGCCACGGTGGGCATATAATACTGTGTGGGGGCCACTGTGACCATATAATACTGTGTGGCGGCCACTGTGGACATATATTGCTGTGCTGGGGCCACTGCGGAGCATATATTGCTGTGTTGGGGACACTGCGGAGCATATATTGCTGTGTGGAGGACCACTGTGGAGCATATATTGCTGTGTTGGGTCCACTGCGGAGCATATATTGCTGTGTCGGGGCCACTGCGGAGAATATATTGCTGTGTGGGGGCCACTGCGGAGCATAAAATGCTGTGTGGGGGCCACTGTAGAGCATATAATGCTGTGTGGGGACCACTGCGGAGCATATAATGCTGTGTGGGGGCCACTGTTTGCATATTATACTGTCCCAGTATTGTTTACATGCTGGGTGCTGCGCTGCTCATTCACTGTGTTCTTGATAACTGCAGTTGTGGGTACTAAATCTGTATCTCTTTCAAGTATCTGAGATATCGCTGCAGCACCCGTAACCATCACTATCAAGAATTCACTCTAGGGAGGGGGTAGGGGGATCCTGATGGTCAGCCATTGGAACCAATCCAGTTGCAGCTTGTTTCTGCAAGCGTCACTGATGTACTGACGCTGTGCGCGGCGAGGGGTTTCTGCATAGGAGCCCAGACCAGCAGTGTGAAAGGTAAGTACAACTTAACCACACAAACAAAAAAACAACTCTTCCCCCTATTTTGCCCCCAAATCTTTCAACTTTACTGACCACTCTGATAACTACAACCCCCAGCAGCTCCAGATGCTTTGGGATTGTTGAGAGTTGTAATCCCCCCTCCTACCCCAGCTAATTTCTCACTATATTGTTATGCTGGTGCCTGCTCTAGGGCTCCAGCATAACAATACCTAAGTCACAGAAACTCCAATACTGCGATAGGGAAGACCAGTGAAGGGGCCACTGTATGGGCATACAGTTCTCTCCTGTCCCCAGTGTCTCCCAGCGCGGTTCGGCCTGCAGCTCTGTTTTCTTCCAGCGCAAGTTCCCCCTGCACGTGACTACCTGTGACGTCACATGACCCCTGAGGCCAATCAGCGGCCTAAAGGAAGGGACCTGGGACGTCACAGCCAATGAGGACTTCTGGCAAAAGAAGACAGCGGAGCAGCAGGACTGGACTGTGCTGGGACCTGCTGACACCGGAGCACCTGGGACAGGTGAGTATATTAATTATGTGGTTTTTTTTGGGGGGGGGGGGGAATTCACCTCCCCCAGACTAATTAGAAAAAAGACAAAAATTATACTGGACAACCTCTATAAAGTGTGGGGCATTAGGGGGGTATATTAAAGGGGTTGTCCAGGCATAATTTGTTATGGTTTATCCTCAGGATAGGCCATAAAAAAGATTAACCCTGGACAACCCCTTTAATATGCCCCACACAGTTTAATGTCCCCCCACAGGATGTTAGCCCCCATCACTGCTCCCACACAATATAATGGCCCCATCACTGTTCCCCATACAGTATGGGGGACCAGTGCGGAAGCCACTGTATGGGGAGACAAGTGAAGTGGCCATAAAAAAATTTGCCCCAGACAACCCCTTAAAAGAGGTTGTCCATAAACTGGAGCGACCACTTTCGCGACTGCCAGGGAGGTGTAAAAATAAAAATTTTTCAAAAAAAGCATACTCACCTGTCCCCTGTCTGTGTCTGTTCGGTCTCATGGTGGTGCCTCATTTCTGGAAATCTTGTACCTAATTGGTCTTCACGGTCACGAGGTGCAGGACTCCCAGCAAGGAGTTGCCGGCACGAGACTGAATTAACCCTAGCAGTGGACAACGGACAACGGAGTACTGGGGACAGGTGAGTATGCTTTTTTATTTATTTTTTATTTTACACCTCCCGAAAAGGACATGGGTTGCGCCAATTCCTGGACAACTTCTTCAAAGGATTTATCCATCTTTATAATATTGATATCCTGTCCTTAGGGTAGGCTAGCAATATTACATCTGCGATGATACAACAGCCAGGACCTCTGCAGATCAGCTTTTCCAGGACAGTGTTTCTACAGGTAACAATTCTAGGAGCCACGCTGTTCACTTACCATACAGGGTGTAGTAGTGGGTTTAGGTAGTGCAGTGGTGCACATGGTATGGCGGGTGAGCAGCATGGCTTCCAACATGTTATTACCTTTAGTTGCCCTGTCTCGGTACCGCTGATCTGCAGGGGTCCTGATGGTGGGCCCCTAGAAGCAATTCCACTCGTGGGCCCTAGACATCCCAGTCCGACACTGCACTCTATGCCCTCCTCAAGCCACAGCCACTGGGTCACTGTATAGCCTCCTCATTCCGCTGCCACTGTATGGCCTCCTCATGCTGCTGCCAACTCCACATTATGTCGCCTTGCCACTCTGTAGACATCTATGTGGAATTGGCAGACGAGGGTGTAAAATGAGTGCACTCTTTCACGCTACAGTAGGATCTAGAGCCTCAGCACGGTTCTTTCTACCTGGCACTAACATGGACCTGTAAGGCTGAGTTCACACTTGAGTTAGTTGGTCAGTTTTGGCCCTGTAACTGTCCAAATAAGTGAAGAGTGCAGTGGTTCTAAGAGCAACGCCTGTCATGTGTGTGTCATACTGACTCACAGTATTGTTTGACTACCACAGTAGGCTCCCTATGCGTGTTATTGCAAGGCATAGTGTTCTACATCACTATATAGGCTCTCTGAAGCTAGGAAATAGGTGTTTTTTAGCAATATTCGCCGCAAATTAATTCGGATCGTAGCAAATCTTTTTGGAACTTCGAATCAAACTGCAGAATCAAACTTTTGAGATATTCGCTCATCTCTAATGGTGACTCTAAGAATTTTTTTTTTTTTTTTGCCAAGTTTTGGATTTATTATGTCTATAAGCATAATAAAATTTAAATGAATAAATAAATAAATAAGCCTAGGTTTACAACTGCACCTGATCTCCGCTTGGGGATTAAACTGTATCTTGTGTCTCCATACTTGCATGTACATTAGATTTGAGAAAGGGGTCTATACTCCAAAACGCGTCATCTCAGTACATACAGTGCCTTGCGAAAGTATTCGGCCCCCTTGAACTTTTCAACCTTTTGCCACATTTCAGGCTTCAAACATAAAGATATAAAATTTTAATTTTTTTTGGTGAAGAATCAAAAACAAGTGGGACACAATTGTGAAGTGAAACAAAATTTATTGGTTATTTTAAACTTTTGTAAAAAATAAAAAACTGAAAAGTGGGGCGTGCAATATTATTCGGCTTTACTTTCAGTGCAGCAAACTCACTCCAGAAGTTAAGTGAGGATCTCTGAATGATCCAATGTTGTCCTAAATAACCGATGATGATAAATATAATCCACCTGTGTGTAATCAAGTCTCCGTATAAATGCACCTGCTTTGTGATAGTCTCAGGGTTCTGTTTAAAGCGCAGACAGCATCATGAAGACCAAGGAACACACTAGGCAGGTCCGTGATACTGTTGTGGAGAAGTTTAAAGCCGGATTTGGATGCAAAAAGATTTCCCAAACTTTAAACATCCCAAGGAGCACTGTGCAAGCGATCATATTGAAATGGAAGGAGTATCAGACCACTGCAAATCTACCAAGACCCGGCCATCCCTCTAAACTTTCATCTCAAACAAGGAGAAGACTGATCAGAGATGCAGCCAAGAGGCCCATGATCAATCTGGATGAACTGCAGAGATCTACAGCTGAGGTGGGAGAGTCTGTCCATAGGACAACAATCAGTCGTACACTGCACAAATCTGGCCTTTATGAAAGAGTGGCAAGAAGAAAGCCATTTCTCAAAGATATCCATAAAAAGTCTTGTTTAAAGTTTGCCATAAGCCACCTGGGAGACACACCAAACATGTGGAAGAAGGTGCTCTGGTCAGATGAAACCAAAATCGAACTTTTTGGCCACAATGCAAAACAATATGTTTGGCGTAAAAGCAACACAGCTCATCAACCTGAACACACCATCCCCACTGTCAAACATGGTGGTGGCAGCATCATGGTTTGGGTCTGCTTCAGGAGGAACAGGGAAGATGGTTAAAATTGATGGTAAGATGGATGGAGCCAAATACAGGACAATTCTGGAAGAAAACCTGTTGGAGTCTGCAAAAGACCTGAGACTGGGACGGAGATTTATCTTCCAACAAGACAATGATCCCAAACATAAAGCAAAATCTACAATGGAATGGTTCACAAATAAACGTATCCAGGTGTTAGAATGGCCAAGTCAAAGTCCAGACCTGAATCCAATCGAGAATATGTGGAAAGAGCTGAAAACTGCTGTTCACAAACGCTCTCCATCCAACCTCACTGAGCTCGAGCTGTTTTCCAAGGAAGAATGGGCAAGAATTTCAGTCTCTCGATATGCAAAACTGATAGAGACATACCCCAAGTGACTTGCAGCTGTAATCGCATCAAAAGGTGGCGCTACAAAGTATTAACTTAAGGGGGCCGAATAATTTGGCACTCCCCAATTTTCAGTTTTTTTATTTTTTACAAAAGTTTAAAATATCCAATAAATTTTGTTCCACTTCACGATTGTGTCCCACTTGTTGATTCTTCACCAAAAAATTTAAATTTTATATCCTTATGTTTGAAGCCTGAAATGTGGCAAAAGGTTGAAAAGTTCAAGGGGGCCGAATACTTTCGCAAGGCACTGTATATACAGTAGGTCCATATATATTTGGACACTGACACAAGTTTTTTTTTTTTTTACCTGTTTACTGAAATATATTTAAGTTATAGTTATAAAATGGGCATGGGCATAATGTCCAGACTTTCAGCTTTCATTTGAGGGTATCCACATTAAAATTGGATGAAGGGTTTAGGAGTTTCATCTCCTTAACATGTGCCACCCTGTTTTTAAAGGGACCAAAAGTACAGGTGCATCTCAATAAATTAGAATATCTTTGAAACGTTTATTTATTTCTGTAATTAAATAAAAAAGTGACCTCCTATATTTTCTAGATTCTTTACACACAGAGTGTTCTATTTCAAGTGTTTTATTTCTGTAAATGTTGATTATGGATTACAGGTAATGAAAACCCAAATCTAAGAAAATTAGAATATTGTAAAAAAGTTCAGTATTGTAAATTCAGTGTGTCACCTGCCAAGGTTTCCTAAGCCTTTAAATGGTCCCTCAGTCTGGTTCAGTAGAACACACAATCATGGAAGACGCTGATTATGAATTGAATTACTGAAATGAATGAACGTTTCAAAGATATTCTAATTTATTGAGATGCACCTGTAATTAGACAATTGACTCAAAGGTTGTTTCATCGGCAGGTGTGGGTAATTCTTTTGTTATGTCATTCTCTGTTAAGCAGATAAAAGGCCTGGAGTTGATTTGAGGTGTGGTGCTTGTATCTGTTTCGACCAGTATTGGTTTCTTTTTATACTGATCACAATGGTCTTTAGTGAGGAACACTATTCCTAGCTGTACCATATTTCCTTGCAGTTGTTGCTCTGGAAATTTTTCTCATACTGTTCACACTTGGAGTCCAGAAGATTCCTAAGGAAGTTCAAGCAGAAGCAGCCTTCACTGTATATCTAAAAGATGATCTACTAGTGGTTGTGACTTATCACAACCATACAAGGTAAAGCCCCTGAACCAGAATGGGAAATGGTTTCTGGGCTATAACTGTAAGACTTAACAGGTTCTGCTCATGGTGCGCTTTTTCTGCTTTCTCTTTCCCACCAGCAGCTTATTTTAGAAACTACACCCCTCAAGGAATTTCTCAAGGGGTATTATTATTTTGAGCCCAAGAGTGCTTCCCAAAAATTAACGTACAAAGTGAAAATTTTAATTTTTAAAGAAATATGCTATTTCAGTGCCCAATAAGCTGTGCCCACTTTGTGTCATCAGAGACATGCACTCCTAAAACTATTATGTGGGTATGTGGGCTATCCTGGATACAAAAAAGTTGTATAAGTGGGCGTAAACTGCTGCTTGGGCACACAGCAGGGCTCAGAAATGCAGGAGCACTGTGGTTTTTAGCTTTTGGAGTATAGATTTAGAGGGACTTTTTGGACACCATGTAATTTTTGCAGAGCCCTGGAGTTGCCAGTAAATTGGAATTCCCCAAGTAGTGACCCCATTTTGTAAGGGCAATTTTAAGGTCTCAGCAAATGTGACATGGCGTCCAAAAATCTAAATCTGCGCTCCAAAAGCACATAGTGCTCCTTCACATGTGTACCCAAATGGCAGTTTATGCCCACATGTATGACACTATTATACCCAGGTTAACGTACTGAACGTCATATGTGGGTGTAGGGAAGAGGAAGAAACAGGCGAAACCCCTTAAAAGCAAAAGAGAACTGCTGTCTGGGCACGCCCCAAACAGGGGACGTGAAAAAACAGAACACGGCAAACAGAGCCAAAAAAAGCAAAAGAGAGAAGAAAAAAAAAGGAAAAAAAAAAAAAAAAAAAAAAAAAAAAAAAAAAAAAAGGGGGGGGGGGGGGGGGGGGCGAGCGTTACGTTGCACAGGAGGGTTGGCCCAGGCCCAAGGGTGAGCGGGTGGGTGTAAACTGCTGTTTGGGCACAGCCGAGCACACAAGGGAAGGAGTGCTATTTTGGTTTTTGGAGTGCTATTTTGGTTTTTAAAAGTCATGCCATTTTTGCTGAAACCCTGAATTGCCAGTAAATTGGAACCCGCATACATGTGACCCCACTTTGGAAACTACACCACTGAAGGGATTTATCAAGTGGCATACCCAGCATTTTTAATTCTTGAGTTTCATTAATTTAATTTCCAGAAATGAATGCGCAGCTGATAATGAAATGTGAAAATTGCAATTTTTCCAGAGATTCGCCATTTCAGTGCCGATATGTTGTGCCCAGCTTGTGTCAGCAGAGACACACACTCCAAAAGCTTTTAAGCGGGTATCCTGGGCACATCAGATTTTGGAGCATTAGTCTCTGATACAAGCCGAGCACAACATTTTACGCACTGAAATGACATATTTCTGGAAAAATTGTCATTTTCACCATCAACTGCATATTAATTTCTGGAAAATAAATTAATGCAACACTTGGGGGTTAAAAATGCTCACTGTACTCCTGGATAAAATCCTTCATGGGAGTAATTTCCAAAATGGGCTCACATATCAGGGGATTCCACTTTACTGACATTTCAGGGTCTGCAAAAGTGTCATGACGTCCAAACACCAAACCGTCTAAGTCTGTGCTCCAAAAACCACATGGCGCTCATTCCTTGCTGTGCCAAAACAGCAGTTTCTACCCAAATATGACATTAAGTACGTTATCTTGGGTACACCAGTGTCATACATGTGGGCTTAAACTGCAGTTTGGGCACACAGCAGGGCACACAGCAGAAAGAGTGCTATGTGGTTTTTGGATCACAGATTTGATTGTGCGTTGCCTCCTGTTCATTGATGTGTCAGTTACCACCACTTCTTGCAAACTGAGAGGGACAGAAAGCTTGAACTGAGAGACCTTGATTTATTACTCCGACACACTGATACACGCCTAGACCAAGATGTCAGTGCTATTCAATGTTTTGTGTCCTGGTGCACAAATTTGAATGACAGCAAGAGGTCTGCAGAGGTGAACCTCTACAGAGATGGATCGTCTGATTGGAAGAATGACACAAAATGATTTATTCTGTACTGTAAATAAAATGACATCACATCCCAAGCTTAGAGCGGCAAACAGTGTCTACACAAACCATCTGAAGTGGTTTGCTTGACACTGGGTTACGAGCCAGACGTCCAGCTACAGGTGTTCTATTGACCTCATGCTACCATTCTCAATGGCTATCATGAAGAACAGCAAGAAGGCAATAGAGGCTGGAATGGAGGTTTATCCTCTTCAGCAATGAGTCCAGCTTTTGTCTTGGACGCAGTAATGGCTGGAGATTGGTGTAGAGAACTCAGTCAATGGCATGAAGAGGATTTCATAAGGGAATGTCACACCAGTCCTATTACTGGGATTATGGTGTAAAGTAGCATAATGTGTGGTAGCTGAACCCCTACCGCAGGGATACTCAACTGGTGGAACGCGGTCCGAACCTGGACTGCAGCCGCCAGCTGTCCTGACCCTTATCTCCTAGCACTTTTATTAGGTCAGCGACCGTGAGAAACCTTCATCTAATCCAATGCCTTGTACTAGCGGCCGTTTAGCGTAAGGGATCGGGGCTTGGGGACAGTGGGCGTGAGATGAATGTTACTCTTGGCCACTGTTAATGTTAATTATGTGTATGGGCAATTATATTGTGGGGGGGTACTAAGGAGTATACCATGAGGAGGCACAATAATGAGGCACTAATGTCCCATTAGTGCCCCCATAGTATAGTGCTCCTTAATGCCTCCACCCAGCGTATAAGGATCCATAGTGCCCCCACCCACCGTATAATGATCCTTAGTTCCCTCTCCAACTGTATAATGCTCCTTAGTGCCCCCACCCACTGTATAATGCTCCTTAGTGCGCCCACGCACCATATAAAGTTCCTTACAGTGACTACGCAAAGTATAATGCTTCTTAGTGCCCTCACACACTGTATAATGCTCCTTAGTGCCCCATGCACTGTATAATGCTCCTTGGTGCCCCCACACACAGTATAATGCTCCTTAGTGCCCCATCGGACCTTTACTAAAAGTAGTTGAGTACCCTGCCCTACAGTCTTTTTTTTTTCAGGCACACTAACAGATAGGCGTTAAATTGCTTAGATTGTGGAACCAGTGGTACAGTCGTTTCTCCCAAGTATCCCAAGAGCCATTTTTCAACAGGACAACGTAAAGTCTCATGTTGCTTGTGCTACTGTGAACTTAAGACCCCTGAGTATAAGCGGGGACTAGGGGAGGTGATCAAACATAAAAAACTGCATTACTCACCTCTCCAGAGTATAATAGCAGTTTTGGTTTGGATATGTTCGGTCCAAACGAAACTGCAAATATTGAAGTAACCGAACCGAATTGACCGGGCCCTATACTGATGATAAGGAAAAGCAGAAGTAATTGGATGCCAGGACTGGAATTATCTTTATTGCTTGCATAGAAGGCACTGAGGGGAGGAGCAACAGGGTACAGAGCAAAGAAGAGATCATATGTCACCCTAAGTTAATGGTTAACTCTATTACACACAGAAGAAGTGAGAAGGCATAAAACCAAAGCACAAAGGGGAGCATGGAACGGTGAGGAAGTATGTGAAGGAAATGAGTTCAGGAATTGAAACACACTTTTATAATGAAGGGAAAATTGAGAAAAAGAATAAGGAATGGAGTAAACGTTATTATTTGCTAGCACAGAGTGGGGTGCACTTTACTGTTGGGCAAAGTTCTCCTTAGGAATACCTTGTCTAAGCTTTTTATTACTTAAAGAGGACCTTTAACCACCTCCAACAAGTCCAGTTGGGTGGTGTAAGGCAGGAGCAGGCAAGGGGGGTGATTCTGAACTCTGACATAGGCTGCCTCTGATTGGAGCTCTGAATCATTCCCGCCTGCCTGACACTGCCCTTCTGACATTAGAGAGCTTATCAGGCATCAAAACTACTTGCGCTGGTTGCTCGGGAATGGGGGGGGGGGTAGAGAGAAACTTCCAACTGTACTGGAATTAGTGCAGTGGTACATATTAACAGATGCTAAGAACTAGAATTGGTGGAGGTGGGGAAAGGTCCTCTTTAACTTAACCTCCTATCAGTTTGAGGTCATAGGTAAAGTTGTAGGGAGATGCTGCTGGATCAACGCAACCATGGCTGGTCTTTCTCAGCAGATGCAGGAACAAAGGGGAGGTTGTTAGTCCTCAGTGCTGTCCCAACAAGCTCTATTTCAGAGAACGGGCTGAAGGCCCAGGAGAACTGGGCCTCCCACCAGTCAGAGATAATGACAATGGAGGGAGGCTTAGTTGGATAGGAATCCCATGCTCTAGGCATACCTTTTTTTTTTTCTTTCTTTGCAGTCGGTTTCAAATAAACTCGTAGTTCTTGATAGTAACATTCTATATTAGCAAGATGCTACATAGCAAAACAAGAGTATAGAGGGAGCCACTAGACAGTTCCTTGTTGTCGGAAATAACAATCAAAAAGGAAGCAAGGGATGTAAGGTGGACTATTGCAGTGAATACTTGGAGTACTGGATATCTGTATTTCTACCTGTACAGTGGGGAAAAAAAGTATTTAGTCAGCCACCGGTTGTGCAAGTTCTCCCACTTAAAAAGATGAGGCCTGTAATTGACATCATAGGTAGAACTCAACTATGAGAGACAAAATGAGAAAACATATCCAGAAAATCACATTGTCTGATTTTTAAGGAATTTATTTGCAAATTATGGTGGAAAATAAGTATTTGGTTACCTACAAACAAGCAAGATTTCTGGCTCTCACCGACCTGTAACTTCTTCAAGAGGCTCCTCTGTCCTCCACTCATTACCTGTAGTAATGGCACCTGTTTGAAATTGTTAGCAGTATAAAAGACACCTGTCCACAACTTCAAACAGTCACACTCCAAACTCCACTATGGTGAAGACCAAAGAGCTGTGGAAGGACACCAGAAACAAAATTGTAGACCTGCACCAGGCTGGGAAGACTGAATCTGCAATAGGCAAGCAGCTTGGTGTGAAGAAATCAACTGTGGGAGCAATAATTAGAAAATGGAAGACATACAAGACCACTGATAATCTCCCTCAATCAGGGGCTCCACGCAAGACCTCACCCCGTGGGGTCAAAATGATCACAAGAACGGTGAGCAAAAATCCCAGAACCACACGGGGGGACCTAGTGCATGACCTGCAGAAAGCTGGGACTAACGTAACAAAGGCTACCATCAGTAACACACTACGCCGCCAGGGACTCAGATCCTGCAGTGCCAGACGTGTCCCCCTGCTTAAGCCAGTACATATCCGGGCCCGTCTGAAGTTTGCTAGAGAGCATTTGGATGTTCCAGAAGAGTATTGGGAGAATGTCATATGGTTAGATGAAACCAAAGTAGAACTGTTTGGTAGAAACACAACTCGTCGTGTTTGGAGGAGAGTGAATGCTGAGTTGCATCCAAAGAACACCATACCTACTGTGAAGCATGGGGGTGGCAACATCATGCTTTGGGGCTGCTTCTCTGCAAAGGGACCAGGACAACTGATCCGTTTACATGAAAGAATGAATGGGGCCAAGTATCATGAGATTTTGAGTGCAAACCTCCTTCCATCAGCAAGGACATTGAAGATGAAACGTGGCTGGGTCTTTCAGCATGACAATAATACCAAGCACACCGCCAGGGCAACGAAGGAGTGGCTTCGTAAGAAGCATTTCAAGGTCCTGGAGTGGCCTAGCCAGTCTCCAGATCTCAACCCCATAGAAAACCTTTGGAAGGAGTTGAAAGTCCGTGTTGCCCAGCGACAGCCCCAAAACATCACTGCTCTAGAGGAGATCTGCATGGAGGAATGGGCCAACATACCAGCAACAGTGTGTGCCAACCTTGTGAAGACTTACAGAAAACGTTTGACCTCTGTCATTGCCAACAAAGGATATATAAGAAAGTATTGAGATGAACTTTTGCTATTGACTAAATACTTATTTTCTACCATAATTTGCAAATAAATTCTTTAAAAATGAGACAATGTGATTTTTCTGGATTTGTTTTCTCATTTTGTCTCTAATAGTTGAGGTCTACCTATGATGTCAATTACAGGCCTCTGTCATCCTTTTAAGTGGGAGAACTTTCACAATTGGTGGCTGACTAAATACTTTCTTTTTTTTTTTTTCCCTACTGTATATGAATGTGATGGTGATCGCAAAGGCTCTGAAGCCGAGCCCATGTGACCACCGTGGGAGCCCATCTGTAAGTGACAGTCAGGTAATAACAATGTTCCCAGCTGTTTAACCCTTAAGATGCCGTGGTCAATAGCGACCGCGGCATCTTAAATTTTTGTCATTGTAACTGACACTCCCATCAGCCCCATGCAGTGTGATCGCAGGGAGCAGAATTAGGACCTGCTAGAGACATCTTAAGTGTTTGTCAGTGTAACTGACACCCTTATTGGCCCTGTGCAGTTCGATTGCAGGGTGCTGACAGTTTGCTATGGCAACCGGGGACCTAAGAAAGGCCCCCGTGGCTGCCATCATACACTTTCTATTAGGAACTGCTAGAGGCATGTCCTAATAGAATGCCTGGTACAATTCAGCAACTGGCACAATACACTGCAATAGACATGTATTGGAGAGGTCATCGTGTCCCCTAGTGGTAAAGTACCCTAAGAGGACTTGAAAAAAAAGTAAAAATAAAATAGTTAAAAACGTAGAAATAAAATATAAGAAAAACAAAACACAAAGAACCCCCATTTTCCCCATCTAAATGTTTTAGAAAATAAAAATGAAAAAAAAAAACATACACATACTTGGTATCGCTACATCTGTAACCACCTGACATATATCATTACACTATGCACAATGAATGGCATAAAAAAAAAAATTACAAAATTTGCCATTTTTGTTTATCCAGACATCCAAAAAACAATAAATCGCTTGAATCTTAAATGATACCAATGAAAACTTTACGTCATCCTGCAAAAAAAAGCCATCACACAGCTCCATCGATGGAAAAATAAAAATGTCATAGGTTTCAGAATATGACATCTCAAAAACAAATGCTTTTCTTAACCCTTTCCCTTCCAGCCACGTATCTATACGTCCTCCCAGAGTGGCCCTTCTGTAGCCGAGGACGTATCTAATACGTCCTTACTTCTAATGCTGATATCTCAGGATCCATTAGGAATATTACCAAGATCTTGGATTCATTCTAAAGCTGAGAATCTCATCCTTAAAGTTATACCGGAGAGATTCACTGTTGAAAACACTATTCGGCTATCCCACTGAAGATCTCAATTCCCGACAGCGTTTTTAACAGCAATTCGCTCCGAATTTGTAAGGGCTATCATCTTTAAAATGAATTTAAGATCTTCTTCATAGTCCTAACGGATCCTAAATGTCCTCCGCCCTCCTGTCTCATGAAGCATCTTAAGAGCTGCTGTAGGAGGGGCGAGGAGCAGCCCTGCAGACTGTACTTTTGCTCTCTGATTGTCACATAGAGGGATAATGTAATACCCCTCTGAGCCTTATTAGAGGGGTATTCTTATGTAATACCCCTCTGAACATAACCAGGAAGTTTATTGGCGCTGTGACCCAGATGTTTACCATTGTCCAGGTCGCAGCACCAAAAGAGTCGCACCAAACACTTACACAACACTTGCACAAAGTCATCAATAAAGTTTACATTTCACCCAATCCCTGTCCTGTCCATACCTAATCTTTATAGAGTAAAATATGCATCTAGCGATATCCATTACACGCTAAAATAATAGCAATAACCATTATCACTAGAGATGAACGTATAAATTGCTACAATTTTTATAGGGGGATAGAAAATTCTATTCTTATGTAAGCTCCTATTTAACTTGCATGCACAAAATTGGTTGCCGCATTTCTGCAAATTTGGCATTTCTTTAACACCTGCAAATATATATGTGTGGTATGTATGAATTCACATATTGCAGTTTTTTGGAAAGTACATTTTGTTTGCAGAAAGGGACTGCTTGAGCCTGCACTTTAGTGGCAAATTTGAATTTTTGTGCAATTTTTGCTTACAATCTCTGTTTGCTGCAAAGTTGCATGAAGGTGGTTGTATATATGAAATATTAAGTTGTGGTTTTATATACTGTATGCTGTGCAATCTCAAAAAAGTTAGATTTTGGTGTCACCGTTTGCTAGGTGCAGTATAGATTTTTAACATATTAGTGAATAACAGCAAAATCTTGCTTGTCTTCTGTATCAGCGTTTTTGAGAGTACGAGCTCTTGTAGTTGATGTTTGCAGTATAAATAAATTGTCTACACCTTGATCTTGTATTTTAAATGTATTTTGTTTGTGAATGTAAGATTGAATAGGAGTTTTAAGTGCAAATATGTTTTAGTGCATTTTTTCAAAACATCATTTGTGTTTCACAAAGTTATATGAAGGTGGACATGGCTATTGATAACCCATTGAGACACATATAATCTTCAGATTGTCTTTCAAAAAATATATAGGGTTTAGGGGTTCACTTGCTTTCCACAGTGTGTAATCCCTACATTTTATAGGATGATACTTTTTTAACATTTCCAACTTCAAAGCAGATTTTTGCTCCTTCCAGTTCTAGTGATTTTCTGAAGATATGTGCATGCATGTTTAGGCCTTAGTGCCGTGATGGCGAACCTATAGCTCACTAATGAGGAGTCCGGTACAGAATTCACTGTTAGTGAGCGATCGCTTCTTTCAGCTGTATGTGCATACAGATGAAAGCTGTCAGTGTAGGCCGCTGTCCACTGCTTACACTGATTGCAGAGTGTAACCTCTGTCCCGACGCAGGTGTGATGACGTAAGTCATCAGCGCCTGCGATCAGAAGGAGGATGCTCTTCGTGGGACTAGGTAAGTAACATAAGCTACCCTGTTTCCCCGAAAAATAAGACAGCATCTTATATTAATTTTTGCTCCCAAAGATGTGCTGTGTCTTATTTTCAGGGGATGTCTTATTTTTTTTTCAATGAAGAAGAATTCACATTTATTGCTGAACAAAAAATGAACATTTATTATATACGGTACTATACAGTAGTTGTCATCACAAACCAGCATAACCAGACAAACTGTGAATCCTATCAAGAATTTCTTACTATCGTACCAATATTTCCATGAACAACAATTAACAGTATGGTACATTTACCAATATTTACAGTATGCATAGAAAGTAAAATTTATTCAATGACAGTTATGTCATCATCTTCTAGGACATCATCATAACAATCCAAACCATTAATTTCCCTGCACACAGTATCATCTCCCATAGCGGCCCCTGCACACAGTATCATCTCCCATAGCGGCCCCTGCACACAGTATCATCTCCCATAGCGGCCCCTGCACACAGTATCATCTCCCATAGCGGCCCCTGCACACAGTATCATCTCCCATAGCGGCCCCTGCACACAGTATCATCTCCCATAGCGGCCCCTGCACACAGTATCATCTCCCATAGCGGCCCCTGCACACAGTATCATCTCCCATAGCGGCCCCTGCACACAGTATCATCTCCCATAGCGGCCCCTGCACACAGTATCATCTCCCATAGTGGCCCCTGCACACAGTATTATACCGGTATGTCCCATTGTGGACCACCCATGCACAATTATTATACTCTGGGGTCTTTTCAGACCCCAGAGTATAATGATCGGAGACCCAGGGGAGGATAGAAACATAAAAAAACAACGTTGCTTACCTGTTCCTCGATCCGGTCCACTCTCTGCTGCTTCGGCCTTCTTCAATGCTGGACCAGGCCGGCGTCACGTGATGTGGGCCGGCGTCGCGACGCAAAGTGACGTCCCCAGCAGAATCGTTACAGCAGAATCGCGCAGCAAGGACAGGCTCCGCTTCCCGACACCAGGAGAACGCTCACCACTGCACACTCATGCGGTACAACGCAGCAGGGACATCGTACTGTACAGGATAACGGCAGCGGGACAAAGGGGGACAACAAGGAAAGCAACAGGCTCAGGATACTGAATGGTGAAGGTAGGGGACGACAGCAGTGTTACAGTATACCATATACCGTACCGGTATGTTCTGTTCGGGAATGCTGCGAAACGAAACGTCTAATACGGTACGTCTTACTTTCGGGGGATGCCTTATATTGGGCAATTCTACAAAACCTCTCCTATGTCTTACTTTCGGGGGGTGTCTTATTTTCGGGGAAACACGGTATGTGGGGGCTTACTGTGGAGCATCTAATACTGTGTGGGGGACACTGAAGCATATACTACTGTATGGGGGACACTGTGAAGCATCTAATACTGTGTGGGGGCCTACTGTGAAGCATATACTACTGTGTGGGGGCCACCATGAAGCATATAATGTGGGGGGGCCCAAAGTGGAGCATATAATACTGTGTGGGGGCAATTCTGGAGCATATAATACTGTCTGGGGGCCACTGTGGAGCGCACTGTACTGTGTGGGGGCCCTTCACTATTTATATCACACAGTATCTGTTTTATAGCAGACATGTGATATTATTACAGGCTGTAATAACATTGCACAGTCAATATAAAACAGGTCCTGGTTAATTTAAGGTTAAATTGCCATGCTGGCACTTCACGATAATTTAGTAGGTTTTGGGTAGCATTTTGGGATCTCTGTCTCGAAAAGGTTCGCCATCACTGCTTAAGTGAGATGAATGAACTCAGCACATGTTGATCTCTTATTTTTAGGAGGTTTGGTGCATATAACTTTTTTTTTTTTTTTTGGTTTCCGCTTTTAGCAACTAATATACATTTATTTGCGTTTTTTTTTTATTTTTTTTTATAAATCATTCATTTGAAATCAAAATTGCATGAAAGTGCTTGTTCGCATACAGTACCAAGTGGCATTCTGACAATGCTGCAGGTGTCTACTTTAAGAAAATATATAGGTATGGGGGGTTGGCTGACTTTTAATGTTGCAATTTAGGTTTGATTTGTCCATCTCAAAACTGTGAAAATTGCTCTGGCTACCGGAGGTGCAAAATTTCTGGAGACCCCTGGCAGTGAAAGGGTTAAATAAATAAAAAAGTTTAAGTAGCAAGACATTAAAAAACCTATACATATTTTGTATCACCATAATTGTACTGACCATATGAACCTGGTGTCCCAAATCACCCTGTTATAACACAATCCATGGCCGCATTTAAAAATAAAAAAGCTTTATACTTACCCTGCCGCTGTACTCTCCGCGCCTGCACAGTTCTTCAATTAAGCCAGAGGAGTACACCTCGGCTTCAGTATACATGCCCCGTAGCTCTGGAAATTGCGCAGTGAAGCTGCGGTGTTCATCTTCGGCTTCACTGAAGAACAGCACAGGCGCTGGGAGCATGGGGGAGGCGTGCCAACAAAGAAGCTCATGAATAAGCCGGACTGTTCTCGGCCGAACAGTGTTCATCGAACCCTTCTCTAGGTAAGTATAAAGGTTTTTTTATTTTTAATGCGCCTGTGGATTGCATTACAACAGGGTGATTTAGGACACTAAACCCCAGGTCTATAAGGACCTGTAGGTGGTTTAACCCCTTCAGGTCTGAGCCCAACAGTGCGTTAAGGACCAGGCCTCATTTTTCAAAACTGACATACACTACCGTTCAAAACTTTGGGGTCACCCAGACAATTTTGTGTTTTCCATGAAAACTCACACTTTTATTTATCAAATGAGTTGAAAAATGAATAAAAAATATAGTCAAACATTGACAAGCTTAGAAATAATGATTTTTATTTGAAATAATAATTTTCTCCTTCAAACTTCGCTTTCTCAAAGAATGCTCCATTTGCAGCAATTCCAGCATTGCAGACCTTTGGCATTCTAGCTGTTAATATGAAAAAGTTTGGTCACCCCTATTAATCTTAATCATTTTTAGTTGTAAATATTTGGGTGTTTGCAACAGCCATTTCAATTTGATATATCTAATAACTGATGGACACAGTAATATTTCAGGATTGAAATGAGGTTTATTGTACTAACAGAAAATGTGCAATATGCATTAAACCAAAATTTGACCGGTGCAAAAATTTGGGTACCCTTATCATTTTATTGATTTGAATACTCCTAACTACTTTTTACTGACTTACTGAAGCACAAAATTGGTTTTGTAACCTCACTGAGCTTTGAACTTCATAGCCAGGTGTATCCAATCATGAGAAAAGGTATTTAAGGTGGCCAATTGCAAGTTGTTCTCCTATTTGAATCTCCTCTGAAGAGTGGCATCATGGGCTCCTCAAAACAACTCTCAAATGATCTGAAAACAAAGATTGTTCAACATAGTTGTTCAGGGGAAGGATACAAAAAGTTGTCTCAGAGATTTAACCTGTCAGTTTCCACTGTGAGGAACATAGTAAGGAAATGGAAGACCACAGGGACAGTTCTTGTTAAGCCCAGAAGTGGCAGGCCAAGAAAAATATCAGAAAGGCAGAGAAGAAGAATGGTGAGAACAGTCAAGGACAATCCACAGACCACCTCCAAAGAGCTGCAGCATCATCTTGCTGCAGATGGTGTCACTGTGCATCGGTCAACAATACAGCACACTTTGCACAAGAAGAAGCTGTATGGGAGAGTGATGCGAAAGAAGCCGTTTCTGAAAGCACGCCACAAACAGAGTCGCCTGAGGTATGCAAAAGCACATTTGGACAAGCCAGCTTCATTTTGGAAGAAGGTCCTGTGGACTGATGAAACAGAGTTGTTTGGTCATACAAAAAGGCGTTATGCATGGCGTCCAAAAAACACAGCATTCCAAGAAAAACACTTGCTACCCACTGTAAAATTTGGTGGAGGTTCCATCATGCTTTGGGGCTGTGTGGCCAATGCCGGCACTGGGAATCTTGTTCAAGTTGAGGGTCGCATGGATTCAACTCAGTATCAGCAGATTCTTGAGAATAATGTACAAGAATCAGTGACGAATTTGAAGTTACGCCGGGGATGGATATTTCAGCAAGATAATGATCCAAAACACAGCTCCAAATCTACTCAGGCATTCATGCAGAGGAACAATTACAATGTTCTGGAATGGCCATCCCAGTCCCCAGACCTGAATATCATTGAACATCTGTGGGATAATTTGAAGCGGGCTGTCCATGCTCGGCGACCATCAAAATTAACTGAACTGGAATTGTTTTGTAAAGAGGAAAGGTCAAAAATACCTTCATCCAGGATCCAGGAACTGATTAAAAGCTACAGGAAGCGACTAGAGGCTGTTATTTTTGCAAAAGGAGGATCTACTAAATATTAATGTCACTTTTCTGTTGAGGTGCCCATACTTTTGCACCGGTCAAATTTTGGTTTAATGCATATTGCACATTTTCTGTTAGTACAATAAACCTCATTTCAATCCTGAAATATTACTGTGTCCATCAGTTATTAGATATATCAAATTGAAATGGCTGTTGCAAACACCCAAATATTTACAACTAAAAATGATTAAGATTAATAGGGGTGCCCAAACTTTTTCATATGACTGTACTTGTCTTGTTGCTCAGTTGTGCAGCGGGACCTCCCACTTCTCTTTCTACTCTGGTTAGAGCTTGTTTGTGCTGTCCTCTGAAGGGAGTAGTACACACCGGTGTAGGAAATCTTCAGTTGGAATAGCCTTCATTTCTAAGAACAAGAATAGACTGTCGAGTTTCACATGAAAGTTCTCTTTTTCTGGCCATTTTGAGAGTTTAATCGAACCAACAAATGTAATGCTCCAGATTCTCAACTAGCTCAAAGGAAGGTCAGTTTTATAGCTTCTCTAACCAGCAAAACTGTTTTCAGCTGTGCTAACATACTTGCACAAGGGTTTTCTAAACATCCATTAGCCTTCTTACAAAGTTAGCAAACACAATGTACCATAGGAACACTGGAGTGATGGTTGCTGGAAATGGGCCTCTATACACCTATGTAGATATTGCATTAAAAACCAGATGTTTTCAGCTAGAATAGTCATTTACCACATTAACAATGTATAGAGTGTATTTCTGATTCATTTAATGTTATCTTCATTGAGAAAAACTGTGCTTTTCTTTCAAAAATAAGGAAATTTCTAAGTGACCCTAAACTTTTGAATGGTAGTGTTTGTCACTTTATAAGGCAATAAGTTTAAGATGCTTTAACTTGCACAAGTGATTTTGAGATTGTTTTTTTTTTCGTGAGACATTGTACTTCATGGTAGTGGTAAACATTGATCAATATTTATTTATAAAAAAAATAGGAAATTTGATGGAAATTTGGAAAAAAAATCTCAATTTTCAAAATGTGAAATGCTCTGCTTTTCAAACAGAATCATACCACCCAAATAAGTTAATAAATATTATCTACCATATCTCTGCTATATATTGGCATCATCTTTTAATTGTCATTTAATTTAGTGTAACAGTGATTTTCCAGATTTACAAGAAAATTTCTCAAACTAATCTTTTAGGAACCACTTCAGTTCTGAAGAGGATTATAAAGCCCTATGTATTAGAAACCCCCATGAATCACCAAATTTTCAAAACTGCACCCCTCATATAATTCAAAACAGCATTTGGGAAGTTTGTTAACCCTTTAAGCATTTCACGAGGATTAAAACAATATGGAGGTGATATTTAGACATTTCATTTTTTTTTTTTCAATACATTCATTTAGCTCTAAAATTAACACAATCAGAAAGGGTTAAAGGAGAAAATGCATCTCACAGTTTGTTATGCAATTTCTCCCGAGCACAGAAATACCCCACATGTGGGTGTAAACTAATGTTTGGGCGAAAGGCAGCGCACGGAAGGGAAGGAGCGAGACTTGGGGTATGAAAAGCAGATTTTGCTGGAATAGTTTTCAGGTGCCATGTCTCATTTGCAGAGCCCCTAGAGTACCAATACAATGGAAACCCCCTAAAAGTGACCCCATTAGGAAACTACACCCCTCTCAGAATTTATCAAGAGGTATAGCGAGCATTTTGACCCAAAAGCCTTTTCACAGATTTTATTAACATTGGGATGTGTAAATCAAAAATTACTAAAATGTCACTTTATCCCCAAAATTTTCATTTTCACAAGGGGTTAAAAGAGAAAAAGCTCCCCAAAGGTTGTTAAACAATTTCTCCTGAACACAGCAATACCCCATATGTGGTCATAATCTGCTATATGGGTACATGGTGCGGCTTGGAATGGAAAGAGCGCTATTTGGATTATGGAGGGCAGATTTTGCTGGAATAGTTTTCGGGTGCCATGTCGGATTTACAGAGCCCCTAAAGTAACAATACAATGGAAACCCCAAAAAGTTACCCCGTTTTGGAAACTACACCCCTCACAGAACATATCAAGGGATATAGTGAGCAGTTTGGCCCTACAGCTGTTTCACAGATTTTATTAACAATGGAACTTGAAAATGAAAAATTACTTTTTTTTCTAATAAACCGTCAATATAGTCCCAATTGTTTTATTTTCACAAGAGGATAAAGGAGAAAAAGCTCCCAAAAGTTTATTACACAATTTCTCCTGAACATGGCAATACCCCATATGTGATTGTAAACTGCTGTATGGATACATGGTGGAGCTTGGAAAGGAAAGAGTGCTATTTGGCTTTTGGAGGGCAGATTTTGCTGGAATAGTTTTCAGGTGCCATGTCGCATTTGCAGAGCCCCTAAAGTACCAGTACAATGGAAACCCCAAAAAAGGGACCCCATTTTAGAAACTACACCCCTCAAAGAATTTATCAAGGGGTATTATTATTTTGAGCCCAAGAGTGCCTCTCGAAAATTAATGTACAAAGTGAAAATTGACATTTTTAAATAAACATGCCATTTCGGTGCCCAATTCGTTGCGCCCAGTTTGTGTCATCAGAGACACGCACTCCTAAAACTGTTAAGCGGGTATCCTGGGCACAACAGCTTTTGGAGCATTCATCTCTGATACAAGCCAGGCACAACATATTACACACTGAAATGACGTATTCCTGAAAAAATTGTAATTTTCTCCTATCATTATCAGCTGCGTATTCATTTCTGGAAACTTAATTAATGCAACACTTGGGGGTCAAAAATGTTCACTGTACCCCTGGATAAATTCCTTCAGGGGTGTAGTTTCCAAAATGGGGTCACATGTCAGGGGATTCCACTTTATTGGTGTTTCAGCAATTCTGCAAAAGTGTCATGGCGTCCAAAAAAGCAAACCGTCTAAATCTGTGGTCCAAAAACCAAAATAGCGCTCCTTCCCGTCTGTGTCCAAACAGCAGTTTATACCCACATATACCCACATTAAGTACGTTATCCTGGGTACACCAGTGTCATATATGTGGGTATAAACTGCAGTTTGGTCACACAGCAGGGCACAGATGTGAAGAAGCGCTATGTGGCTTTTGAAGTATATATTTAGATGTTTGGTATCTGGATGCCTTGTCCATGTTTGCAGAGCCTCTAAAATACCAGTAAAGTGGAATCCCATAGGGAATGACCCCATTTTGAAAACTGCACCCCTCAGAATTTATCAAGGGGTGTAGCGAGCATTAGTATCCCAGACGTGAATGCACAGCGGATGGTGAAAAGTGAATAAATAAACTGTGCGGTGTACATTGGGAACAACATACTCCCTACTATTTCCCCAGCCAATCCTATGATTGGGGGGGGGGTCTCTCTGTGGGTCACTTCTGGTTTATTTTACCTTGTAAGCTCTAAATTTGGGGTGTCCCCTGATTTACACTCGCACAGCTCATACATTTCCTTCCTGCCGCAGCCAGTTTTGTTTTAATGATTTGGCGATTTTTGGGGTTTTTTCTCTTCATATTGTACAAGCTATATTTTTTTAATTTTTCTGGTTGTGTAACCGTATGAGGGCTTGTTGTTTGTGGTTTGAGATGCATTTTGTAATGCCAGAGGCATCGTCTAATAGCAGTGAAGGCATTTTGCTATTCACTGCGATACAGTAGTATCGCAGTGAATAGTATGATCTATCGGACTCCCTAGGTTTCAAGGTCCCTAGGGAGTCTGATCATACAAGTAAAAGTTGAAAAAAAAAAAGTTTTTAAAAGTATGAAAAAGTAAAAAAAACCCACAAAAGTTCAAATCACCCCCCTTTCCCTAGATCAGATATAAAAGTAAATAAACAAAAGTAAACAAACACATTAGGTGTTCCCCTGCTCCAAAATGCCCGAACTATTAAAATATTTATCCCATACGGTGAACGGCGTAGCAGGGAAAAAAATCAAAATGACCAAATAGCGTTTTTTTTCAACACTTCGCCTCCTATAAAAAATTGAATAAAAAGTGATCAAACCATCAGATCTTTCCCAAAATGGTATCACTAAAAACGTCATGTTGTCCCGCATAAAGAGACGCCTTACCCAGCTCCATACATGTAAATATGAAAAAGTTACAGGTGACACAATATGGCGCCGAAAATTTTTTTTTTCTGTTTAGCAAAGATTTTAATTTTTTAAAAGGTATCAAAACATTGCAAATACTATATAAATTTGGTATCGCCGTGTTCGTACTGACCCGCAGAATACAGGTAACATGTCATTTTTACCACACATTGAATGCTATAAAAATTAAACCCATATGAAGTTGGTGCAAATGCAGTTTTTCTCCAATTGCACCTCATTCTGAATTTTTTTTCCAGCTTCCCAGTACATTGCACAGCATATTGAATAGTGACATTACAAAGTACAATTTGTTTCGCAAACAATAAGCCATCATGTGACTCTGTGAATTGAAAAATGAATTAGTTATGGCTCTTGGAATGTGGGGAGGGAAAAATGAAAATGCAAAAACAAAAAATGGCCCGGTCATTAAGGGGTTAATTTTTTTTTTCCCACGCAGTGTAGGCATTAGTAACATGTTACATTTATTCTGCGGGTCGGTATGATTACGGCGATAACTCATTTATACTGTTTTTTTTTTTTTTTTTTTTTTTTTTTATGCGTTACTAGTTTTTCAGAACAAAAACCCATTTGGGGAAAGAAATCAATTATTCTTGCATCACCATTTTCTGAGAGGTGTATCATTTTTTTTTTTTTCGATTGACAGAGTTGGTTGCTTTTTATTGGTACTGTTTTGGGGTACATATGACTTTTTTTGATCACTTTTTAAAGCATTTTTTTTTAAGGCAAGATGGCGAAAAATCATTATTTCCTTGCTTAATTAATTAATTGTTTTCATACACTTTACTTTTTTTTTTTTTTTTTATATGTCCCACTAGGACACCTGAACCAACGATAGTCTGATCGCTGATTCAGCACTATAGACTGCAATACACATGTATTGCAGTCTATACAGGAATTGAGCCTATGTAGACACACAGGCTGATTTCCAGAGGTCCCGGCAGGATCAACCAAGTACTGGGGGCTTCAGGCAGCCTGGGGTCACTGGCCAGACCCCGGGCTGCATATTATAGAGATCGGCATCTCCCCATCTCACCGCGGGGGGTGCCGGGGGGCAGCAACATGGCGGAACCCCTTGGATGCCGCGGTCATGTTTGACCGCGGCATCCAAGGGGTTAAAAACCCCAGCGCTGATCGGAGGTTAAGGAGCAGGGTGTTAGCTTAACTGACAGCTAACACCTGCTCCCGATGCCGCCCACGGCACTCAGTGCCGCGAACACTTAAAATGCAGCGGACGCTATTGACCGCGGCATCTTAAGGGTTAAACAGCAGGGATCGGTGTTATCACTGGTCCCCGCTGTTGCAGCGGGAGCCTGGCTGTCAAATACAGCCGGGCTCCCGCGGTGATCGCACGGGCTCTGCTTCTGAGCCCGCTCGATCACCGTCACGTACCTGCACATGGGGATGCGGTAACTAACCACATTCTCCCACGTACAGATACGTGAGAATGCGTGAAGGGGTTAATGTCCCAGATTGACGTGACAGATTCCCTTTATGAATGTTATTTTTACCATAGAATGAACAGCTCAATATTTATAGTGCAAAAATCAATGGCAAAATTGCTGTTTTTTTCCCATTCTGTCCTAGAAAGTTAAAAAAAAGTTCATTAAATGATTTGTTTTGTAAAAATGATGCTGTTTAAAAATTCAACTAATGCTGCAAAAAACAAGCCCATATATGGCTATGTCAACATGAAAATAAAAAAAGTTATGGCTCTTGCAATATAACGATGAAAAAATGAAAAATAATGCTGTTTCTTTAAAGGGAGTCTCTCATCTTCCTCAACCCCTTCAAGTTGCCACCATAGTGCTGTAGGTGCTGTGACATGTTTACATATCTTACCTGCATTACGTTTCACAGTCCCGTGGATGCTAAGAAAGGCCGCGGGCTCCCAGTCACAGCAAAGTGGATGGGATTCTAGAGAATCCCATCCCCACTTTGCGGTAAAATACGCAAAGCGGATACGCTGCGATTTCTAAAACCGTCGCGGTTTTGGAATTCACAGCATTTCAATTATACCTACAGAAACCCCGGCAGTTATTATAGGTTTAATTGAAGCAGAAAATCCGCAGAGGAAACTTCCGCAAACTTTGTGTGAAAAGCGCTGCAGGAAAAACCGCCACGGTTTTTCCCGCAGCGCTTTTTTTGCTGTAGGGCCTTATCCAAAAAGACATTTTCTTCATTATGTACTTGGAGCACAAGGGACATTCCCAGGGATCCGCGAGCACAGGTTTCTTTCTTGAAAACACACACCTGTACAACTTAGTTCCAACCCCTGGCCAGTAGGAAACGATAGTTCCGCTGCTGTGACGTCATCACCTGGTCTGTGAAGTCTCGCGCATGAGCAGTATGCACCTGTAGTATTTGGAGTATATGAGCATACAACTCATATGTGGCTATCCACGTGCGAGACTTCATGTCATAGCGCCTACAGCACTATGGCGGCAGCTTGAAGGAAGGTTATAGACTCCCTTTAAGGCGAAAATAGGTTTAAAGCAGTTAGTGATTTATAGGGGTTATGCCATGGAAAATATTTATCCTCTATCCATGGAGAATAGTGCTGCATTTTGGCCATCTGTGGCGCTCTCATTGAAGTAAACAGGAGTGGGAGTCCGTGCAAAGTGGATGGGATTCTAGCAAATCCCATCCACACACTACAGAAAAATACCCGCAGCGGACAAGCTGCGATGTCAATTATACCTATGGAAACGCTGGCAGTTTCCATATAGGTATAATGGAAGCAGAAAGTCCACAGAGGTTTTTTCTGCAGCGCTTTTTGGCTGTGGCCAAGATTTTCTTTAACTAACTTAGCGGTGACATTCTTTTGTCTTGATCGGTTGCCAATTCATACAACCATGAATGAAGGAACTTTCTATGATCAAGGACTTGTCAGAAAATAAGCAATGATTTTCTTATTGTGGTCAGGTTATCAGGTAGGGACACTACTGTACATGCACAAAATAACCCAGCCACAATAAGGAAATCATGGCTGGGTTTCAGAGTATAGAAAATTCCTTCATTCATTGTCGGATCCATTTGCAACCGATTAACAGATTGTCAGCTCTAAAATGGTTATAGAAAATATTTAAAACTCTGCAAAAGTTTTGTTTATATTTGCAAAAATGTTTATTAATTGTGGATATGCTCATTAATTGAAGATCAATGGTAGTCTGACACCAAAGACCCCCATGGATCAGCTGTATGAATTGGTAGCAGCGCTCCCTCAGCTGTTTCACTGGCCATGTGATGTCAAATTCATCAGTCACACAGAATGTTTGCAGCTCAGGTTGGGTTCACACTTGCGCTTTAGTCCGTCCGCGGCCAATCCGAGTGAAAATCTCGGGGAAAGGGATAGGCATTGGATACTGACAGGTTAGCGATGCATTGGTTAAAAACCCATTCATTTGAATGGGTTTTTAAAGCAATGCACGGGTGTCCGATTGCACCCTCTGCGAATCCTGTCGGACATGCACGCCTTCGTGTCCGACGAAAAAAAAACGGCTTCGCAGCGCAGAGGGTGTAAGCGCACACCAGCGCATTGCTTTAAAAATTCATTCGATGCGTCGCTAGCCTGTCGGTATCCGATGCCTATCCAGTTCCCCGAGATTTTCACTCGGATTGGCAGCGGACGGACTCAAACGCAGGTGTGAACCCACCCTCAGTCCGTTTGAATAAGGCTGAGCTGCAATACCAAGCACAGTTGTTGTACAATGTATTGCACTGTCCTTAGTTTTCTTAGCCACAGAGGGCTGATCAGTGGGGATGCTGGATGTCAGATGATAGGTCATCAATTGATATTACTGAAAAACCCCTAGAAAATTATGGTTAATTCCGCTGACACACAATGTACTTCATGAAATTTCTCTTTTTTGTTTACAGGAGTGTTAGCAGAGTGAACACCATTTGGTAGATTTATCAGTAGCCAGAAACACAACACAATTTATGCACTCAAGTTATATGGTGCATTTTGTTTAGTAAATTACCCACTAAAATGAGCTGCTTCATGGTCTGGATTTATGCCCACAAGCATGGAGCATGTATGGTGTGTTAGCTTTACATTATCATTTGTACAATGACATTCTACCCAGAATAAATACATATGGTGACATAATTCTGCACATAAGGAGTGTGATGGAGCATGCCACAATTTCATGAAACGGGATATATACAGAGGTACAGGACTCATGCACCTCTACAACGGCCCTATGAAAGGTATTTTCATATAGAAAAAAAATACATTAAAGTGTGATATCAGGTGAACATAAGAAACTTTGTAATATATCTTATTAAAGTAATATATTTTCTTAACAATAGTACAGGAGAAAAGAAGGTGGCACAGCTTAGATACCTGACCTATACCACAAAATATTGAAGTAATATAACAGCACTAGGAGACCATATTCAGTAAGTCCATACTTTGGAAAATGTGGTGCACTTTCCCTTAAAGTTTTATTCGTAGAATACATGTATAAAAGCAAAAAAACAGGGGGCACTCACCTGGACTTTTGTAAAACGGTAGACTTTTATTCAAGGAACATCCATAAAAACCTCCATATCAATGGGAGAGAGGAAGACGCCCTAAGAGCAAGGCAACGAGTAATTATGTGCTTTTTGCCACTATTACGGCTTTCAAACAGGCGGACCTGATGGAAAACTGGTCACATCGCTGAATGCAAATATGCCAGTGCACATAACACACTAGCACAGCGGCGGACCAGAAAAAGAACTTCCAACTATTTTCACTAGTGTAACCTAATTGTTTGAATATTTTAATACTAAATATAAATTTAGATTTAAATTAATCTTTGTAACTCGTCCTCCAAAAAGACACCCTTGGATGAAAAAGTCACAAAGTATGGACATAACTGAGAGTACACAGAAATCCTGCACAGACAATGCATTTGGAAACAATTCATTAGAGTCTATAAATGACGTATATACAACTACTATAAGGAATCGCCTGATTTCTTCACTATACAACTACTATGGCATATTCATAAAAAGACACTCAGTTCATTTCTGTCATTTAACCCTAATGGTCCTAGAGCATTAGTCTTTATTATCCATTTAGTTTCCCTTTGTAGGAGGCATTTATTCCTGTCCCTTCCACTTGGGGGTAGTGACAGTACTTCTATACCTGCAAAGGTTAGACAGTCGGGATTACCGTCATGCATATCTTTTACATGTTGAATGAGACGGGGAGATCCTTCACCTGTAATTTGCTGGTATAGAAGAAGCCAAATGGGCAGAATATCGCGTACCCTATGAATTTCGTCTTGCACGTGATAAAATGTTCCTTGAATAAAAGTCTTTGCCTTTATACATGTATAATATATTTTCTTCTCCACTTTTCAGAGAGAGGAGGGGGATTAGAAAAGACACAAATTGTTGCTACCACACTGTTGATACTCTGTGCTCTTTTAACACCTCTAAGCATGTAGATAAAAGGCTACCAGTGCACAAATGAGGTAATAAATCAATTAAAGCAGTCTACAGCAACCTCCTACTCCACCCCTCCCCTCTCCATAGAGCTCTGTGTGTGAGGCTCAATGCAGAACTTAATATTTTGTAAACAAGCAGTCATATTGAAGTTAAGGAGGAGGAGAACAACTTAAAGAGCACCTTTGATGTCCTCTGGCACTGGCGGTTTTATAAACTGCTGGAGAGCTGACAGAGCGCTGAATTCAACGCACTGTTAGCTTTGAAAGTACGTGCCCAGGTGCTGGAGATATTGGTGCTGCTAGTTTCGGCACCGATATCCCTTCACCATCATAAGGGCAGGCCTTACAGCCTAGCGTTACCCTATGCTATGGAAAAGTAATGTTGATGACGCTAGGCGGTAAGGCCCACCCTTCTGACAGTGTAGAGATGTCGGTGTCGAAACTAATGGCACCGATATCTCCTGCAACCGGGTGCACATCAGGAAAGCTGACAGTGTGCTGAATCAGCAGGTGCCAGAGCACATGAAAGGTCCTCTTTTTAATAAGTGGAGAAGGAAACAGATCTTCTTAATATGGTATATTTCAAAGTTTCTTATATTCACATACACTATTCACATATGAAAAGTTGTTTATAACTGCAGATACTCTTTAAGATTTTTGCAGTGGAGCTTGCAGCTAAGGCCAGAGATGAGCCTTCGAATCCAGTTTTTTCGTCGTTGACAAAGCCAGACATGCAGGACTTTGTGTCCGACGGAAAAAAACGGCTTCGCGGCACAGAGGGTGTAAGCGCACACCCGTGCATTGCTTTAAAATCCCATTCAAATGAATGGGTTTTTAAGCAATGCATCGCTAACCTGTTGGTATCCGATGCCTATCCTGTTTCCCGAGATTTTCACTCGGATTGGCATCGGACAGACTCAAGCACAAGTGTGAACCCACCCTAAGGCCCGGTTCACACCACTTTTTTATGCGTATAGGTTTCCGTTCAGGCCTAAGAGTACATGCATATGATCATAAGTTACATGTGTAAAGTTTTTAAAATCCCAAACATAGATCAATTTCTGCACGGAAAAAATGGGTATCATGCATGAGAAATACAATTGTACCCTGTATATTCAGACTACGTTCACACGTGCGTCGTTCTATCTATTCTACTGGTCCTTGCAGCTCTGTCTATCTGTCAAATGATGTTAGTACTTACGATGATAAGCTACACTACACAGGTCCCTCGTTTATCAGTCCACTGACACTCGCAGCCCAAACACATCCGAGCACTTAATTCTCGTTGCTAGTAACGCCCTGTTGGTTGCTATGGGATGAGTAACAGAGGCAAACGTGAAACACATCGCACTTTACGGCAATATTTTTACTGAGGCTTTATAAACCATTGTGGTGATTACATTATAGTTTCTAAAACACAACACAGAGTTTAGTGCGCAGCGCTGGCTACCATAATGCAGTAAAAAATAAATTTAGAATAATTCACCGAACCGCCATTATCGAGATCACTGCGCGTGCGCAATAGTTTACGTCCGCTTTTAGTCTGGAAACGCCGGACGGAAGGTCATTCGTAACGTCAGACGTTTCTTCTAGATCCACCCCCTCGCTGTGGCGCTGTCTCTGCTGCTGGAGGTCGTTGGAGTCACTTCTTGTTCGTTGTGTTGCCGGCTGTCTGCTCTCCTGTAACGAGTCATGTTCTCCCGTATCGCAAGACCCGCCGCGTCCGGCATCATCCGGGGACTGTCCACCAGCGCGCAGGTAGCCTGTCACAGTGCGGTGCTCACGGTGCTGCCAGACCATCGTATATTAATTACCACTTTGTCTTCAGACGACCTAGCTGACATTGAGCAAGGTCTTGGCCATGCATGGAGCTCGGGTGTGCGCTGTAACTACAAATCCCAGCATTCTCTTAGTTTCCATGGACCCTGAGGTCGCGTGGTCCGCTTGCTGTACGCTCTCATCTCGGCGCCTAGCATTCATGTGCAGATAATGTTTTATCCTATAGGTTATAGATATAATGCGGATTATCATCCTGCTCTTCATGTATGTAATCTTACATAGTTAGTATGGTGGTTGAAAGACATATGTCCATCAAGTTCAACCATCTCAGAAGAACTCTACAGTGAGTCTAGTCCTGGCTTGAAATGGCTGATATCGGGGGACAATAGACCACACAGTTCTTGACTAGTGGAAAGGCTTAGGTTTATCCATCGATTGACATAAATATTGAGACTGTTGGATTTGCCATAAGTGGTGATTAGAAAGTCCACAAGATGCCACCTGATTTGTACTAAACAACTGGGCGTCCTGGGTGGTCACTGCAGTGCTAGACACAGAAGCAAATTGAGGATCTGTTACATCCAACAGAGGGCGCATGAGCTCCCCAGCTCCTTTCCCATAATGCCTTGTGATATGTAGATGCTAAGTAGAGGGCAAAAGGCAATTCAAAACTCTACACCCCTGCACTGGTGCTCTCCTCAATGTGAGAGATTCTTGTCCCTAAACCACTCATTGCCTCTCACAAAGCCAGCCAGTTCACTTTGCTCTGTACTGATGAGGGACAAAAATCCCAAAACAGCGCTGTATGCCGATAGGTGAAATTGGCTTGGCTAAAATCCCATTTGCTGTCTCAAGACTAGGTGAGTCAAAAGCAAATTGAGGATCTGTTACATCCAACAGAGGGCGTATGAGCTTCCAGCTCCTTTCCCATAATGCCTTGTGATATGTAGATGCTAAGTAGAGGGCAAAAGGCAATTCAAACTCTACACACCTTCACTGGTGCTCTCCTCAATGTGAGAGATTGTTGTCCCTAAGACACAGAAGGTGTCAGAGCTGCCATGAGGAGTCTTATAAATGTAGTCAGCTCATTTCGCTGTCCTTGCTACTGAATCCTGCTGTGACCTATTGTAAATGTGTTCCTGTATTTTGGGATCCCCATGTGCTTGCCTGGCTGAAAGATATCAGTGTAGGGCTCCCGTTTTTTTCCTAAGCTCAGATGGGTGTGAATCCTTCAGCCAATGGATGCCAGGCCTTGGAGGATTGCATAGGTTGCAAGCTGACCTATCCTTCTCCTTTCTTGTAACTTTCAGCTAGGTCAAAGTCTACTAGATTGATCAGGAGAGAAAATGACTGATGTGATTGTAGTAGTGCTGCAGGGAAGGTCATGTGGAGCTATAGTAAGCCAACTCCCCTCCCAGCACCTTGCAAGGTGGCGGGTGACAGCAAAGGCCCAGTGGTCTACTGTAGAAGCCCTATTAGACTTCCTCTAATACAGCGGTCCCCAACCTTTTTTGCACTGAGGACTGCTTACATGTAGGCCAATTTTCCTGTGGGGCCTGGGGTTTTCAGCAGCAGGGTTTGGGTGATTGGGCCACTCATTAAAAAAAAAGCACTGCATATTTGGTGATTACATTTATACATTTCCTTATACTTTATTAAGGGAGGTCTCTCCATATCAAGCTTAATTTATTGGTGGTATGGACAGCTCCTTTTAATAAAAGCTGGGGGGACCATCATTCAGGGGGAATTATTGTAATAGTGCCCCCCAGTTAATAACATTACCTGTATGGCGACTGTTATTAAAGGGGTTGTCCAGGCAAAAATGTTTAAATCGGTGAAAAAAATAAAAATTCATACTCTTCTGTCCACGGTGCCTCCTAGCGCTGTCCTGATTTCTCTTTTTTTTTTTTTTTTTCCACGGCCCGGTCATTGAGGATGTTTGCTCTAATAGACTTGTGCACAAGTCTTAAAGAGGTTTCCAGGCACGTGTTTGTTTGTTTTTGTTTTTTTAAATATGCTGGAGGAGGTGATAGAAAAGAAGAAGGAAAAAAAAAAAATTTCATACTCGCCTGTCCCTGGTGCTCTGGAGTCCTCCCAGCACGGTCTGGTACTTCTGAAATTGCTCACTTGCTGTGATGTTCTGGATCTCAGCGGTCACATGTGGCGAGGATTTCCGCCAGAAGATAACCAAGAGGACCAAACCGCACTGGAGCACCTTGGGAGAGTATGAAGTTTTTTTTTTTCACCTGCCCCCAGTTGGTTTAAAAAAATAAACTTGTTAGTTTTTACCTGGACAACCCCTTTTAAAGTTTTAATCTTTTTTTTTTTTATCTTAAATGTTGCTCTTTCAGAAAAATGCCAGAGTGGCTGTACTTGGAGCATCCGGAGGTATTGGGCAGCCACTTTCTCTCTTGTTGAAGAACAGTCCCTTAATAAGCAACCTGGCCCTCTATGATATTGCCCACACACCTGGTGTTGCTGCAGACTTGAGCCACATTGAAACCAGAGCGAAGGTGACAGGTAAAAATGACTGCAGAATACATACATAAACAGCTAGATAACAAGTGTTTACTGCCAAACTTCAAAATTTATCCTTCTAGATTGTCAGATTTTTTTTTTTTTTTTTTTGTCCGTTAAAAATAAGGGAAGTGTGACAGATTTGTTCTAAAACGGACACCAAATAAAATCCCATTGAAATGAATGGAAATTTTAACGTATTTGTGATGGTTCTGCTAGTGTTCGTTGCTAAAACCTTGTAATGGACAATAGCAATGGACACTACTGACGATCACCAGCGGTAGTGTGAACGCCCCTTTATTAAAGTTGTTCCATAAAGAAAGCTTGAGGCCTAGCAGTAACCCCTTTCTCTGGCTACAAGAGACAGTACACAAGCAGATGTAAATGTGGCATATTAAAGTTCAAAAACTGGTGTAAAAAAAAAAACTGTTCTCCAACAGCATTGGGAAAGTTTGAATAGGGCAGTGACTAAAAGACTGCCAAGAACAGCACTCTGTTTCCATTGACCCCACAGACATTGAAGTGGAAGGATGCATATCCAACCAATGCTAAATCTTAAATCCTTCTCGTTGTGGTCATACAGTAAGACAGGCTTGGGGCACAGCACCCATCCCTACGCTTTTTCAGAAACTTTGTAAAACGGGTGTTGGGGCAACAGGGCTTATTTGTGATATATACCGCCTTCTTTCGAATCCCACCCCAGATGCTTTGCCCCAACATACTTATATGTCATGGTGGGAGACCTATTTGGGGACACCCATCTCGAGTAACGATTGGTCCCTCATATGGAGTAGAGCACCCAGGACTTCTAGATGTTACACAAAAAGAAAATATTTTTAAGATGTTAATGGATTGGTATCATACCCCAGCTACACTTCACTCTTTTGACAAGAATGTCCTGCTACTGCTGGCGGTGTGGCACCCGTCCCGCACATATTTTCCATCTCTTTTGGACCTGCCCCCTGCTCCAGCCCTATTGGCGCCAGGTCTGGGGTCTCCTGGAAGGGGTCCTGGGTGTTAGCCTTCCCCTGTCCCCTAGGACTTATCTTCTCAACCACCCCACCCCCCCCTGATATTTTGCGCAAGCCCGCTCTCCAGCTCCTGTTGCTCCTCCTTACTTCCGCTAGATGTCTGATTGCTAAACACTGGCGGCATCCAGCCCCCCCCGGCCCTGGAGGAGTTATATGCTAGGATAAAAGATGCGCGCTCCCTGGAGTACCTGACGGCCCTTCTTAATAATGAGGAGGAGAGGTTCTGCCTGATCTGGAAACCGTGGGATGAGTTTTGGGTGGCCCAGCCTCTCTGATCCGGCTGTTGTGTTGGCCCCTTACTTCCTGGAAGTCCTTCTGTCACCCTTCTGTCCTCCTGTCTTGTCTGCCCCTGTTTGTTGTCGGATTCCTTGGCCTTTTTGGGGCCATTTCTGGCCAGTTTGTCTAATGCCTTGTAATTTATTGAGAATGCTGAGTAATCCCTGTCTGTCCTATGTTTGTTACCTTCAGTTATCTTATTTTTCTTGTATATTGTTATTTTCCATGTATGACAAACTTTTAAAATAAACAGTTGAAAAAAAAAAAAAAAAGACAGGCTTGGGGCTCAGGACCCCTGGTCTAGTGATCGGTGTGGGTCCCAGTAAACAATAGCTTTTTTTGTGGGATAATCCCTCTTTAAACATTATAGTGATATTTTCTGCCAGTATATTTCATGTTGGGCTGCATTGCAACATAAACATAATCAATTTCATTGTTACAGGATACATTGGAGCAGAACAGTTACCAGAAAGCTTGAAAGGTGCTGATGTAGTAGTCATCCCTGCTGGAGTCCCTAGAAAACCTGGTAAGTTCTTTAAGTCTTTGCATTTTTTAACTTGTCTGTATAATGTATACACTTTTTGTAACCAATCTTCACTTTTATTTTTTTTCCTCTCTCCAGGGATGACCCGTGACGACCTTTTTAACACAAATGCATCTATTGTTGCTACCCTCACTGAAGCTTGTGCTAAAACTTGTCCAGAAGCTATGATCTGTATCATTGCAAATCCAGTGAGTTCATTTTTATGTTGATGGGTCTTGTATGTAGTAAATAAAGTGGTGTCAACTTTGGTAGCAGATTGGGTGCTTGACCTTCGCCTTCTAAATTTAAAGGGGTATCCATAATCTTGGGCGTTTAGGCTAGGGCTACACTGACTTTTGTAGCATTACTTATTGTTTCTAACTATTGAGTGACACTACAGCCCACACAATTGCATTCAGCTGTAGTTTAATTGCTAAAATCAATTAGTAGAGCTTCAAAAAGTCTGTGTACCCCTGGCTTTATTGTATTTTTTTTTTTTTTTTTTTTTTTTTTTTTATGGAAGTTGTGCTTGCTTTGCTGTTTCTGGTGTTCCCAAACTGTATGGCGCAAACTTCACAAATGATTAATTATGTCTGAGGTAGGAATATTCCTTTAGGCTACGGCCCCATGTTGCGGAAACGCAGCTTTTTTTGTTGCAGATTTTGCTGCGTTTTTTTTTTTTTTTTTAACCCAAGCCAAGAATGGCGACAAAAGGAATGTGAAATATATAGGAAGTTTTTATACTTCTACCTTCTGCTAAATCCACTCATGGCTTTGGCTCAAAAAAACGCAGCAAAATCTGCAACAAAAAAGCTGCGTTTCCATAGCCTCAAATGGTCAATAACTTTTCAGACAAATTAGTCTCATTTCATAGCATGCAATTCTGGACCGTAATGTACTTAAAAATGTGGCTGCTTTCTGCTTGAAAGAAGTCTCTAACATTCCTGTCACTAGGTGTCTCCCGTCTAGTTAATGTAACATTCACTCTTTTTTGTTACTACGTAAGGCTAAGTTCACACCTGTTCCTGCATTCTGTTTGGGGTTTCCAAACCCGCTTAAAAAAATGCGGAGAGATCAGTCCTGCGTTTTTTGGGCGGAAACCCAGCAAATCCCATTTAGTCTATGGGATCTTCAGGTAACTGCTTTTTAAGCAGGTTAGGTTTCCGTTCAGGAAGCGGACCCCAAGAACGGAAACCTAGGCTAGGTGTGAATCTAGCATAATTCCATCCCTATGTAAATTCCATTCTGTTTTGCTCATTTTAGTGATGTTCAGAGGGACATCCTTTTCTCTCTTCACACAATGGATGGGGGGCGGGGGGGGGGGGTAGTTCTATATTCAGGTAGTTCTATATATAGATGCTTTGGGCAACTCTCTACTAATTCATTTTAATTGTTACCCTCACTGCAGTCACCATCTAAATGAATGCACTGACTTTTATGCAATCTTGTAGGATGCAGCTGTCACTCAGTAGTACTGCAAAAAGTCTGTGAAGCCCTGGCCTCTGTTAATTTTTTTTTTTTTTTCCCTGTACAGGTGAACTCAACAATTCCTATCACTTCAGAAGTTTTTAAGAAGCATGGTGTTTACAATCCTAACCGTATTTTTGGTGTTACTACGCTTGATATTGTAAGAGCCAACACCTTTGTTGCTGAGCTAAAGGTAACATCATGTTTTCATCCTACTATTTTAAGCTCACAGTACAACTACAAATTAAACTACAGTATTTCCAAACTATGTAAAGTAGCAGAACCCTATTGTAGTGCTCTCTGTGATTTATAGAAATGTCTGAATACTGTCACCTTGCATTACTCTTTTTATTTTTTTTTATATGCTTTCCCTAGTATAGATTTTGGCAAAGCAAATGTTGCCATGCATTTCAGTAAATAAAAAGTATGTTAATCTTCAGGGGCTCGATCCTGCTCGTGTGAATGTTCCTGTGGTTGGTGGACATGCTGGCAAAACAATTATTCCACTGATCTCTCAGGTATGACTAGATCACAATATTCTGCCTGTATTTTGGTTTTATACTCCCTTGCCTAACTGCTGTAGACACATCTTATGACTCTTGCATCCCCCCCTCTCCAGTGCACACCTAAAGTAGAATTTCCTCAAGATCAATTGGAAGCACTTACCTTCAGAATCCAAGAGGCTGGAACAGAGGTTGTCAAAGCTAAAGCAGGAGCAGGTCAGTTGGCATCTGAGAACTTGGTTACATTGATTGCATGTTTCATTACAGGCAATTGTGCTGGTCTATCTGTCATAAGGTACTAATTCTGTATATTGATCCATTATCGGGTTACTTGATTACATATCATGTGATGTTTCTATGCACAAGTGACTTCTACCCTAAATGTAGAAATGCACTATATAGTAATAAATCAAGGTAGAGCTGTAACCAAAATTTGGTGGTTCTACTTTTAACCCCATAAGGACATGAGCTATCTTTGCATTAAAGGGGTTGTCCAGGAAAGAATGGACGTTTAAATTTATTTTTTAAATCTCCCCCAGCCTTATTTAAATAAGGTTGCGGGAGGTGAAAAAAATAAAATAATCATACTCTCCTTTTGCAGGTCCTCCGGTGCCTCCTAGTGTGGTCTGGTCTTCTGTCTATGACCGCTGAGAACAATCAGTGGCCTCAGCAAAGGCCATGTGATGTCACTACCTGTGACAACACAGGTCTCTCCCTGAGTCTGCTGATTTTTGTCTTTAAAATTAAACTTTTACTTGAATTTGCACTGCAGGGGGTGATAGGAGTTTGTCTGTTGTAACTGCCAGTCCCAAGATGCTGTGGTCGCTATTGACTGCGGCATCTTAAAGGGTTAAACATCTAGGATTAGTGTTATCACTGTCCCAGCTGTTGCAGCAGGAGCATGACTGTCAGTTACAGCCGGTCTCCCATGGTGACTGCACGGGCTCTGCTTCTGAGCCTGTGTGATCACCATCACATAAGTGGGGATGCAATAATTACATGCATTCTCTGACGTACAGGAACGTGAAAATATGGGAAGGGGTTAATTTTTTATTTTTATTTTTTCCCCTTCCCCTTTTAAAGCATGTCCGTAGTACATGTACATCATTAAGTTAAACTGTCACCATAGAAAATCTCATGGTGACTGTTTAACATCAGTGGGACCCACTGTTCTGGCACTTCAGGGGCTCTGCAAATGCAACATGGGGACTGAAACAGATTCCAGCAAAATAAATCCACATGTGGGATGCATTTTCTCCTTTAACCCCGTGTAAATTATAGGGCTAAATGAATATATTAATGAAATGTGTAAAATTAATCTGCATTTTGATTTAATTCCTTTGAAATGCTGAAAGGGTTAAACTTCCTAAATGCTGTTTTAAATCTTTCAGGGGTGCAGTTTTGAGAATGGGGTGATTTTTGGGGGGTTTCTATTAGAGAGGCTTTTCAAGGTACCTTCACAACTAAACCGGTCCCTTGAAAAATGGGTTTTGGAAGTTGTAAGCCTGTTTAGAGTTGAAAGCCTTATAATATCAAAAAATGAAAGGGTGATTAAAGTTTGACACCATAAATATATTTTACCATATCTCTGCTCTGTCTCTGTTGAAGTAATTTGGGTAGTATGAGGATATTAAAGTCATGCAATTTCAAAGTTTGAAAACTTTTTTTTTTTTTTTTGTAAATTTTCACCAAAATTTACCACTGACACGGAAGTACAATGTGTCTTGAGAAAACAATCTGAGCCGCTTCATCTTATCAAAGTGATCCTAAGTTATTACCACATAACCACAAATTTGAAAAATTAGGCCTGGTCCTTAAGGTGGTGTTAGGCTATGTCCTTAAGGGGTTAAAGAAGGCAAGTGACATTGTTAAATATGCTGTATTTGTGCTAACTTGCCATTCAAATAGTTTTACTAATAAGCTCACTAGTTGTGTAAACCTGCCTTTCTCCTTCCTTTTAGGGTCAGCAACACTTTCAATGGCCTATGCTGGTGCACGCTTTGTATTTTCCCTGCTGGATGCCATGAATGGCAAGGAAGGTGTCATTGAATGCTCATTTGTTAGGTCTGAGGAAACCGAAAGCACTTATTTCTCAACTCCTCTGCTGCTGGGGGTATGTAATACATGGACAGAATTTGTATTTTTCACAAATCTCTTGTATACTATAATGTGGTGTATTCATGCTCTGTGTGAAGTGAATGTGTATATGCAGTCTTCCAGCTGTTTTGGCTATTATGTGAATCAAACTTGCACTATATAACCCACATTAATTATGCTAAAAATTGGATGTGATTTTAACTCTACAACTGCCTTGTAAGGGTTTTTGCAGGATTATTAATTCTGTATATCTGAGCTAAATGTCCCATTCACATGGCTGAATTTGGTACTGATCTTGAGGCAAATTCTTCCTCAAAATTGGCACTACTGTTTTCAATTGGCATAATAAACCTTGTTTATTTTGATGCATCAAACTTTCTATGCCTTACTGTTTAAACACATTTATTCATCATAATGTATTGTTTGTTTATTAGAAAAATGGCATTGAGAAGAACTTGGGCCTGGGTAAGCTGTCTGCCTTTGAGGAGAAGCTGGTATCAGAAGCTATGGGAGAACTGAAATCATCTATTAAAAAGGGGGAAGACTTTGCAAAGAACTTCAAGTAACAGTGTTGCCTGTGCAGGAAGTTGGCTTCCATTAACTTATTAAAACGTGAGACTTTAGAAGAGATCCCTATGCTATGCTGTGAAAAGGTCTTTCATGTTCAAGTGGCTGCCTCACTTGGATGATTACTTTTTGCTTCAGAACCAGGTAGACTTCCTCACAGCATATGTTATGGGCTCTTTTGACAGTACTTACATCAAATGCTTTTACCAACAAAAAGCAAATACTGAGATTTAAACCAAGGATTAAATGTCATATTTTTCTTTGTAACGTCTCCTTCTTTATTTGCGGCTACTTCTGTTAGTCTGCTGATTTGAATTACACTGTTAGATATTGTCTAAAAGCTTTACTAATGGACTCTAGAAATCTCAACGTACACTACATGATTTTATGACCACTTTAATGGGAGGACAACTACCAATGAAAATGTTAGCTGTTCCTGAGACCTATGCATCATTTTCTGGAACTTTTCCTTCAGCTATAACTTTGAGCTGGAGTGGGTACTCTTGCATCCAGTGCTGTTCTAATGAATGGGATGCTCTTGTACTTCTAATAGTTTCCCATCTTAATGTTACAGAACCAAATAACACTTCTGCAAGCTATTGAAGTCTCCTCTAAAGTCTTTAGAAGTCCTTAATGTGCTTATGAACAAAAGTTAGTCTGTGAGACAACCTATTTTTAATCTCTGTTCAGACTGTGTTGGTGTGTGTGGATATTTTTTTTTTTTTTCTCTCCTTCTGGGTTGTGTTTCCCCCCCAAAGCAGCCAGTTATAGCTGTTTTAATTTTTCAACAAATCTGTTATAAAATGTACATCTCTAGTTTCAGTTGCAGTAGCTATAGCTAATGACTTGTATGTAAAAACATCAAAACAAATATTCTAATAGAAAAATGTCAGTATTCAAAAGCTCAGGTTTAGCAATGACGTAATCTGTCTCTGCCCAGTATAACGGCACTTGGGTATCACAGTTGGATGGAGAGCCACAACAATAATGATGTAAGCTATACCAGGGTTAGGATTCTGTATCCCTGGAATCTATGGATTTATGAAAGGTTTTGTGCCTAGGATGTGGCATAAAATGTTACATCTAGTTTTACTATATATATATAAAAAAAAAAAAAAACTTGAAAAAATTAAGTTTCAGAAAGAGGTATAATTTTAAAGGGAGTCTGGCATTAGAGTGAATCCTAATAAACCCACACCACAGTTGGGTCAGGCTCACCTGAGATTTCTAGGGTGAGTTTATTTACTACATTGGACTTTTACTTTATCTTTATAACCAAGGCACCTCCTGGGCCAACTTTCAACTTATCTGGACGTTGGATCACGCTCATCTAAAGACATCTAACTGTAGTGCTGGTTTAATATACTTCAGCTTATTGACACTCACTTGAAGCAGAAATTTTTTGCTTGACAAATTCAGCATCAAATTCCTATGTGTTAACAACCCCTAAGAGGTACATTTACAGGAGTCCATTTTGCCACTATGGTCAACCCCCCCCCCTTCCCAATCAGAATCTGTGCTTAATTTTTAAAACGTGTGGTGTTTTTTGCCACTGCAGTTTGGGCATAGTTGGTTTTGACTGCACTGTGAAGGATGATTCATGATTATACTGTATAACCATATTGTTAAAACACACCACTAACTAGAGTAAAAAAACACACAACCTTTTCTTTTATGGACTGACCAAATATTCTGAAGTGCTGTACTATCGTAAAGCAGTAGTTATGCAAAACAAACTGTTGTAAAATAACTGAGTTGTCTAATAACAAACTGTTGTAGAAAGATGATATCGAAGTGGATGGTTGGTGCAAAGCCCTGTCTTGAGCCAGACATGCGCCTCATGCACCAATCCATGCCTCACCCACCACATTGTGCAATTGTGTGTGAGGTGAGGATTGGGGCTGGCCAAGGCATCTGTGCTTCAGTCCAACAGATTTATTTTCTTATTTGTCCTGTAGCAGCATAGATGGGTATTTAGCTCCACCTTCAATTCCTTTTAGGACTGGCCCACCTAGGTAACAATGAAACTGTTAATTAGCATAGTTGATGCTATAAGAATTCTTCCCTCCCCCTTCGCGATTTCCTTGTATTTTTTTTTGTCTTTTTTTTCCAAAATGTGACCCACAGGCTTTTTTTATTTTAAATTTTCCACTCCACAATGTTCCCAAGCTAGGTCTGAGGTCAGATAACTGTTATGTGCCTGTAGGCTCCTCTGAATCGGTGTGAGCTACAGTAATAATAGCATGGGGCTAGCTAGCTGTTGGAAGAAGATGCCATAGGTACTTTAGATCATACGGCTATAGCTGCCATTCCGGCTCAGGTCTGCCGGCTCAACATTCTCTAGCGCTTAATGTGCATTCCTGAAGATGCAGGAGTTAAGCTCTGTGAGACGCTGGGAGAGTACCTGTTGCGGCTGAGATGATCGATGATGACGCAGGTATATCTTGTCATGGTGGGGGTGGAGCTCCTGGTTTGGGATTGCCCATTTAAACTTGCTAATGACTGAGGGCTGCCTTGCTGTGCCTGTGCGGTAACGTCCTCCTTTCTGACAGTGGGGAGATATCAGTGCGAAAATTAATGGTACTGATCTCTTCAGCACTGGGTGCATACCGAAGATGGTATGGTGGTAGACAGATCCCCTCAGCGCACTGTTTGCACCCTGGTGCAGAAGATATTGGTGCCGTTAATTTCAGTACTGATATCTCCCCATTGTTAGAGTGTGCTTTTACAGCCTAGCACACAGTGGAGAGGTATCAGTGCCAAAATTAATGGCACCAATATCTCCAGAACTGGGGTGCATACTGGGAAAGTTGACAGTGTGCTGAAATGAGTACCGCATCTATGAGGACATGAAAGGTCCTCTTTAAGCCTCCAGATGGCAGGTAGTCAAAATTAAAAATCGAAAAATGCCTGAGGTGGGACGGGATTAACCACATGACCATGGACTTTTTTTTTTTTTTTTTTTTTTTAATCCACTGGGAGTAAGCAGAATAAATGACAGCAAGCAGAGATCTAGAAAACCGTGAGGAATTGATCCATAAAGTATATTGGATAATTTATGATGCAAACGATAAGATTTGTCTCTCAATATTGGTCTGACAGTGGACAACCCTGTGGATTGGTGTAACAGATTAATTTAAATTCCCATAATGCAGCATGGATAATGCCAGTTTAATACATTAGTTTGGGATTGAGATGGGTTAGTAACATTTTTGGAATACAGTTGGGATGGGATTTACTTTATTTTAGATAGGGTCAATTATGAAAATATATAAGGTTGGCACTGTCTATTATATTGGATGAGTGGAACAGAGCTATGGACCCCCAATTAAAAAAACAAAAACACACACACACACGGACAAAATTGTTGGTACCCCTCATTTAATGAAAGAAAAACCCACACTGGTCACAGAAATAACTTGAATCTGACAAAAGTTATATATAAAAATTCTATGAAAATGAACAAATGAAAGTCAGACATTGCTTTTCAATCATGCTTCAACAGAATTTTCAACAACTTTGAGGCAATCACTGCAATCAAACGTTTCCTGTAACTGTCAATGAGACTTCTGCACTTCTAAACAGGTATTTTGGCCCACTCCTCATGAGTAAACTTCTCCAGTTGTCTCGAGTTTGAAGGGTGCCTTTTCTAGACGGCATGTTTCAGCTCCTTCCAAAGATGCTCAATAGGATTGAGGTCAGGGCTCATAGAAGGCCACTTCAGAATAGTCCAATGTTTTCCTCTTAGCCATTCTTGGGTGTTTATAGCTGTGTGTTTTGGGTCATTATCCTGAGACCAAGATTTTTGACACTGGGCAGCACATTTCTCTCTAGAATCCCTTGATAGTCTTGAGATTTCATTGTACCCTGCACAGATTCAAGACACCCTGTGCCAGATGCAGCAAAGCAGTCCCAGAACATAACAGTCTCTTCCATGTTTCACAGTAGGGGCAGTGTTCTTTTCAAGAAATGCTTCATTTTTCCGTCTGTGAACAGAGCTGATGTGCCTTCCCAAAAATTTCGATTTTTGTCTCATTTGGCCATAGGACATTCTCCCAGAAGCTTTGTGGCTTGTCAACATGTAGTTTGGCAACTTACTTTTGTCAGATTCAAATTTTTTTTTTTCCTGCAATGTGGGGATGAGCTTAAATAAAATATTTACTTTGCTAGGACTGTAAAATGCAGGATTTTTGTGAAATGTTTCAGCAGCAGACAAAAGAAAACTGCTTTGTTTACACACTTATGGCTTAAGGCTAATTGCACACAAGGAGCTGTGCAGGCTGCCGGCTCTGATTGAATGGTACAGCCTGTGCACAGACGATACACGGATAATACCTGTGCACCGGCTGTGCTTTTGTGGATTAATTTAAAGAGGACCTTTCACGTCCTCATGTATATGCAATTTTACATACTGCTAGAAAGCCTACAGTGGAGATATCCGTGTCGTTACCGATCTCAGCCCACTGTCAGAAGGGCGTTCCTGACAGTCTAGCTGGGCAGTGAGGAATGCCCTCTCTGACTGTACTCGTCCATAGCCCTGTACTGGGTGGTGTTCCTCACAGCTCAGTGTCATCACTGGGCTGTAAGGAATGCCCCCTCTGACAGTACAGGACTATGGGACGAGTACAGTCAGGGAGGGCGTTCCTTACAGCCCAGCTAGACTGTCAGTAACGCCCTTCTGACGGTGAATGGTGAAACTAAGACCACTGATAGCTCCAGCCCCAGGGCACATAACGGGAAAGCCGACAGTGCGCTGAATTCAGTGTGCTGTCGGCTTTTTAGTAGTATGTAAAACTGCATATACATGAGGACGTGAAAGGTCCTCTTTAAGGAATAAGACCTGTCCTGAGTTTTGCAGCCCGGACACGGAACTGCATGTGGGTGGGCCGACAGAAATGAATGGGTCAGTGTGCTATCTGGAAAAAACCCGGATAGCACACGATCATGTGCAAGAGGCCTAAAACTTAGTGTAAACTTGGATTAGTCTAAAAATGTGCCAGATTTGATGTTGAATGATGCACCTTTGCCTAACCTTATATTCACACAAATGTCATAATTGGCCTTGTGACAGCTGTTTTTTTTTTTTTTTTTTTTATATTATAAATCTGTCATATGGTTGTGTGAAGGATATTGCCTTGCCAAGCCGCTAGGCTCACCTACGACTACCCTTTCTTAACTTCCCACTCACAACCTGTGAGTGACCGGGTTCATAGGATAATATGAAACAAGCTTTATAAATTTGATATATTTATTAACCCAAGTGGGTCGGTACTAAGCACTAACATATACACAAATATACATCAATGAACTGTCAAGCAAATACAGGTAAAAGCAAAATACAGTACAGACAATAAAATGGGAAATAAAAGATAGGAAAATACCAGAGCAAGCTTGTAGTTGGTTCTCTAAGCCTCAGCAGCTTGGCTTGGGGCGCAGTCTTTAGCAAGTTACAGAGCATCGTTCTCCTACATACTCTCACATCTTCCCCAGGATAAAAAGTGACACCGCTTCTCCTGGTCTGAGAGCATTTAACTATCCTGGTTTCCTCCCTAAGTGATGTCACCAGGAGGAGAAGCCCCACCCTCCCTCTTGCAATCCCAAAACCATAACTCTTCATAGTTCCTTCGCCGATGACCGTAGGGTAAAGCAAGAGGTCTGATGGGGCTCGTGGTGGGCTCCCCATCGTGCAGACACCAAGAATGACACCCAAATCCCATTTGGGTAAGGAGATCAGTGTCTGGACCTTTTACAGGCTTTGAACAGTACCTTGTGTGGGCTTGAAATGTGGACCTACACCTGGCGCACCTGAGGAATTTATCGGGGCGACTGTAAGAGGTTCTCCGGGAAGATATTGTCATAAAACCATATCCCCTTTGTTGTCTGCTTAGAGACAGGGAGACTGCTTTCTGTTTGCCTAGACATCTCCCACTATACATCCCTAGGATGTCCCACCCTGCTGTGATAACGAGATTAGCATGAGTATGCTAATTGAGCCAGGGACAGAACAACAAAGGGGCTTGGTTATAGAGTACAATGACCGCATTACTGGAGCCAGACTGGTTTTGATAACAGTTATGATTCTACAAATTTTTCTACCCTAGCAATAAACCTATGTGGATAAAGCCCTCCAAAAAAACAGATTTCCTATCTAGTATCCACGGTCCACATAAACAAATTAATATACCACACTTCAATTATAGATAAACAAAAGAAATTTTAGTAATGACAAAAAAGGAAAAAACACATTTAAAAACATATAAAAAATATGTAAATATATTGTAGTAGTGGAGGTTGCAGTATTTAGCCCAAAAACAGGGCAAGTAAGATATACATATACATATATACACATGCACTTAGATGCAATAATGTAAGTCATGCACGTGTTCATACAATAAAACATACATATGCACATTGAAATATGTATACAAATTCAAGTATCCATTAACAACCTGATCGTAATATAAAATCAACAATTTGTGCACATGCCATCAGTATACAATATGTGCACATGCATGATACTAATACAATGGTCAAAATAACCGTAAACGTTGTATATATACGACTGCAAATAAGCACATATAGTGCACAAAATACAGGAAGTCCAAGTACCTGTTCCCCACTGATGTAACGGTAAAAGGAAGAAAAGGAAAAACACTGCGACCTCCTTTCTGAGCCCCTGGTTTTGATAACAGACCTGGACGCCCCCCTGTGTAGGAGTAATATGAGCAAGTAGTAATAAATCACAGAAAAAATACATACTGGGTGGTATCATCATTATCACAGATTGCATTAAAATTCATTCATGTGAATGGGGGCTATTCACATCACTGATATTTTGACAGTCTATATTAATGGACCATCAAAATATAAGTCATGTTCTATTTTTTTTTTTTTTTTTTACCTGTTTTCACAGATCCCTCTATCCACAGGCGCCTTTCAAGTGCAAAACAGCCATGAAGAAAATATACTTTTTTTTTTTTTTTTTTTTTTAAACAATGTTCATGTGAATGTAGCCTAACTTTGCACCACCTGAAAACTGTGGTGCAAAATATTGCATTGATTCTAAGAATTCACACCCTTTTTTTTTTACTTTGCAAGGCACAGAAAATATTTAAATCAGTGTATGTGGTGCATGGCATCTATGCCTTTTTTTCATAAAATAATCTGTTCTTATGTTTTTTATGTGCTGGGAACACATTTATTCTTGTCTAAAATTTACATACGTTTCTGAATTGTGACTTTTTAAAATGTCACTTTTTGTACCGTTTCACTCCAGTAGGTGGGTGGCGTAAAAGCAGAATAAACAGATCTAGACATATTTAAAGATGTGGCAAATGTATCAACATTGTGCAACTTTTTGTAAATTTGTCTCAAACGATTACAGTACTGGTTTAAGCAAAACTGATTAAACGGACATAATCCAAATTCCTCCCATACCTTTTCAGCAGGAGTCCTATAGAAAAATATGGAATAAAACTGCATACAATGGGCATACCGCGTTTTGAAAATTGAAACCATGACGTCCAAAAAATGTAAAACTAAAATGCTGTGTACGTAGACTGTAATGGGTTGCTAAAAACCGTAAAGTGTTATCTGTACATAACATTTTTTTTTGTCAAAAATCTAACACCATACAGAATGTCATATGTGTATGCAGCCTGAATGTGACCTTGGAAGACAATCTATAAGTTTACTATTACAAGATGTTCTAAAACAAAACACAACACATGCATTGGTAATGTGAGCTGCATGGTGAGGGGCAATCATAGCTGTAGCCAGTGAGCTTATCTGTTACATAAACTGCAGTACTGATTCAGCACTTTTCCTGGTAATAAGAAATGTGTTCAAGGTTTAAAGGGGAGGGATAAAGAGAAGAGAAGTAGGAAGCTGCTGCACTGGTCTCTGCACACGGACATTTCACTTGCCTTATGAACCAAAGAAAATACTAAGGTTTGGTTGAAGGTATGACAAGCACCAAGTAAGGGGTAAGCAGTGGAGGGCAGATGTCCTTCCATGACATATTACACTGCATGCTGTGTACAACACAACTAGGAATTTCAATCTTGCATGAAACTTAAGTGCATGCATTGATTAAGTCGGTGAAGCAGAATTGTAGATGAATTGTATTATTGTTCCCATTAGAGGGGGGCGAGCATATTTCCTGTATATTTGGAAGGTCCTAAATAAAGATGAGCAAATAATTAAGCTTCTAGTTCATGCAGATCCAGAAAATTCACTATTTATTTATGTACAGTGCATTTACAGGTGATATTAGCTCTGTAATAGGCCAGATTACTGAGCTAATAAAAGATCATGTAAGGTAATGTAACCTGAAAAAAAAAATGATGCAACATTTTTTAGTCCTTCTGCATTGATTTCAATGGAGAAAGTTAGGCTCAGAATCAAGGACATACCTAGAAGGGTGTACAGCAGTAGCAGTCACTACTGGGCCCAAAGGTCCCCCTGCCACCTAAAATATACCACTATTGTAAATGGCACGAGGTAGGTAGGGGATACCCATTACAGATTTTACACTGGGGTCCAGGAGATTTAAATTCTGCCTCTGCTCACAATATTGATATATAATTTTTCTGGCCCTGTGTCACAGTTGTATTAGACCTCATGTCTTGAAAAATTATTTATGTACCAGTAGTTCAAGTGGTAACTCCAACTTTTTAATGTGCTATAAATGAGGGATGCAGGTTGCACCTCTGTGACCCACTCTAACGTGGAGAAGAGTAGCCTCCAATCTCCTTCCCACCGGGTGATGTGACTGCTGAAATGGAGAGGTGGCCGTGGGTGCAAGCGTGCTCATCTGATTCCGTAAATGCAATAGAAATTAAGAGAGCTATGCTAACTGCTAGGATCCAGACTGATCAGACAATGTCCTGTATCCCCCTTATAAATGGACTAGTGGGGTCAGCAGACTCCTGATTCACCCCTTTAACTACTTCCTGATGGGATGGATGCAGGAATGGAGAGGTGGCCACATGTGAAAGCATGGTTAATTGTTTCCTGTAAATGCCATAGAAGTGAATGTAAAGAGCTGTGTAAGAGGTCCTGTCACTGAAACCCCGCCAAACACAGTGTTTGGTTATCTATGGAAATGCCATAGAAAAGAAGGGAGCAGAAGCACACATGCTCTACCACCACTTTATTCTGTTTGAAGAACAAGAGTATCAACAGCACCAAAGCTTCTGGTAACCAAAGGAGTTACAAGCAGTTTAAAACACAGTAACTAACCGTGAAGCTAAGGCTCCTATGTAGCGGGCCACAACAAAAAAGCGCTGCGGAAAAAAACACGGCGGCAACGCATCGCGGTTTTTCCTGCAGCGCTTTTCACAGAAAGTCTGCAGACGTTTCCTCTGCAGACTTTCTGCTTCCATTATACAGTGGGGAAAAAAAGTATTTAGTCAGCTACCAATTGTGCAAGTTCTCCCACTTAAAAAGATGAGAGAGGCCTGTAATTGCCATCATAGGTAGACCTCAACTATGAGAGACAAAATGAGAAAACATATCTAGAAAATCACATTGTCTGATTTTTTTAAGAATTTATTTGCAAATTATTTTGGGAAAAAAAGTATTTGGTCACCTACAAACAAGCAAGATTTCTGGCTCTCACAGACCTGTAACTTCTTCTTTAAGAGGCTCCTCTGTCCTCCACTCATTGCCTGTAGTAATGGCACCTGTTTGACATTGTTATCAGTATAAAAGACACCTGTCCACAACCTCAAACAGTCACACTCCAAACTCCACTATGGTGAAGACCACAGAGCTGTGGAAGGACACCAGAAACAAAATTGTAGACCTGCACCAGGCTGGGAAGACTGAATCTGCAATAGGCAAGTAGCTTGGTGTGAAGAAATCAACTGAGGGAGCAATAATTAGAAAATGGAAGACATACAAGACCACTGATAATCTCCCTCGATCAGGAGCTCCACGCAAGATCTCACCCCGTGGGGTCAAAATGATCACAAGAACGGTGAGCAAAAATCTCACAACCACACGGGGGGACCTAGTGAATGACCTGCAGAAAGCTGGGACTAAAGTAACAAAGGCTACAGTCAGTAACACACTAGGCCGCCAGGGACTCAGATCCTGCAGTGCCAGATGTGTCCCCCTCCTTAAGCCAGTACATATCTGTACCCGTCTGAAGTTTGCTAGAGAGCATTGGGAGAATGTCATATGGTCAGATGAAACCAAAGTAGAACTGTTTGGTAGAAACACAACTCGTCGTGTTTGTAGGAGAGTGAATGCTGAGTTGCATCCAAAGAACACCATACCTACTGTGAAGCATGGGGGTGGCAACATCATGCTTTGGGGCTGTTTCTCTGCAAATGGACCAGGACAACTGATCCGTGTACATGAAAGAATGAATGGGGCCATGTATCGTGAGATTTTGAGTGCAAACCTCCTTCCATCAGCAAAGGCACTGAAGATGAAACGTGGCTGGGTCTTTCAGCATGACAATGATGCCAAGCACACCTCCAGGGCAACGAAGGAGTGGTTTCGTAAGAAGCATTTCAAGGTCCTGGAGTGGCTTAGCCAGTCTCCAGATCTCAACCCCATAGAAAACCTTTGGAGGGAGTTGAAAGTCCGTGTTGCCCAGCGACAGCCCCAAAACACCACTGCTCTAGAGGAGATCTGCATGGAGGAATGGGCCAACATACCAGCAACAGTGTGTGCAACCTTGTGAAGACTTATAGAAAACGTTTGACCTCTGTCATTGCCAACAAAGGATATATAACAAAGTATTGAGATGAACTTTTGTTATTGACCAAATACTTATTTTCCACCATAATTTGCAAATAAATTCTTTAAAAATCAGACAATGTGATTTTCTGGATTTGTTTTCTCATTTTGTCTCTCATAGTTGAGGTCTACCTATGATGTCAATTACAGGCCGGCCTCATCTTTTTAAGTGGGAGAACTTGCACAATTGGTGGATGACTAAATACTTTTCTTCTCCACTGTACCTATAAGGAAACCACTGGCATTCCCTTAGGTATAATTTATGCAACGGTTTTGGAAATCACAGCGTGTCTGCTGCATGTATTTTTCTGCACTTTGCAGAGACTGTAAAACGCCGCAATTTTTGTGCGGCATTTACACCACGTAGGGCCCTGGCCTAAGAATCAGTCAGAGAGAACACCATAGAAGGAAATGTTGAAAGTGACAATTAAAAAGGTTAGTGCTGAAATATCGCATATGCATGAGTATCCTAGCACACAGGTAAAAACAAACAAACAAACAAAAAACAGTATTCCGTATTCAAATAAAAATGTTGGACCAGTTCACCAATATGTCACTAAGATAGCGTAACATAACCATAACCTGGTCGACAAACAACTACATCCACTCACTTATCAAAGGGACAAAAATGACTTCCATATGTCCTCAAGAAGGAGTAATTGAGTCCAGCTGGAGGACCTAATAGTGATCAACAGCTATCTCTGTATGCACAGTAGTAGAGGGGAGGCTGTCATTCACTGATAGAACCACCAACTGGACTCAATTACTACCGTAAGTGTAGAAAAAAAATGAGAAATAAATGCATAAACGACAAGTTTTACTAAATCTTTTCCCTTAAAACTATATATCAATCTGCTCAACTCCTTCTATGTCACACGATGCCTGCAGGTTGAACTGCATTTTCTTGGTATCAGGTTCCCTTTATGTTATAGATATAGCTCAGATATAGCTAAACGCTAAACTCAATGTGAATGCGGGGTCAAAAAGAACCCGAGAAATACAGATGTCCAACCCCTACCATCTCTCCTAGAGATAAGGTTTGGATCCTTAACAAAGAACATCCATCCATCCAAGGTTGCTAGGAATTGCTCCCATATTCGTTTGTCTTTTTCAGATTAATCCTGTTACTTTTCAGATGCAGTTGCCAACAAGCCTCAAAATTTCTAACAGTGCCCACATTTATCTTCTTTATCCTCCTGTTCTAAATAAGTTATCCAGTGAAATCAAGAATTCTCCTATCATTGTCATGAATTTCAGGTCCCAAAGAAAGAAGTTGGGTTCTCAGGGGGAGATACTGGTGCTTCATTACTTCTCAAAAAGTTCCATTCCAAGTACCTTCATTCCACCATTCCCTTATGTCCTACAGCAGCACAATATGGGGTATTCCTGCCCCTGTGTGCTGGTAGAACAGGCAGAACTTTTAATTAACATAAAATATGCATGGCTACGCTACAATATAAGAGGGCAAAGAGACCTCCCCCCTTGTGTTTTTTTCTGTCCTGTGTGGTGGGACAGGTGGAGGGAGGACTTTTGTCCTCCCATATTTTGTTTTTTCCCCTAAAGTTTTTTAACTTCCTTTGGGGAGTCATCTTTACACTTCTCTTCTCTTCTGTCTTCCACTGGATGCTTCTGTGGAAAAGAAGGGTTTTTTTTATTTAGCCAAGCTTTCAACCTTAGCTCTGAAAAGGTTGATTTCAGTAGTTCATGCAGCTGTAGTTGCATGCTGCATGTTCTAAGACCTGTAATGCAGGCCACTTGTGCAGCCTTGAGGTGGAGCATTGCTGTTTCACTTACCTTTTTGTGCCTAGCCAAGCTTTCAACCTTTGCTCTGAAAAGGTTTATTTCAGTAGTACAAGCAGTAGTGGTTGCATGCTGCATGTTCAAAGACCTGTGGTGCAGGCCACTTGTGCGGCCTTGATGTGGGGCATTACCGTTTCACTTACCTTACAAGCTCCGTGGCTGCCAGAAGTGACGTCGGTCACTTAGTTCCTCCGGAACCTGTTTGTGTTCCGGTTTTCCGGGGACTGAATTCTCGGACGGACTTTTTGCGGCTTTGTTTTTCCTCCTTTTTGCAAGTTTATATTTGCTGAGCCTCTTTTCTGTCATCGGTCTGTATATTTTTAGCTTAATTCTGTGTACAAGGAATTAAGGTTTGCAAAATTTGCAGGGGGGGGGGGGAAAGGTTTTCTGTGTGGACTACTTGCTCATTCCTGCTCCCCTCCTATAGAAGCTTTCATCTCAATGCAGGAGATGGCTTGTCTCTTAGTGAGGAAGGCCTCAGTACTCCACTTGGATTACTGTTCGTTTGGCTCAGTGGTTAGCATTGCAGCCTTGCAGTTCTAGAGTCCTGGGTTCAAATCCTTCAAGGAGTTTGGAAAGAAAAAAAAAAAAAAAAGGTGTCTGGTTTGTATGCACTGTGACACACTGTGAAGCTATTGAAGATTTCCAAGTGATTGATGAAACGCTTTCATCTGATGATACCTTGGAAGATTCCAGCAGACCTCTCTTTCATCTTGAGACGATAAATAGGCTGCTGAAGTCCATCCGGTCAAGGAATCATGATGTTGACGGGGAAGCCTCCTGGTCCACCTCTAGGGGACCTAGGGCCTTCCAAGTGGACGAGTCACTGGAAAGGCTCATGCTTGTGGAATGGAAACATCCGGAAAGAGCTCCCATATATTCCAGAAGATTTAGGACTTTGTTCCCTATTGCGCGGGATCGGTGGGGCCTCCCACCTAAAGTGGACACGGCAGTGGCTAAGTTGTTCCATCGTACGGTGGTCCTGGTGGATGATGGTTCTAACCTCCAGGACACCATGGATAGACGCATAGAGAGCACCCTCAGGAAGGTTTATTCTCTGGCCTCCGGTCAGACTTCCGTGGCTATTGCTCATTCCTCCTCCCCTCCTATAGAAGACTTCATCTCACTGTAGGAGATGGCTTATCTAATGAAGTCTCAAGCAAATTACGTGCTGACTTAGCCCAGCTTGCAAGAGACATCGACTCTGGAGTCTCCAGAGACGATCTCTTAGCTTTTTTGAGTTTGGTCTCCTTGTCGACGGATTATTTAGCCGAAGTCTGCCAACATCTTTTAAGGCTGGCGGCTAAATCTTTGGCCCTTTCTACGGCAGCTAGAATGCCTCTATGGTTAAAACCCTGGAGAGCTGATAATGCCTCCAAGTTCAAGCTTTGTTCTCTACCCTTTGAGCCGGGTAAGCTTTTGGCAGAGGCCTGGATGAGATTATGGAAGACCTTGCCGATAAAAAGGGTAAGACTCTGCCTCAGGCCTTTAGAGGCAGGTCAAGACCTTCCGGCCGGGGTAGAGGTTATCAACCTCAACCCACACCTCAGTTCCAGAGACATCCTAGATATCAGGTTCTGGACGAAGGTTCCCCAAGGATGAGGACAAAAAGAAGCCTAGCTTTGACATTGGCTGCCTTCTTCCTGTGGCTGAGACTCCTGTTGGAGGTTGGCTTTCTCACTTTTACACTGTCTGGCAGGAAAAAATTCAAGACCCTTGGGTTCTGCAGGTTTTTCAGCGAGGTTATGCGATCGAGTTTCTTCAGCCGCCTCAAGTTCGATTCGTAATAACCCATTCCCTTCCTGCAGCTCAGCAGGATATATTGGAGTGCTCAATTCACGATCCAAGGTCCCCCCCTTGGAAGAAGGATTCAGTGTCTACTCCCCAGTTTTTCTTGTGCCAAAACCATCAGGCAGTTGGAGAATGATTAAAGAACTTAAGATGTCAGAATCGCCATTTCAGTTTCCGGCCGCAGGAAGCATCTTCAGTTCGCAGCCTTGCCCTTTGGCATCACTTCAGCTCCTCATACCTTCACCAAAGTTGTAGCTCCTATAGCAGCCTCTCTCCGGCTTCAGGGCCTTTTTGTAGTGCCATACCTGGATGACTGGCTAATAAAAGCCCAGTCAGAGTCTGTTCTGCTCCAGCAGTTACTGATATCCGTTTCCCTTCTCCAAAGTTTGGGTTGGCTGATAAATTGGGAGAAATCAGAAGTAAGTTCCCTCTACCCGCAGGAAGTTCCTGGGGTATCTCCTGGACTCAGAGTGCATGGTGGTTTCCTTAACACCGGCATGGAAGGAAAGATTAATCAGAGCGCTCTGGTTTCTCTTCAGAACACGCCTGGTATTCATCAGAACATTCATGAGAGTCCTTGGCCTGATGCCATCCTCAGCCATCGCAGTCCCTTGGGCTTTATGGCTTTTGCGTCCTCTCCAGATGAAAGTACTCAAAGCCTGGAGCCGTACTCCTCTCGGTCTCGACAAGATCAAACTTTCTCCCAGTACCCGTCTTTCCCTCAGATGGTGGATACACCTGAAAGACGGAATGTGCACGGTCCAACCTTGTTGGACCCTGTTGACTACTGATGCATTCCTCTCAGGATGGGGAGCCCACTTGTACGAGAAGACCGTACAAGGAGTCTGGAGCAGTCTAGAAGAAAAAACATCTTCCAATTGGAAGGAACTCAGAGCCGTGTACCTGGCACTACTTCATTTTTCTCCTCTCCTCAGAGGGAGACCAATCAAGGTTCGGTCAGACAGCATGACGATGAACAGACAGGGAGGCACCAGATCGTTATCTCTCCTCAGAGAGTCAGATCTAATTTTTCCTGGGCAGAGAAAAAATCTGACCCACTTATCCGCAGTTCACATCAAAGGTTCCCTGAACATAGTAGCGGATCAGTTGAGTCGGGGTCATGTCATATAAGGAGAATGTTCTCTCAATCCAGATGTATTCCGTCAAATTACACTGAAGTGGGGTCTCCCAGAAGTAGACCTCATGGCAATCAGACTCAACACCAAGGTAGAGATGTTCTGCTCACTGTATCAGGAGGACTATCCCTTGGCAGTGGATGCCCTGTCCATCCCTTGGAGGTTCAGGCTGGCATGCATCTTCCCTCCACTTTCCATGATACCAAAGGTATTGAAGAAAGTCAGACAGGACCAAGTCTCTGTGATATCCATCATACCATTCTGGCCAAAAAGGAATTGGTTTGCCCAGCTCATGTACATGAGTCAAGGGACATATTGGAGGCTTCCCCCCACCCAGAACCTGGTTTCCCAAGGAACTCAGAAGCACCAGGATCTGAGGAGATTCAACCTGACAGCCTGGCGGTTGACCAGTCCCTACAGAGATTTAGTGGATTGTCAGAAGCCGTCCTGAAGACTCTTTCCTGTGTCAGAGCAGAGTCTACCAAGAAAAGCTACCATAGGATAGGTAACATCTTCATGCAGTGGTGCTCCAGAAGAGGAGCTGATAGTTCAATCCCTACTACGGCAGAAATTTTGGATTTTCTTCAAAGCGGCTTGGATTCAGGCCTTTCTCCTGCTACACTGAGGGTACAGATTTCAGCCTTATCCGCCTGTTTAGGCAGACAATTGTCCCAGGATTCCCTTATTGTTGGGTTCTTTAAGGGCGCTACCAGACTTAGACCAGTGGTCTCAGCTCCGGTTCCCCAGTGGGATCTCTCGACTGTTCTTACAGGTCTTTGTGGTCTTCCTTTTAAGCCTTTGGACGATGTAGATCTTAAATTTCTTGCCTTTAAAACCACCTTTCTATTAGCCATCACTTATATATCATTTTTTGCGGATAGGTCCAACTTAGGTTTCTTCCTGGGTTTAACCCTAAGGTGCCTTCCCGCGCCAATGTTAACCAATTAGTCTCTTTACCCGTGTTTTTTACAGCCCCTTCTTCTGAAGAGGAGAAAAAACTTCACACACTAGATGTTGTGAGATGTCTCCAGGTTTACCTCTTACGTACACGTTCCTTTAGGAGAGCCAAGAATCTCCTTGTCAACATGTATGGTAGAGACAAAGGTCTCAGGGCTTCCAAGCCTACCTTGTCTAGGTGGATCAAGGAGGCAATCAAAGTCTCCTTTTTTGCTCAGGGGTTAGCTCCAACCGAATTTTGTACAGCTCATTCAATCAGAGCTGTAACAATCTCTTGGGCTGAGAACCAGGCCATACCGCTGGATCAGATCTGTCCAGCTGCTTTTTGGTTTTCTCGCCTAACCTTTGTAAAACATTATCGACTAGATGTTCAGAGTTCTGTGGTGACTGCCTTTGGAAAGTCAGTCCTAGGTGTTGTAGAGCAGGGAAACCCTCCCTAAGGGAATTACTTGCTATATCCCCATATTGTGCTGCTGTAGGACGTAAGGGAATCATTGATTATGATGTTAATCTGTTTTCCCTTAGTCCTAACAGCAGCATAAGCTTCCCTCCCTAAACTTAGAAATTTTTACTTTATAACTTACACAGGGGGGAGGTCTCTTTGCCCTCTTATAGGGTAGCATAGTCATGCATATTTTATGTTAATTAAAAGTTCCGCCTGTCCTACCAGCACACAGGGGAAGGAATACCCCATATCATGCTGCTGTTAGGACTAAGGGAAAACAGATTAACATCATAATCAACGATTACTGACTCTTCTGGGAGGGGGCCCTGTAATGAGAGTACTGTTACTTACCTGTCCCAAAATCTAGTATTGTGTGGTTCCAAAACCACTCACATATGACATCTCCACCGGGGTTTTTTAAGCATAGCTCATTCAGTAGTTTAAACAGGTTGTGTCCTGCATTCTTAATTCTTGTGATCTTCCATGTTCCTGTGCTATATTACAAAGGCCTCAACTCTTTTAAATCACTAGTTTCACTCTGTTTGAATATCCTGCTGGTATACCTGCTATTCCCCCAACCCATTCTGCTACATTGCTGACTGCGCTGCAGTGCCACTGGACAACTGTGCCATATTGCTGTACTGCAGACTAAACCACTCTATTGGTGGTCCTGCTCTGCTTATCCACAGACTTCACACTGATACATCCTTAAACCAGATGGCTAATCCATAGGTTGCACTCTGTTACATCACTGAACCAGCTCAGCTAATCCATAGACTCCATTCTGCTACATAGCTGAACCAGCTCAGTTAATCCACAGACTCTCCTCAGGTATACTGTTGGTGCTTCTCTACTATATTGCTGTTTCAGCTCTGCTGCACCACTGGTTTGACAATGCTATACTACAGATTCAATTCAGGTGCTCCACTTCTCAGCTCTTCTACACCAATTGATGGTGTACTTTGAACCCCATTGTGATGATTCTGCTTAAATATGGCTATAACTCAAAGCTGTATTTTGGTCACTGGGTAGCGTATCTCTTTACTCATAAGGTGCACAGCCTACTCATAGGTATATTGGCAGTAGTAGCAACACTGGAACAATAGGGCTTTGTATCCATCCCAGCAGGGCTCCATGGAATTCCTACACAGTCCTGTCTGATCAAACAAACATGCATTGCACTGGTAGATCAGACATGGTTGATAACATTGTATCATTCCACTTGGTCTCAACTCTTTACAAAGAATCTGGACTTGAGTGCATTATTCAATCAGACTTGCTGCCGCCAGTGACCTCATTCTGGGAGGTGGCATAAAGGGTATAAAAGATGAGGTAAGAGGCAATGGGAAGAGATTGGGCTGAGACTACAAGAGAATACTATGACCATCACAGACTACAGAGTTTTGTGCTGAGACTACAGGATATTACAGACAGACCACTGTAAAGAGCATGCAGGCTAGATTATTGTATTGATGCCACATGCTGAGAAGCCTCCACTGGTTATTCATACATGACAGAGCATGTGTGAGTGTTGGATTATAGAGCCACATCAAGGAGATGCGTGGTAAAGTAACTATTTCAATTTTATGCCCTTTTATTTTATTGCACTGTATCTTGTAACTAGTAACTGTTAATGTTTGCATATATCTACATATCTGTTCTGAACTGCATGTGTTAGATGTTAATACCGACCCATTTAGGGGTTAATAAATATATAAAATTTAGAAAGCTTGTCTTGTATTTATCTTGTGAACCCGGCACTCACTGGTGGTGAGTGTGGTTTTTTATGAAAGAAGACTCAGGTGTGGGCCAACGCGGTGTTGGCGCACTGAGGATCTTTCACACCCATGCTTTGTTCAGTCGCTGAGAAATAGGTAGCATCCAGTTCAAGCTTGAGATATTTTGGTTTATACATTTTTACAGTACAGATATTATTATAGAAAATTTAAAGGTACAGTAACATATACTTACATTTCCTTTTATTGATTAACACTGTTGACCCTTGTACTTTGGAGCTTGTTACAAGACCCACTCACCCTTTTTTGCTTTTTAGTGCCTAAGAAGGACAAAGTGGTAAATCTCTACATTTTACCACTGCGACGATTTGGGGGGATCAGTCTCAAATGGCGGCAGACTCCTGGTCCCGACAGCAGTGGTAGTGGTACTGGGCACCGGAGAGATAGCGTTCAGACGGTCCAAGAGTAAAGTAAACTGGCTTTATTTAGCTTAGGTGCAACATAACAAAAAAACAGCCTGACTACTGCTCAGCTCCAGCAAAAGTCCCCTGTGGATCCCAGCCCTTCTGGGACAGACCGCCTCTCTCTGTCCTTGGCTGGTTCCACGATTTCCTGCTTCCTGCAGGATACTCCAGCCTTCTGGAGTTACGCCCCCCACCCAAAGGTGTGGCTGAGGGCCTTTTCAGGGCTGGCCTTGGGTCGCTCCCTAGCGCCCTCTAGGTTCACATACTCACATACTCTCCCCCTCAGCTCACTACCCATGGGGTGAGCTACAATGGGACGAGACATTCTATGTCGAAGTCGCTCTTCAATCATGTATGCCTGTCCAGTGTCTCTCCAGAAGTCCCAATCTGGCGGTCTTTTCTTCCAAATTCCGCTCCATCGAGTTTTCCGTCTTCTCATCACTTTAAATGCTACGCCAAGATCCTGGCCATTCTGTGCAAAGGCAAGTTTTGCTTCATCACCTTCACAATTCGCCATACAGGGGATCACATCATTTTCATCACATTTCTCGCCATAGTCTTCAGCCATCCCATTGCATGACTTTGACCCCTTTAGTAAATAGCCGTAAGAATCTTCATCTTCACCTATCACGAATCCACAGGAGCTCAGAGACCAACTAACACGTACTTCATGCACATCAATGTCTTTAGAGTATAAATGTTTCACGGGTACCTTTTCTGTAACCTTCATCTCAAAGCAAACTTTGCCATCACCATCAAGGCTTAGAAGTTTAGGAGACATAAGCTGCTTGCTCTCCTCTTTGTTTGAGATACACAAGCTCTGTACCGCTATATCTTCTCCTGCACAATGGCCATACAGTACACCCTCACAAAATAGCTCACGCTGAACTACATTTTCTGGAATGTCTTTAACAACTGCCACATCATATATTGGAATGGTTTCTTTATAATACTTCCACATCTATACGGCAGCAGGAGAACCATTTCCATACTTAGTCTTACCTCCTCTTTATCATACGCATAACTTCCTGGAGGCATGTTGCGGTACTGTGATAGATTGCAAGAATTTTCGTGCCAACCCCTTTCTGACAGTACAGGAGCTGGTGATATCGTCATCTCAACATTCTCCAAGTTATTTTCATTCCCTGTGCTAACACTGGAGGACTGGGATACCAAGTTTTCAACATCACAGTTTTTACTGTCAGTACCCGGATGCTTTTTGGTTACAGGTTCTGGCTGCCTTAATGTCTCTGCTTTCTCTGCCTCTATGCTGGCAGCTTTCTCCAATTCTAATGCCTTCTGTAGCGCACAAATCTCTGATTCCAGTTCCAGAACTTTCTTCATCGCCACATTTCTCTGAGCAGCCTCAATCTCAGTTTTTACTATTGCAACTTGCAGATCTTCCTCAATCTTTCACATTGCATCTTCTATGGCAGCAGATGTAGATGCCATCTCTTTATCCACCATGTCTCCTAATTCTAGGATATTCTGCAGCGTTCTTCTAACATTTGTCAGGTCAGCATCCTGGATGATATTTTCTGCTTCCCTCACTGTTCCCTGAATTATATTGAACTGACCCTCCAACATCTTGTGATAAAGCTTCTGCTCATCTGCAGACTTTTTGTCAAGTCTTTCATTCAAGTCCCGTATCTCCGTGGCTCTCTTATCTTGCTCTTGGTTGAATAAAGACTCTGTTTTTTGAATCACATTTTTCAGGGATAACAGCTCTGATTCTTTAGAGGTTAACAGGCTCTGCAGCGAGTTCTTCTCAGCTTCTAGTACTGTCAGCTTTGAAGAGAGTGCAGATGCCGACTGTTCACTATTAGATAAAGACTGCTGCAATCAATCCAATTCTTCTCTTTTAGATTCAACTTCGGTTTTTAACTGTTCTATCTGAAAAGTGTGCTCTTCCAACTTTATTTCTGACTCACGCTTCACTTGATCCATCTGAAACTCCAGCTGTTCCTTGATGCGTGCAACTTCCTCCTGTTTGTCCACTTGCACCTTTAGTTTAGCAACAAGCATTTTTAGATCTACAATCTCAGCAGATAAATTAGACAGGTTTTCCTCAGACTGAATCCTCATGTCTTCTATCTGGAGGTCCAATTCTCTCTTGGCTTTTTCCAGCTTGTCATAAGCATTAGCTTTCTCTTCAAACCGTTGATTTTTAGCTTCTAGCTCCTTTTGCAACTTTTCCTTTAGTTCTTCAACAGAGTCCAAGGACCCAATACTATCCTCCATTTTTTTCTTCATATCAGTCGCCTGAGCCTGCAGTGTTGAAATCTGCTTTGTCAAATCTCTTTTTGCTTCCTCCTCTTCCTCTAGTTGCTCAAGGAAACCATTTTTCACATCTTCCATTTGTTTCAGTTTTGTACTAAGGTCAAGCTTCTGATGAGTTTCTTCTTGCAAAAGTTCCTGAGTGTCCTGAAGCTGAGATTCTAGTGTAGAAAAATCTTTGGAAAGTTTGATCAACTTGCTGTCTGCTTGAGACATTATCCAATTCTGCCTGCAGACCGTTTGCCTTGTCTAGCAGTTCCAAGGTCATGTCTTAATTTTCCAATGACACTCTCTTTGACAATGGAGTCTTGGACATGCTGCTCCTTTAAATCCTGCAATTGCTTCTCAAGCACTTGCTTTTCTTCTACACTCTGTAGGACTTCATTAGATAGAGCACATTTCATTTCTGCAAACTCCTTCTTAGTGACACAGTCCATTCCAGGGAAACCCAGTACCACATTTTCACAATGACTAGGAAATGAACTCTTTATAGTTTCAAGCTCTTTCTTTAACTTAAGGTTCTCTTTTTCTGATACCTCAAGTTGCCATTTCCAATCAGATATTTCATCTTCATAAATGAACATGATGGTTTTAATCTCATCTTGAAGCTGCTGCACCATAATATTTTCATCTTTGGCACTTCCATGCACTCCAATATGAGACATACAGTCACTAGGGACATATTCAATCATAGAACAGAGGTGCTTCAGAAAAACTGAGTCACTGTCATGCAACCCATTATCTTTACTTGCACTCCACATGCTCTGTTCCGGGTTTTGTGTCTCTCTGCATTCAGACTGCTGCACTAATAAACCTGTGCATAACTTCTCTGCTTTTTTACAAGCTGAAATTCTCTTTTTCTTGCCCATGGTTTACTAACAAAATTACACAATATTCCACAGTAACCTTGGGTTCAACCGGCAGCAACTTTTTGCTATCTTCTGCAGTCACATGTATTCAAACAGTTAACTTATGTGGCACTACAACAACCAGCATTTTCTTCTGTCTTCCACAGAAAACACCAACATGGCACCATAGCCTTTCACATAGACTGTTTGCAATATTCAGCTTCTACACACATTGCTTACTTTCTTGCCATCAGCAAGCACTTTAGAGACTTCTGTGCCACAGTATACACAAAATCCATTCCCTGGATTCCTCTTCCAGAGTTTTACTTTCACCAGTTTTTGCACACAATTTGCTATGTTGCATATTCCACTCACCCCTCCCTGGGTTTCTCCGTTGAAATCACAGATTTCTTCCAGCTGTAGGCCACAATGCACACTTAGCAGTACTGCAGTCACCAACCACTTGTCTTCCAGGACTTGCGTGGATCTCTTTATGCCCGAATCCGTAGCACCATATGCGACAATTTGGGGGGATCAGTCTCAAATGGCGGCAGACTCCTGGTCCCAACAGCAGTGGTAGTGGTACTGGGCGCCAGAGAGATAGCGTTCAGATGGTCCAAGAGTAAAGTAAACTGGCTTTATTCAGCTTAGGTGCAACATAACAAAAAAAGCAGCCTGACTACTGCTCAGCTCCAGCAAAAGTCCCCTGTGGATCCCAGCCCTTCTGGGACAGACCGCCTCTCTCTGTCCTTGGCTGGTTCCATGATTTCCTGCTTCCTGCAGGATACTCCAGCCTTCTGGAGTTACTCCCCCCACCCAAAGGTGTGGCTGAGGGCCTTTTCAGGGCTGGCCTTGGGTCGCTCCCTAGCGCCCTCTAGGTTCACATACTCACACCACAGTAAACCTGTGTAGTCTATAATCCTATAATACAAGCAAGACTAGAAACATAGCTGCTATTCTGGTTTATACCTGCTTTTTATGTACTCTTTAGAGGTGAGAACATAAGATGGTTTGTTGTACTATTAAATATAAAAAATAAATATAAAATAACTTCCTAATGGCAAAGCCCTAGGCCCCGACGGTTTCATGTACTTATATTACAAAATGTTTAAGGAGGATTTATCGAACCACCTTAGAGACTTGTTTAACTCTTTTCTAGAGGGTTCCCCGATCCCGCCGTCTATGCTGCACTCCCTTATTACACTGTCTCTCAAGCCCAATAAAGACCAGCAAGGACTGCTCCAGTTATAGACCGATTGCTCTCCTGAATTCAGACCTGAAACTGATCACTAAAATTCTGGCTAATTGTCTGAATTCTTGGCTGCTCCCTTTTGTTCATAAGGACCAGGTAGGTTTTGTTCCCTGTTGTCAGGGAAGAGACAACACCAGAAGGACTGTGGACCTGATAGATGTAGCCAACCATTCCTCTACCCCTACTCTCCTGCTAGTCCTAGACACTGAGAAAGCTTTTGATCACTTGGACTGGTCTTTTATGCTGGCCACACTGGAGGCATTTGGGTTTTCGGGAGCTTTTCTTACTGCGATTCAAGCCCTTTATTCCCTTCCCTCAGCCATAGTGAAACTTTCACATTCCTCCTCCGGCTCCCTCCTCATTGATAATAGAACCCGACAGGGCTGTCCCCTCTCCCAACTTATGTTTGTGCTCTGTATTGAGCTTCTGGCTGTACAGATAAGGCAAGATCCGAACATTAAGAGGATACTGGTGGGGGATAGGGATTTTAAGGTATCCCTCTTTGCCAAAGACATCCTCCTCACCCTTACTCAACCACACATTACCCTGCCCAATTTACAGCGTACATTGAGTGACTATAGTAAACTGTCGGGTTATAAAGTCAATCCTAGTAAAACAGAGGCTCTCCTGATTAACATCCCTTGCGACCTCTTGTCCCTCTTCCAGAGCAATGGAAGGTCAACTCCATCCAATACCTGGGGATCCAGATCAAACCTTCCTATGCTGTGTGCCACTTGGAGCCTTATGCTCTTACTTGATGATCTGATGACTACTGGCGTGTGGATTACTTCACTTTATCTCCTGGCATCTAGCTGTTACTTGGGTCCCCCACCTTGCCTACAGGTTGAATAAAAGGCGTTTACAGCAGTTGTGGTTCTTCCACAACCTTTAAAGGTGGGTATAATACCACTCTCATCACTTATACCAGTGTATTATACAGTATTACACTATTAGCGCTTGGTGCTGTATCTTTTTGTTTTCCACGGTTTATTTGTTTGATTCAAGAACTCAGAGTCCTTCTAGACAAATGGCGACCCCTTCCTATTTCCCTTTTGGGGTGAATTACGGTGGTCAAAATGTCCATTTTGCTGAAACTGTTGTATTATTTTGAGACGCTTCTGGTAGTCCCTCGCTCAGAACTCTGTACCCTTCAGAAAGCAATTTTTCATTTTATTTGGAATGCTACTTGTCACCGTATTCCCATGATGTTGGGAAGAGTACTGGGGGGGTTGGTGAGCCCACATACTGTATTCTTCACTATTATTGGGCAACCCACCTGAGATGCCGCCCCTGCTACCTCCTGTGTCACCCCCTCTACCTCATAGATTGTAAGCTCTTGCGAGCAGGGCCCTCAGTCCCAGTGTGTGAATTGAATATTTCTTTGTAATGTATCTTTTTTGTCAGTACTTGAACCCTACAAATTGTACAGTGCTGTGGAATATGTTGGTGCTATATAAATAAAAATTATTATTATTATTATCCCTTTTTGGGCAACTTTGCCTGCATATACTAAATGGGTGGAGATCGAAAATAATAATAATAATAATAATAATAATAATAATAATAATAATAATAATAATAATAATAATAATAATAATAATCCTTTAATAGTCCCACCATGGGGAAATTCAGTGTGTTACAGCAGCAAGGATATGCAATGCAAGATAAGCAATACAAATACACATACAATATATACAAAACGTCCCAAGGTAGAGGCATCCCATTGATAGTAGACAGACAGATAGAAAGGTACAGGTAAAGAAGTAGCAGGGGGGGGGGGGATATCACAACAGAAAGAAATTTCAGTTCTCTGCGTGTAATGATCTCCACTTAGGTTAGTGTTGGTTGTACAGCCTAACTGCAGCAGGAAGGAAAGACTTCCGATAGCGCTCCTTCTCACACTTAGGGTGAAGTAGTCGGTCACTGACAGTACTGCCCAGCGCTTTCACAGTCTCATGCATGGGATGGGAGTTATTCTCCGACATGGAACTCACCATGGACAGTATCCTTCTGTCACCCACCACCTGCACTAGGTCCAGGGGGCTCTCCAGGACAGAGCTGGTCCTTCTAATCAGCTTGTCGAGTTTATTTCTATCCCTGGTCGATATACTCTTCCCCTAGCAGGCCACTCCGAAGAAGATGGCTGATGCCGCTACTGAGTTGAAAAAAGTCCTTAGAAGTGCCCCCTGGACTCCAAAGGCTCTCAGCCTCCTAAGCAGGTAGAGCCTGCTGTGGCCCTTCCTGTACAGGACTTCCATGTGATCTGCCCAATCCAGCTTATTATTAAGGAGCACACCCAGGTACTTATAGGTGTTGACAATCTTGATACCCGTCCCTTGGAGGTCTACTGATTTAGGAGGGTATCTGCATTTACGAAAGTCCACCACCATCTCCTTGGTCCCAGTGTTAATCCTCAGGTGGTTCCGCTGGCACCAGTCCACAAAATCCTGGTTCAGTTCTCTGTCATCTTCGTCTGTGATGAGGCCTACTATTGCAGAGTCATCAGAATACTTCTGTAGGTAGCAGCTAGATGAGTTGCACCTAAAATCTGCAGGGTACAGTGTGAAGAGAATAGGGGTAATAACTTTACCCTGGGGTGCCCCCGTATTACAGATCACGGTATCTCACACACAGTCCCGGGCTCTCACATAATGGGGTAGATTTGTGAGGTCGTCTAAGATCCAGTTGGAAAGGTGGTGGTCCACTCCAGCAAGGGCCAACTTGTCTCTCAGTATCCCCGGTTGTATGGTGTTAAAAGCACTGGAGAAATCAAAGAACATTATTCTCACAGTGTTCCCTGGTTTCTCCTGGTGCGAAAGAGCTCTGTACAGAAGGTAGATGATGGCATCATCCACCCCAATGCGTGGCCGATAAGCAAACTGGAGAGGGTCCATGACCAGGCTCACTAGAGGGCGGAGATGTGTGAGAACCAATCTCTCTAAAACCTTCATCAGGTGGGATGTCAATGCTATAGGTCTGTAGTCGTTAAGGTCCATAGGATGAGGTTTCTTTGGAACTGGTACCACACAAGAAGATTTCCACAGATCAGGTATTATTTCCTGCTTCAGACTCATAATAAACATATATGTAATAATAGTACTCAACTGATCCTCACAAGTCTTAATTAGCCTTGCACTGATATCATCTGGCCCTGCAGCCTTCTCAACTTTGATCTTTTTCAGGTCCCTTCTCACCTGGGCACATGTGAAGGTCAGACTGTGGTCAGATAATGACAGATTGCTGGGTTTACTGGTGTGGTGGGAAGTAGCCACAGGGGGTGAATCAGTATGGTAGAGGGAACTCAAAGACATGCTTTACTAGGGCAATTTGGAATACCCCCTCGCTTTCCGGCATTTTTCTATGGTTCTGTTCCTGTTTAACCCGCTCCTCCTTTAGGGTGTGATGGCAGCCATGGTGCACACATGGTCAGTGGCAGGCATATTTAGGTTGGCGGATATGATTGATCCTGCTACCTTGGTGCTCAGGCCCTTAGACTGCTTTTCCTCCACTCTATGCCTGCGCGATTCAGAATGGCTTTACTGCCAGCAGGTCACTCACCTTATCTGTACTCTCTATGGTGGCTTGAAAGTCTCACTCCCTACTCATTTTGAGGAGCTTTGTAGAGTCAAAACCTTCACAAAAGATTTGATCTCTACTATCTACCATATTCTCTCTCTCCTCGAGGGTAGGGACCCCCCGTACATAGACACATGTCTCGAAGGGGAGAGGCACCGCACGATTTCCCCTGGGCAGTGGCAGATAGTGTGGTTCTGTGCTTCGAAGTCCTCCATCTGTGTGACATTTAAAGAAACACAATATAAACTCCTGATGCACTGCTACCACACTCCTGCCCTAAAGCATTCCCTGAACAGGAGGATACCCTTTGAGTGCTGGCAATGCTAGTGCTGGCTGCTAAGATCCTCATTGCCAAACACTGAAGGAGTGTCACTCCTCCTTCCAATGTGGAACTCCTGTCTCGCATGAAGGATGTTTGTAGCCTGGATTTCCTAACTGCTTCCCTGCATAACACAGTTGAGGGTTTTCAGGCGATATGGGACCCTTGGGATTCATACTTCATTCTGTGAGGTCTTTGACCATACCCCCGTCCCTTCCCTTGCCTCTCCTACTTTTGTCTTTTTCTATATTCTTCATTATGTCCCTGCTTTTTTGCTGCTGCGATCAGCATCCTTTGATATGTTCTTGATTTATTTTTTTCTATTCTGTATTGTATGGAGAAAACTTTAATAAAAACTACAGTTATTAAAAAAAATATATAATATCACTCAGTATGTGTTGCTACATAATCTAAATTCTGTACGTATAATATATAATAATTAGGAAAGTGTGTTAAAGAGTTATCTGCTTCCATAAAACTGATAGCCTCTCCTTAAAGGGAACCTGTCAGGTGTTTATTTCTACCATAAACTGGCCCCATCATGTGCAGGATAAAGCTATTCACTTTCCATTGGTGTCTCTCTGTAATCTTTTTGGTGCAGCAAAGTGAACTTATAAATGTTTGAAAGCATAAAAAGTCATATGGAAATTAACCTTAAGTAGTCACGAGGGCAGGGAGCAACTTCAGTCTACTCATACTGTTTCCTTGCTGGTCACACATCCTGGGCATGATTGATATCTCCCTTGTGATGCCTGGGAGTGAAGGGACTGTAAGGGAAATGTCAATAATGTGAAGGTGGTGTGATTAGCAAGCAGACAGTGTCACTAAGATGAAGCTGCTCCTCAACCTCATGACTACTTAGGATAATTTACATATTACTTTTTATTCTTTCAGACATTTAAAACTCAGGTCAGACAAAAAGGCAGATAAAAGGGTCTTCCACCATATGAATGTGGACCCTACAGCTGACCATTTTGCTCATTTGAGTCACACATCCAAGGTCACTAGCAACCATAGAGAGACACATGCCTCTTCAAGTGCCTTTGCTCCTGGGTTCCCTAACTTTCCTCAGGACGTAGCCTGGGACTCTGAGGTGGTTAAGCTCTATTCTGCTTCTCCTGAGAGAGAAAGATGGAATGAGTTGCAGATGCAGGGGGTCAGTCTGGCAGGGAAGAACCCCCCTCTAAGTTGTTTTCAGAAAAAGACGGGCAATTTCCTGTGGTGTGAGTTGAGAGAATTTGCCCAGCTTGCTTATTGCTCTACCTTTGTTAAAGAGGATGAACTTATACTGAGTAATTTCATTAGAATCCTTGATATCCATGTCCTGGTAGCGCCATATATAGACCCAGCATTATTGTCTATTACTGGGATGGTTGTCCAAAACGATGCCACAGACCAGACCTTGAAAAATGTTTTTCCAGTTTCAGTTTAAAATTAGTAATGCTGTTGGTCCATTATTGTTTATGCTGACTAAGGCAGAACAAGAGGGTCAGACTAGAGATGAGCGAAGTTTTCAAAAATTCAATTTGGCAACTTCTTCGAATTTTCTGATACGATTCTGTTCGATGCCAATTTAAATTGCGGGGAATAAACAGCTATTTCCTGTCTGCAGAGAACCGGGGTGGGCGGGTGGGCGGCAAAATGGTAGAACCCCTTGGATGCCACGGTCATGTTTGACCACGGCATCCAAGGCATTAAAACCCCCAATCGGTTATGGAGCAGGGTGTTAGTGAAGGGGTTAAAGGGCTGTGATATCACAGGGCTGGCTGCTGATTGGTTGCACGCATGGCATTGTGGGTGATCCCACGTTCCCAGAGTTCCTTGCCCCATCTCCTAACATGTACAGCAGCCATTTTGAACAAAATGCGATTCGTTACCACGAAGTGTGAGGAAATTCAGATTTGATGCAAATCGAATATTTCCTGAAATTCGGATCGAATTCCACTTTGTTAGCTTCGATTTGCACATCTCTAGGTCAGACGTCTTCATTTCAAAGTGCGAAAGCACTAATGTCCTCCAAGCTTGCACTACTTAGGGCAACTAGCGGAGGAGTTTTAATGATTGGCCAAACATTTGATTATGGCTCAAACATTCGAAGAGCTCGCTGACTTACTGCTGCAAGGATGGCAGATTTCACTCCATATCCCATGAGCAGTGGCATAACTAGGAATGGCTGGGCCCCAAGGCAAACATTTGACATGGGACCCCCCCCGAACCGCCGCCCCCAACCCCCTCCACACAAACCGCATTCCTGCGCACACTATTATGCCCCATAGTGGCCCCTGTACACAGTATTATGCCCCATAGTGGCCCCTGCACACAGTAATATGCAGCATAGTGGCCCCTGCACACAGTATTATGCAGCATAGTGGTCCCTGCACACAGTATTATGTCCCATAGTGGCCCCTGCACACAGTATTATGCCCCATAGTGGCCCCTGCACACAGTATTATGCAGCATAGTGGCCCCTGCACACAATATTATACCCCATAGTGGCCCCTGTACACAGTATTATGCTCCATAGTGGCCCCTGCACACAGTAGTATGCCCCATAGTGGCCCCTGCACACAGTAGTTTGCCCCACAGTGGCCCCTGCACACAGTAATTTGCCACATAGTGGCCCCTGCACACAGTATTATTCCCCATAGTGGCCCCTGCACACAGTAGTTTTCCCCGTAGTGGCCCCTGCACACAGTATTATGCCCCATAGTGGACCACCCATGAACGATTATTATACTCTGGGGTCTTTTGAGACCCCAGAGTATAATGATCGGAGACCCAGGGGAGGATACAAACATAAAAAAAAACTGTTACTTACCTCTTCCTCACTCCGGTGCACTCCCGTGCGCTACGTCAGTCATCTTCAATGTTGGACCAGATCTCTCGCATAATGACGTCGGCTGACGTCTGGGACGTCACCAAACAGGCCCGAAGCCTGTCCGAGCGCAGGAGAGGTAAGTTACAGTGTTTTTTATGTTCCCTCACCTCCCCTGGGCCTCCGATCGTTATACTCTGGGGTCAGACCCCAGAGTATAATGATAGCAGTGTTTGTGGGGTTCGAGGTAGCGGCTGCCACAGGGTTCTGGGCCCCATAATGTCCCTGGCCTTGTGGCAGCCGCTACCGCTGCTATCCCGGTATCAATACAACCGTAGGAAACATTTTATGAGAATAGTTCATTATGCCACGGTGTAATATGAATTCTATCATGTTTAGTAAATGTCATGTTTTTCTGTATTTCAGAAAGAAATTATGAGCTCACCCGTTCAGTGTTCCCCTGTCTCCCGTGTAGTAATCTTTGGAGGTACACATGGAAATGAAATGTCAGGTGTCACTTTGGCTAAACACTGGCTTAAAGATCCTTCGGAACTGAGAAGGAAGACATTTATGGCTGAACCATGCCTTGCAAATCCCCTTGCTGTGGATAAATGTGTGCGGTACATTGACAGGGACCTTAATCGCTGCTTTTCAGAAGAAGTACTGAGGTGAGGCTATTGTATTATTTTGCATCTTATGGCAAAAAAGTTTTGCCATGACGGCTCACACACACACCAATAATACAGCTGTGTTTTGAAGGGAACCATGATAGACCTTCTATAGAAGTGTTTGAGATGTCCACTGTACTTTTGTATCGCTGTGAAAAAAAAATCATGTCATATTTCACTGGATGCTGTATAAATGGAGGTATTCTAGGGGAGAATATGTTTGGTTATATAGTCCAGGGCTGCACAAAGCCTATATGGCTCCAGTTTATTGAACCCATACACACTTTATGCACTTACATCCAGACTCCTTGCTATTGACCTTAAACTTCATGGAAATCTCAGTCTGTAATTGACTTTTACTGGCATTATAAAATTATTTCTCTATCAGCCACATTTGCATCCCCAAATGCTTTTTTTGGGGGGGATAGGCCGAATGGGCCATTACCTGCCACCGTTACTTGCTGTCGCGGCTTTATCCGTTGCGCTTTTTTGCCTCGCGGGGCCTTAGCATTATGCATGAGGCACCGCATTGCGGAAACACTGCTTTTTTCCTTCCTATATATTTCCCATTCCAAAGTCGCTTTCACTTTGACATAACTTCAGCTGTGTTTGCCTTAGAAAGCTAGAAATGTGATAGTTAGGTTTCTACTATCCCTAAGAGTATTCTACACTATGTTTTAAGCCAATTTGAGGTGTGATTTGTACTGAATTTGTTCAACCCGAGCCGACCGAACTGAAACAAAACAAATCCTGAGGGGTTCATCCATCTCTAATCAATACTATGTGTTGTTCTTATAGCTCGCCGAAATCTGAAAATGATCCATATGAATTTATAAGAGCAAGAGAACTGAATCAGAAATATGGCACTGGATCACAACTCTATGATTTTTCTTTTGATTTGCACAATACCACTTCCAACATGGGGGCCACACTTTTACAATGCTCAAGGGATAGCATCCTGTCATTGCATTTAGCAAACTACCTGAAGGTGAGTGCTATAAATGGTGTGAACAAAAGGTGTATGTAACTGCCACCAAGCAAAAAATATACCTGCAGGTAGTGCAGTGGTTGTACCTAGATCTTGGTGCCTAAGGGGGCACCTACTTGCACAATTCCTCAAGGGAAGACAGCGTTACCCTAAATGCAATGTTAAGTTTGGGGACCTGGGACCCATAGATTTTGCATTGAGATCAAAAAGTTTCAAGTCATCTGTTAGCAAGGTTTAGAGTCTTGTAATGTATGCCATGTAAAAAAAAAACAAGAACATAAGGCTAAGGCACCACATAATGGACCACAGCAAAAAAGCGCTGTGGGAAAAACCGTGGCGGCAACGCATCACAGTATTCCCTGCAGCGCGTTTCACAGAAAGTCCACAGAGGTTTCCTCTGTGCACTTTTTGCTTCCATTATACCTATAGGGAAACTGCCAGGATTTCCGTAGGTATAATTGACATGCTGCGATTTCCAAAACCACAACGGTTTTGGAAATCACAGCGTGTCCACTGCGTGTATTTTCCACCTTGCAGTGGCTGTAAAATGCCGCGTTTTTTTTTTCCAAAGCGTTTCAGCCGCGACCAAACCGTGGCATTTACACCATGTGAGGTCCCGACCTAAAGGAGGAAATGGCGTGTCCCAAATGTATTATGTGTTTTTACATTTTTATTGCTACCTCAACAGCTGTGAAGAAGACTTTGGATGACATACCTTTTAGAGATATGTGCTATATTTGGTTATAAATTATTGGTGTAAATGTATACCAGGTATGAGGTTGTATAAATAAAGGAAATGTCAAACTGATCTCTAAGCGTCTCTAAGCTTTACCAGGTTTTATCTCTTTTGTCCATGTGTAGTCTTCTATCTTAGTTACAGGTATAGTATAAACGTGTTAAAAGTTGGTGGGCTCTTTTATTGCAAATTTCTATAAATAGGCCAAGTTTTTACTCTACATCAATCACAGAATACGTTTAATTAAAGTTAGGCATATGAATTTACAGTATATGTACAGTACAAGATGGGGATCTGAAGCTAATTCTTATAAAACAATTTCTATAGCTTTTAGATGATATATTAAAATCTCCCCTCTATTTTAGAACAGCAGTGGGAATCAGTCTATGCCATGCTATAACTACCTCATCGATGTACCAAAGAAGGACAACATTTACCTCCAGAATATAGGAAAACATTCATTATGTAAGCATTACCCTAATAAATTCAATACATGTACAGTATATCCTTTACTTTTCTAGGATTTAATCAGCCAAAAAGTGATATATGCATATATTCTAAATGTCTATATAGAATACATAAGTATCCCATTTTAGAAATGTGCTGTTACATAATAGTGTTGGATGTGCTGATGTTATGGATAAAAAACACACCTGTGTATATGTGTATACATTGTGTGCACAGTATATACAACAGAAGAGTATACAGAGTTAATTAGCAATTAAAGACAACCAATAAGATTTCCTTGCCCATAAAGCCCTCCTAAGACAATAAACAGATGTGTTTTTTCTCTTCTGCCACTACTAAGATGTTTCACTTATCACCTTGGCTGCAGCAGCTCCTCCATTCCTCTGTGTGTGTCAGGATTTGGTGTCTGCACTACCACCTTGGTTTGGGGAGGGGTGATGCCTCATTGCAGTCAGCTCTGCAGTGTTAGGTGTTCCTTACCATGTGTTGTTCTAAGATGCCAGCAGGTGGAGGGGGGGCGGAGCTCCATGCTCCATGTTGTCACTCTGTCATGCTCAGGGACTTGGGTGGAGGCAAGGGCGTAAATACCAGGGTAGCAGCGGTAGCGGCTGCCACAGGGCCCAGGACATTAGGGAGCCCGGAGCCCTTTGGCAGCTGCTACCGCGAACTCCACAAACACTGCTGTCATTATGCTCTGGGGTCTTTTCAGACCCCTGAGTATAACGATCGGAAGCCCAGGGGAGGTGAGGGAACATAAAAAATAACACTACTTACCTCTCCTGCGCTCCAGCAGGCTTCGGGCCTGTTTGGTGACGTCCCAGACGTTAGCCGATGTCATTATGCGTTGCAACGCCGGCCTGGCTCACACGAGATCTGGTCCAACATTGAAGATGGCCAAAGTAGTGCAGCAGAGTGCACCAGAGCCAGGAAGAGGTAAGTAACATTGTTTTTTTTGTTTGTATGCTCCCCTGGGACTCCGATCATTATACTCTGGGGTCTGAAAAGACCCCAAAGTATAATAATTGTTCATGGGTGGTCCACTATGGGGCATAATACTGTGTGCAGGGGCCACTATGGCGCATAATAGTGTGCTCAGGAATGCGGTTTGTGCAGGGGGAAGGGGTTGGAGGGGGCGGTCCGGGGGGTGTAGGGTGCGGCGGTTCGAGGAAACCCATGTCAAATATTTGCCTTGGGGCCCAGCCATTCCTAGTTACGGCACTGGGTGGAGGTGCATGTCTTGCTGGGTGGGATTTCACACTCTCATCTCATGAGACTGCTGTCACTGTTTTTAAAGGGAGTCTATTCTTAAAAAAACAACTTTAAAGCTAATGGCACGTTGAAATGGCCTTTACTGTAAAAAGGCCATTCTTCTCCTACCTTTCATTGTTGTCTTCTCCCAGCCGTTTCTGTAAAAATCCGTTTCTTCAATTATGGAAATGATCCTCATGGAGCACCCGGGGCGTTCCTCCTTAGCAGCGAGCACCGACCGCATCATCGCTTGTCACCGCCTATTAGTCTGTTGTGGTGACTCCTATATTGGTCTTCTCTGTATGTTCTTTCTTCTACTTCTTCTGACGTAGCACTGGTGGTCTTTCACAAGAGGCAAAGTACGGACCACTGGAAAATGGCAGCCCATCATGCACAGTCGCTGCTGTCCAGCGCTGTGTCAGAGGAAGTATCCTCTTCTGTTGAATCTCCTCAGGTGCCAGCCACTCATTCAAATGGGGAGATTCTATCTGATGATTCAGATGACAGCTGAGATGATGATTACTTTCTGTTCCATAAAGATAAAGCGTTACATCTGATCTTAAGATGACGGCTGACTTTCCCTGCGATTTCCCTCTGTACACCCTTAAGATAACCTCCAAGAATCTAGTACTCGCTAATGGTGGAAGAATAACTCTGTGGCTAAAATAATGGTCAGGTGATGTGGGTTCTAAAACAACTTCTGTTCCTTGTCATTCTAACCAGAGGGCCTGTTCGAACCACAACTTTCAGCCATCCTCGAGTCCTTAGCAGAAGATAAGAGAATTTCTTTTCCAGAGATTAAGAGACCTCGCAAGAGAAATTTTCTCTCTTTCAGAAGAACCTTTCCTAAGTTTAGGTAAAATTTCAGAGGATCTAACAGACAAAGAATATATTCCTTAAAAGAAGGTCAGGGATTCTTCTAATCGCTCTTATGACTCCAAGTCCTCTCACCTTTCAGTAGGAGCCAGGCTTCTACAATTTTACAGTATTTGGGCTCTTAATACTTCTGATGCCTGGGTTTGCTCCTGTTTCACCAGAGTGTACGCTCAGGAATTAGGACAGATTCATCATAAATTCCCCCAGGGATCCTATAATTCTTCAGTTGCTAGAAGAATTCATCTTAAAAGAATCCATCAAATCCATCTTAGATATGCTCCAGCCAGGGAATTTTATGGTCTAAGTAGACTTAAAATATACTTACTTACATATTTCCATTCTGTCTTCCCATAGATGCTTCTTCAGACTTGCACTGCGCAAGAACTCACAAGTTTAGCACCTTCAGTTTCACCCTTTTTGGCAATCTCCACAGCTCCACACATAATTTCAAAGATTATTGTGGTTCTAGCAGCAGCACTCAGACTGCAAGGAATCTTCAAAATTTAATATCACAATAATTGGTCCCAAAAAGATAGATACCAAGAGCTTCATCATCTCCAGCAAGAGACCCCTCAATCTGAGAAAAGGAATCAAATATCTTATCTGGCATGGTCAAGTCTCAGTCAGGCTTGTGATGAAGCTATTAGGCTACCTAACATCACCACTAGAGGCAATCCCCTGGGCTAGATTCCATTTCAGGCTACAGAACAACATTATAGCATATCAGGAACCACAGACTTCTGGATGTTCCTAGGATTTGGCACCAGACCAAGTCAGACCTCACATGGAGGTTAGACCCAAGTTTCCTGCCAGGAAGAGTCCTGTTTCCCCAGTTCCAGGTAGTGATAACCTGGCTGGGGTGCACTTCTAGGACGTAGATGGGCCCAAGGACTGTGGACTCCCTCAGAGAGCCTAGCCCCATCCAACCTAAGGGAGATGAAGGCAGTAAGGTTTGTTGTACTCCATTTCCAGCAATACATAGCAGGAGATGTCCTGATTCAGTCAAACAACTTTCTACATAAACAAACTGGCTCCTGGTCCCTACTTAATTCAGGAATGTAGGAAAATGTTCCTTTGGAGAGAAATGCACCTGTCTTCCTTCTCGGCTGTTCACCTGAGTGGAGTATTGAACAAGAAGGCAGATTGGCTCAGCAGGAATTCTGTTGAGCCGAGTGATGTTTAAATCAGGAATTTTTTTCACCAGATCAGATGGGGTACTCTCAACGTGCTAGCCTCAAGAGACAACAAGAAGACTCCCAGATTTGCCTCCCTATTTTGTGCCGACAATCCGACCTTTCAAGACAGAATGAATGTTCCATGGAGTCAGGAATTTATTTATGCATTCCCCCTGATATCTCTCATTCCCAGAGTGCTCAACAAGATTCAACAGAAGCAGGTGAATGCCATCTTTATTGCTCTATTCTGACTGAGGCGGGCATGGTTTCCCCTTTTGCTTTGTCTTTCCAAGGGTGGAATATTGGAGGTTGCCTATCCCTCCAGATCTGCTGTTGCCGAACATATTTCTCCATCCAGCCATCAGAATGCTGCAGCTTTCAGCCTGGAGGCTGACAGGCAGGTACTAGAAAACAAGGATCTCTCTCTGGAAGTCATTTAGACCTTACTTTCTTCAAGAAGACCAGCTACAGTCAGAGCGTATGGAGGAATATGGAAAGTCTTCATCTGTTGTGAACATATCTCAGTATCTTCTATTTCACTGCCATCGGTTTTGCAGTTCTTGCAAGAAGGGTTTGACAAGGGGTTCAAATTCAACACACTGAAAGCCCACCTGTCTGCTATCTATGCTTTTCTCAGTTGAAAGTTCTCTAACCAATCTCTGATTTCAAGATTCTACAGGGCCGTGAGAAACCTGAGACCACCTATACACTGTCCTTTTCCCTCATGGGATCTCTCCTTAGTTCTTCGCTGTCTAGCGCAACTTCCCTTTGAACCTCTTCAGACTATTTCTCTGAAATTGTTATTCGAAAAACAATTTTGCTGGTTGCCATAAACTCAGCTAAAAGACTTGCTGAAATCCTGGCCCTCTCATGAAGAGAACCCTACATCAGGTTTTCTCCTCGGGTTCTTATTCTAAGGACTGTACCATACTTGCTGCCTAAATTATTTCTGATGCGAATGTTAATAAAGAGGTGGTATTACCATCTTTTTTATCCAATCTTCAGAGTCCTACCATATGCTCTACGTGAAGAGAGCTATTTCTATCTATAGAACTAGTGATTTCAGACAATCACATGTCCTCTTCGTCAGTTCCAAGGCAGCAATAAAGGTTCTCAAGCTAGCAACTCTCGCTCGCTGGATTAAGGACATCATTTTGAATTGTTATGCCTTTGTGACAAGTTCCTGCTGTACTAGATAAGGGATCATTCTTCATTTTCTACCACCACCTCATGAGATGAACGGAATTGTGTCGACTTTGACCAAATAGCCAGAGGAGTCATGTAGTCTTCATCTTACACATTTGTCAATTGCTACAGGCTGGACTGCTGCCTCCAGGGCTTCTAATTGTGGCAGCCAGATTCAGGCAGTGTCTCAGTAATTCCACAATTTTTTTATTGCGTTTTTGTCACATATATTTGTGCTGCTGAGGATGAAAAGGAAAGCTAAGATTGTCTTACCTGTAATTTTACTTTTTTTGAAATCCAAGGCAGCACAAGGTCCGTTATGAATTTCTTTGCTGTATATTACATATCTGGTTCTTGGCTCAGGGGGGCTTTATGGGTAAGGTAGTTTCATCATTGGTTGTCTGTAATTGCTAATTAACTCTGTATACTCTTCTGTTGTAGTAGGTGGAGGGAGAAACATGACCCATATACTTGTGCTGCCTCGGATTTCAAGGAAAGAAAAATTACTTTTTATTTATACCATTTTGGTGAATGTCTGAGGTTTTGATCACTTTTTATTCAAATTTTTATTTTTATGGGTGTTCACCTTATGGGAAAAATATTTTTATAAGTTTGTAGATCGGGAATTTTAATACACAGGAATACCTAATGTGTGTGTATTTTGCATTATTTATTTCTTTAAAGGGAAAAGGGGTGTGATTTGAGCTGTTATTAATAATAATAATTATTATTTATTTATTTTAACATTTCCTTTTTAGACTCCCTAGGGGTTTTGAACCCCAAGGGGTACGATAACTAATACAGTGAATTGTATACAGTGCATGGAGCCAGAAGCAGATGACTCTGTTACCTTTATAGTGGTCGCGTGCCAGTACTGCAGCTCAGCTCCCATTGACTTACCTACTAAAATGTACTCCACTTTTATTTTTTATTTCCATATATGTAAGTATCTAAGACTTAAGTTTTTATGTTGTAGGTTTAGAACTTGGACCTCAGCCTCAAGGAGTGACTAGAGCAGATGTGTTATCTAGAATGAGAGAGCTTGTGAACTGCAGCCTAGACTTTCTTGACCTTTTTAATCAAGGTAAGAAATAAATTACATTTATAGTGCGCAGTTGGAAGGGGTTAAACTAATGGATGCTTAAAGAGAGGCTATCAACTGGTTGGTCCACAGGGGATGGGACTTCAGCTCCCTGGAGTACTGCTCTTGTCAAAGAGACCCTTACCATCTGCTACATGCAGCATGAAATTTTTTTTTTATACCTAAGGGTGATGCCACTCAGTGTTCCAAATGCCATTAAACTACAATCATTTCTAGGGCTACAGGTATATTCACCTCTAAGTTAGTGAAACACTGATTAATTACAGGCTATTTCTTATTAGCCTGGATTTACATGGTGCTTTTTTGCTGAAAAACTGTCATTTCTAATTGCAGTAATGAATAGCAAATCTTTTTATGCATTTCATCTATATGTCAATTTAAAACCTTTGGTTTACTTCCATAGTAGAAATGTGCTACTCATAACTGAGATTAAAAACTACATGCAATTCTTCATTAAAAAAAAGAGCAGTGTAATCCCAGTAAATCTTGGTTTTGGCTCAAAAAAAAAAAAAAAATGCAGTCATATCTTCAACAAAATCTATGGGTGTGAATGTGGCGCATCTTTGGCACAGAACCCTTTCGTGCACCAAAGATGCGCCACATCACATGTTCTGTGCTTCTCTTGCCACTTTCTGCAAAAGTGGGATGTATGGGGTAGAGAGCGGAACGGACCATGTTGGGGGACACATTGGCCAACAGAAAACTTGTCTTGATAAAATCCCTCCACTGTGTGGGATCACCCTAAGGCTAAGTCCCCACGTAGCATCCCACAGCAATAAAGCGCTGCGGGAAAAACTGTGGCAGCAATGCATCGCGGTTCTTCGCGCAGCCCTTTGCACAGAAAGTAAACAGAGGTTTCCTCTGTGGACTTTCTGCTTCAATTATACCTATAGGGAAACCGCCGACGTTTCCGTAGGTATAATTGACATGGTGCGATTTCCAAAACGGCAATGGTTTTGGAAATCACAGCGTGTCCGCTGCGCATATTTTACTGCAAAGTGGGGATGGGATTCACCAGAATCCCATCCTCTTTGCTGTGACTGTAAAACGCTTTTTTTTTTTCAGCGGTGTTTCCACTGCGTTCAAACCGTGGAGTTTTCCACGTGGGGCCCTGGTCTAATATTGATTCCCGAGGACAAACATTGTAGGAATGCAACATTTTTGGCTGTGTTTTTGTTATATTCTAATCATGCATGTTGTTTCTTTCATACTGATTCCTAAAGGGAAGGAGTTTCCAGAGTTTGAAACTGATATATACAGAGTCTTATCCAGAGTGGACTATCCACGAGATTCTATTGGTGAAATTTCAGCTTTCATCTATAATGGACTACAGGTATGATTCTTATTCTTCATTTCTGTAAAATCTGCATGAAAAGCTCAATGCTTACAGCACAGAGAATACTGCACAGAAGGTAACATCTTTGATATATCATTTAGGAGCAGGCTTTATCAAAGTCTTGCCTTATAGAGGTAGCAGATAGCTTGTAGAAGTCTAGCGCCATATAATGCAATCCATGCACAAAGCTTGTGTGTGCAATTTAAAAGCAGGACACATTTTTTTCACAATAAATTTTTATCGATTTTCTAATTTATCAAGAAAACAAGGAACATGCGTTATACATCAAAGTGTGCCTAAACTTAGCATATAATCAAGCAATAGTCAAAATCATGTGTGAGAACAATGTCCCCAGATTGTTGGGGACCTCTCTCTGTGGACCAGCGAGAAAGGAGGGGTCCCTTAATGTAGTTCAGATACCACAAACCATAACATGGGATCTCATAACACATGGAAGATAATGAAAAGGTTGGGGGGGGGTCACAAGTGAGAAACAAGGAAAGAGGACAGGGAGGAATGTGAGCTTGTCATCTTCCTAGGACAGGAAAAATCTACCTTGTTAAAGTCAGTCAGTAGTGACTAGATAGAGAGCCAGCTTAAGCAGAATGGGCTAGTATATTCCACCCATGGGGATCAAATCTGTAGAAATTTTGTGTGTCTAAAAGGATGAATGAGAGTTTTTTTCTATTTTCCATGTAGCAATTAGTTGCTAGGAAGAAGAATGAGATCAGTTGACGTGACTGTGAGGGGATTCTCTCAATGGGGTTTTCAGTACAGGTATAATAGAGGTAGAAAATCCGCAGAGGAAAACTCTGCGGACATTATGTGAAAATTGCGGCAGAGAAAAACCACAATGCGTTTCTTCCGTGGACATTTCTGCAGCGTTTTTTGTCAGCGATTCACTGCGTGGGTCCTTAGTGTTATGGAAGAGCAGCCTTTTTTTTGTTGCAGATTTTGCTGCAGTAGTTTTTGAGCCAAAGTCAGGACTGAATCAAACAGAAGGGAGAAGTATAAGAGCCGCTTTTATATTTCCCATTCCTTTTGTATCCACTCCTAGGTTTGGCTCAAAAAAAACTACTGCAGCAAAATCTGCAACAAAAAGGCAACTTTTCTGCAATGTGAGGCCTTAGCCTGAGACTGAGCTAAAGTCAGGAGTTGCTTGAAAAGGAATGGAAAATATAAAGGAAGTTCTTAGACGGTTCCCTTCTGTTAACTCCACTCCTGACTTTGGCTCAAAAATCCACAGCAAAATCTGCAACAAAAAATGCTGAGTTTCCGAAATGTGGGGCTTAGCCTAAAGGAGGTTTCTAACATGAGAGTGTTTTGGCTGAAGTAGATTTCAATTCTGCCTCTTGGAACCTCTTAATAATTCTGATGCATCTCACACCAAGCAGAGGAATTAAGACTGGTGTAGGAAATTCATAATAAATTCCTCCAACTCTGCATGGAAAAAATGTATTGTGCTACAACAGATGATGAATAAGTGCAACAAATGAAAATGAAAACTGAAATATGTATGGAGACATATATCACCTCCATATGGATACAATATACGCCTTTTCTTTCTGATTTTGAAACTTCTAATAAAATAAAGCAACATGTAGTGTTGTCAGAAATACAGTACTACACAAAGCTTCTCTATTATTTCACAACTGTCATGTGCATAGAGCCTTAAACTTGGAGGACAGTGTGGTTACTCTGCTCTCTATATTTTCTTAAATACCTCTCCTTCAGTATAACTGTGTAACAGGAGCCTGTCTAATCATCACCATCAGTAACTGTGATCAGGGCTAGTTTTAGAAAAAGTGTGGCCCAAGGCAAAAGTAAAAGTGGGACCCCAAATACTAACATACCAATAACATCATCATATTCAGTCAAGTCAGAAGGCAGTGCAGCACATCCAGTGGCATTGCTAGGGGTTTCAAAGATCAGGGAAAACAAAGATTCGTAAACGTATAGTATATATAGTTGTGAAATCATACCACTAAACTCAGGAGAATTATTACCACCATGGAGACAATTACTGAAAAGAAACAACATATAAAGGTCACTTGTAGCAATAATACACAATATACAAGGCCCAGATAGTACACTACCCCACACTGTGAATACCTCCATGACCACTACAAAGTGACACAAAGACAATAGTAGTGCACTACAAATGCTCCCTTATACATAATAGTCCCTGCTTACAAATAATAATGCCACCTTATAAATAATAGTCCCTGCTTATAAATAGTGCCCCTTATCAGTAATTGTCCCTCCTTATAAATAGTAGTCCCCTTTACCAGTAGTAATTCCCAGTGGCATAACTAAAGTCTTGTGGGCATGGTGCAAACCTTTGTCCAGGGTCCCCTTCCCCCTCCCTACAGTGAATTCTTAATACTGATGGTTACAGGTGCTGCAGCGGTATCTCAGAAAGGGATACAGCTTTAGTACCCACAACTGCAGTTATCAAGAATACAGTGAGTAAGCAGCACAGCATCCCTTTCCATTAACAATATGTATAGTGGTTGGGGAACCAGACTTTCCCTAACCGCTATCATGGTGGCCCGGGGCCCCAGCCATATCCAGCTGGCCGTGGATGCGGTCGCACCCCCTTCAACTGCGATCATTACGCTACTGATAGTTCCCCTTTGGAAAAATAGCCCCTTATTAATAATAGTACCTATTGTCAGTAATTGTTACTCCTTATTAATAAAAGTCCATCCTAATCAGTAATAATCCCCCCTTATAAATAATAGTGCTACCTTATAAATAGTTCCTTCTTTTAAATATTAGTCCTCACGTATAAATGATAGTTCCCTCTAATAAGTAATAGTCCTCTTATAAATAATAACCTCCAACTATAACTAATATTTCCTCCATATAAATGGGCAGCACGGTGGCCAAGGACAACATCTACAAGGAGTTTGTATGTTCTCCTCGTGTTTGCATGGGTTTTCTCTGGGTACTCCGGTTTCCTCCAACACTCCAAAGACACACTGATAGGGAATTTAGATTGTGAGGCCTATATTAGACAGTGTTGACTTGCGCCAGGACGTCCTGAGCACGCTGATACAGTTGTAAGTTGATTTCCCCTGATCTGACTCATCAGGCAGAAAGTATTGATGTTTAGGTCCGGGAACCCCTATGGGGAAGGGGCCATGGGTTATTGCCCAGTTTGCCCCCCCCCAATCCCCAGTGCTGACCCTGACTGGGATTGAAGTTTGTATTTCCTCTGTGAAACAGTCCATGTAGTTCATCATACAGAAAGTTCTCCCTGAGATGGTGAATTCAACAGGGCTGCCACTTTTCACTTGCAGTTTGCCCTGATGATGGAGCCCCAGGCAGCTGTGATTAGGGCCCAACCAGATAGTATGACTTGCCACATTCCAATTATAAAACCAGTCATTTGCAGAAGATATTCTACTTACCATCACTAACCAACAGTTTTCTTGGGAAAACAATTTGACTTTGTGACAAAGTATTTATTTTGCTTACTTATATAGCACAATTACATTATACAGTGCTCTACAGACATCGGCAGTCACTGTCCTATATTGGGCTCACAATCTACATTCCCTATCAGTACTTCTTTGGGAGGAAACCCACACAAACATTAGGAGAAGAGACAAACTTCTTGCAGTTGACAGGATTTGAACCCAGGACACCAGCGCTGTAAAGTTGCAGTGCTAATCACTGAGCCACTGTGGATAAGTCTTAAGCCCTATTCTTCAACATGACCAAGCAAAAGCAGAAAAATGAACATTATATATCACATTTTGGAGTGAAAGGTACTAATATTGGAAATATGCTATTAAAATTGAATTATTCCCTTAGAGACACACAAATGCCTTGGAGAGTTATCTCTTCCCAATTTCTCTCACTACTGCAGAGCAAAACAGGTTCTACAACATTACATCCCCATTCCTTCTCCCAGATGATATGGCTATAAAATTTCCACCACTCCCTATCACTCTGGTGTAAGACATGTTTCTCTTACAAACTGCAAGCTAGTCCTTCTTCACTACTACCTACAGTTGTGCTAAAAAGTTTACATACCCCGGCAGACTTTTTTGACCTTTTTTCAGAGAATATGAATGATAACACAAAAACGTTTTCTCCACTCATGGTTAGTGGTTGGTTGAAGCCATTTAATGTCAAACTTCTGTGTTATCTCTTTTTAAATCATAATAACAACCAAAAACATCAAAATGAACCTGTTCAAAACTTCACATACCCCAGTTCTTAATACTGTGTATTGCCCCCTCTAACATCAATGACAGCTTGAAGTCTTTTGAGGTAGTTGTGGATGAGGCTCTTTATTTTCTCAGATGGTAAAACTGCCCATTCTTCTTGGCAAAAAGTCTCCAGTTCCTGTAAATTCCTGGGCTGTCCTGCATGTACTGCGCTCTTGAGATCTCCCCAGAGTGGCTCAATGATGGCCACTCCAGATCCATCACTTTCTTCTGCTTTAGCCAATGACAGGTCGACTTGGCCTTGTGTTTTGGATCGTTGTCATGTTGGAACGTCCAAGTACGGCTCATGCGCAGCTTCCTGGCTGATGAGTGCAAATTTGCCTCCAGTATTTGCTGATAACATGCTTACATTCATCTTTCCTTCAACTTTGACCAAGTTTCCTGTGCCTTTGAAGCTCACTCATCTCCACATCATGATCGATCCACCTCCGTGCTTTACAGTAGGAATGGTGTTTTATCATAGACCTTGTTGACACCTCCCCAAATGTAACATTTATGGTTGTGTCCAAACAGTTTGATTTTTGTCTCATCACTCCAAATTACCTTGTTCCAGAAGTTTTGAGGCTTGTCTCTGTGCTGTTTGGCGTATTGAACTCGAGATTCTTTGTGGCATTTGCGCAGTAATGGCTTTCTTCTGGCAACTCAACCATGCAGCCCATTTTTCTTCAAGTGCCTCCTTATTGTGCATCTTGAAAAAGCCACACCGATAGTTTTCAGAGTCCTGTATTTCAGCTGATGTTATGTGTGGGTTTTTCTTTGCATCCCGAACAATTTTCTGGGCAGTTGTGACCGAAATTTTGGTTGGTCTACCTGACCGTGGTTTGGTTTCTGGGCATGTTATCAGGCCAAAATCACCAGGGTATGTGAACTTTTGAACAAGGTCATTTTGATGTTTTTGGTTGTCATTATGATTTAAAAAGAGAAAACGCAGAAGTTTGACAATAAATGGCTTCAACCAACCACTAACCATGAGTGGAGAAAAAGTTTTTGTGTTTTTTTCATATTCTCTGAAAAAAAAGCCAAAAAAACAAAAAATCTGCCAGAGTATGTAAACTTTTTAGCACAACTGTATATGGGGCAACATAATGTTTCAACCAAATCTGGCGCTTTTCACTGCAGGTGAGAAAAGATGTATTTTACTTATTTACATCTGCATGAGCTTTTCAGTTTAGTATAATACCCATAGTATAGTATAATACCCACTGGGAAAATGTTCTTCACTGTACCGATTCAGCATTTTATTAGATATTTATTTTGTATGCCACAATAATCCCATCGCACCACATTTGAAAACATTTGTAAGACAAACCTATTTGTCAGAGGGACTATTTCATATGTGTATTCAGTGCTAAATTCCCCTTCCCTGGATATTAAGCTTAAATATATGGATCAATGTAAAGCTGACATTGGATGCCCCCTAACGTTGAAGAGATGGTTGCATTGTTTTGAGACTCTCTAAGGGTAGCTTCCAGTTTTTGTTGGTAAAAAATTCAATGAAAGTTTCTGAGTTTACTATGTTCCAACCCAAGTGTACTACATCTTTCCTCAAGTGTATGACACAAGTTTCAGAAGAAGTGATGAAGGTGGCACCACTAAGCATATACCCTAAAGTAGCATCTTTGGGGCGCCAGATATGTTTTCTCTTAACCTCATTAACAAGTTTGTCACCACCAGTTCTGCTGCTAGGATATAAACATAATGGGTCTAATTAGAAATTGCTTCAATTGATTCTATTTATTACAAAAGCAACTAAGATACACATTGTGGCTAAATGGTGCTTTTCTGTTTTATACTTTTCAGCAGTTAAGGAGAGAATAAACTTAATTTGGATATATGAAAAGATAGAGGCAATAAGGTCAGACACCCAGGAGAGATTCTATGCAATATGGGGACCTTGGCTTTCCTCTTGGGACTTCCATAATTTTCGAACACATTTACTCATACATCCTAGATCCTTTGAGAAAAACAGACCTTTATGCTATGTGACACTTGTTGTCAGAATATGGATTTATTCCACCTGCAAGTTCTTAATCTCACCTCCCTCCCTTTTTTAATGGACCTATGCCACATGCTCTCATTTACTTGCATCAATGTTTCATTGTCACCCTTTCCATAATTAATGCTTGTGTAAAATCTGAAAATGTCTGCTGCTATACGTGCCCCTGCAAGGGGATTAATATATTGTAACACTGCACCATGATTTTATTATGCATACACTGACAATAAATACTCCAAAACTAAAAACATCAAATTCATTCCTTAGAGTGCTTTAACTGTTCATAGAATCTATGATAATATACCCACCTCTGTAATACTTGGAACATCTGGTGCTGCCTTTCTACTTACAGTGGGTACGGAAAGTATTCAGACCCCTTTAAATTTATCACTCTTTGTTTCATTGCAGCCATTTGCAAAAAATGTAGATATTTTTGCAAATTTATTAAAAAAGAAAAACTGAAATATCACATGGTCATAAGTATTCAGACCCTTTGCTGTGACACTCATATTTAACTCACATGCTGTTCATTTCCTTCTGATCCTCCTTGAGATGGTTCTACTTCTTCATTGGAGTCCAGCTGTGTTTAATTAAACAGATTGGACTTGATTAGGAAAGGCACACACCTGTCTATATAAGACCTCACAGCTCGCAGTACATGTCAGAGCAAATGAGAATCATGAGGTCAAAGGAACTGCTCAAGGAGCTCAGAGACATAATTGTGGCAAGGCACAGATCTGGCCAAGGTTACAAAAGAATTTCTGCAGCACTCAAGGTTCCTAAGAGCACAGGGGCCTCCATAATTCTTAAATGGAAGAAGTTTAAGACGACCAGAACTCTTCCTAGACCTGGCCATCCAGCCAAACAGAGCAATTGTGGGAGAAGAGCCTTGGTGAGAGAGGTAAAGAAGAACCCAAAGATCACTGTGGCTGAGCTCCAGAGATACAGTAGGGAGATGGGAGAAAGTTCCACAAAGTCAACTATCACTGCAGCCTTCCACCAATCGGGACTTTATGGCAGAGTGGCCCAAAGAAAGCCTCACCTCAGTGCAAGACATATGAAAACCCACGTAAATTTTTCCAAAAAACACATGAAGGACTCCCAGACTATGAGAAATAAGATTTTCTGCTCTGATGAGACGAAGATTAAACTATTTGGCGTTAATTCTAAGCGGTATGTGTGGAGAAAACATGGCACTGCTCATGACCTGCCCAATACAATCCCAACAGTGAAACATGGTGGTGGCAGCATCATGCTATGGGGGTGTTTTTCAGCTGCAGGGACAGGATGACTGGTTGCAATTGAAGGAAAGATGAATTGCGGTCAAGTACAGAGATTTCCTGGAAGAAAACCTTTTCCAGAGTGCTCTGGACCTCAGACTGGGCCAAAGGTTCACCTTCCAACAAGACAATGACCCTAGGCACAAAGGAGTGGCTTCGGAACAACTCTGTGACCATTCTTGACTGGCCCAGCCAGAGCCCTGATCTCAACCCAATTGGAGAGACCTGGAGAGACCTGAAAATGGCTGTCCACCAACGTTCACCATCCAACCTGACAGAACTGGAGAGGATCTGCAAGGAAGAATGGCAGAGGATCCCCAAATCCAGATGTGAAAAACCTGTTGCATCATTCCCAAGAAGACTCATGGCTGTACTAGCTCAAAAGGGTGCTTCTACTCAATACTGAGCAAAGGGTCTGAATACTTATGACCATGTGATATTTCAGTTTTTCTTTTTTAATAAATTTGCAAAAATATCTACATTTCTGTTTTTTTTTCTGTCAAGATGGAGTGCTGAGTGTACATTAATGAGAAATAAAATGAACTTTTTTGCCTTTAGCAAATGGCTGCAATGAAATAAAGAGTGAAAAATTTAAAGGGGTCTGAATACTTTCTGTACCCACTGTATGTGTAAATAAGACTAGTAGGTGCTATTCAAATGTAGATCCTGGAGAGGTGGTGATGGTTATGTCATATAAATGTAGTATATTTGAACAACTATTCATGTATTTTAACATCTAATATCTACATTATTCACATATCCTCCCAAATTAGGACAAGGATTATGTTCCTTTGAAGCCAGGAGATCCTATCTTCACAAGTCTTACCGGAGAAGATTTGCTTTATGATGGAGAGATTGTGGTTTATCCAACATTCATTAATGAAGCAGCATATTATGAGAAAAAAGTAGCATTCATATTGACAGAAAAAGTCAGCTGGAAAGTTCCTGCTTTAAAACTGGAAACTCTACCAAACCTTCTTGGAAATCAAAAATAGTTGCCATTATTTTCCTGATGTGCCAGCATTGCAATAAGTATTAAATATTCCATTGATATGGAATATTGCCGGATATGTTTTGATTATTTACTCTGTCTTGCTTTATGCTAAATGATTATTTATCATGTAAAGGTATACTCATTCTCAGGTATATGAAACTGAAAACTTCTATGCAGCCTTTATTAATAAAAGCATCGATTTACTCTTTTATGTTCACAAGGCCTTTGTTTTCTCCATTTTATGATGCTGGCAATCTGAAGGAGTTTCCAAGCTGAAAATATTGATGACCTATTCTGAGAATAGGTCATCAATACCATGTCAGTGGAGCTCTCATACCCGACACCTATCAGCATTTTTCAGCAGATGATACTCAGAGAATGTAGCAGAAAGTATATAGCTCTGTTCTGTTTGTAGTGGCCAGATCAGCTCCTCTTTCGCGTTTCTCAATTTTGTTTTTATGAGAGCAAAAACGCATTTTTTTCCGCAATGTGTGGATGAGATTACACAAAATCTACTTCACTTTGATGGTACTGTAAAACACAGCATTTTTCTGCTGTGTTTTCTAATCACTCAAAATTGTTGCGTTCCAGCAACGCGTTCCCTAAGCCTAAGGCCACATATTTTCGAAACGCTGAGTTTTTGCTGCTGAAGGGAGAAGTATAAATGCTTCCTTTATATTTCCCATTCCACTTCAAGTCACAGAACACACTGTGAGATCATTTTGGACATTACCGAGAAGTACCACTTGAACTGATTTGACTGAAGCACTTTGGTGAGATAGAAACTTCCTAATTTGCTGCTTTCAATCTCTTGTGCCAGTCTCTCCTTTCAGACAAAAAATAGATAGAACTATCCTAGGAGTACCTGTGGCTCAGTCAGTATGGTGATGCATTCATATGTCTGTATGCACCAAATCGTGAGTTCATCCCTGCCTCGCGCTCAAAAAGGTCGCCTTAAGTTGCTGAGAACGTTTAATAGCTGTCAGCCGAGTGGCAGTAATTGAAAATCTGGAAATTATACATCTCAAAGTGTGGTGAGTGGAAGTCTAAGACCACACGTAGCGAACCACAGTTGAAAAATAAAATCAAAGGGCAAAGAAATGCACAAAATACACTTGTGAAAACTAGCTCTTCTTCTGCGTTTCTCAATTTTGTTTTCATGCTGCTGAAGGGAGAAGTATAAGTGCTTCCTTTATATTTCCCATTCCACTTCAAGTCACAGAACCCACTGTGAGATCATTTTGGACATTACCTAGAAGTACCCACTCAAACTGATTTGACTGAAGCACTTTGGTGAGATAAAAACTTCATATTTCGCTGCTTGCAGTCTCTTGTGCCAGTCTCTCCTTTCTCACTAGTTCCCTTCTCATTCTCCCCTCCACAGACTTCTAGTCTGAGCTGGAACATGACCCTCAGCAGAGATTTCAGAGTCAAAGTCAGTTGTACAGGTGGAAAAGAATCGGAGAATGGAGCATTTTCTCTTCTAAACTATATTACAATGCCTCTTACAGTGGGTACAGAAAGTATTCAGACCCCTTTAAATTTTTCACTATTTGTTTCATTGCAACCATTTGCTAAAAGGAAAAAGGTAATTTTATTTCTCATTAATGTACACTCAGCACCCCATCTTGACAGAAAAAAACAGAAATGTAGATATTTTTGCAAATTTATTAAAAAAAAAACCCAAATATGACATGGTCATAAGTATTCAGACCCTTTGCTCAGTATTGAGTAGAAGCACCCTTTTGAGCTAGTACAGCCATGAGTCTTCTTGGGAATGATGCAACAAGTTTTTCACATCTGGATTTGGGGATCATCTGCCATTCTTCCTTGAAGATCCTCTCCAGTTCTGTCAGGTTGGATGGTAAACGTTGGTGGTCAGCCATTTTTAGGTCTCTCCAGAGATGCTCAATAGGGTTGAGGTCAGGGCTCTGGCTGGGCCAGTCAAGAATGGTTACAGAGTTGTTCCGAAGCCACTCATTTGTTATTTTAGCTATGTGCTTAGGGTCATTGTCTTATTGGAAGGTGAACCTTCGGCCCAGTCTGAGGTCCAGAGAACTCTGGAAGAGGTTTTCTTCCAGGATATCTCTGTACTTGGCCGCATTCATCTTTCCTTCAATTGCAACCAGTCGTCATGTCCCTGCAGCTGAAAAACACCCCCATAGCATGATGCTGCCACCACCATGTTTCACTGTTGGGATTGTATTGGGCAGGTCATGAGCAGTGCCAGGTTTTCTCCACACATACTGCTTACAATTGATGCCAAAAAGTTCAATCTTCGTCTCATCAGACCAGAAAATCTTATTTCTCATAGTCTGGGAGTCCTTCATGTGTTTTTTGGCAAACTCTATGTTGGCTTTCATATGTCTTGCACTGAGGAGAGGCTTCCTTTGGGCCACTCTGCCTTAAAGCCCCGACTGGTGGAGGGCTGCAGTGATAGTTGACTTTGTGGAACTTTCTCCCATCTCCCTACTGTATCTCTGGAGCTCAGCCACAGTGATCTTTGGGTTCTTCTTTACCTCTCTCATCAAGGCTCTTCTCCCACGATTGCTCAGTTTGGCTGGACGGCCAGGTCTAGGAAGAGTTCTGGTCATCCCAAACTTCTTCCATTTAAGGATTATGGAGGCCACTGTGCTCTTAGGAACCTTGAGTGCTGCAGAAATTCTTTTGTAACCTTGACCAGATCTGTGCCTTGCCACTTTTCTGTCTCTGAGCTCCTTGGGCAGTTCCTTTGACCTCATTATTCTCATTTGCTCTGATGTGCACTGTGAGCTGTGAGGTCTTATAGAGACAGGTGTGTGCCTTTCCTAATCAAGTCCAATCAGTTTAATTAAACACAGCTGGACTCCAATGAAGGAGTAGAACCATCTTAAGGAGGATCAGAAGGAAATGGATAGCATGTGAGTTAAATATGAGTGTCACAGCAAAGGGTCTGAATACTTATGACCATGTGATATTTCAGTTTTTCTTTTTTAATAAATTTGCAAAAATATCTATATTTCTGTTTTTTTTCTGTCAAGATGGGGTGCTGAAAGTACATTAATGAGAAATAAAATGAACTTTTTTGCCTTTAGCAAATAGCTGCAATGAAACAAAGAGTACCCACTGTATATTCACCAGTGCTATTCATTAAATCAAAGTTTTTGGAAAAGTTATGGACCAAAATAAATGCTGCTATATTGCATTGTGTTAAACTGACCTAACTATGCTTGCACTGTTTACAGACCATTCTTGCTGCCCACCAATGGACATATCTGTGTGCATGGATGACAAATACTGTTCCCATAAAAATCTATGGCCCCATACATACACAGAGGGATTGCTTTCACAGGCAAATCTAAGAGAAAAACAACATTGGTGCTATTTTTCAAACATTATAGCCATTAAAAAAGAGTACAGCTGCATATATTGAGACCACATGCAAAAATATTACACCATAGAATGGTTCTAGTTTAAATAAAATTTACATTTGTGTATTTTTTATTCAAGCCATTTAGTGTTCATGTTAAATATTGAAAAAGGAACAGAAGATTTCAGACAAAAAATAGATTAAACTTTCCTAGGAGTATTTGTGGCTTAGTCAGTACGGTGATGCATTCAAATATCTGTATGTACCATATCGAGAGTTCAGTCTCTGCCACGCACTCAAAAAGGTAAGCCTTAAGTCTCAGAGAATGTTTAAGAGCTGTCACCCGAGTGCCAGTGATTGATAATCGGGAAGTTACATGTCTCAAAGGGTGGTGAGTGGAAATCTAAGACCACATGTAGCGAAACACAGTTAAGAACTACACTTGTGAAAACTAGCTCTTCTTTCACGTTTCTCAATTTTGTTTTTATGAGAGCAAAAACGCATTTTTTTCCGCAATGTGTGAATGAGATTACACAATATCTCCTTCACTTTGATGGTACTGTAAAAAACAGCATTTTTCTGTTGTGTTTTCCAATCACTCAAAATTGTTGCGTTCCAGCAACCTGTTCCCTAAGCCTAAGGCCACACATTTTAGAAACGTTGAGTTTCTGCTGCTGAAGGGAAAACAATAAGTGCTTCCTTTATATTTCCCATTCCACTTCAAGTCACAGAACCCACTGTGAGATCATTTTGGACATTACCGAGAAGTACCCACTCGAACTGATTTGACTGAAGCACTTTGGTGAGATAGAAACTTCCTATTTTGCTGCTTGCAATCTCTTGTGCCAGTCTCTTCTTTCTCACTAGTTCCCTTTTCACTTATCCCCTCCACAGACTTCTAGTCTGAGCTGGAACATGACCCTCAGCAGAGATTTCAGAGTCAAAGTCAGTTGAACAGGTGGAAAAGAATCAGAGAAAGGAGCATTTTCTCTTCTAAACTATATTACAATGCCTCTTATATTCACCTGTACTATTCATTTAGTAAAAGTTTGTAGAAAAGTTAGGGACCAAAATAAATGCTCCTATATTGCTTTGTGTTAAACCGATCTAACTATGCTTGCACTGTTTACAGACCTTTCTTGTTGCCCACCAGTGGACATATCTGTGTGCATGAATGCTAAACACTGTGTCCATAAAAATCTATGGCCCCATACATACACAGAGGGATTGCTTTCACAGGCAAATCTAAGAGGAAAACAACATTGGTGCTATATTAGGAAGTGTATTGCTTGCATACAGCAGAGATGTCAACCTGGGGGTGCCCTTCACAGGGTGATTTGCTAATGGCAGCTCAAATAATCAAAAGTGGGAGGGCCTTTTTCAAGCATTGTAGCCTTTAAAAAAAAGTGTACAGCTGCATATATTCAGACCCCATACAAAAATATTACACCATAGATTGTTACTAGTTAGATAAAATTAACATTTGTGCCATTTTTATTCACGCCATTTAGTGTTCATGTTAAATATTGAAAAAGGAACAGAAGATTTCAGACAAAAAATACATTAATCTACCCTAGGAGTACCTGTGGCTCAGTCAGTACGGTGATGCATTCATATGTGTGTATGCACTAAGTCGTGAGTTTAACCTGTGTCTAACACTCAAAAAGGTAAACCTTAAGTCGCAGAGAACGTTTAAAAGCTGTCAGCCGAGTGTCAGTAATTGAAAATCGGGAAATTACACGTCTCAAAGTGTGGTGAGTGGAAGTCTAATACCACACGTAGCAAAATACAGTTGAAAAATACAATCAAAGGGCAAAGAAATGCATCAAATACATTTGGGAAATCTCGCTCTTATTTTGCGTTTCTCAATTTTGTTTTTATGGGAGCAAAAACACATTTTTTTCTGCAGTATGTGGATGAGATTATACAAAATCTCATTCACTTTGATGGTACTGTAAAAAACAGCATTTTTCTGCTGCGTTTTCCAATCACTCAAAATTGTTGCATTCCAGCAATGCGTTCCCTAAACCTAAGGCCACACATTTTAGAAACGTTGAGTTTTTGCTTCTGAAGGGAGAAGTATAAGTGCTTCCTTTATATTTCCCATTCTACTTCAAGTCACAGAACACACTGTGAGATCATTTTGGACATTACCGAGAAGTACCCACTCGAACTGATTTGACTGAAGCACTTTGGTGAGATAGAAACTTCCTATTTTGCTGCTTGCAATCTCTTGTGCCAGTCTCTTCTTTCTCACTAGTTCCCTTTTCACTTATCCCCTCCACAGACTTCTAGTCTGAGCTGGAACATGACCCTCAGCAGAGATTTCAGAGTCAAAGTCAGTTGAACAGGTGGAAAAGAATCAGAGAAAGGAGCATTTTCTCTTCTAAACTATATTACAATGCCTCTTATATTCACCTGTACTATTCATTTAGTAAAAGTTTGTAGAAAAGTTAGGGACCAAAATAAATGCTCCTATATTGCTTTGTGTTAAACCGATCTAACTATGCTTGCACTGTTTACAGACCTTTCTTGTTGCCCACCAGTGGACATATCTGTGTGCATGAATGCTAAACACTGTGTCCATAAAAATCTATGGCCCCATACATACACAGAGGGATTGCTTTCACAGGCAAATCTAAGAGGAAAACAACATTGGTGCTATATTAGGAAGTGTATTGCTTGCATACAGCAGAGATGTCAACCTGGGGGTGCCCTTCACAGGGTGATTTGCTAATGGCAGCTCAAATAATCAAAAGTGGGAGGGCCTTTTTCAAGCATTGTAGCCTTTAAAAAAAAGTGTACAGCTGCATATATTCAGACCCCATACAAAAATATTACACCATAGATTGTTACTAGTTAGATAAAATTAACATTTGTGCCATTTTTATTCACGCCATTTAGTGTTCATGTTAAATATTGAAAAAGGAACAGAAGATTTCAGACAAAAAATACATTAATCTACCCTAGGAGTACCTGTGGCTCAGTCAGTACGGTGATGCATTCATATGTGTGTATGCACTAAGTCGTGAGTTTAACCTGTGTCTAACACTCAAAAAGGTAAACCTTAAGTCGCAGAGAACGTTTAAAAGCTGTCAGCCGAGTGTCAGTAATTGAAAATCGGGAAATTACACGTCTCAAAGTGTGGTGAGTGGAAGTCTAATACCACACGTAGCAAAATACAGTTGAAAAATACAATCAAAGGGCAAAGAAATGCATCAAATACATTTGGGAAATCTCGCTCTTATTTTGCGTTTCTCAATTTTGTTTTTATGGGAGCAAAAACACATTTTTTTCTGCAGTATGTGGATGAGATTATACAAAATCTCATTCACTTTGATGGTACTGTAAAAAACAGCATTTTTCTGCTGCGTTTTCCAATCACTCAAAATTGTTGCATTCCAGCAATGCGTTCCCTAAACCTAAGGCCACACATTTTAGAAACGTTGAGTTTTTGCTGCTGAAGGGAGAAGTATAAGTGCTTCCTTTATATTTCCCATTCTACTTCAAGTCACAGAACACACTGTGAGATCATTTTGGACATTACCGAGAAGTACCCACTCAAACTGATTTGACTGAAGTACTTTGGTGAGATAGAAACTTCCTATTTTGCTGCTTGCAATCTCTTGTGCCAGTCTCTCCTTTCTCACTAGTTCCCTTCTCACTTCTCCCCTCCACAGACTTCTAGTCTGAGCTGGAACACGACCATCAACAGAGATTTCAGAGTCAAAGTCAGTTGTACAGGAGGAAAAGAATCGGAGAAAGGAGCATTTTCTCTTCTAAACTATATTACAATGCCTCTTATATTCACCTGTACTATTCATTTAATTAAAGTTTGTAGAAAAGTTAGGGACCAAAATAAATGCTGCTATATTGCTTTGTGTTAAACCAACCTAACTATGCTTGCACTGTTTACAGACCTTTCTTGCTGCCCACCAATGGACATATCTGTGTGCATGGATGCCAAACACTGTGCCCACAAAAATCTATGGCCCCATACATACACAGAGGGATTGCTTTCGCAGGCAAATCTAAGAGGAAAACAACATTGGTGCTATATTAGGAAGTGTATTGCTTGCATACAGCAGAGATGTCAACCTGGGAGTGCCCTTCACAGGGTGATTTGCTAATGGCAGTTTCAAATAATCAACAATAGTCTATTGTTAAATATCAACAATGATCCATTCCATTGTTTGATTGTCAAAATCAAGCAATGGACCATTGTTGAATTTTCTGTTATGGTCCATTGTTAAATAGTCAAAAATCAACAATGGTCCATTGTTTCAAAAATCAACAATGGTCCATTGGTCATTGTCAAAAATCAACAATGGTCCATTATTAAATAGTAAAAAATCAACAATGGTCCATTGTGATGTTTAAAATCAACAATGGTCCATTGTTTCGATTGGTAAACTAAAACAACAATGGTCCATTGTTAAAAAATCAACGATGGTCCTGGAGTCAAAAATCAACAATGGTCCATTGTCAAAAATCAACAATGGTTCATTTTAAATAGTCAAAAATCAACAATAGTCCATTGTAACAATTCAACAATTGTAAAAATCAACAATGGTCCATTGTTAAATAGTCAAAAATCAACAATGGTTCATTGTCAAAAATCAACAATGATGCATTGTCAAAAAGTCAACAATGGTCCATTATTAAATAGTAAAAAAAATAAACAATGGTCCATGCTGTCAAAAGCAACAATGGTCCATTGTTAAATATTCAAAAATCAACAATGGCCCATTGTTAAAAATCAACAATGGTCCTTTGCTTGAGTGTCAAAAATCAACAATGGTCCATTGTTAAATAGTCAAAAATCAACAATTGTTCATTGTCAAAAATCAACAATGGTCCATTGTAAAAAATCAACAATGGTCCATTGTTAAATATTCAAAAATCAACATTGGTCCATTGTTAAAAATCAACAATGGTCCATTGTGATTGTCAAAATCAACAATGGTTCATTGTTAAATAATTAAAAAAATCAGCAATGGCCCATTGTCAAAAATCAACAATGGCCCAT